>JAAONU010000007.1:35265503-35971743 GCA_012932295.1 Cyclina sinensis | reverse complement strand
CCTTTATAAAGATGAGAAAGAGTAAGAGGCCAAGAATAGAGCCTTGGGGAACACCGGCTGAAAGATTACTTCAAGAAGATTTCGAATTAGTTACAAAAAAAAGACCTTTGTGCCAGACTCTGTCGAAAGCTTTCCTCATATCAAAGAAAATAACTCGAGCTTCTAGACCAGTATCAAGTGCCTTACATAAAGTATCATAAATAGAAATAAGTTGGTTGACAGTAGAGTCGCCAGGAATAAAGTCAGATTGAACAGGAGTAAGAAAGTGATTTGCTTGTAGATGATTGAATAGGTGTTTAAAATTAGGCGCTCGAATACCTTTTCTATTGTATTTAGAAGTGAAATAGGGTGATAGTTGTTAGGCAGAGAGGGGTCGCCTTTTTAAAAACTGCAGATACATGAGCTTCTTTCTATATTGATGGTACTTTGAGACAAGAAAACGAGGCATTAAACAAATTACAGAGAGGTTGTGAAAGTTCACGAGACCCATCACGTAGAATTCTGTTACTAACACCATCAGGACCTGAGGCTTTATCAATGTGTAGTGATCGAAGGACGTTTTCTGTTTCAAGTGCCGTTAGAGTGAGAGAGAAGTTGTTGTCACAGAATGACCATGATCAGGTACAGGTTTGTTTGAATTTTCAATGTGTGTTTGCTTTATAAAATAAACGTTCAATAAGTTAGCTTTATTTTCATCCGTAAAGTTTAGCTGTCCGATTTCAGGATTTTGTAATGGAGGGATTGAGGTTGTTTATTGTGAGGATATGAAGGATTTTAATGTTTTCCACCAGTCTTTTGATAATAAGGATCCTTGTTTGAGTTTGTCAGATACTTTAGAAAAGTAGTTATATTTAGCTTCTCGAATTAATAAGATAGTTTTATTTCTGAGTTGTTTGAATTTTAACCAGTGGTTTGGTGATTGGGTTTGTTTAGCTTTTCTATAGATGCGCTTACGTTTTCGAATATGGCTTCTTACTGTGTTTGTCATCCATGGAACATCTAATGGTCTAAATTGTATATAAATTACGTTGGACCCATTTACGGTTGTTCTGGCTTTGTGATAAAAAGAATCTGACGCTCGTTAACATTTCATGTAAACTGTTATTCAACTCGTCCAGGAATAATTTTATTAAGCTCACCAGAGGCTCACTTAATAACATTTTACCTGATCTAGTTCAATAAAATTTTATGTGCAATGAAAGCTCGTGTCTGATCTATTATTTACCTTTTTGATTATAATCAATGACAATAGTTACTTAAAATGATTAAAATATTTCATGAAAAATAACTACTTATTTTACATTACTTTAACCTAAAGTTAATTTCTTTACCGTCTGCAATATTGACAGTCCATCTCTCATCTTCATCAAAATGAGCATCGCCACCATACTGAGGGAAATACGCATGCGCTAAGGTCTGTCCACTTCCGTCAAACGGCGTATTATCTCCATGGTTACCTGTCACAAAGCGTATTTCGATATCAACCCTTCCAAAATCTCGTCGAATAAAACGCAGAGGAATAACCTCTGACCATAACTGAAAAAGCAACGCAAAGAGGTTTGTGATAAATTTTCCACGCGTTCAATCGCGTTTTTTTTTCACTCTTCCATGGCGTTTTCTTTTTAAATAATACATACAAAAATGTTAATGATTGCATTCAGCATACACTACTATGCTGAAATGTGTGTTTTCTTGATAATTTCTTATAAGAACAGAATCTGTGATTAAAATTACATTTGTAATTAACTGTTATTACAAGGAAGGTTATATCATATTTCCGATCCGGAACTTCTTAATATCAAAAGGACGCACTTCGTCAGGCGAGATAACTCTGTATATCTGTAGTCCCCTTTTGTATATCTAAACCCCAATAAACGTTCTACTGTAACAAATACCATAACCTAAACTTTTAACATATATCATATGGAATCTGCCTGTCAATTTTACTGTCAATACAGATTTATTTCTGCGACTTCCAAAGATACAAAAATACATGACATTCTTGAACAGTATCAAAAACCTGTTAAAAAAACTTTATGTTCTAAATCAAATCATTTCTACTTTTATAGGATACTGCATGTTAATTGAGACGTCACTTACGTCAAATGCTCGCTGAAGTTCTCTTTGTACGTTTTCTCTTGAAATCTTTCTGGAATATTCCCTTATTCTATAATATATTTTGTTTCGATTTCGCCAACTACTCCCTGAAACAAACAAGAACAGATTCTACAGTTCAAAAGATGTAACTAACAACTGTTATTAATCATATATCACTTTCTCTGTTTTCCTCGAAGAATAAAAAATAGACATCAGCCTTTTTTGTCTAACGTATTGCTTAATCAGTCTTGTACGAACTTTCTACGTAAATGAATTGAACTTGCATCCTATCTGCAAATAAAATTATTTTGTTTTGTACTACAGCAAACATAACGATGTTGTTTTGATTTATGTGTCGGCTTGGTCAATCCAACCTTCATATCTTTAGTTCTAGAGGAAAGAAATCAAACAGAATAATTCTAACCATATTGCGAACCCATGATAAATATTTTGTTTTTACTTACATAGGCTGATAGGTACTTTTGGTTCGGATGTGAAGGGACAAAACACTAGAAATATATACTAATATATATGTAGTGATGAAAGCATTTTTGCTTAACCAACATACATTTTAACCGGACATTTAAGGTCAGGTAATATTTATTGTCCTTTTATAGTCTTTTCTCTGATATGACACGAGTGGTTCTCCCACAAGATTTACAAAAATTGATACATATCAAGATGTCGAAAATTGTATCAGTATGATTATTTGTCAGTACATGTTTTTAAATTCCAGACACATTTGCTTCTAAAACTGGTATGTCAAAGAACTTGAAATATTGTAACTTCTTGACAATTTGCATCGTTTTTTATGCACTTCCTTTGATATTTTAGACTAAAATAAACAACAATCAAGTCTTTAATCTCCAACATCATTAATCAAGAGCAAATGTTATAAACAAATGAAATATTCTTCTAAACGCGGTATTGAAAACATTCTCCAAAGATATATGTCTCCTAATTGACATTTCTGTGTCTTGATAATTCAATTTCTATTGATATTTCCTCAGAATAATGGAAATAAGTCACCTTCCAACTGAGACGACGAGGATATTTCGACAAGATTTGCAATAGCATTAGCGAGTTGAACAAAGGGCAAGAAAGCCCGCAGAGGGTTCAGATATGATAAAACAACGAGTTAATCAAATAACATGGAACCACTTCGCTTGGTGCAATTATTTATGACAAGAATTTTGTTTTATTACCATTGAGTGTAAATGTATTTCATGATGATTTTTGCTATTGCTTAGACAAAATTGCAATGATATTACCTCCATCTAAACTGAACTACAAAGTGTAAGGTATTTCTGAATATAAAGTAAAGAATATATATTTTAACGACATAGCTTAGTAAAACCTGAATTAAATGCGTCGATCAGAACTAAAACAATTCTTTGAAATGTTAGTTGAAATAATGTCTTTCTTTTCTGATTTCGTTAAATGAAACTGCGTCTGCTTTGATGGGAAATTACATTATCTGTATTGCAAACATTCGTCCAAGGATACCAAGATATTTCAGCACTAACACAATCTCTCTTTGAAATAATAATGAAATGTATTTGTCATGCCTAAACTGCGACATCCGATTTTGATTGTAGTACGTTTTTGCATAATATAGAATTATAGTAAAAATGTATTCATCGTATGAGCATTTAGAAATTTAACACGTAATTTCAAAGTGGCAAGAAAGTGTAATACAAAAGGCTGCTGTTCTCTGACTTAAGACTGGACTTTCTCCATTGTATCTATTAGTTCAGTTGAAGATTTCGATAGACTTTGGATTAAGTTATTGAAATATTTTACGAATATGACGCAAGCAAACAATAACGCAATATATATAACTATGCATGTATATAGTTAGTTGATCCAAATAACACGAAACATTTTATATTGATGCAATAGTGTATGATAAGATTTCTTTTTTTATCTGCAAGTGCATCCTCTCTTTGTTACGAAGCTGCAACCCAAAAAACATACGCACATCATACGCAAGTACAATTTGTTATTTATAATTTGTTAAAAGATCCGACGTGAAAGCATAGATTAAAATGAACAAGAAAAAGGTTTATTTTACAAAAAAAAGAAAGAAAAAAAAATCATCTTATTCAATTTGTGCAGACATAAAGATAGCAATGAACTTGAAACAAGCTTGATGAATAAAACAAAAGAATATCCTTTATTTAATTTGTTTCCCCATAAATAATAAAATCTTTGTTCAAGCTTGATGTATCTTGTGAATTCAAGTTATTATTTCTTCTCATTCAAAGGCCGTTTTGAAATCAAAGACGTAATACCAATCGATTAACCTTTCCGCACCTCGAGTACAAGCAATCAACTTCATTTTTCTGCAATTCTGTCAGGTTAGAACAATGTCAATGAACAGTTGTTTATAATTTTTCAAAGTCGTTGCACCAGAGTCGATAAAGACGCAGTAACGTGGGATTAATCTTGTAAATGGAACAAAAATGCTTCTTTCATAGATTTTTTTAAAATGTCTCAGTTATTTAAACTTACAGAACGAATAATTTTGCAGACGTTTAAAAGTGTCTGACGATTTCCGATCTATTTAATATAAGCACAAATGAAAACTAGTTAATTTTATAACATTTCTATGTGTATTTTATTGTGTTGTATTGTTGTGTAGAGTTGTGGTGTGTTGTATTGTGTTGTATTGTATTGTATTGTATTGTTTCACACACGCAATAAAAGAATTGGTAAAACATTAATACAGTAAAATTCCCTTAAGACAACGTAAGTCATTTCAAAATCACGTGAAAATCAGGAATTTCAAAGCACCAAAGTCTAAAACTTAGGGCATAAGAGATATGCTATTTAGATCGATTCGTGATTAAGACCACCTTAAATGGCCATATTAGTGGTACATTAATGTATTTCATACCAACTCTATTTTACATCTGGATACATTACTGAAACAATGTGACATTCTTCTTTCAACAGCTATACCTGTTCATGCTTCATTTTCCTTATTCCTTTTCTTTTACATTTTTGACACCCAGTCTCATTTTATCTTTAATGTCAACCTTTTCTTCTTCGGTCAGTCTTTATTAGCAGATCACAGGACAGAGACAGCGAGCTAATTCTTACAGCACATTATTATAAATAAGAAAAGGTTAGTGACCATTCGGACGTCTGTATGTTTTCAGGATGGTGCAGGAGAACTTCGGGTCTTTGAGTTCTCAGCGATCACTTAAATACGTGAATAAAATGACCATGAAAATTCCCAATTCAATTTTGCACTATTTTTATTTCTTTAAAAATAGGAATACATGTATAACCAATTTTTTGACATAGTATATGTATTGAGAAAGGCCTTTTTACCCATACAGACTGACACAGAAAACGATGTCAATCTTTTATCACTGGGGCCCAGTCAAAAGTTAAATTTACAACTAAACCGGAAAGTATATTTTCATTTATATGTCTCTTAGAAAAGAAAAGAATACATATTTAAAAAGGAATATTTCTAATTTAAGTAACTTTTCTCCCGACAAAGTATAGGAATATCTGTCAGTAAATGTACAAATATTCATTCGGCATTGTCTTACAACAGTCATAAATAGGTCATAAGTCAGGTTGGACACTGACATGACTCATATTGAGTGCCCAACTGCATAACTGCAAATAGTATCCGCAGTATAGTGCGGTTTGACAGACACGTGACGCTACGTCACTACAATTTCTACTTTCAGTTTGGATGCACTTAGTAAACAAACACAATACGGGTACACACCTGAAAAAAAATAATCTATCGGTTTAGTATCCGATTCATACCTATGTTTATCGTTGATTCATTGAATGAAGTACAAAAAAGCCGCGGTTAAGCACACGACGATGTATAATAAAATCATATTCGTAAAATATTTCAATAACTTAATCCAAAGTCTATCGAAATCTTCAACTGAACTAATAGATACAATGGAGAAAGTCCAGTCTTAAGTCAGAGAACAGCAGCCTTTTGTATTACACTTTCTTGCCACTTTGAAATTACGTGTTAAATTTCTAAATGCTCATACGATGAATACATTTTTACTATAATTCTATATTATGCAAAAACGTACTACAATCAAAATCGGATGTCGCAGTTTAAATTAAAACTTCGCTGTTCAATAATCAATGTAATTTTTGACAATCATTACTGCTTCAATTTATTATGACTCTGGGCAACATTTTAACGTTTAAACACTGCTACAATTCGTCAAATTTATAGTGCTAAAAATGTGACCATAGCTTTAGTTGAAACTGTTACAAAACTTTCGTCTAACATTACAGGCATAAATCTATGTTTGTTTTTCAGTAAAAAATGCATAATTTCTAATTTAGTATCTTTTTATCATCTGTTCAAAAGGCAGTATTGCGATTGTATTGACGCTTTCCTCTATTGGTCTCGTTACTCAATTTTGAAAACCAGATAAAAATCATTTTCTTTTCATCCTCAATTTAGGTTCACTATGGCTTGATAATATCTTCCGTCAAGACTACATACAAAAGAAGTGAAAGGTGACCCTACCAGTTGTTACAGGTTAAAAATCAAATCAACGAAATATAGATACCAAGTTAACTTACCAAACAAGAATAAATTCATTAATATTACCAAACAAGAATAAATTCATAAATATTACCAACGAAGAATGAATTCATTACTAAACAAGAATAAATCCATTAATTTTACCAAACAAGAATAAATTCATTTATATTACTAAACAAGAATAAATTCATTTATATTACCAAACAAGAATAAATTCATTATGTTTTAAGTGTAAAATTCTGACAATGAGGTATAGATGAAAAAAAAAGAGATTGCTGTAACACACATTACTCCGCTGCAATATACGATAAAAGTAAATACAGGAAGTATTCAATGGCAGATTTAATAAAAACAAAACATCATTATTATCAGAAATTGTCTATGATGATGCAACCGTCGGGTTGAAAATCTTATTTATTTTATTTTATCCCCCACCCCAAACTTGCGTGAACTAAGTTAGAAAATATGCCGAATCCACACCCGTTTTAACAACTATTCAGAAGTGTCCTTACAGGAGTACTTACTTAGTTATCTAAAAATATAGCAAGGTCGTTTTAACTTTGAGTAATAACCTGTTGATATTACTAACACCATTCTGTCAACTCCAGATTCTAAACAGACCAAGTTACAGGCTGTGGGCGCAGTGGTCGGTCGATGCAACGTCAGCAGACCCGAAACCCTGGTTTTCGCGCTACTTCTTAAGAGAGTGGTATTTATTGCATGCCCCCTTCCCCCCCCCCCCCAACCAACAAAAAAGAAAAACACTACGGGATAATAACAAAGGACAGAAGGATACATGAAGATTTGGAGTAGATAAATGAAATGTTTTGCTGATTTAATTTGCATTATCTGAATTCATCATCCTAGAATATATCTAATGACGATTTATTAAATTCATTTTCTCAATGACACAACTAGGATCTGTTCAAAGGCTTTAAGACTACGTTAGGGAGTAACAAATACAAACACAAAAGCATGTTGGGAACAGACATTGAAGTTAAATAATACAGTTAGTTAATCAGATAAAATTTCAACGCAAGAAATATTAACAATAAAAGAATGATGTTAAAAAACATATAACCACTGTCTACAATAGCATTTCCTGACATAAATTAATGTATTCTTAATGTTGTATTTTATTTGTAAACAAGACGCCATTGGGATATATGAATTTTAAAAGCCAACAGTACAAGGCAACGGTCTAGACTTACTGAATCCACAGCCTTGTAAAACCTAAGGGTTTTGTTACTGCTGGCACAACCATAGACTGCGGGACTCTTGTTTCATTAAAACAGTTATTTTCAAATCAGTTTACAACATGTGTCTTATGTAGTTTGATATGTTGCTGCATTATACAAGAGTATCAAGGCGTCAATCTAGCTGCAATTTATTTTCATCACTTTTATTTTTGCATGTCAAGATCTTCACATAACTTAATTATAGCTATTTACGGAAGAATAAAGCCACGCAGATACTAATACATTTCGATATACGTGCGTAAATTTACTCCTACCTGTAATAATATCTACCAAGCAGAATAGTAAAACTTCCTTCTTTTTGGTTTCAAATTTCGACAGGCCTTGGGATTGCCTCAGAGGGTATTAACACAAATATTAATAAACCTAATAGAATCGAGCACATATTGAATGAGCACATATTGAATTTAAAAAAAAAGTGTATCTGTTATTTATTTATTGGGGTTTAACGCCGATTTTAACATCTAGGTTATATCTCGGCGGTCAGTCCACCTAACCGGTTTTCCTGGATAACTAACCAGTAATTATCAATTCCTCCGCAAGTGACTGACTACTGTTCCCACATGATCTACTCTGAATCAGCGGTGAGAGACAAATGAACATCAGACACAATGCCCGAGATCAATTGTCACGGAGAAATTTTGCCCTGCCCAGGGGTCGAACCAGGGACCCATGGATTATTAATCCAGTGCTCTACCTATTGAGCTAACCTATTGAGCATATCTGTTATGGCATGCACCGTTTATTTATTGTGATACTGTATTCATTGTTAGTGTCGTATAAAAAATGAAGTTACAAAGAAAAGGTTTTTCATTATATTAATTTATTGAATTCGTTGTAGATTACACACGGTGTCACGATAAGTCATTTCGACTGAACGCAATTCTCTATTTGATTTTTTTTTATTGACGGTACGGTACGGGTACATTTTTGGATGTGAGGGAAGTTGTAGTGCAAGATACAGCACGCACTCTCTTACTTAAGAGACGCCCCTGGGACCTTTTCCATGCTCAGTGTATAACACTGATACATGAGACCTCGATTACATACCTTATCCAAAAGACGATTAGTTATGTAAGTGGCAGAGCAGGGTACCGAACACACAACCCCTGTCTTACAAGCCAAGCGGCTTACCCGCTGATCCGCCTCTATCAAAACAAAGCTATAACAACTGCGTTTTTTTTTGTTCAGAAATGCGCAGCAAAATGCTGCATTATACATGTGTTATATAAAGAGCATGTATTTCATTACAGTCTGAGATGCCAGTTATATTATGAGCGCAATCTAATGCGAAACGATTACTTGTTTTTATGTAACATGGAGCAATTGAAATTCTAAGATTGCTGTGGTTGACAAGCTAATTTCATTATACCATCTAAATGCAAGAACAAACTCTTTTTAAAAAAGTTAGATCAGTAGAGAGATAACATTACCTCTATTAAGCTTTCACTAAATGTGATTAATACCCCCACAAGACCGCTTTGGAACTGAGGAAGTTAATAGTAATAGAATACTTTGTAAAAAAAAAATGAAAAAGAGTTATGGTTGTGGGCAATTAAAGGTAGTTGTGGTTCTTGTACACTGCATTTCCTGTCATTATGCTTGACCATTGTATGAAGTTGCACTGAATTCCAACCAGTAGTGTTCAAGTTATGCTCCATACAAAGGAAAACCAACAAAGGGCAATAACTCTGCAAATACTGAAGACAGAGTTATAGCTTTTATACAGTGCACTTCCTGTCATTGTGCGTAACCATTGTATGAAGTTGCACTGAATTCCAATCAATAGTTTTCGAGTTATTCTCAAGGTTAGGAAAACAAACAAAGGGCAATAACTGTGCAAATAGTGAGACAGAGTTATAGCTCTTGTACACTGCACTCCCACTCATTGTGTTTGACCATTGTATGAAGTTGCACTGAATTCCAACCAGTTGTGTTCAAGTTATGTTCTGGACAAGGAAATCCAACAAAGGGCAATAATTCTGCAAATAGTGAAGTTGATATGAAGTTGCACTGAATTCCATCCAGTAGTTTTCAAGTTATTCTCCGGACAAGGTACAGCCCGAGCGACCGCCAAAACTTCGTTTTGGGGGTATAATAAAGTATCATATAGAATTAAGTCTCTTAATTTCGTTTAGACTTTCAAATAACAGCGCCCCTCGCAGCGCCTCTTTGCCGCCACGTGACCAGTTGCAGGGGTCTCTGAGAGTTACCTAACTGACCGTGGTCAGTTTAGTTCGCGCTTCTCTCCATAATGCATGTTTTGTAAATTTTCTCGAACCGGATAAAAATCAATAGTAAATGAAATAAAAAAAATGCCGGAATCGGATAACCCAAGTGTAGAAAATAATGACATTGTGAATACAGAGGAGTTTAATTTTGATGAATGGGCTAAGACCCTTGGACTTTCGAGAAAAGTTATTCAATGTCTCCGCCAGGAAGAACTTGTGAGGAAGGAGGCACTGAAACTGGTGGAGGTTGCGGACCTTAAATCAATTGGACTACCTCTAGGTTCCATCAAGCTCATCATGGAGCAAGTCAACTCGTGGAACAAAAGTGCCATCATCATTGACAAAGAATCATCAGCAAATGACACGGTACTAGAGGCAGCAGGTAAGACACTTGATACTTTGCTGCTTACAAATAATTTCGTACCAGGTGAAAATACGCAAGACTCATACATTAATTATATGGACCCCAGAACTGTTCTAACTTTGAAAGCAAAATCACAGAAAGCTACACACATAACTGAATTCCTTACAGAGAAATCCAAGAAAAGGCGTCAAAACAGACGAAAGGAATTCATACTTAGAACAGGCTCGAGCGACGCGGAGACACTGGTACTACGTACCGAGGAAGAACACCCGTATCTTGGGATCTTGCTTGAGGAATGGGGAGCTGCTAATATGCGGCTTCTCAACCATCTTCTAGCCACAGGAAAAATCCACCGCAGCAATATTGAGTATTACTTAGCATATACAACAAGAATTTTTGAGTTTTCGGAAATTTACGAATGGAGCAGTGTACTGCACTTCGACCACACATATAGGGAGCTCCAAGCAGAACATCAATTCCAGTGGGGAACCTTTTCACCACATATGGAACTACAAATTCTGACCCCCAATCGCGTACGGCAAAACCAGGCATCGGGCTGGCAGGGAACACCCCTACAACCGCGTGAGGACTGCCGCATTTTTAAGGCGAAAGGATCCTGCCCTTTTGGTGTTAACTGCCGCTACCGCCATCACAAACCTCAACCTGCCAAACACGCACCTGCTCCAAATGCCCCACAACCGACGAACAACAGTTCAGCATCCATGTGACACACCACTACGTCACTCAATTACGACGCCTGGAAACATAATTTGCCACAAGAATGTTGTGACCGCGATTTTATCTTAGCGGGAATTAAAGATGGATTCAACATAGTAGAGTCAAATAATATTACAAAACCCGTTGATGTTGACAACTATAAATCTGCCACTTCCGGAAATATGCGCGCGCGATCTGAATCTCAGATCAAAAGTGAACTTGTTAATGGCCATTATAAGATAGTGGATAAAAAACCCCATATTGTGTCTGCTCTTGGATCTATCCCAAAAAAGGATTCGAACAAAGTGAGACTTATTCATGACTGCAGCCGCCCAGTTGGCTCCTCTCTTAATGACTTCGCGGCCACTAACAAATTTCAATATCAATCAATTCAGGATGCAGTAGATTTAGTGACACCTAACTGTTATTTCGCTAAAGTGGATTTGGCTTCCGCATACAGATCGGTAAAGATACACCCATCAAATTTCAAAGCGACAGGACTTAAGTGGCGTTTTACAGGTGACAACCATTACACTTACATGGTAGATCAACGACTCCCATTCGGTGCTTCGCGTAGCCCTGAAATATTCAATAGAATAACACAATCAGTACGGGAAATTATGGTGCATAAAGGATTTAAAACAATAGTTTGCTATCTAGACGATTTCCTCATAGTTGCAAAATCATACAATGAGTGTCAACAAGCATTAAACGTCCTATTAAGGTTAATACGGGAACTCGGATTTGCTATAAATTATAACAAAATTGACGGACCAATTCAGAAAATTGTGTTCTTGGGTCTGTCCTTGTGCTCCACATCAATGACAATAAGCGTTCCCGACAAAAAGTTAAGCGAAATAAGAACATTATTAGAGAAATTTATCAACATGAAAAAAGTTACAAAACGTCAGATTCAAAGCCTCGCGGGAAAATTAAATTGGATTACGCAATGTATCTATGGCGGACGGTTTCATATGAGAAGACTTTTTGAGCGGGCAATAAAGTTAAAATCTGCCTGGCATAGAACTGTGGTAACCCGCGAGATGAAATTAGACATAATGTGGTGGCTAAAGTTCATGGACGTTTTTAATGGGGTCATGCCCATGATTGAATGTCGCTCAGCAACGGCCGTCAGCATCGATTCGTGTAAGATAGCAGCGGGTGGGTTCTATAATGGAGACTTTATATATACTCCCTGGTCAGAAGAAATCTCTAAAATGCCTATTAACTACCTGGAAGTTATGTCACTGGAACCATCCGCCAAACGATGGGCCCCTTTCTGGGCTAACAAAAAAGTGTTTGTCCATTGTGACAATAAAGCAGCTTGTGCTATTATTAATAAAGGATCTAGTAAAGACCCTGTAGTTATGAATTCTCTGCGACGCGTGTTCTGGTTATCTGCAATATTCAATTTTCGACTTAAAGCAGTCTATTATAGCGGCTCTTCTAATTTTCTTAGTGACAGTGTAAGCAGGTTACATGAAAAGAATGGGTTTGCAAGACTATTACATCACATGAATAACTCTGGTTATTATATTTAATTACAGGTGGGCTTGAAGCCGAGTTGGACAGAGCAGTGCAATTCTATACAAGCTGTGCTTTCGCGGACTCGACTAAAAGAGCGTACAAAACCCATAGGAAATCTTATTTAGACTTTTGTTGTAAATTCGGGTACACCCCTGTGCCGGCAACCTCATCAACTATTTGCCGTTATGCAGCTTACCTTGCCAGGTCTTTAAAGTATAACTCTGTTAAACAATATTTGAATATAATTCGTTTATTTCATGAGGAGTGGAACCTCCCAAGTCCCCTTACAAATAATTTTGCTCTCACTTGCACTCTTAAAGGCATACGACGTCATTTGGGTGACGCTGTTGTTCGTAAAAAACCTATAACACCAGAATTCTTACAAAAAATTCTATCTAATCTAGATGTATCGTTAGCCTTTGATGCCACTGTTTGGGCTGTGTGTTTGTCTATGTTTTACGGCCTATTGAGAAAAAGTAATGTCCTCCCTAAACTTTTTGACAGCAGCAAACATCTCAGGAGGAGAGATGTTGAATTCCTCCCATGGGGTGCCTTGCTTCATATTAGGTGGAGTAAAGTTATCCAGTTTCAGTCCCGCACTTTCGACTTACCTTTACCTCGCTTAAAATCTAATGCTATGTGCCCAGTTCAGGCAATTTTTAATTGTTTTCAGTTTACTCAAGGGGCAGATTTAGACGGACCGGCTTTTGTTTACAAAATTAATGGCCATTTTCTGCCTTTGACATGTGAAGCTTTTATAACCCGTGTCCGACACTGCCTCGCTCTCAGCGGTGTGAATCCCTCCGAGATAGCCAGTCACAGCTTTCGTAGGGGAGGAGCGAGTTTTTGTTATGCAATCGGTCTGCCTACAGATTCAATTAAGTTGCTAGGTGATTGGCGCTCTTCCTGTTACCAGTCCTATATAGACAACGACGCCAATACACGTTTTCAAATTATACGCCGTATGCAACAGGCCATTTAAATGTGTAAACCTTTTGACCCTTTTCCTACTTCTCCCTACCCTACTACTGGGATTGGACGATACTTTGTATTGATGTTCACATGTATATTATTATTATCGGAGGGTCACATGTATTTTATAATGTTGCGTAACTCAGAATAATTTGCTTATTATACATTACCTGTGCTTTGTTATGTAATATATACTTGCTCTATGACGCATATGCTGAAACTAGTGTGATCCATGCTTTTATTGTTTTAATAATTTACCTATGTATGCGCATAACTGATTTGCTTAAGTATGTGTTTTGGCGCGCTGCGCATCTTTAGTTGGAGCTATAGTTAGTTTAAAGTAATAAAGCTCTCAGTATCCCCCTTATATTCTTGTTGTTGTTTGTTGGTTTAAATAGAATTAAGTCTCTTAATTTCGTTTAGACTTTCAAATAACAGCGCCCCTCGCAGCGCCTCTTTGCCGCCACGTGACCAGTTGCAGGGGTCTCTGAGAGTTACCTAACTGACCGTGGTCAGTTTAGTTCGCGCTTCTCTCCATAATGCATGTTTTGTAAATTTCCCTCCACACCCTCCCTTTTTCTTTTTTTTTTATTTACACTAGGTAATACTTGACGATACTTTGTATTGATGTTCACATGTATATTATTATTATCGGAGGGTCACATGTATTTTATAATGTTGCGTAACTCAGAATAATTTGCTTATTATACATTACCTGTGCTTTGTTATGTAATATATACTTGCTCTATGACGCATATGCTGAAACTAGTGTGATCCATGCTTTTATTGTTTTAATAATTTACCTATGTATGCGCATAACTGATTTGCTTAAGTATGTGTTTTGGCGCGCTGCGCATCTTTAGTTGGAGCTATAGTTAGTTTAAAGTAATAAAGCTCTCAGTATCCCCCTTATATTCTTGTTGTTGTTTGTTGGTTTAAACTTGTTTTTAGCGCTATTGTAAAGTCATGCTGGATACCTATAGAAGTATACACTATGTGTTTTGTTTGAACATGTGTTCAGTCCCTGTGTTATTATCTGTCAAACTTACAGACAATAGAACGCTATTTTAGTAATAAAACTTTAATACAGAAGTGATACAGCATCATCAGATATGCACGCCCTCGCAATATGTCATTATTGTAACGTATCCAGACCTCCATGACGACATAAAAGACATCAAAAATTGCATGCGCAGTAGAATGCATCGCTCCAGTCATTTTGATAGAATGTATAGTCATTACGCGTAATAATTTTCACATTTGTTTCATGAATTAGGTGTTAAATTAGTCGTACAAAGTTCATTTGTCACGTCTGAGAAGCATAAACATTATAATGCTATTACAAATTTCAAGTCTCCGACATTCATGTGCGGTTGTACCGTTGTTTTGTTTGATGTTTTTGTTTTTGTATTTTTTCTTTTGTTTTTTTTTTTAAAGCGAAAGTGAGAGAGCATTTCAAATGGGTAAACTGAACTGCTAGTAAAATTGTCTGTACGAAGTTCACTGTTTTGAAAGTGTAAAATGATTTGTGGATTTAACTTTTTGCACTTCATTTTATATTTTATATTATATTTTAGAAAGGCTGATATGCTTGTTACTTCAAATCTTTTGATAAAAATGAATTCTATGACTCAAGACATATCGTATATCCTATACTGAATTTTAAAATGTTTTAGATAAAAAACTTGTGCTATTTAACAACTTTAATAATAATAATAATAATAATAAACGTTTTTGAAATGCTCAAACGAAGATCATTTAGTATATTGAATAATTGGGGATTTCTAACACTCAACATTTCTACCAGGTCTTACTAAAATGGGTGACCATATTACATAATTGTCCCTTTATGTTTAGACGTCATGACCTACAATTGTGACCGTATTACGTAATTACAACTGTACTTTTATAAAACACTAACAATGAATACATTCTGAAAATACAAAAAAAAAACTGCTGGAAAATCTTTAAAATCTTGAATCTTCAAAACAACAGAACGTTAAAAGTGCAATCTATACTTTAATCATTCCATTGGCCAGCATGAATGCTTCACGTAAAGTGCACATGGAATTACAAGGTGCAAGGCATAGTCTAAATTTAGAAGATTACGTCATTCATTATCGCTATAAACATGCATTATGCGTGATGTTCTTCTGTCTTTTATGTGTTCAATATCTCAATTGCATGGAGCTTCAGTATTTTCCCCCACTATCTTCTGTTGCTTAATCCCTTTGATTTCTATCACAGCTTGAGATAGATGAAATCTAGTATTTAAGAAAATTAAAGAAGGTAATGGGATTACTGCATGAAAAGGGTAAGAAACTCAGATGAACCCTAAAATATTGTGTCTTTAAGCCTTTTAGAAAGGCTGATATGCTTGTCACTTCAAATCTTCTGATAAGAATGAATTCTATGACTCGAGTGATATCGTATATACCCTATACTGAATTTTAAAATGTAATATTTGTAATCTATTTGGTTTGTACCAATTCAGTAATGCATTTATGTACTCTAATTTCTGTTGATTTAAGAGCTGATGTTTACTCTCTAAACAAAGATTCAGACACTATTCAGTTTTGCACAACAGCTTCCAATAATAACCTTTCTTTCTGCAAATTACAATAACAAGAAACAGGACATATTTGGCAAAGAAAGCTGTTTCAGTGATACAAATAGAAACAAAATTTGATAAAAGATACTGAACTATTAATATAATATCGTTTCAACAACTTAATTCATTAATGCAGCTTTGCATCACAAGAACCTTCTCATTTTTTAATTAAAAATAGTTCTAAAAGTTACATATTATATCAAATACATAAATGTCGCGTCATGCACAGTAAGTAAAACCAAAAAAAGCCGTGATAACACGTTTTTTTCTCATGGAGCAGTGTATGGTACATCGCTTCGATTTTCAAACATCTAAAAATACGCTTTGAAAACACACACAATCCGCGAATGATATCTCAATGCAAATACGTATCTGTATAAAAACAGCAGGAACAGTCCCTTCAGAGTATATGTTTCTTTAAAAGAACTGCAACACATTCGGTATTTTCGAAACCAAAACATGTGTATAAAAATGTTTTGTACAAACTTCTGATAGTAAAATGCTAATTAATTTGGTGAATCTAGGAAGCCATGAATCGTTAAAAGTGCAATCTAAATGAAGATTTATTGGTAAATTACGACATTATTAGTGATTAACTTAAAGTACATGATAAACCTCATGAAATCAAACGATCCGCACATCTTCTTAATTAAGTTTATTACGTAATTCACGATATTAAAACTGCAACATGCGTGATTAAGCTCTGTTTTCTTCGGGTTCAAAGATAACTTCTCAAAAGTATCGATAGGCAAATTTGTTTGTTTATTTCAGAGTCAGTAAAATCTGTTCATTTCGTTATAGTAGTTTATCTGTTCATTTCTTTATATGAGTCTATCTGTTCATTTCGTTATATTAGTCTATCTGTTTATTTCGTTATATTAGTCTATCTGTTTATTTCGTTATATTAGTCTATCTGTTCATTTCGTTATATTAGTCTATCTGTTCATTTCTTTATATTAGTCTATCTGTTTATTTCGTTATATTAGTCTAAGAGTTTGAAATAAATGTGCTTGTTCCGCAATAAGTTTTGGTTTTGAAGAATATTTGGGGCAAGCATGTTTATATTAACAACCGACTTGACATGTTTTCGGTTTTGTAGTAATATACCAGTCACAAGCACTTTCCAACAAAACCACTGTGGAAACCCAGTGCAAATATGTCACGTGATACCTTGATTAACTTGGCAAACCTACGATCCATAGATCTTTACACCTACTGTACCAGTATTCACTTAAATTTTATTATCAGAAAGCTTTCTTTCTCTTTCAGGTTTTAACCCTCTACCAAATAAACCCAGTTATTGAACTATCTGCGTTTTGCTATGTTCACACTTTAAATACTTTCAATGTATTTTTGAAATCTCGTTAAACCTTCAAAGCTAGGAAAACACAGCAGAAGTTTAATTTTCTGTTCATGTTTTTTTTTAATGGTAAGTATAGGTAAGAGAGTTTATGTTTGTCATCTGTGAAAGTTGGAAATATGAAAGTAGACTATTGCGACTCACCGCAAGAGCCACCTACATTTTTTTTTTTAAATTTAAGCAGACCCGTGTAGAAAGAATGTCAGAAATAACTCTCCGATTTTAGGGCCTGTCTAGAAATACAAATAATTTATTTCAATCAAAAGTTTAAATGTGTAATTCCATTGTATTCCTTTCTTTAAAATACTGTCTGATTTTCAGGAGATCTTTAAAAAAAACTGATCGATCAAATGCAAGAAAATCATTTTCAAAATTTGGAAAAAAAACGTGTGTGCATAATTATTCCTTTTGAGCTTGTTCATCTTAAAAGGTCCATTGCATTTCCTTTTTTAAAATATTTGCACAGAATTAATATTTAGATTGATCTCTGTAAAAACTTATTCGGGGCTAAGTCGTGCTGACACAAAAGATGCAGATTCCTGTCTTTGTTATGACAGATTTCTCTTCATTTAATTACATTGTTATACGAGACTGCTATAATTTCGTAATGTTTTTCATTTCTGAGCATGCATCTAGTAATTCTGTTATGCGCATCGTAACTCAGGACGTATAAAAGAATAAATCGATGAGAATCGCTTTTGAATAATTAATGTTATCTCAGGAATGTACTACTGCAGGACTGCATGATCTAATGGGAACCAAGAAAACAGTGAAAAACATGTAAACTTGTATAATTCTATAAACCTAAAGGCAAACAGAAATGTTGTCAGAGTGATTGTTTGAAAAACCCTCTCGTAGGTTGTTGACATAGCGTAGTTACTGTTTCCTGACCTACTTTAGAAGAAGTGCAGAAATGCTCAAATTTTAACATGTGGAACCAAGAACTTGTTTTCTACTAATTAAAATATACTGATGCGTATTGATTTTGCACTTTTGACAATTGATTGCTTCTCTTGGGGGTTAAACCAGACAGTGCCATTTTTTTCTAGACCCTAAAATTCGAAAACACGAATTCAGCTTATGTAAATAATAGAACATATTTGAAACACGCATTTTTATTTGTTTCCGAAATTGCATATTCGTTTTTCTTAAATCAGCCAAACAATGAGGCAGACTTCTGAATAAACTTAACATAGATAATGAACGGAGGAATATTTTGATTTTGGAAACTATCCAGTTAAAACCCTGATCGTTTTTTAAGGTTTTAAAAAAATATCTACTACTTATGCCTCCGTTCCAACATTAAATGTTTACATATTTTTTCACGTTATGGCTCATTTTTATTCTGAACTCGCAACTACGTGAACAGTCCATATGACAAAAGAAATAACATGTTACCAAAGTATTAAAACATTCTCTCCTTCCCAAGTTATTTATCTGACACTAAAACCTAACTCAAATAAATCCTACTGTTAATTTCTCATGTGATTCAATGTGTAGGGATGCTGAACCCCGAATTTCAAAAAAAAAAAATAAAGCAATTTATCATCCAGTTAAATCTAACCCATTGTAAAATGGCATACGTTAAACAAAGATGATCCTCAGACAGGTTTGTGTCTGCAACAACACTTACAAATCTTTTGTTTTTCTGTAATGCATTTAGATTTATAAATATCACATCCAATGTGGTACTTTATGGGAATTCAGAATACTTGATACTAAACTTTTATTCTTGTTTACAAATCGGTCATATTTTTGTTAAACAGCTGTATGTGTTATGGTATTTATGCCCAATGAAAGAACTAGGAATGCAAACAATCAGACTCGTAGTGGTTGGCACAAAATCCACTAATTAAATCTCCATTCAGACGACAAGTTTAACGGTGTAATAAGTAAAAATTCTCCTTCCGTGCAGGACATTTTTTATAAAAATAGTGATAAACAAAAGAATAAAAAATTTTGTTTAACTCTGCCTCTATACACCATGAAACAACTTCTTTGATTAAGTGACAATTTTCCTTCAAAGCAAATGTAAGTAGAATATAATGGTGTTGCTTTTTTCAAATTAACTATCAGCATCCTAAAACTACAATTTTAAAGAACTACATTTTCATGACTTAAAACTAAATAAGCAGATGAGAAAAGCCTTTGAATATTTAATGTTATCTCTGGTCTGCACCACTGTTATCACGGAAATAAGAAAAAAAGTAGGTCATTGTGTAATCCTAAAGCAATACTAATGCCATCGGCACAAGAATGTTGACCTTAATTCATTCGAAGTCAGATACGTACGTTGTTGATATAGAGGTTCGGATCTATTTTTGAAATGGCAGGATTTTAGAAGAACTGCAACATGCAGAATTCTGTATCTGTTTAAGAATTTGCAAAGTATGGTCTCAATCCTATTGATTTTGCTCTCTGGTAATTGACCCCCTTGTTTTCTCCCGCATTGTGACACCAGACATATCTGTCATTTATTTTCTTCAATACCTCTAAATTGCATTCACATTAATTTAGTTGCCTATTAAATCAGGCCAGAGAAACGCACAAAGCTACAGCAAAAATAAGGTTGTAAATACATTACAAAAATACTGTAGTAAAAACATGTGCGCAACCCATTATTTTTTTCTCGCTGAGTGAACATGAGATCTTTAAACAAATTAATATTCTGCGTTTTTTTAAGAAAGAAAAATCCCTTTCAGCCGAAAGGTCAACAACACCCGAAGGATGCAGTTCTAAGTACGTTGAACTATTTGAGTGATATCACTTTGTTCTAAGTGCATTTTGACACTTTTATACTTCTTTTCGTGTTTGTCTTTCACGACATCTTGATAAGATAACTTTAAAAAAATTCAATTTAGTTTAAGTCTAGAATATAAACTTCATAAAAAAATTAACGCTGCACTGATTCTATGAAATTCCTTTCAACTCAAACATTATTATTTACAGAACAAACATACCAAGATAGGAATTTTCATGGTTAGCGTTGAAACTAGTCACAACTACACTGTTTTAATCATACCAAAAAGGAATGCTTCATGGTTGGCGTTGAAACTAGTCATAACTACACTGTTTTAATCATATCAAAGATAGGAATGCTTCATGGTTGGCGTTGAAACTAGTCACAACTACACTGATTTATTCATATCAAAGATAGAAATGCTCATGGTTGGCGTTAAAACTAGTCACAACTACACTGATTTAATCATATCAAAGATAGCAATGCTTCATGGTTGGCGTTGAAACTTGTCACAACTACACTGTTTTAATCATATCAAAGATAGGATTGCTCATGGTTGGCGTTAAAACTAGTCACAACTACACTGATTTAATCATATCAAAGATAGCAATGCTCATGGTTGGCGTTGAAACTAGTCACAACTACACTGATTTAATCATATCAAAGGTAGGAATGCTTCAAGGTTGGCGTTGAAACTTATCACAACTACACTGATTTAATCATATCAAAGATAGGAATGCTCATGGTTGGCGTTGAAACTAGTCAAAACTACACTGATTTAATCATATCAAAGATAGCAATGCTCATGGTTGGCGTTGAAACTAGTCAGACCTACACTGATTTAATCATATCAAAGATAGGAATGCTCATGGTTGGCGTTGAAACTAGTCACAACTGCACTGATTTAATCATATCAAAGATAGAAATGCTCATGGTTGGCGTTAAAACTAGGCACAACTACACTGATTTAATCATATCAAAGATAGGAATGCTCATGGTTGGCGTTGAAACTAGTCACAACTGCACTGATTTAATCATATCAAAGATAGAAATGCTCATGGTTGGCGTTAAAACTAGGCACAACTACACTGATTTAATCATATCAAAGATAGGAATGCTCATGGTTGGCGTTGAAACTAGTCACAACTACACTGATTTAATCATATCAAAGATAGGACTGCTCATGGTTGACGTTGAAACAAGTCACAACTGCACTGATTTGGTAACTTTGACAATTGATTCCTTCTCTTGTTTTCATAACCAGACAGCTCAATAATGCTTAAGCTGGACCTTAAAATAGAACTACTTTATCTTCTTAATTTCTGTCTGTCAAGAAAACAGGTAAAAAACGTTGAGTGAAACTATTTAAAGAGAAACTTGCTGGACTGGTATTTAAATACAGAAATAATACCAATTTAGCCCCATCGTTTCTCTGTATCTAATTCTATCTGTAAAAAGTCAATACGAGATGAAAATCTGCATGCTTTGGACAGATTGAGTTTTCCCCACCAAGACAGACAATTTTGACAATAATCGAGAAAATACCAGAAACAGTTGCTTGCAAAACGTTATATTAAATTAGTATTTCAACGAGTAGCTATTAATTCTAGAAAACGAAGACAATTAGGAAAACTGAATTGTATAAAGCCAGTAGGCCTAATTTTACATTTGTTCACTTAAAGTTACCGACGGAAACATTTTTAATATGGAAAAAGCTTCTCCATTTATCGAAATCAAAGTAAAGTATCTTTTGATTTATCATCATAACTTTAAGTGTAAATTGTCATTATTCATATTGATTTTCCACTTTGTTATTGACTTTTTCCTTTCCAATCTATAACGATAACATTGTTATTTTTAACATTAAAACTCAATAAAAGAAACCATTCCGTCAGCGGGAGATAAAAATACTGAAGTGAAATTAGAGAAAGATAATCAGAGAAGCTATAGCGTAGATGTACGCACAATCAATTATAATAATCTATCAGGTGATCATACCATCGCCGGATACCCACGGTTAATCATTACATTAATCAAACCGTGGGAAAAAATGAATCAATTTGCGTCGATATATAGCAACAAGTGCCTAAAATATCGACCAATGAAATCGCGTTTAACAAAACTGATACTCTTCAACGGAGAGGGTAGAAAGCTATCAGAAACAAAATGGCTGCGCCCATGGCGAAAACCTGTTCGCGTGTCTTGACAATATAAAAGGCAAAAACTATCGCCAACTCAATTCTTCGACAAGCAAAGACCTCTAAAGTGATATTTTCAATTTTGAACTTTTCACAAACTGAATTAAACATGTCGTCTATGGTTGCCGCCATTCTATAATACCCAATTTCGTATAGAACGAGCGTTTTGATTGGTTTTAATTGCCTCGTGAAATCGTGAGGGAACCAATGAAATAGCTGTCTTAGGCACACCTCTTATCGACTCGATAGCGTCCAAAAATCCCACGGCTGATGGATCGGCCGTGAGTATCCGACGATGTGATTATACATGAATGCCTTAAAATATCTTTCATCATATTTTCAGCAAGAGAGATATTTTGGGACGATCATAAAGAATTCAGCTAATGCAAATGTCACCTAAAATAGTATTAATTCATTGAACAGGACGGCTGTTATTATGTCGATCAATGAAGTGCAAATATGTTGTATCATTCTCCACATTTTCATTCGCAATTAAAACATTGTTGCACGTGCGTATTCGATATATCGAGAATCTTAAGGACAGACAATCATCTAATTTTATGCATGGTGCTGCTGTAATTCAATTAGGTGACTCCAAAAATAACTATGAAACAAGCCCGCAAAACAATATAAAAAACTAAATCAATGAATATCCGTTAAAATTGAAGGGGCCTGTCTGTAATTTTTTTAATCTATGGTATAGTGTTTAATATACTTAAAGATTATTGTCTTTAAAAGTAAAAAAGGTAAATATTGATAATGTGGAGAAGAATATATTTTCATTATTTTTAGGGCATACGGGCAGTAAAAGACGGTCTTTTTATGAAAGGTCTCTATCCATACAAAAAAGTGTACAATAATTCGGTACGTAAGGACCGATATATGTATTAATGAATTCAGTTCTTGTCTTTTTTCATAACTTTTGCCTGATACTTCAGGTAGTGATTCTTTTAATATCATGCGCGTTCGTATGATTTTTGAAGGGGATTTAATGCTCAACATCGTAGTGTATGCCGCAGAAAAAATAAGAGGTCAAGTGAGAGGTGTATGCAATCATGGTATGACTATAGTTAGTCAATTTGATGCTTAAACAATGATACTCGATATGGAACTGACCATCGTGAGCAAGTTCCAAATAAGAATTTTAAACACTGACAAGTGAGTCCAACAGAACACGCAGTGTTCCAGGTGTTAGGAAATAGAATCGTTACAGAATCAATTTTGCACTGTGGATTATTGATTCTATCTCACAAATGATTATCTCGATACAATTCGTGTTGTTCAAAGGCTGAAAATAGATAGTTTTCATGCTTCTAGGATTTACAGGACAAGATAAGGAAGGAACTGAAAGCAGTTTTAGCAGATGAAACAGAAGTAATTGTACAATCGGATATAACTTTTCCAGAACGTAATCAAGGATTTAAATATGCACGCTCTCACAATATCTTGCATTAACGGGAAAGATGATGAGTCAGCAACTTTGCAATGTAAATGCCGACGAATTTTGCAATAGAACAGCTTTATTTTATGACGTCATTCAACTACGAACTAATCCGTGTACGTAAACTGCGTGGTTACATGGCAGAACTTTCAGGAATAGTTATTACTCAATCAATTATTTAAGAAGTACACATTTGCATTGGTCTTGCTATAAGATTGTTACTATAAGAGCAGCGAAGAACCCTCGTAGGAAATAAATGCTAAAAAAAAAAGCTGATACCGTTGATGAAACAAAAGAACAGCGAAATAAGAATAATCTCAAAATTGTTTCTAAGAACGCAACTAGGTTATCAGCTATGCACGCCCTCACAATTTCATGAACGCACGTGTTCCACTAGGGAAATATCAGGGACAGATATAAAAGCGTTTTTTAGAAACAGAGCTGTGCAATTGATTTAATCCAGTTGATTTCAATCCATGTGATATATCATCACATTAGAAATATCCTTTTTTAAAAAGTATTAATAGTCGGATCTATTTTAAATTAGCATGAACTTGAAAATAACTTACAGTTTAATAACTCTGTTTATATCCAGAATGATTATATAGGTTTGATGAAGTCTGCATTCGAAAAACAAAGTAATTATTTAAGTAAACGTTAATATATTGTAAATTCGGATAACTTCAATAAGTCTGTACATGTACATTGGCAAAGGTTGAAAGATTTTCACAAGGTCCTTGAAAAGTGCCTTTGTAAGTAGGGCGTTGATATTGGGACAATTACGGTGAGCAGTCAACCAATTGTATAATTGTTTCATATCCTCTTAGTGTAGTTTGCTATGACACATAAACGGTAATGCCTTAAGAACATAACTATTTTATAAATTATTGACCAAAGAGATGTAGAACAAGATTGCAATGCATATAATCTTATTTTCTAGTGGTATGTATCCTTTTTTTTCATTTTCATTAAAAAATCAAGCGTGTTCATTTATAGAATAAATGTCTGGATGTCGCTGGCTCGAATCCTACTAACGGTACGATTTTACAGTGATTTCCTTATTCACCACTTTCAGAGCGAAAATTAGTTTGAAACTAGGAAGCCTTCAATGATGCGGATTCATATAAATTTCAAAAACTCGTTTCTCATTTGATGAAAACGAAATAGATTTAGACCAACTGGTGCGTTAGCGTTATGTGTGCAATGTTGAACTAAGCAAGGTGAAAACGAGACTTAACACTAAAATATCAGAATTGATTAAAAACGCTTTTAAATATTAAACGTTATCTCCGGCGTGGACCATAACTTGATAGCATGATTAATTACGAAAATACTTTTTTATTTATCATTTTGAACCCATTTTTTAATTGTAGCTACTTTATTGAAACCTTCACTAGATCGCTGACCTTAATTTGTTTGACGTCAATAATTATTTTTTCCAAATAAGAAAGTTTAGATCATTATTTGTAATAAGAGGTATTAAAGCGGACCTGCAGGATGCAGAACAAAGTGTCTGTTTTTGACATTGTAAAATATAAGCTTATCGTATTGATTTCCTTGTCCTCGTATTTTCTCGAAGTCTCAAACCAGACAACTTTATAATTGATTTTTCTTCAACACCTTAAAATGTTTCCACATTCTTCTCTTAGTTTCTACTGAATTAGGTCAGGGCAACAGACAAAACATATCAGACAAGAAAGGAAAATTCTGTTTTATTACCTTACCAGAACAGTAAATAAAATATACCAACGCCATAACATATGTATTTTTGTCTGTATGTGAACAACAAATCTTTTAAAGTTTCATATAGTTATTTTCTAAGTTTCAGTTGGATGGAAAATAAGATATTTTAGACGAACGAGCAACTCGACACGTGTACATGAAGAAAAGTCACTTTTCACTGTATATAGACCGAAATATGCTTTAAAACCTATAGTCATATAATAAAACTTTGCGTTATAGTGCATTTAGACACTTTCAAATTAATTCCATACGTTTGCAACAGCATTGGCGAGACAAGAAACGATTTTGCAATAACGTGTTTACCTTAAATTAAACGACACAAGTCTTCTGTAATTAGACTATTGGCCTTACTTTTTTAAAAAAGTCTTTTGCATGCAGTATTGTGTGTCTATTTATTTATTCTGTTCAACTACATCATTAAGATCATACTATTTTTTGGCTCCTGATGTTTGAAATTTCTCCTCAGATCTATCACAAACACGCTGCTCTCTTGAAACCATAAAACATTAAAGCTTCCTTCTTTTTAGGAAAATATCTACTGATGGCAAATAACGATAACTTAGTAAAAAATATAAAGCCAAATTCTCTTTGTGAATATGCAGAATTTCATAAAGCTAGAAGGTTATCAAATATGCATGCCATTACAGTTTCTTTCATCGTGTTTTCCACAAGGGAGATATTTCGGTAAGATCATAAAACTGCATGTAAGAAGCAAGGTTTCATGCGCCTAATGCAAATGTCAACCTAAATTGTATTTTTACCATTCAAGGAAAGTTTATTAATATGTCTGTCAGTGAAGTGCATGAAAATCAAGTATAATAGTGATGAATTTATGATACTATCATGTTTATATATGATGGTATAAATTTACAAATATTCACATGGCAAAAAAAATGATATTCCCGATGAATAACGTCGTTGAAATTAAAGTGTTTAAAGTATCAGATATAAAATATCATGTCGACTTATTCACTAAAAAATTATGTAACATAATATATAAATACAAAAAATAAAGGAAGGAAAATATTAAAGGTGCAGTAATTTACAACCGTCATATCCTGTTGACGTGATCAGACAAAACAAGAACCCAAAGTACGCGGGCGAATTCTGAATAAGAAAATGACCTTTAACCTGTATTTTACAAAAAAAGAAAAAATAATAAAAAAAAAATATATAAAAAAGCTGTATTCTGAACGTTCGGGATTATCATCGACACACTTTCGATTTTTTTCACTATGGATTATAAATTGTAACAAACGAGTTATACACTTTTCATGCTCCTAGGTTTTGTAGTATAAGATAAGGTAGGAATTAAAAGCAGTTTTCAAAGATGAAACAAAAATAAATATACAATCGAAAATAACTTTTCCAGAACGTCATCATGATTTTAAATATGCACGCCCCCACAATAGCTCTGATGCACGTTTCCATTGGGAAATATAAAAGAACGTAATAAAAATAAAGTTGAGACTGAAACGTAACAACAAATGTCGATGATTGTAATAACTTCATCGTTGCAATGGATCAGCATTATTTTGCAAATCATTGGAAGTTCTGCCCTCTAATGTTTTGAAGGATTCCTAAATCTAAAAATTGAGAAAAAAGTTTGACTTATTTGAACTAGCATTTAGAGGTAATAGGATAAAAGAGGTAACTCAAGGATGCTACATTACAACTCTTGTTTTTTTGGTTTGACATAGCTCATATTTTGTTACATATTTCAAGAAAGCATAATAGGTATTTGGACAGTCTTTAATACTGCATATCAGTTTTCTACGAAACTATGGCTATATACACATGAACTGAAAGGTGTTAGTATAAAAATACTTAAATACGGCATCCCATGTTTCTGTTACACCATCATTTCGGCTATCAATATCATACAACCGTATATCAGCGCCACTTACCATGTAAAGCATAACGTTTCCTTCTTGCCCTATTTCCTGTTCCTATTGTGTCACTTACACCGCATCTTGGTAGCGTCATCGTCTTTTTGGTTTCATCGTCCATTATACCTGAAATAATCGAAGGAGGCAGCATAACATAGACATAGAAGTAAGTCAATTTTTTTTTAAATTTTGCTTCAACCATTTTTGTCTGAAAAAAAATATACCTACACTTTTTGACATTATTAAATTTCATCTGATTTACATCAAACGAATTCTTAGGACGACATGGCTTAACAAATTACTATACATATTATTTATTTTTTCTGGCTTTTAGATATGCCGTCTCTAAGAATGTTTACAGAAAATAATTGTAACAAAAAACTATTTTGAATTTTACAGATATTTTAGCGATAAATGTTGTCTTTAGCAATTGAGAAAGGAAACTATATATAACTCAATCACGCTCATTTTGTATTTAACAGCAGAACGTTTCTCATGTTATTTTTTTTTGTAATTTATTTATTTTATGTGATCTCAAGTTTAATAAATCGTTCATTGTCTTGTGGCGCCATACTAGCTTGAAGATGTATTATGAGAAATGCAACATCGGAACGTAACAGGATATTTCGAGTGGAATGTACTGAACAAGCATTATCATTTAGAAGCCAGGAGGTATATTTGCAAACTTGTATAACTCCGTAAAATGATGCCCTATCATTCATCTGAGATGCAAATCATGCATAACATGCGCAGAATGAAGAACAATTATGCTGAACTTGTATCATCACTAGTTACAGCCACTAAAACTCAGTTATATTACAATGGAGTATTTATCTCATCCGTCTGTTATATTTATATACTACCCGCAAAAAGTTTGTGATATTTTTATTTATGTATATTTAATATCGATTTATGATGTTATTTCGATTCGTGATTTTATTCTTGTTTTTTTTTTTTCGATATTTATTTGATCAGTTTAGTATCATTATTGTTGCTTCTGTTATATAAGTAGAGACATTAATATTAATGGTGATAAAGGAACTGATTGGGTTCTATTTTTAGTCCTTCAGAAGAACTTATTTAAATGAACTGATAACACGACAGTTTTATGGATGAAAGGGGCGGATCAGTGTTCCAGTGGTAACGCCCTGGACTCGTAATCTAGGGGTAGCGAGTTCGATCCCCGGCTCGTCCTTTCACATATTTTTTTGTCTTTCAGATGAAACGTTGAACCGAAGTCACATGTATCCCATATAGACACTGAGCATTCCAAGAAACAGGTGTGTCTCCGGAATTTGATGCTTTATGTATCATCCATTGTCCCCACAGCCTCAAATAATTAAAAGTCTTTACGGGAGTCGGTCGTATTGGCGACCGATACAATTAGAAAGACCTATGCATATTTCATAACAATTTATATCCTTCATTATGGTTTTGGGTGGGGTTTTTATGTCCATTAAAAGTATGTGTTTTTATTAAAGATTTCATTGCAAATTCAAATGATGTATATTCTGCTATACTTAATGTGTTATTTCATTATTTCACTTTCGTTAAGATAGATCTTCTGTGGCAATACTTTTATGCAGTGTATTGTGAAATAGAGAACAACAACAACAACAACAAATAATAATAATAATAAATCCAAACAAATGAAAGCCTCAGATTTTCTTATAAATACGTTAATGTTTGCCTCACGTGTCCATGTTTTACCTTTTTACCTTGAATTAAGTAAAAAAAGAATTCCATTTAAGTTGAAAGTCTATGAAAGTCGAGCCGTATTTATCTTTTTTATTCATTATCTGCCTCAAAAAAGAAACAATCTCAAAGCGGTCCAAGTGTAATAGTCTAAAAGAAGATGAAAAGATCCACCTTCTTAAAATGCTTGTGAATCATTTTGAATGAAATTTTGAAACCATTTTAGTTCTTCGAGCCTGTGTATGGCCTGTTATCAGATACAAGTTTCATTGATCGATCTATTGAAGAGGTATATATATTAAGAACCTAATTTTTTCTTTAAATAATATGTATTATCTTTTATTGCTACTTACGTGTGCTGCTGATAATTTCATAGTGAAACTGATGCCATGAAACGAGCATGATGTTAATTTTATTATTCCCAAGAAATTCCAAGTTTAAGTTCAAAATGAAAATTCAAAGTTCGTAAAATGAATTATTCAACTTCTCTGATACGTGTCTTATGTTTGTTTTATATCATATAATTATTTCTTGCAATAATGCGCTACTGGGATAGCTTAAATTTATTTTATTCAGTCAAGCACAAATTAATTTGAGTGCATTATACTTTGCCTATGCTAAATACTCATTAAGCTTGGCAGCTTATCTTAGCATAACAGATACATATTATTATGTTAACAGATAGGATACAGTCCCTGGTTATCGAAAGATAATTCATCAGGTTTAACAACAATTGCCATGCTCCATTTGAATGATGTATAATATCTCTTATGTATAAATCATGGCGTACAATAACGAATGTTTACATGCTGTTGTTTTATTGTAGAATACCTACTTTGTAAACAGCTTATCCGAATGAAACATATTTGCAATGTTTTATTGTAATAGTCAAACTGGAAGAAAAGGGCAGCTAATAACGATATCTAAGCTGATCTGATCCTGACATTCAGGCCTACAGATAGGAGTTATACCCTCAAGAACATCTTTATTTTATTTTTTTCCCCTACTGGAAAGATGCTTAAATCCATATTGTCAATCATATCACACCATGTCGTATCACGTATCGTGTCATAAGCTGTCATGTCATGCCATCTCACGTTACGTCACATCATGTCATAATTTCAGTTATCGACATTTTAGCTAAAGTTGGATAAATCTATCTTTTAAAGAACAATGTTTTGCAATGCATTTAGTTCTGTACAACCCTACATACGTACACACTGTTACTATAAATAGCTGACCAGTTAGGTCTATTTGAACACGTATTTCCATAACTGTAAAATTTGCATCAGTCAACTTCCTTTAAAATAAAGAAAGACTGAAGTGTTAAAAAATAGTAAGAAGTAAATTTTAACACGTATTTTGATTTCAGGCTGAGAAACATTAAAACTTGATCATAATTTAGTAAATCAAAGACGGAGAAATCAGTTTGTTTGAACTTATTTCGAACGTTTTAATTACTAAAACAATTCAAGTCTAATTTCTTACACCACTTAAGGCCATTCCTTAATTGTGATGGAACAACACCATCTGATGCAAGATGATTTATTTTGGTTAAGATTTTAAAACCCTTAGGACTTTTGAACTTATGTTTGGATTGTGATCAAATTTAGGTTCCATACGAACATCTGTTTAAGAAGGTCGATCAGAGCAAACGTTTCTAGTTTCTAAAAGAAAAGGTAATAACTTGGATTTCTAATAAGTTTATTATGTAATTGAAGCTATGCAACTAGTCAGTTTGTATATAATTTTTTGGTAGCGTACAATGCTTCGATTAAAAAATGAAAATGAATATTTTCGATGAAGCAAAACACGTTCCAACACGTTACACAATCATGACAGTATCTCATAGAGAGATTTTGATTTAGTAAGAAACTGACGCAGCCTCATTCGTCTCTGTTAGATTCAAATATATTACGCATGTTTCTTATGCAGTGCTACCAAAACTGTAACAAAACTGAAAACATTGTAATCATAAGCAACCATAAACAATAAACTTTCGCTTATAAGTATATTTGTGTACCTTATTTATATATATATCTGGAGATGCACAAATGACGCGATGATGAACACTCAAACCTAACCCTGCTGGGTGCAATTGACACTGATTTTGCGACCACTGCAGACCAAGATCAGCCTGCACATCCGTGCAGTCTAATCATGGTCTGCACTTTTCGCCATTCAGTTAGTAAATTTCAATAAGCATTTTATAAATATGTAATGGATTTTCCCAGCTGAAAGATGGAAAAGTCCATTTTAATTATTTAGCATGAGAAGGGTTAAAGCGTAAACATACTGGTCTTAAAGGGGCTGTGCTCCAGATGACTAAAAAAGAAAGTTTTCTTGTATTATAAATTTCTTGTACTATTTATGACTAATGCTTAAAAAATAACTTATTGACAAAAAATAAGTCAAATAATTACATTATAAATTGATTTTTTTTCCTTTCAAAGTGCTATACCGTAACGCGACGGTATAACTATATCGTATAAGATTTAAAGTAAATATCTGTAATATCACATGCGGCGATGGTGGTGACAGTAAAAGCGTTGGAAATGTTTTGTTAACATGAGGGGTCCACAGTTCAAATCAGGCTGGAGCGAAAATATTTTTTTTTATTCTATTTTGACTTTTATAATCAGTTTTGAAGTAAAATATTATGTTGTTATAATCTCACGGCATCTAAATATATAATTTATGATTTTTTTTATGTCAAATCTGGAGTACGGCCTCTTTAAGACTTTGCTTGCAGATTGTATTGCTTACGTCTAAAATATCAAGTGAGCCTAGCAGCGTAAACGCACTTTATTAAAAATATCATCAATGACAACTGGGAGATAACTCACCAGACAAAAGAATTATTGTCGAGTCTCATTAAAATAATGCATACTGGCCGTATTCAGAAACTTATGATATAAATGATTTGGTTTTTGCATAACCATTAGTTCGCTAAGGTCTTTTCTTGTTCATATTTTGAATAAAATACTTTAACTGTTTGCATAAATCAGCAGAAGCCTAAATAAATGTCTATCTGGGTAGAGTAAGCTTTCTTCAAAGACTCAAAAACAAAAATGTTTAATGCTGGAATCGTTGATCATTTTTATCAATTTAAGAAAATTAAAATTCATCTTTGAAACATGGAAACTGATACTTCCTTTTTTTAAAATAATAACAAATTTACATAAGCACGTAGCCATTGCATACAGTTGACATGACAGATTGATAAAATGTAGATGATAAAGAGGTCGAACATACCAGATGTACTTGTGAAGAGATGTTTTCCCAAACTTCTTAGCAGAGATGAGATCGCGAAAATAGGTTAAATGAAGCAAAGAACGCATGATTGTTTTTGAAGCATATATGGAATGTGAAAGTTGTTAATGAAATGCAAAAAAGAATTTTGGTTCAGATAACGCTTTAACATGATGATAAAATTTAGTGGATCCAATTGGATAGATAGATAAATTGCGTTGCTTTGAAATCTGTTGCAGTTTGTCTCTGGGTGTGTTGTAGACCATTAGCACAATTTGACAATTTATAGAAGAAACTTATCATTATTTGCAATTACGCACGGCTGACATTGATAATGTGATATTTAAGAGAAGAACTATGTAGGAGAACGAAACCTGTTCGGATTAATTTGTGAGGCAGCTGTTTGTATTCTACTTTCTATCAATATTTAACTTTTGTTTCTCATGTTTTGGTAAGTTATTCTTATGCCCTGCTTTGGGAACGTATGGATTTTGAATTGTAAGTCTGTCTTTTTGTCCGTCCGTCCGTCCCTCATTCCGTCTGAAAACTTTAACATTGCTCATAACTTTCTTATCTATAAATGTAATTACTTCATACTTGGACACAGCACCTCTCTTGATAAGGCCTTCCCATTGTTGTATATTTATTTATATGACCTTAACTCTGAATGACCTTGAACTCGAAGGTCAAATAACTCATTTATTAATAAACATATTGGATTAATGTTTGTACTCGTTTAGAGAGATCTTCTAAATGACATCTATCTTTTTTAACACTGACCTCTTAATTACCTTGACCTTCATGTCAAAAAGAAATACTACTTTTTTTAGGGATCAGCAATTTATCTTCATCTTGTCCTCAGCTCTAAGAACAAAGCACCACTTTGGGGGCATTGTCCTCTTTAAGTGACCGTTCTTGTTTATCACGATTTCAAGACATTTCACAATATTTTTCTAGCTGAGTATCAACTGTATGTCTTTACGTTCTTGCTTATTTTACCCGTAATGTTGTTTCTGTTTCACACATTGTAACTATAAACCATCTTATGTCTGCATCTATAAGAACATAATTATTTTTAAGCTTTCCGTTAAACTATGATTCGTGCCAAAATAAAAAACAATTAAACAATACATTTCTGATATGTAACATAAACAGGAAAAACACAGTTAGTATTTCGAACAAATTATTCATAAAGACATTTTTGTTTCAGTTTTCGACCGGTAGTTATAGTCGAAGATTAATTACTTGTTGCTATTTTTTAACAATTCATCATTCTAAATTTGGATTCACATGGTTTCTAAAAGCGGATTTCCGAAAGTTGATTGAATTTGTCAAGTCTTTCCTGCCTGATAGAACTCACTTTAAGCTAACATAAGATGGCTAATCAATATCCGCCTCTTAAAACAAGTCTTTTGAAGGTACCAAAAGTAATTAATTAACCATTTCTGTTTCTAAAGACAAACCTGTCTTTTCAACCATAATAAAGTTACTGTATAAACAGCAGTCTACACCGTGTAAAGTACAAAGGTACAAAAGTAAACTAATCAATCATGTCTATAAAGGTAGCTTTCATCCTTATATAAAGTGTAAACAACAGGCTTAAAATGGAAAAACTGGTTCTATTTTCAAACAATAAAACTTTGCGCATCAGGACTGATCTATACGTAATTTATCATACTAGAACGAAGATGAAAATTAACCAAGTCTGACAATTCCAAATAAGAACTTTTTATTACCACTACCCACTGCCACTGGCTTCCAAATGTTCGTTACAAATATTAATTGCTTAAAACTGGTGGTCACAAAGAAGAAGAAGGAGAAGGAGAAGAAGAAGAAAAGAAGAAGAAAAGAAGAATAAGAAATGTTTCATTGCAAGCAGACTCATACTAAGTCAACGTCAAGGCAAAATAAAGTAAAAATCAAGGCAAAATAACTGATTTTTCATTACGTTTATACAGCTGAGGGATATTCATCTCAACTTAATATATTGTAATAAATCTTTCATATTGAAATGTGACTTTGACCTTGGAGCTACCGACCTTGTTCTGCGCATGACACATTGCCTCACTGAGGCATACATTTGTTCGAAGTAATTTTGGAATTCCTCAAACCAAGACCAATTTACAACCCAAGCAAGCAAATGTGTGAAGGAATGATGGAATGACGGACGGACAAAGCTGCGACTATATGCTCCGATTTTTTTTCATTTGGAAAAAAAACATTAATGATGTAACAAGAATTTTCTGCATTCTGAGTATGGTCCACAAAAAGCAAAAAAAAAAAATATAATAGTCAAAGTAAACCAAACAAAGGTTATAACAGTATCACGTGACTAACCTGTCACTGGAAGACCTGCTAATCTTTGGAACTGTGATACAGCCTGCTTTATATAATCTTCTGATATAAGATTGTCCGACCGTCCGTCTGATGGCTCAATGTATCCATACTTCCGCAAGTATTCCTGTTGTAAAACAAAAATTTTGAAACTTCAGAAAATATACAGTGTTACTAGTCTTGGAAAATTTAAATTTCGTTACTCTACAATCGTTTAATTAGCTGATTTAAAGCTTAGTTTAAACTGGTATCTGTTTTTAAAAAGTTATACATAACATAATTTCGATACCAAAGTACCATTTAATTCAATATCAGATCATGTAGAAATATCGCTTGACATACGCCGAATGGACTGCTGTTATTTATGCTTGAAAGTTGAGTTTGGAACACTTTTGGAACACTTTTATGCCTACAAAAAAAACTGCAATTATTAAGAAAATGAATTTTATGCCAGCCACTGTTGAAAGTATTTTGGCATACATTTCAGTTAATAACTAAATAGACAGGTAAAACTTAAACTCCGCTATTCTTATGATTCCAGTATACATACAGTGTGTCTATCAATCATTGTCAGACTGCTCGTGCCTAAGGCAGACTGATGGATGAAAATGACAGTGTTCTTAAAAATACAGTACGATGGCGCTAGATGGCACTCTTTGTAATCTTACTTCTGTAGTAGGTTCACCTACTACTCTTATTTCATACGCGTGTAAAATCACCACGTAAAAGGACATTAAGCGTATGAATACCGAGACTTCAGTGGTAATATACATGCTTTCGTTGTCTTTGAGGATTGTTAGATTTCAGATCTACTTTTTTACGCGTATGCGTAAAGTGTAATTGTTTTTTTTACTCATAACAAGCTTGGCAAAACAAAATCAAATTTCTCTTACCTGTCACGACAAAAATATTGTTTATACATACGGATGAACACCGATGCTAAGGAATAAATTATGTGAATCTTGAGACTGTACCAAATTTAGATTTAAATTTTCATCAAAGAAAAAAATTAAAATTATTCTTTGCACTCTCTTGAATTACATTTATATGTATATATAAGGATAAAACTTTATAGCGGCACATCAATGTACAACGTGTACGCTTGAACGAATATGACTGAATTTGAACAATTTTATATGCCCATTTTCATATTGATTGAAATTTTCCGTCATTAGACACCTTGATTTCAACTAATGCATAACATTAACTACAGTAATTCAAACAAGTATGCTATGGCTACAATTTTCCCATCACGGCTGTTTTGCAGAAATTCGTCATTGATTTTTGTGTCTAAGACTATAAATTCCATTCTGTTCCGTGCAATGTTCGCATTATCTTGTACTTTTGCGTGTTTTATTCAGATAAACTGTCCGCGTACGCTGTAGTCATAACAAAAATGTAACAACCTGAATCAATGTCTGCTACTGAGACAATTCCTTTATTACTCTGACAGCAGACGACATAACATCACTGTAGAAAAACTCACCGTACGTTCCTTTTAATTATACAGAGGAACGTAAGTAACTGAATTATTTATAAGCTGCAAGTCAATCATTATTCATTTTTTTGTAGAGTTATAAAAAAGAAATCCAATGGAAAGTAAAGTTTTTTTTAAAGTTTCTTACCCGCAATATGATATAAAGTGATGTAACAGGACGAGTTTTACTTGTTCTTATCTGAGTTATTTTTCTTATTTTTCGAAGCAATTTCATGTCAATGCGATATGATTCGTAAAAAAACCCTCTCAAAATCAGCAACAACAACAACAAGCGAAAAGACCAAAAACAAAAACAAATAAAAAAAAAAACAAAATAAAAAAAGGAAAAAGAACAAAAGAACAGGTCCGTGCCGAAACGTTTATTATAACTGTTTCTTCTAAAACGACTTCAACTAAATCAATAGCTTATGTTATCCTTAATTATGCTTGATGAGAAAAAGCTCTCCCAGAGGACATAACGTCAAACTACAATAGGGATGTTGTGTTTCAGCTCATTATCTACTTGTTATCGTGAGCTTCATTTAGAAAACATGCGGCAATTGATTATTCATTGAACTTTTTTTTAAAGAGTAATGCTGTAATTAAATGAGTTTCATATTCCCCAGCCACGGTATAGGCTGATGGTGAAGGAAACAGTATAACTAATGGACCTATCAAAGTCTTTTTGTGCAATGTGTTTAAACTTATTTATTTTACATCGTTTGGGAAGCAAGTTATTGTAACTTATAGTAATCCCTCTCGATGACTGCTTCCTGGGTTCAAACTAGTACTCGCTCCAAAATTGAGAAATGCGTAAAGTCACTGATGACTCTCACCCCTAGTGGAATTCGAACCAGCAACCTCCGGATCGGGAGTCCGGCACTCTTATCCCCTCGACCACTGCTCCTCCTCACTTCCTTCTGGAAGCTATAGTATAGCAGATCAAGTTTTACCGCTCACATGCAAAGGAAAAGACACGAAGCTAGTTTTGCTACAATACCAGTTGAATTACAAACGTTTATTTCAATTTAGTAATCATGCCACTGAATCGTTCAACAAAGTGATGCCTTTTTTTATTTAGAAGCCATTGTTGAAAATAGGTTTACAAAAACAAACGTTGAAAAAAAGATTGAGTGTCAAAAGTCATCCTTAATTGAGTTATGTAGTTGTATTTTTTTCTTCTAATATTGAAAAGTAAAGACTTTAAATATTCACAAAGAGAATATACTTTTCTGTTATTTGACAACTTGCCGTCACACTGTTGTACACTTTTTAAAATACAGTTGTGTTTTGACACCCTTTCTTACCTGTTTCTGTGATCAATATTTGTCACGTTTTATTACAATTTATATATCAAGTCATCACGAATATGGCGTGGTTTTCTTATAAAAGTAACACAAATATATAACTAGCAGAGTTAACCGGCATTCAACCTTCCGTCGTTTTCGAATAAATTATTAATGTGGTACGGTCAAGAGGACACGAAAATGTTCTTAAACATATTCCTAGAACCGACTTTAAATGTGCGTGCGATATAGCAAAAAAAATCCTGACCTACTAATACATGAACTAGCAACGACAGAAAAGAGTTTTTAAGTCAATTATTATTCTGAAACAAATTTGTAACTAATTTTTGAGCTGTAATTCTTTGACCAAAAGGTAAACGTGCATGAAAATGTATTGTCTTCAGACTTAGTGCAAAACATGGAAAAGTCAGCAATACAATTAAAATTATTATAATTATAAAAATATTTCAAAGCGCATTAAGGTGATGTTTCCTAATTATGAGTTTTTCAGAAATCTTGTAGAATTTTTACAAAAGAAAAAAACGACAAAGTATGTGCTTACCATGGATACATAGCTAAAAAATGGTCATAATGTTGAAATAAGTATTATTTACCTATCAAATAAAGCTGAAATGTAAACGGAAAATGAAATGTATGGATTAGATTAACACCTACCATTTTATCTATGCTTAATGTATCCCGAAAACATAATATAAGTCCAAAGCCCCACAGTCGGATCCATTTGAGCAATCTTGAAATATCCATTATTGCTTCTAGCACCTGCTTCTCCTGCACCAGCACACGTATCAACTGATGCAGAAAGTAATCTTTCAGCTTGACTTCATGTATCTAGTCGTAAGCATGTTGCAAATATACTTGTTTTAAGTATTCAGTTTACATATTTTTCAAGATTCATTCTGTGATATCTTCCACGATCACAAGCCATTTCGAATTGGTCATTTATAGAAAAATGACGAAAGCAATTGCTTTGCCAAAATGTTACACTTGCCATCTCATTGTTACTCTAGCATATCAATTCATTTTACAGTATCATTCTCTGTTTACAATCAATCCAACAAAAATCCAATATAAAGTTTCCCTCAAGTTAAATCTTGGTAGATCTAATAATTCAATACCTAAGCAACAAATGAAATACTTTGAAACAAAACAGCACTATTGAAACGATATTCCAAAATAAAGCCTCCCAGGAAAAGTCAATGTCTGATGTATGGCAAGCATTCTCCGTAACTGCAATCCATACCGGGCAAATAAAACACTTCAGTGGTCTTAAACAAGCTTCTCCTTCAGCAATCGATTCGCTGTGTGCACATAAACCATTCTGTGGCTTTCACCATGCAGCTTATGTCAGCGAAAATTCGCGGTGTCTATTTGGCGTCTCAATATCTTTGAAACTTGTACAGCGACAAAGTCGATAAAATTTATCTGAAAATATAAGTAATGTGAGATTCTTGTGACATAGTACCTGTGAGTGAAAATAAACACTTGTTTAATTTCAATAATATGACAGAGAGAAAAAATGTATATAATGATTTTTTTTTGTCTGACGTATGCTGTTGTCTTTGCTTAATATTTTACGAATTTGATTAAATATGGTTAAAACATTCCCCTAACATATTTGTTTAATAAATTGATATGATTCTAAATTCTCGTCCATTTAAGAAAAAATATAGTGATTTCTAGTATCATTTTAGTCACCTCATTAGGTTGGTTCGGCTTCAAAATCGTTTGAAATATATATCAATAATGCCAAAACAAACATGCATCCACTTCGTCTTCAAAGGAATTATTTTGCAGAAGATCAATGAATGTTCAATGAATAAAGTATTGACCTTGTACAGGAAAACACTTCAAAACTTTTTCGAACCATTTCCTTTCTTCGAGCACTCTTTCCGTTTAGGGTTCAAAATAAAAATCTTCAAGACTCATTCAGAATTTCTTTAAAAAACCACAAAACTATTAACTTGTTCTGCGCAAAACTTTGCGAAACACTGAAAGACTGGCCTGATCTAAGGACAACGGCGTCAGTATAAATAATTTTTACGGAAATATAGTAATGATGTCAAGTCTGTAACATCATAAAAGCCAGAAAGATAAGGGAGCTTGAAACCTTTCATGTAAATGTCTCTCTGATATACAGTTTCCTGTTTCCTCTTTCGTGTCAAAATCGATGTTAAAATGCTTATCATTGAACTAGAGGTTTGGTATTGCGTATTTATGTAAGGTTAGTACCCGTTCCTTTGCGGCCACTTATAATTAGAAATTGATATAATCTATATTTATGTTTATAATCATTTTTTTTTTCAACCACATAAAGATTATTTCATATTGCTTTGTAGCATACAGAAGTAAATTTTGATTAGTTAATGACTTGTAAATTAATTACATGAATTTCATCTCTATACCAGTATGAATATATAATAATTGTATTGTAATATATTGAATAACACTAAATATATTCCTTTTTGTTCATACATTTGCAGCTGATCAACAAACAAACAAAAAACAAACAAACAAACATAAAACAAACAACATTAAACCACGAATATGAGATCTGGGAGGTCTCTGTATAAATACTTCTGTTTATTTGAAAAAAAAGGAACAGACTCACTATTCTACACAGAAAATACTTTCTTTTTTATCCGATATACTGAATATATTTGACAGTCCCAAGGTATAAATTGCAGGTGTTGACTGACAGATCTAGGAGCAGCTCAGTGGTCCAGTAACTGGGCTGGTAATCCAGTTATTGCGAGTTAGATCCCGCACCCCTTCACTAACATTACGGGTGCCATTTGGATGAACCAAGGTCCCATACAGCCCATATAAACACTACAATAATAATTTTAGTAATAATGACAATGATAATAATACAACGATGGTGGTGTTTTCATATAATGACCTCAACACAACGCTTAAATTATAAATAATTATTCATTCTAAAATATCCTCAGCAATATCTAAAATCTAGTCTTAAATACATTTTCTAAATATAGAAAAAAATCAATCACAGATTATCAAAGAAAAATGAGAAATTAAAGAAAGTTGAGAATGCAGAGAGCGTCATTTTTCTTTGTTTTCAAAATAATAATACTGAAGTACTCTTGAAATAATGTATTTCATGGCTAAACGGCCTGTCAATCGAATTCCTGTCGTAAGGTCAAATACAAAAAATACAATTATATGAAAACACAATACGACAAAAGCATCAAACTAAACTATACTACCACTAATTACTGTAATCATCATGTCACTAGAACTTTTTTTTTTACAATTATGGCACTTTATTTTATATTGGATAATAAAAAACAACAACAACAATTAAAAAAAAAATAAGAACATTATACTACCACTAATTTCTATAATTATCAATTCATTATAACTTTTTTTCATAGCTATGAAATGAAAAACCTGTTTATATTTCATTTTCATATTTATCACCATGTGTTTAATATAAGAAAATATGAAACTGGTCAATTTTAGTTCACCAAATTCGAGAGTTACTTGTGTTTGACTGATTGTGTACATGAAAGTGCTGACGCCAGAGTGACAAGCTTCTATTGATTTAGTGCTTCTACTTGTAACTTATTCGTCTGCGTTCTTGGTCTCAGGGGAACTAAATTTTGTTTTCGAGGAGTCCGATTTCACTATTAGACAGCTCATTTTAGTCCACAAGGAGGTATATTGGCAGCTGGGAGAATAAAGTGGTTTTATGTGATTTTAGAATACTCTGTTATTGATATTTTAAATGATTGTTAAAGACCAGTGCCTTTATAAAAGACATTATGCTTTGTAGAAATGAAAACAAAGGATAAACGATTCTATGACAGGGTTATTGTATTTGTTTGTTAACACATCCTATTGAGTGCTATTAAACTGACAAATGAATTGTATCACTACATGTGATTGACTTGAACATATAACATACATGTATGCTGTCATGGGAATAAATCTCTCTCTCTCTCTCCCTTTCTGTATATATATGATAGCAGTTGAATGTACTGCTTCATGAAGTTGAATGTACTGCTTCATGAAGTTGAATGTACTGCTTCATGGGCTTCAAATACATACTTATCTAGAGCTTGAAAGACAATGGTATAGTGTACACATTCATTCGAATTTATAGAATTCAGAATATACAGTATGAGCACATTCAAATTTACAATCTGTATAGTAAAGTCCACATATAGAAACACATAGTAAAGTCCACATATAGAAACACATAGTAAAGTCCAAATATAGAAACACATAGTAAAGTCCACATATAGAAACACAGACTCTAGGAAAAAATGAGAACGAGCATATTTACAGCTTCAGTGGAGAGTGCAGGCAGGTTCGAACACAAAGCATCGATTTTACAGATTTTTTTCAGTGTAGAGTGCAGGCAGGTTCGAACACAAAGCATCGATTTTGCAGATTTTTTTCAGTGTAGAGTGCAGGCAGGTTCGAACACAAAGCATCGATTTTGCAGATTTTTTTCAGTGTAGAGTGCAGGCAGGTTCGAACACAAAGCATCGATTTTGCAGATTTTTTTCAGTGTAGAGTGCAGGCAGGTTCGAACACAAAGCATCGATTTTGCAGATTTTTTTCAGTGTAGAGTGCAGGCAGGTTCGAACACAAAGCATCGATTTTGCAGATTTTTTGCAGTGTAGAGTGCAGGCAGGTTCGAACACAAAGCATCGATTTTGCAGATTTTTTTTCAGTGTAGAGTGCAGGCAAGTTCGAACACAAAGCATCGATTTTGCAGATTTTTTTCAGTGTAGAGTGCAGGCAAGTTCGAAAACAAAGCATCGATTTTGCAGATTTTTTTCAGTGTAGAGTGCAGGCAAGTTCGAAAACAAAGCATCGATTTTGCAGATTTTTTTCAGTGTAGAGTGCAGGCAGGTTCGAACACAAAGCATCGATTTTACAGATTTCTAGTTCATTGTTATTCCACTTACCATTAAATGGCAAATGTTAAAAAACAGAAATGCCTTCTCGAGCATGCAAAGGGATTCTCACAACAACGACAAAACAGTTTCTGACAGACATCTATCTAAACTGTGACGCTTAACGAGCTTCGGGGGAAAAAATGAACTGGTTTACTAAGTATGAGATTTGCAAACTCTGCTTAACACAAGTGCTCATTGACATCGACGCCGTTAAAGGAAATAAAATCAGACATTCCCAGCATGCATCACGAATTATTTGACCTAATTACAGCTAAGTGGTTTAGCTTCCGTTATATTTGTAGGAAAGTTAAAAGAGAAATGAAAAGCACTACAGTGTAAGTAGGCTGTAGATGAATCTACTGCATTCATTAAACAACTATGGAAATACGGCACCGGACGGACATACTGCCTGCAGTCGTAAAAAAGGACCATAACTAAGCTGAAAGTTTGTAAATTATGACTATGAATATACAATTAACGTGCATCGTTCCCCTATGTTTTTATAATCCCACCAAGTTACAACTAAATACATTCATTTAACACGTAGTACTGTAGTTATTTTTCCGGGCGGACAAACCTTGACGCACGGACGGATGGAAACACGGACAACGCCAAAACAGTATCCCTCGTCATAAGACAGGGAATAATAAACGAGAACAGAAATGCAAAGAGACTTAAGAAAATATTATCAGAATATATAGTTACACATTAGATTAAATGAACCTAAATTTTAGAAAACAGACAGCCAATTCATGGATCGACAGCATGACTCTTAAATCTTGTAACAATGGGTTTTACCCAAAACATCACCATGCACTCCTTTGTTATATACTTGTTTGTGGTGAAAATATAACTGTACTGTTTTGTTAAATCATACAAAGGTGAGGGGTCAGGGACCTATCAATAGTCAATTGTACTAATTCTAAATGAGAAATATATAAATATGTATAATAAAGAGTTATGCATGACATGTTAATTATCATTTTTGATAACCAAGAAAGTATCATGATCATGCTCTACAGTAGCAATAGATTTCACTGAACAGAACAAATAACTATTTCTTACATTAATCTTTCGAGTTAAACAGTAATTTAACCTGAAGAACCTGTGTTCGAATAGATAATACTAGTCTAGATAAAGTTTTCAAAGTCAGTGAGAAAATCTCTCATATTTAAACAAAACAACAACGAACTTTAACTCGAATATTAACCACGACCCTCACTTTTCTGCATAGGAAAGGGCTTAACTCGAGAAGAATGTTTCCCATGCGGAGGTTTTTCCTACACAGAATGATCTCGATCTCGGTCGCCATCCAGTCCGGAAGATACCACTCGATTCACAACTAAAATCTGGGGAAATCAAAATGCCTAAAGTGTCATTGTCTAAGAAAAATAGAGCTTTTGGAATACTGAAAGGAGTCAATTCCTTGTTGACATCAGTAAGACGTTTAACTGTAGTCAAAATACAGGTCATGAATTTGCTAGACATTTCAGACTGACTGCCAATGCACATTATCTTCATAGGGGGCAGATAGAACAAAAGCGACTTTTATCCTATTGTCTTGGCCTAGACTTATGACGTTGTCGACAACTGTTTGTAATGTCTGTCCTCGAAACATAGGTAACCGATTGTGTCGTTCACAATCGCTCGATTAGTGTCGCTCTACATGGAGTATATAAATGGCATTTTGACATTAAACCGTTAAAGACACTTTTACACCGCGTCGCAGAGTTTGGAACGGAGGATTCTTTTCTGACGAGTCTATGTTCAATATTAGTTAATCCGATTGCCGTCAGCGTGTGTACCGTTAAGATGAGTGATATTTTAGACAACATGGCATATTTAAGGGGCCGTTGCGTTATGTCATTGGGTGATGGAATCATAGGGGACAGGATACAAGACTGATTTAACTTACACAAAAAGCATGAAGGAGATTATTTGACATGGCTTTGTTGTAAAAACATTGAGATAATTCATGTTAACGGCTGATATTAAGATTTACAGGTCGATTCACAATTTCTAAATAGGTTTCCAAATTCATCCGCAAATGCTGTTCAGGCTGCCATGGACGTTCACGGAACATGCAGCTGTTGGCATTACTGACGTATAGAATTTTATTCGTAATTAAATATACTACTCAAAATTTGATTGGGATCACTTATAAGAATGTGTATATTTACTACATAAGGTTGAAAGGTTACATTTTTGTTGTGATTCTGAAAATATGTTCATATGACAACAGTTTGGTACCAAAAAATGAGTAAGTCTGTTAACCGTTGAAACGTGACAGAGGCTGAGCCGTGGGAGGGGCACGAATTTGGGATAACACAGAGAGGAGATGAAATGGAACTTTTTGGAAAAATCAAGTCTATGGCCTTAATTTTGCTTTAATATCGCGTGTGGTGTCCATTTTCTTGGATTACTGCTCTGCACCGCCTTCTCATGCTGCTAATGAGTCTCCGGATGCTTTGTTGTGGGAGTCGAGCCCACTCGTCTAGAAGGGCCTGCTGTAGCCCAGGGGCCGTGGTTGACTGGACTGGGCGAGCAGATATTGCAGCCTGCAGCATGTCCCAGGCGTGCTCTATTGGATTGAGGTATGGAGACCTTGCTGGCCAGTCCATTCTCTCTATAGCTGCTGCCTCCAGGTACTCGTCGGTGACCCGTTGTCGTCCATTAAAATGAACTCAGGGCCTATAGCACCAGCGTTCGGACGAACGTACACATCTAAGATCTCATTGACGTATCGAACAGCCGTCAATGTGCCGTTTTGAACAATGTGCAGGTCCGTTCTTCCCTAGCATGGTAATGCCCGCCCACACCATGACCGAGGCCCCGCCATGACGGTCATTGGTAGCAACACATACGGGTGCCAAACGCTCATTGGCGGATCTCCATACCCGCACTGGCCTATCAGTGAATTCCACACAAAATCTAGACTCGTTAGTGAACAGCACTGGGGTCCAGTCATGCAGCGTCCACCTGGCGTGATTGCGGGCCCATTGAAGACGTGCCTGGATGTGATTTCGCGTCAATGGGATTAGGATTGCTGGCCTTCTAGCCCTCATGCCAGCTGTATGAAGACTGTTCCTGATGGTTTGAGTGGAAAGTCTTACACCAGTGGCATTCTGGAAGTCACTTTGGAGAGCAGTAGCGGTAACAAAGTGCTGACGTCGCGCTTGAACGACAATAAACCGGTCCTCACGCTGAGTTGTGGACCTCTGACGCCCTCCGCCATGCCTGTGCGTGACATGCCCGTAAGTTTGAAACCGTCGCCACATCCTGGCAACGGTGCTCCGGGACACCACAAGCACACCTGCCACGTGCCGTTGGGAACGCCCAGCCTCAAGCATCCCTACCCCCTATTCATCTCCCCATCGTCAATACGCCGTCTTTGCCGTAGATTTGCCATGACCAGTGCTAGGTTCGATATAAACGTTACCATGCACAAACAAAGTCTGAATAAAACGGATGTGTACATGAAGGAACATGCCCGCGGTGCACCACTTTTCCAGGGGTATCGCTTTTCCCGTGCATCTCGAGCCATGTACAGGTAAACAATCACAATCTGCTGGACAGGTAGGCTTTGCCATATGAAAAAACTACATGTATGAGAAAAATCAGTTAACTTGAGGTTATCATGAAAAAGATATTTAAGAAATAAAAAGTGATCCCTATCAAATTTAAAGTAGTATATTATTTAACGACTTATTTCTGATGAAATGATCAATCATTAAATCTTATGTTAAATACTAGTACCTTTCATTTTAAGCTTATTGAAAAAAATAATTGGGATTGTAATGAGAATTCCTGAAACCCGTTTGTTTCAGCTGCTGATAAGCCTCGTTCTGACTAGTTTGAAGGCGAAGCTGCGTCATCTCTCGGTGGGACCTGTAAGTGAGTTATGCAGGACACGAAATCAAATTTCATGTCCAACCATTTACTTGTACATGTATCTTTATTTTATCCTCTAGATTGAAATCAGGTAAAATTTCTAACTGATTGAGTACATCTACGAATGCCACTGCATTTATTTATATGCTGATGTTAAATCGTGTACTGGAATAGCATTCCGTTTCCGATATCATTCATTTTACTTTTATTGGTGTACCTGTATATTGTAGTACTACCCTTAAAGCAAATCAGTGATTCACATAGGTGCTGTTGCCTATTATTGACAATTCCTTTATGTGCCTCTTTCATATAGTTATGCAATTGTTAAATCCTCTTTTCTCAGATATTAATCAACATTTTTTAGGAAAACATGACCTTCTTCATAGAGAAGCTTCGCTTACACCAAGCATTTTAGTAAAATGATCTATTTTTGCAACATCTTAAAGAGAGAGGGTTTTTTTCGTTTTCCATTTTTCAGTAAATATGTTTTCATGTTTTCATAGTGTGCCTGCATATAAGGCTACAGTTTCTAGATGAAAGAAGTCATAAAAATTTTAGTTTACGTTGGCTACATGTTTTTGTTTCTTAATAATTATGTTAAGTCGTTGAAATTGAATTAACCTATATTACAAGAAGTAAGTTTTAAACAAGAGCATTTAACCCTAAAATATTGGATTATGTTTCAGCCATCGACGCAACGCACGTGACTACCCGATATCTTTTTCGATATTGACTTCTAAGAAAGTTCAGTGCATCAATAATAGGATGTAATGTCATTAAAAATGAATGAAACCATCAAGTGGGTTAACGTAAATCTATGTTTAAGGCTTCGGAGTCTCAAGATTATAGTCTGGTGAAAATAAGCACGATGTTTATGTTACAACGTATATTATTAAGTAAAGCAGGTTGATTAGATTTTATAGGTTTTGTGCAACCCCATAAAAAACATTTGAAATATATTTATGTTTATATGTCTCAGTTAATTAGTGAGTGTACCTGTAAATAGTAAATTTTGCTGCAAAACAAGAACTTGCGCTGTTAGGTGCATGAAGGTCAAACTATTACAATACAATGCTGGAAAAAAAACGGAAGCCTTCAAATGTAGCCAAACAGTAAATTCTAGTAAATAAAAAAAAAGCATTATATAATTTTGTCGCGCTTATTCTTTGGATTAAAACTATTGCAAGTTTTTCTCCCTTTTCTCTCCTGCTTTTCTTTTTTAAGGAACATTTAAACTCCAGTTCACATTAATTCTACAAGAAACAGAAAAGAGTACTTTTTAATCTCTCACATTAAACTTTTGCAGAATATTTATTTCTCGTAGACGTGTTCTTTTTTGTATTGGTAACATGTAACAGTTATACACAGTTCATAGACAACATCATTTGACACATTGAACATAATAAAATACAACTGAAAAAATACCCACTGATCATTTTCTAACGCTGCAAAAATATCACATTTTTATCTAACCATAAACGTCCATTTGTATGAGAAAAAAAATCATAACTTTTAACTAATTGTACTTAACGACTAAAATTGTCTATACATATAGTCGTAAGGTATGACGAATAGTTGAAACTTGTGATTAACATGTATATTCAGGGTCCAAATATTGTTAACAGTATTGTGCTTGAAACTGGAACTTCGGCATACAGCAAAAACTTGTTGATAAGGAGCAGAAATAAATTCAGTTTGAACTCTTGCCACGGATTACTGACAGAGCTGCTCTTGTCGTTAAAAATCAAGCTTAATCAATCATATACTCCTGGGAGGATTGAATCAGTACTTAAATCACGCTTTAACATTTTAAAATACTTGGTTTAAATGATTCAATTTGCAGTGCTTTACTAAACCGTACTTGAAAACTTCATCAATAAAGCTAAACAATCCATATTAACCCTAAACATGCTGAAATTTTGTAAAGGATTTGCCCAGCTTTGAATTTGGAACAGTCCATTCAAAGTTTAAGGGATTTCAATATCAATATACAAAAATGGAGCTACCAACAGTATAGAGCCTGGTCAGACTGCACGGATGTGCAGGCTGGCCTGGCTCTATACTGGTGGCAAAGGCTAATCACTTCCGGTTCCAGCAGGTTAAGGGTTAAAGGGGTTGGTAAGATTATGTAGAACTTCATAAAACAACATAACAATTCTATTCATTCTAGAACTACATGTTCTTCGTTGCAACCATGACAAAAACAGCATTAATTGTTTCTGATCAGAATCATCTCTTTTGTTTGTTGATATACAAGAATGGATAATAACTAATTACAAATAATTAAAACGATAACGGATTACTTTAGCAAACCTTTCCAGATAAGTGGTAAAGTTTGTTGTTTAAGCGATTTTCGTTCAACAAGGATACACGTAAGTGCAGTGTATCTCTTCTGTCGATGTCGTCTAAGAATGTTTCAGTGCACCAGGGGCAGGGTGTTACGCCATTAAATATGAATGAAAGCAAGTGTGTTTACGTAAATCTATACAAAATGTATTAATGGTCTCAAAGTCTCAAAATTGGTTTGGACTGGATGTGCTTCTTTGTGGCAAATCTAAAAGTGATCTATTGATCAGAAGTCGATGGAAACACTGTTCTACAACTCCCACAAGACATCCTGCGTGGCATTATATACTGTTTCTTACAGTAAACATAAAAGTTGAAAAATTCAATTTGCATTGCCAAACGGAAGTATATAACTTAATTACTACAATAATTTAATATCATTAAACAGTTACAAGCGTATTTTACGGATGTTTTATATTCATAAAATGCAAAAAATAATCATGTTTGCTTTGTAAACTTGACAATTATATATATACAAACTGTAAGTACATGTATTGTATTCACTTTTAGTGATATCTGTACCCATTTAATCAGCTTGTACAAAATATTGTGTAAACTTTATTCTTTAATATTTCGCACTTTAAAAATGAGATAAAAGCACTAATTCTCAACCCTCAAAATTGTATGAACATTCACTAGTTTTTTCCCTTTGTTTTAGATAAGGATATTTATCATTTCTTTTTATTTATTCTTTCTTGTTTATCCGTCAAATGACAAAAGGCGTGATTGTAATCACGACACTTTAGCATAATTAACATACCTCGTTAAGTGGAAACATTGCACTTTTACATAGGTTAAATAACAGTCAAAACACTTGACTACAATACTGATTCGTTGGCTTTAAGAGGATTATTCAATTTTTTGGATTGCATCAGCATTTTTGTAAGCTCATTGCAGAAAACGGAAGTGGTATTTGCTTCAGTTGGTGTGCATGTAGACAAAAAATACAAAGCTGGTTTATTACAGCTTACTATGGTGGCTAATTTCGGACATTTCGTTGTTTCGTTCTGTCGCGCGCGCCATTACGAAATAACGCCATTTTAAAGATTGGAAGTTTCGTTTTGGCGCGCGCGAAAGAACGAAACAACGACAATTAAAATGTTTCGATTTTTCGTATTGGCGCGCGCGACAGAACGAAAAGACGCCATTGAACTGAAACCGCGCGCACGACAAGACGAGATTCTGAGTATCGTTTTGTCGCGTTCATAGTGTCGTTGTTTCGTTGTGTCGCGCACGCGGTTTATCGTTGTATCGTTGTGTCGCGCGCGCCAAAACGAAACTTCGAAACTTTAAAATGTCGTTGTTTCGTATTGGCGCGCGCGACACAACGAAACAACGAAATGTCCGAAATCAGCCACCATAGCTTACTCACGTGTACTAAGTCAGCCACCATAGCTTACTCACGTGTACTTCTCATTACACTTTTATAAGACCATTTATAAACAAAAAGTACTTCTAAGTGAAAGGGCAACATTTTTAAACGGTTACAGGAAATGGTAAAACATGTTTGGTTGCAGGATGTTTAAACTTGAGCTGCGTGATTTTTTCAATCAAATGATTTACTTTGTAGAAGTTCAGTTTTTATAATCTTTAGCTTAAATTCTATAGAGCAGATACTAGCAATGAATATCTCCCTGACTGCAAGTGATTTCTTGCTATCAACGACATTAAAGATCAACGGCTCTTTTTTGCGCAAAAAGATAATAAGCCAGTTTGAAGACGTTTCTATTTATAGGTTGCGATATCAAAGCCGTCGACGTAAATCAAAATGCAAAATAATATACATTATATATGAATCCTAAAATTGAATAACTGTTTTTGTTTTCGCTTAGGAAATAGATTTTAAGTTTGAGTGATATACCGTCGAATTTATCACGGTGTCCAGTTCAGATATAGTAATTTAATCACGAAGGCCGTACTCCTAAGCGAAAGTGAAAGCAATTTATATTGGTGTGCACTTGAAAATAAATAAACATTAGAAATAATTTATATTTTCATTCTTTTTATATTCGTTATGATAAAGGTGTACACCTACTGAATTAAGTTGCATATTGTAATAAATTTTGGTGACTGGACCAGTCTTATAATAATTATTCAATTAAAATAATTAAATATACAACTTGAAGGTAAATGTTGATTTATATCCATATAAACAGTACTAGTAACAAAACTATTTCCCACTACTTATTCATCTGATATGTTCGACCGTTAACTGAAATCTGCATGCAAAACTCTCAATGTGGTTCAAATGTCCCAGACAAAAATTAAAAACAGAAAAAAGGCCAAGGTCGGCGATGGTCAAGGTTAACATCTACGTTCAAAATGCTAAAGTACAAAATTAAATCGATGTACAGCTGTAGCTGCAAAAACAAGACAGTCAATTAGTCGGTCAAGGTAAAGGTCTCATGGTTGTCCAGGACAGAATTAATTCCGTCGGGCGGGGTGTGATCAAATTGGTTCAACCTGAGCCTTGGGTTTAGGTAAGCTAAAATGCTGTGGGCCGATATCCGTGCCTGGGTAGAAGGTACTTTTCAAGTAAAGCCTTAACAGTACAAATACAGATTCAAAACTAAGTACTAATGGAGAACGCCCATCGGTTTTTTACTTAATGAGAACATAGTTGATTCAGACATTAACCATTTCTTCTACTTGAATCAGGTTTTCTACAAAGCTATTTTGGGAAAAAAATGATCACGACGCGTATAATAGATTGGAAAGGGGTGAGAAAATTCGATGGCTTGATTAAAATTAAGTAAACGACTTCTTATAATTCAAAGTCACACCAGTTGGTCAATTTATCTTTTCGTCGCTCCTTCTAAAGACAAAACTAGACATATGGAAACATGGTTTAATATCCTGCCGTACTGGAGGGGCGGTTGGGGAGACGAACTCACAAGCCCTGAATTCCAAATCCAACACGTTTACACAGTTTTTATCTACCGTTCTATTGATATGTATTTTCATTACATATAGTGAATTTGCGATAAAGCCTTCTTTTACAAGCTCAGACAGGGCATGTACTGTTGGTATACACAGATACAATACGTGCTGGAGTTTTTCTCTCTTGTCACTCTAGTATGTAAAAAAAACTAGTAAACAAAAACAATGCTTATTTTACGAAACATTATACAATTTTACATTCTGAAACAACGCAGATATTACAAGAGTCAATCATATTGATTCCTTACATCCCGATTACCACCTCGAAGGGAGGGGGATGGAGTCTGAGTCTATACTGGAATCACTTTGTCCGTCAGTCTATATGTCAGTCGGTCGGTCAGACAGACGGTCAGGCGGGCGTTCGGTAAGCCTGTATGTCTGTCGCGAAACTTCTAAGAGCTTAAACTTCTCTATGAATGGAAGGATTTTCATAAATTTAGAACAAAGACTTGCCTTAAAGAAACGTTGTGTCGTGCACAAGAAACGTACTGCTTTTTAGAATCCATACTAATAGTTTTAGTTATGCTCCGTTTATGCGAGCTTTAATTTCTCTATGGATCATGGGATACTTAAATAACTTAGCACAAATAGTTTTTCTTGATGAATCGTTGTGTCGCTTGCAAAAACCAAATTGCTGTCTGAAAAGTTAAGGTCATTCTAAGGTGTTAAATATAAAAATTGAGTGCTGCTTTGTTTGTCCGGGAGCAATCTTCAATATGGATTGAGGGATACTCAAATGTTAACCAAATAGAGACGATGTGTCGCGTACAACTACCAGGCGCCTACCTCAAAAGACAAGATTCCACTTTAGGTCGTCCGTATGTTCGTGTCTAGGCTATAAATGTTTCATGAATGAAGGATTTTTTCAAGTAAGTTGGCATAAATTTAACCAGTTATCACAGCCAATAAGTCATAAGATGTCATACCAATTTAACCATTCAGTCTTTTACAACCAACCTCCCGACAAACAAAACACTGCAGATCCAAAATATTCCCAACAACAGTATAAAGGAGATATTTCACAGGGGTAAAAGTCATTAAAGTATATTTCAGTCTGTTTTACTGACATTTTTGTGATCCTTTATTAAGTTCTTACTTGATATTTCCCCTTTTGCCTCCAACAAGGCAGTATTGTAGGGGTATTAATCACATTCATTGATAGGTCTACGTATAAATTCTTTTAAGCTTCATTTGGTTTGGAAAGCTTTAATTCTTCACACTTTACTATAACTAAGAAAAGAAAGGTGTTTTATTAAAGGAAAATGATTTTTTAGTAACTTGATAAAATGTTTCATAGCAGTTTATGATTCATTTTACTTCAAAGTAAGTAAATTGCAATATTGCGAGCGCAAAATCAGATTGTCATGATACAAAAGTCAGAAGAATTAATTGTAAAACATTATCGGGAGATTGAAGTAATGAATTCAAATAATACAACAGACCAATCAAGACTACGTGAGAAAAAAAAATGTCTGCCTTAAACTTGGACTTCGCCCTTATGACAGTTTACCCTGTAATAAAACGCTGATCCTTTCAATGCGTGGGTCGGGCTAAGGGGTCGTTATAATGCCGGTGTATACTATCATATAATGTACTTCACTTTTTATCTTTATTTTTCACTTTAAACATAAAATCAAAAATTGTTGATTAACTGCATCAGTGCTTGAAAACCCAGTGTTTAGGGAGATTTGGTTTGGATTAACTACATTAAATTTGGAGTGGGTTGATGTACACTCGGTGACTCGATGGCCGAGTGGTTTGTGCCTTGTGCTACCAAGCTAGCGACCCGGGTTCAACCGATTTCCCAGGACTAGGTGGCAACCTAACCTGACCCCGTTTCCATCAGTATCGGCCTAGACTGGGGGTCGGGGAAGTAAAATACACGCACCAGGGCTCTTCTGGAAATGATTTGTTCCATCCACACCAGGTGGGGTCTTTCGTTGACAACCCACGTTAAATATAAAACCTTTACCTTTACAAAAAAGTGACTTAAAAAATTAAAACGCGTTATTTACATAGAATTTATATTTCATAGTTCTAAGTTTATTTATTTATTATGATAGTCCATCTCTGCAAATTAAATAATAAATAAATTTAGTTCGTGATCTATTCTCCACACCAATCTATGGCCTGCTGTTTCTTATGCATGTATATGCAAAGAAGAGACACACGTAAAAAGTAGAAACAATGTAAAGTATAACATGTCAAGTGTTTGAACGCCGCCAAATGGAGTAGGGGTTGCGATAATTATTAATGTTGGATTAAATGTATAGTGGTTAGCATAATATAATCTTTTTGCACTCTACTTTTGTTTATGGCTGACATTTGTTAATGTTTAATGCTAAAAAATGATTATTCTACGTCAAGTTAATCGGCTGTTTCCTCTGTACGAAAATTGGCAGCTAGTTGTACGCGACACATCGTCTCTATTTGGTTAACATTTGAGCATCCCTCAATCCATAGTGAAGATTGATCCCGGACAAACAAAGCAGCACTCAATTTTTACCTTTGACACCAAGAATGACCTTAATTTTTCAGACAGCTATTTGGTTTTTGTACGTGACAAACCGACTCATCAAGGAAAAATATTTGTGCTAAGTTATTTTAGTATCCCATGATCCATTGAGAAGCTAAAGCTCGCATAAACGGAGCATAACTAAAACTATTAATATAGATTTTGAAAAGCAGTACGTTTTTTGTGCACGATGCAATGTTTCTTTAAGGCAGATCTTTGTGCCAAGTTTATGAAAATCCTGCTATTCGTAGTGAAGTTAAAGCCTGAAGAAGTTTGGGGACAGACATACAGGCTTACCGACCGCCCACCTGACCGCCTGCTTGACCGACCGACTGAGAAACAGACTGACGGGCAAAGTGATATCAGTATAGACCAGGCCCAATTCCCCTCCCTTCGAGGTGTTTTGTGGTATAAGGATCCAAATGATTGACTCTTGTAATATCTGCGTAGTTCCAGAATGTAAAATTGTATTATGTTTCGTAAAATAGGCATTGTTTTTGTCTACTGTTTTACATAGTAAAGCGAGTCACAGAGAAGTAACTCCATATTGTTACTGTGGACACCAACAGTATCTGTCTGTCTAAGCTTCTAAAAGAAGGCTATTTGGCAAATTCGCTAAATGTAATGAAAATACAGGAACGTGGAATGGGATGTTCTCTGTATCTTGCACTACCCTCTGCAATCTAAATTTACTGATCCCTAAACGGGGCGTCAGTCGTTACCGCTACCGACGATAAATAAACTCAGACAGAGATAAATATTTGCCCTGTTAAAGAGTTCACCATAATACGCAGAGGCAAGCTGACGTAACCGTGCTTCAATGTGTTTGGACATATTATCACAATATTTGTTTGACAAACAAAGAATATGTGTTCTCAATATAAATAGAACAGACGAAAGCTTAACGTACAAGGTCATATGCAGGAAGTTTGTACAAATATTTCTCTCATTATATTCTGTGGTCCAGTAATTAAGGACACAAAACTACTGGATCAACCTGGCTACCGACACATTTAATACATGTATATTAGGCATTTGTTTTGATGAACTGGGGTCTTGTACTGCCTTAAGAAGGAGCGACGAAAAGATAAATTGACCAACTGGTGTGACTCTGAATTATAAGAAGTCGTTTACTTTAATTTTAATCAAGCCAACGAATTTTCTCACCCCTTTCCAATCTATGATACGCGTCGTGATATTTTTTTCCCAAAATAACTTTGTAGAAAACCTGATTCAAGTAGAGGAAATTGTTAATGTCTGAATCAACTATGTTCTCCTTAAGTACAAAATCGATGGGCATTCTCCGTCAGTACTTAGCTTTGAATGTTTGTTGTTGTTTTTATTCCTCAGAAACAAGCAAGTCATATCAAAGATAACTTATTAAATAACACATGAATACAAAGCACCGAATGTATTTCTCTATATTTTAGATCGAATGAACGAATGTACACTCAACAAAAAAAGAAACCTGACACTTTTAGTTTTTAAATATTCTGCGAATTTATCCAAATTGTGTCTATTGCACAAAAATTTACTATCGACAAACTTTACATGTGCATCGTTTCGTCGTCATGTTATCAGTCAAATGCAGCTAGGCGTTAAATTTCCGTTTTTGCACATGGAGCTCGTGCACGCGGAATGGTAACTGGTAGACAGTGTGACAAAGCACTATACATGTCATCAGTGATCACACAGTGAAATTCACATCTAAAGTTGACAAGTTTAACAATGCCACGGTTGTCAGAAACCGAGAGAAATAAGGGGTTTGGAATGCTCCAGGGTGGTGCTTCCGTTGTCAACGTTAGCGGAACCTTTAAATGCAGTCGCAACACAATTCATGAGCTTGTTAGACGTTTTATGCAAACAGGTGGTGTGCCTGATCATCCCAGGTCAGGTATACCAAGGGCAAGTACCTGAAGGGATGATCGTGCCATTATCTTAATGCACTTACGTAACCGCTTCAGACCCGCGACGTTGACGGCACCTTTGTTTAACGTAAGTGCTCAAAATATTCGCAATAGGTAACGCACACAAAGACGAACAATTAGAGCCCGACGCCCATATACCGATGGTATACTGACATTACGCCATCGTCAGGCCCGTATGGCATGGGTACGTGCCCACCGACACTGGAGTCGACGTGACTGGAACACTGTCCTGTTTTCGAACGAATCGCGATTCAATCTTAGTAATGCCGACGGCCGCACACGACTCTAACGCTGGCAAGGTGAACGGCTCGCGCCCGTCTGTGTTAGAGAACATGATCGTTTTGGGGGTGGTGGCGTATCGGTATGGGGTGGGATAATGGGGTGGCAGAAAACCCGACTTATCGTTCTGCGAGGCAACTTAAATGCCCAAGGTTACATTAACACTATTTTAAATGCAGAAGCTATTCCGTTTTTGAGAAGAAATGCTCCAGCTGTTTTCCAGCAGGATAATGCCCGTACCCACACAGCAAGAATTACACGCGCTCACTTAGCAGCAGCAAACGTTAACGTCATGCAATGGCCAGCAATGACTCCGGATATGAATCCAAAAGAGCATATCTGGGACGAGCTCGGCAGAAACGTTCGCCAATGACATGCTCCACAACATATCCAAGAGCTGACAAATGCATTGATTCATAAATGGAACAATCCCAACAAACTTGTACAACACTACGTCAATTCGATGCGACGACGCTTGGATACACTCATTAGAGCTAGAAGTGCTCGCGTCCGATATTGATTTCAATACCAGAACACTTGAACATTATTAAGTTGTGATCTAAAGGGTTAAAATTCACCAGTAAAAATGTCAATGCCATTACATCCAAACTGATAAATTTGACCCCTATCATTGAAATTATGTAATTTAACCAACTTAAATCATGACCAATAAAACCAAAATGCACGTCTGGGTTGGGAATGGATCATTTTAACATGCCCAAAGTTGTTGTCATGCTGTATTGTCTATTTTCTGAAAAAATGAATAAAACATACACTGTCAGGTTTCTTTTTTTGTTGAGTATACATCTCCTCGAGAGTAACCACGTTTCAAGATTTTTAATGACGTGATTAATCTCCTTTGATTGGGATGAAGATTGGTTTTTAGGGAGGGGGCTAAGTTTATATTTTATACTTATCACGAACACATGTTTATGCTAAAGTGCATTTCAATTTGAATTTGTATAACAAAGTCTTTATTTTCTCCCTCACTTACGTTCGTCCGAAAATAAAACAATTATTTGATATACTTGACAAGGAAAAACAAAGACTATATCGGATTAGAAGGTGGTTTGCTACTTTATATTCTTTCAAATTGTCAAACATTTTCTCATAACAATACATAAGTAATAAGTAATTTATCATGTAATAAAGACAAAATTGATCTTTAAAGACAAATTATCAATCAACTTAATTATAAAAATACTTGAGATATTTGACAGTGTTGTTACAACATGAAACAACAATCTCACTGTTGGACTGACCTTGAATTAACTGAACCAAAGTAATGCTGCTTGTTCGGTAGCAAACCTCGAATGAACAATTTCACCGCGAAATCCGCACGGGAAAACGAGAACTATTTATACCAAAGACTTTTAAATACTAGCAAAAACTAGAAAGTACCGAAAACAATTATTATTATTTTCTCCCTCACTTACGTTCGTCCGAAAATAAAACAATTATTTGCTATACTTAACAAGGAAAAACAAAGACTATATCGGATTAGAAGGTGGTTTGCTACTTTCCAATGCAAAGATGAGTAAACTACAAGCCTAGACTTTTAGTAACGAAAGTTGGTTCTCAAGACTGTAATGAATATAACCATCCGCGGAAGAAGGAGATTTGCAACGACCGTGTTTATTCACTAATCTAGCATCTAAGGTTGCGTCGCTGTTTGCCGCAGCAGACGCCCCGCTGCTGCGCAAGCTATGTAAGCCGAATTTCGAACCGTCTTCCCCAATTTTATTTAAAGCTTCTGTAAGTATTTCCCGTGCTCTGGTATACGACAGAGGTGAACCGGTATCGCAAAGTACATATTTATCTTTACTTTTCAGGAAGTGCACCTTTGAAAACAAATATTCACCAGAGGCCAAAGTGAGATTAGCTGCTTGTATATATTTTAAATAACCACGTCACCGGGCATAATGCAGTATTGGTTCTAGCTATATTTATCGAAGTGCCATGTTTAAACTGATCAGTTTTACTTTTCCTTATTCTAATAGAAACATGATCATCATTAAATTGAAGGTCTGACATCTGAATCAATGAAATTTCACTGTAACGTAAAAATCCTGAAAATCCAAGAATACAAATCAAACACAATCTTAAATTTTTTAAATTCATAACATCATTTATAGAGTACACGTTAATAATTCTTTGTAAAATGTCAATGTTAATCGGTTGTTTTTTCTTTGGTTGACAAGAGAGTTCCTTCCTACAACCATCGTATGTCAGCTTCACAAGTCTGTGATCACATGGGTTATCGAACAAATGAAACCAGTGTTTCAATTTGATAGCGTAGAAATAAGAATCTAGAACAGCACTAGTAACATTCTTAGAGAATAAATCACTAAAAAATGCACACTGTAGATACACTGGCTGGTAACGATTCAAGAGAATGACACTTACACCACTCTGTAAACTTCACAAAATATTTGTCATACTTTTTGTTTGTGTTCTTGGATTTTGAGGATCGCACTCTGTCCGGTAACTGGTGAACGGCTGCACATAAACGAGGATAACAGGCAAAATCCAATACTTCACTCCAAACTCCGTTGTGAGGAAACTGCAACAAAAACAATTATTGATATATTCATGTATATGCAAAAACTTAATCATTGATAATGGATTGGGATTACACATTTTCGCTGTCTAATATTAAACAATGTAATAATCACTGGTCACTGGAGCAGGGGCTTCGAACATTTAATAACGTAAAATTTATTATACAATCATGTAGTAATTCCACTGCAAATTCGGATATCCTTACAAGTGAAAAAATTACTATCGCCTTACAATATAAAGTCAGTATGTCATTAGAATAAAGTCACTATCTTCCTTCAATAAAGTCGCTATGAAGGCACTATCTTTTTGCAATAAAGTCACTATCTCTTTACGATAAAGTCACTATCTCTTTACAATAAAGTCAGTATCTCTGTAGAATAAAGTCACTATCTTCTTACAATAAAGTCGCTATTTTCTTACAATAAAATAACAATATGAAAAATAAACGTAAGTAAACATCATCAAACGAATTTAATAGTCATTAACTCTAATCTCTTGGTATAAAATGGTATTAATAACTCAAGAAAAACGAATTTTTAATGCGAGAACGTTTCCGTCGAAAGGAGAAATAGCAAAAACACTATGTTTGCATGATCCTGGAATGAAGAAGTGCCTAGGTTTACAATACTCTATGAAATCTATAACAAAGATTTGAAACTCTCTAGTATGTACATTGACAAGTAACGGCCAGAAGATTGCAAACTCCCACTTCGGAACTATCAAAGTTCCATCTGCCTTACAACAAACATATGCTTTAAAACTCTAGGAACTATATTTACTGGAGGAACAACCCAATTATTTTGATTTTCCCAGTTTTAAGCAAACGCATCGACCCTAGACGTACCAGGGCACCAGAATTTTCAATAAAAAACTTTCAATTTATTGTTTTCATTGTTTGCGAACCAGTCGACTGAGAAGGGACCCCATTTAGCATTAAGAAACTCGAAAATATGTTCCGATACGTCCCTGTCGTCCCAATCAAAAATCTTACTCGCGTCGTCTGCTTCAGAATTCAAATTTCTAGGAACCCAGGCTATTTCTAACAGAATACTGCGCTGAACACATAAATCGAAAATTTTTCTAGCAATAGTTTGCAAAGGACCCTTTGTACTTCCCTGAGGAACTATTCTAATAACGTTTTGGTTGTCAGAGTTTATTTTAACGAACCTATTAGATAACTGATCAGAAAAAGTTTAGATAGCAAATTCTAAAGCTTTCATCTCCCTCCTAGTTGAACTCATAATGCGATCGTCAACTGTAAACATATAATGCGCAACTTGATTGGCTGAACCTAGTTGAATACCTGCTCCTGCAAAAGCACTAGCGTCTACAAAAAGAATACGCTCTGGAATCCTGAAAATATGCATCACTGATCTGAATGTCAAATTTGACAAATTATTGAGCCAAAATTTTAATTCATTAACAGAATCTCGATCAAGATTTATACGACTATCCCACGTTAACCTGTTGACAATTGGTTGTCATGATATGACAAATATTACCAAAACTAAAGGACATTGAAATAATATTTTACTACTACTTTTGCTAAAAAAACGTGCAGTAATAATAGTATCAGTTTTGACACAGATAATCAATAACTGTTTCAGTTTATCGATTTTCTTAGAGGGTATCTCAACGGTACCTTTATACATGTTCCAAATAAACCCTAGCCATTCTATAATTAAAGTAGGTGTCCAAATACTTTTCTCCTCATTTACAACAAGACCTGCCTTGTGTAAATCCGAATAAAGCCGATCACTAACCCACTGACATACTTCTGGAGAATCAGTACCCCACCCGTCATCTAGATAGACTATGAGTTTTATCCCGAGGGTCCTCCAATACTTAACAAGCGGTCTTAATAGTTTGTTTTTATCTTTTATTTCGATTTTCATCTGCATATATATATATATATATATATATATATATATATATATATATAACAAAAAGACAGTGTTACAATACAACATATGAAAAAGCGGATCCTTCATGACCCTATAATGTATTATATATACAGTGAAGTTAGTGGGATTTTTTAGAAAAAAAAAGAAAAGATAAGAAATTAGAACGAAGGTAAAGAAAAAAAATAAATACAGTGTTTTAAGAGAAGGTTGAAAAATTGTGAGAAAGAAGAGTAAGGCAAGAGTGAGTCCCAAGTCAAGATAGTCTTGTATAATATTTAAGAATATAAGAAGCTTTTTTGTTTTTCTTTTTCTTTTTTTTTCTTTTTTCTTTCGATCGTTCCCATACTGTTATGTGTATTTTTTTTTTTTTATTCGATCGTTTCCATACTGTTATGTGTATTTTTTTATTTTTTATTCGATCGTTCCCATACTGTTATGTGTATTTTTTTTATTTTTTATTCGATCGTTCCCATACTGTTATGTGTATTTTTTTTTTTTTTTTTTATTCGATCGTTTCCATACTGTTATGTGTATTTTATATATGTTGATTTGTACATTTTGCTTTGAATAGATGTATGACAATTTAATTTGATTTTGTGGGGCTTATTTATGCTAATCAGAAGAATTACAAAGATGAATGTGAAAAATATATTTTGATTATTTCAAAGAGAACCATTTACTATTGTGTTGAGTAATTTTATTCTTAGAGAGAGCTATTTCTTTTTCTATATTAATTCTGAGATGTTAGAAATGTTTGAATGTTTCAAAGTTTGGTATAGTTTTTCTGATTTTCATTTGAAAAATATAATATTTTATCATTAGTATAATGTAATTTATTGCCTTTATATTTTTGCCATCTTTTATAATCCCAAAACTTACAATTTCAAAATCCATTGTTATATTTTGGTTTTTATGTGCTAGAAACTTCAGTACATTATTCCATATTATTTGTACATAATGATATCGCCAGAATAGGTGTTCTAATTTTTCTTCATACATATTACAAAAGTCACATAAATTAGAACTGACAATTTTACATTTGAAAAGATAATCATTGGTTGGAATTATTCGCATTAAATACTTATATTGAAAGTTTCTTAATTTTGTGTCGATTGTTGTAATCAAAGGCTGTACATATATTTTTTCCCAATCTTATTGTTTATTTTCAAAAAATCTTTTCCATTTCATTTCCGATATTATATCAGGATTTTTGGATCAACTCATTTGTAGATTGTATTATAATCTTTTTGGGTTTTTTGAATCTCTAATTCTTTTTAGCACTGTATCTTTTGGATTATTTAACAGTCCTTCATTTCTCAACATTTGTTTATAATTTTTCGGTATACTATTTATTAATTGTTGATATTTAAGAAAGTCAGTAGTATCTATATCATATAAATATTTGAAATTTGCGAAGGTGTAGTACTGGTTGGCTCTGTAGTCAAAAAGATGTTCTAGATATTTTATATCTTTTTCATGCCAACTTTTATAATAAAAGGTTTTATTATTCATTTTAATATCAGAGTTATTCCAAATTATTTCTTTACCGATAGATACTGTTGTTGATGGCTTTATTTTTATTATATTCCAAGCTTTTAGTATATCTTTAAAAAAGGTGTTGTTTTGGCATAATATGTCTATATCGTGTTCTTCTAAATTACATTCAAATATTAATTTACCACCTACTTTTTGCAGTAGATTACTATAAAAGATTTTCCAATCTCCGCTATTATTTTCATCAATTATTCTTTTAACCCAACGGCTTTTTATTGATGTAATGAATTTTGGAATATCTACCATTTTCAAACCTCAATGTTTGTAATCTTGAGTTATTACATTTCTTTTAATCTTCTCGGGTTTTTTATCCCATAAGAAGGTATATGCTATCTTTGTAATTTCTTTTATCGTTTCGTCTGTGGGATTAGGTAATACTGTAAAGGGATATATAAGTTTTGGTAATGCAAATGTTTTTATCACTGTAATTTTTCCTAATAACGTCAATTTTCTGTGTTCCCATTGTTTAAAACAGCTTTTGAAGTTTAATAATTTTGGCCCTACGTTAAGTCGTATATTTTCTTCTGCAGTGTTAGTAAAACACACTCCTAATGCGTTTGCGGAATCTGACGTCCATTTAAACTTTTATCTGGACAATAAATTAAGTTTGTTTTTCTAAGTGATCCAATGCGTAACACCGTGGACTTATTGGTATTTAGTTTTAAACCAGAAGCATATTCAAAATTTGTAAGTGTTCTAACTAGTTTCTCAAATGACTCTTTTGATCCATTGTTCATAAAAGTGGCATCATCGGCAAAAGCGTCTGTTTTATTTCTTGATTATTTACTGAGATCCCTTTTACATCTTTGTCTTTTTTAATGCAGTTTGATAAAACTTAAATGCAAATTATGAAAAGTGAAGACGAAAGAGGACAGCCTTGACGAACGCCACGTTTGATAGGGATAGACTCAGACAGAAAACCGTTGTTTATTATAATACTTGTAATGTCATGGTAGAAAAGTTTTACCCATTTTATAAAAGATTCACCAAAATTGAAATATTTCAAGCTTTTAATTATAAAGTTATGATCGAGGCTATCAAATTCCTTTTCAAAATCTGCAAACAATAATAAACCTGGTTCTTCATGTTCTTTTAGGTATTCCTTTACTTCAAAGATTAATCTAACATTTTCCCCCAGTACATCTTCCTTGTATAAAACCAGTTTGCGAATTGTTTACAACTGAACCTATAACTTTTTTTAATCTGTTTGCAAGAGCTTTTGTTGCTATTTTATAGTCATTATTAAGTAAACTAATAGGACGCCAATTTGTTAGAAGAGATGTATCTTTATTTGCTTTTGGTATTAGTGTAATGACCCCTTGCTTTTGTAAATCTGTAAGGTTTCCTGTTTCAAAAGAAAAGTTTATTGATTCAATATAGTACGATTTTATATCATTCCAAAAGGTTTTGTAAAATTCTACGGATAAACCTTCTGATCCTGGACTTTTTTGATTTTCATTTCATTAAGTGCTTTCATACATTCTTGATCGGTCAGAACTCCTTCACAGGAACTTTTTTCTTCTTCGTTAAGTTTACTCCCTTTAATATCAAAGAAGTCATATTCTGATGAGTTCATATATGTTTTGTTTTCGTACAGTCTTTTATAGAACAAAAAGGTTTAATTTAAAATATCTGTTTGTGATGTTATCTCCCTATTTTGTATTGTTAATTTATGTATTGTTTTCTTTTCAGCTTTTCGTTTTTCCAAATTTGAAAAAATACGTACTATTTTTTTTTTCATTTCCCTCGATATCTTGCGCTCTTGATCTTATCATCAGACCATTAATTTTAACGTCTATATTTTTTTCTAATTCAGTGTTTTTCCTTTGTAATTCTTCTTTAATGCTGTTACTATTCAAGTCATTTGTTTGAAGTGATCGTTCTAGATTATCAATTTCAGAAATAAGTTTCTCTTCATGAATTTAGAGAAAGTAATGTAAATGTTACGTTTTGTTTCGTTTGGAAGTTAAATAAAAAAGAGTTTATCAACTAATAGAAGAGGGTTAAGGACTGCATTTTCTCATTTCTGACTGTCAGAGAAATCACTAAAATATATAATGTTTAGTTTTGATTTTTTCCGTTTGAACAATGTTCATCTTGATTTCACAAATACAGTTTACTTTGCTTAATTTCACCGTTTTAATTATAATTACATTTCACGTGATACTAGCTGCAAAAATTTTTAAATAAAAAAAACTTTCACGTGATACTAACAATAAAAATACAAAAAAATCCTTTTTCACGTGATACTAACTGTCAAAAAATAACTATGAAAATCTGTGACGATATTAACATTTATGTTTTATCAAGAACGTTTTATTATAATGTATACGTTAAATTGATTTCATCCTATTTTATGTAAATGCTAAAGATTCTCCATATTGCGAAACAATATGCTACATGTATATCTTTATTACAATAGCAGTTACTTAACAATTGCAAAGTAGAATAATGCTGCTTATTTTACAAAAATATGTTTACAATTTTTAGATACAAATTGTCATATGTTAAACTGATTTCATATTATTATTTTAGATGCTAAAAGAATCCCCATTGCAGAAAATTATGCTATATTTTTATTACAATATCATTTACTAAACGGTAGCAATGTACGATATTGCTGCTTATTTTACAACCTGATGTTTACAATTCTGACAAACATATATGAGATGTTAAATTGATTTCATCTTATGATATATAAATGCTAAAAAATTCTCTCTATTGCAAAATAAAAACAAACTATATCTTTATTACAATAACAGTTACTTAACAGTAGCAAAGTAGATTAATTCTGCTTATTTTACAACATTATGTTTACAATTTTTAGATATGTTAAACTGATTTCATCTTATTATATATAATTGCTACAAAAATTCTACCTACTGCAAAAAAATATGTTATATCCTTATTACAATAGCAATTACTAAACGGTAGCAAAATACAATAATGCTGCTTATTTTACAACATGATGTTTACTATTCTAATATCATTATGTTTAACAAATTTCATCTTATTATATATAAATCCTTAAGAGTTCTCTCTTTTGCAAAAAATACTATATCTTCATTACAATAACATTTACTTAACGGTAGCAAAGTAGAATAATGCTGCAATTGCAGACGAAATATGCATTTACATATATTTTTCGTTCTGTATACCTTTATCATTTTTCTCTCGTTAATGATAAAAGATACTTATTTTATACGACCGAGTTTATGTAAAGACGAAAAACGTGCATTTTTGAAACAATAAAAATATCATGACCTATATCGCATGGCATCTATATGGTAATTTTCACATTGACAAGAAATGTTTTTGTTGATATTCAAGTGTATACTTTACACATACAAAATTCATTTTTATTTTGTAACTGAAATGGTAATCACAGTGTAGCCACTGGTTTTTGGCTAGTACTTAAATATTTATTGATTATCTACACGCACAAATGTTTTGTTAACTCAAATGTACCTAATAAGGATGCACTGTTGCGTAAAGCAAACTACTTAATACACTGTTCTTCGTTAATAGCGCTGCGTTCTTGATTATCACTGTTGCTTTTATCTTTAGGTTCTGACCAGGGCAAGTCAATCCATGTTTGATAGTCTTTGTAGCGAACTTTATGAACATGGCCTGATTTGTTTTCATATAATATTTTGCCATTCATTGTCCATGCAGATTTAATGTCCTCTGGCATTTTGAGTTTAACACAAGTAAGCACATGATGATTCATTTCTTTAAGTCTTCAGTAATGAACATTTTACTACCTTAACCTTTTACGGTTCTATTTTTGTGTTTTCGGGCATGGAATTTTACGATAATTTGTCTCTTTGTTTGTGTGTTTTGGCCCAATCTATGTGCAACGTCGATATCTTGTTTTGTTATTTTCAATTCTGGTATTTTTTCATTTAATGTTTTAACAACAATATCTATAGTTGAGTCTGCCTTTTCATCTTTTTCTTCCACAATTCCGCTAATCCTGATATTGTTTCTCCTGCTATACTGCTCTATATCATTCATCCATTCTGTGGCATTTTCATTGTTTCTTTTAATAGACCATTGCAGTTTTCCGTTTTCGTCCGATTGGGTTTCAATTTTTGTATTGAGTGTTTCAATTTCTTCTTTAAGATGATCGTTTTCTTGCTCTTTTTCGAAAAGTTTGCCTTCTAGTACTTCCATTTTTTTATCAACTGACTTTAATAGATCGTCTTTCATATGCTGGATTATTTCTTTAATCATTTCTCGTAGACTTCCATCATTTTTCGTCATGACATTGGCAAGTTTTTTATTAATTTCAACGAGTTGAGCGGGTGGAGTATTTACACTTGTGTCCAAATCACTAACACTACTTAATTGCTCTCTTCCTCTTTTCTTTTTGCTATCGTCTTTGCTTTTATTTTTGTCCGACATACGTTTTTCTGGTAGTATACACGGGAAAAAATGGCGCGAGATCAATACAAAGACTCCCGCTTTATACAAAACTTAGTTTATTCAGTACAGTCCAGAGTTCAACAAGCCGTGACTAACCATTGAGTAAAACAATTACATGACGACTTTATTTAAATGCATTTTCATTATATATATATATATATATATATATATATATATACCATCGAAATTTACACGACTATCCTTGACAAGGGACATAACTCTTAATAGTTTAGTAAAAATATAAGGCCCCGAGCTTAAACCAAATGGTAGAACAGTGTAGACGTTATACTTGCGACAATCGTTATCTTCCCACGAAAAACCTAAGAATTTGTGAAAGTATTCATTAATACTAACGTGATGATAACCCGAGTGTAAATCAAATTTGAATATAAGATTGCGTTTTTTACAAAAATTTAATGCTTCTTTGTAACCTTCGAACTTAACTTGAAATCATGTACGAATTGATTTACATGCCTAAGATCTAAAATTAACCTTTCTTTGCCGGTTAAATTAACAGACACGGTTAACGGATTTACACAGTATGGCGCATAGTTTGTTTCTTTAATGCATTTTTTAACCAAAAGGTCGGAAAAAGCCTGGCGCACGAATTTAGAGTGTTTTAAAGCTGACGCATTAATCTTAAGAAAAACGGGAGAAGGTTCTGAATCAAAGGGTATCTTATACCCATTTCTTATAACATCTTCAATAAAACAATTAACTTTAATCTCATTAACCCAGAAATCTACCTTATTTCTAAGACTGACATGTGGATGTAACACATATTGTTCACAAGAGTTATCAACATGTTTTGTACAAATATACTCAACTGTATTACTTATCCGGCTCACTTCCGACTGTACTAGATGACCCTGACTGACCGTCGAAGCCCGAGAATCGGGGAGGAACTGTACTTCTCTGGACGTAAGGGCAGTCTTTGGCGTAATGTCCTCCGAGGTGACAGATGAAACAAGACCCTAGCGGGAACCGCTGTTGCTAGCTCGAATCTCCGACATAACCCCTTGTCATAACTGTCGCATTTCCTGGCGTAAACCAACGAAAGGACTGCTGTTTGTACATAGGCGGTTGAAAAGGCTGCTCAGATGTGAACTGCCGCTGCTGTCTCGACCCTGACTGGGCGTACGGAGAATACCTGCGTGCCTGGGTAGCACGTGAGATGGCCCAACGCAGTTTAGTAGCATCATCATCGTGGCCAGTGGACTGGCATCGTACTCTTTAACAGTAAGCCAACCATGTCTATCGGCTATCTTTAGCAACTTATTATGATGCTGAATGTCTTTAATATCTTGTTTAACTTGTTCTTAAATTGATTCGAAGCTACGTAGATTGCAAAAACTGTCAATTTTTTGCAAAGTATCTATTCTATCAACGTTGAAATCAAACTGAATTTGCAAACCTTCACGTTTGAACTGAAATTTATCAACTGATGATTTCTTTGCTTGTGTCCATATTCTAGCTTCAATTTGGTCCAAAATGATATCACGCTGTCTGTCTAAAGCCCTCTCTAAAGTTGAATTAAAGAGTGAAATCTGTTCCGAATTTGACAAATCAACGCTTCTGCCTGACCTCGTGGGTGATTTTTCAATTTCATCCATTATAAATTAACTGAACCAAAGTAATGCTGCTTGTTCGGTAGCAAACCTCGAATGAACAATTTCACCGCGAAATCTGCACGGGAAAAACGAGAACTTTTTATACCAAAGACTTTTAAATACTAGCAAAAACTAGAAAGTACCAAAAACAATTACATGTTATTAATATAAACATGTAACTGAATTCTGAATAAATGTAAATCAGGATAATTGTAAACAAAATGCTGGAGGTATAGGCATTGTGAGTTCTGCCTCCCGACGAACTAATGCTTTTATTTTTATTTAGTAGCTAGCATATACTCTTATCACCATTTTTTCTTAAGTCGGGTTACAGTGACACAGGCACCATCACTTGTAATTCTTAATTTGTATAGCACTTCAAACAGAATTTTTTGAAAGAATATCTTTCCTTATTCTGATAAACAACATTTGATGTGATGCAAGTTTTCATCGGAGAAGGATTAGGGCACATAGGCTATATTCTCCGACAATATTTAAATGTTTAGGTAGTTATAAGCATTTCTGATAAAATATTTATCGTTAAAAAAGAAACTGATTGTTAATTGAAACCCTGATTTAATGATTGTACAAACGTGTTGAAATTTAAGTACAATGACAAATTAATAAGATGAAAATCCATGTACAAACTTAATGCTTAACTTAAACTTAAATTTGACCTTCAACAGCTAAACCTCTTTCTGAGCTCATCTTTGACCTTCAGTGTTCAAATAGTAACGTAATTACTTGCCGACAATAAGATTTTGGAATTGGAAGCCTTTATCAAAATATTAATTGATTTGTCTCCCTTTAAATTTAGAAACTAATGCTACGATAACTACGTATCTTTCATAGAAAATTAAATTTCGCAGTTTTGCTATGTATAACCAGATTTTAGAGACGGCAACTATCCATTTTCAAATTGGCAAAATTTGATAACAGATGCTGGTATTATGAAATGGGGTTGGCATAAGGTATTTCTTTTTGACTAAAAGATATTGTTGCAAATCATTCATTTTATAATCCCTTTTCTATGAATCTGGCTGAAACAACAACGGTTTCACTTACTTGATTACAGATAAACTAAATGCACTACATCGACGGTCATGTCAGTTGTCACGAGACTCTATACAACCTAAATTAATCACAAACATAAAGAATGTCCAGTGTCTGTTATGAATTTGGCCTGTTTACACAAAATGTCATGAATGGTCGGAACAGAGTGCATATCATTCTATTGTTTTTGCTTATGGTTAATATTACATGACCAGACATGTAAGCTTAATTGTTTTCTTAAGAGCGACTAGGAAATAGACTTTACAGGGCTGTGCAATTATTGTACATTAAAATATAAAAGTTTGAAAAATCTTGTCAAAATTCAAGTACCACAAGAGGTTATTCGACAGTATAGAAAATTAGTAAAGGAATAAAGAAAAAGGTAAAGTTGTTAAACCATTCAGCTACTAGTTCTATTTTATAATCGCAGTATTTGTGCATCTCGTGCAAACTCGGCCGTCTCCGGAATCTTCTGCGAGAACAAACCTTGGGCAAGAATACCTTAAAGCACTGTGATTTCCCGTGTCATAGCATATGTCTCTGTCCGAAGAGAAATGGTTATGACATCAGATTTCAACAATGTTACACTGATAAAAGTTAAATTTTATTTATTTGAGTTTATTTCTTTTTGAAAATGTACACAGGTTTATTCAAATGACGGAAAAACTGAGATTTTCCGAAGTAATCGTGTGGCACGTATAAATTTCATGAATGTCGGCTCAAAACTCTTTTTTTCAATGCTAATTTTAAATCGAGTATTTCATCCATAAAAAAAACCCGCATATTTAACAAACTAGTTGATCAATCACAGCACAGCATTAATGCACATATGTACTTATTCATTTCAAAACGTATTTGACGAGTTCCGTTCATATTGATTTTGAAGCTATGAGCCACTGGCTTTGGCGTTGGAGCCCAAGACGTGGAACTATTTTTTTTTCGATTTTTAACAGTAAAGTTATAACCCGGATATTTTGTTCTTATTTGGTTGTAATATGGACGTTTTGCCTAAAACGAACATACACATATTTCTCATTGTAATGAAGTTAAACATATTTTAAATAATATTTTTTGAATACACATTAGTAAAACCTATAGTAACAATGCAACTCTAGTTTTGCATTATATTAAAAACGATGCATTTAATTCACATTTAAAGACAACCACCCTTTAAAGTTACGTGTTAAGAATAGATTCAACTTACTAGAGTTACTCATTAATGGTTTTCGTTTCAAATGATGTTTTTAAAGAGTGAAAAGTACTTGAAATCACCCATTTCTTCTTATTGTTAAAGGCACGGCTAAAAGTGTTTTCGAAAAACACTTGTTAGTTTTAAGAGATTCAAGCAGTTTAGTATTTTGTAATTACAAACGTGAAACAAAAACACGCGAACAAAGAGCAAACAATACACTTCATTTTGACTTTTACTTCAAAAATGTTTTCAATAAATTTCCGCTTTGGATAAAGAACTTGATATTTTAATTATCAGTGTTTACGAAATTATCCTTACCGCGAGCTTTTGTACCAATTTCTGGATATACTGCTGCAGTGTATAGGGAGATTTGGTTTGGGTTACATACATTTAATTTGAAGTGGGTTGATGTACACAAAAATGACTTAAAAACTGAAAAGACATTATTTACCTAGCGTTTTATTTCATAGTTCTAAGTTTATTTATTTATTATGATAGTCAATCTCTGCAAATAAAATAAATAAATAAATATATCATTCCCGCCTAGAGGGTACTATGTCCAGTTCGTGATCATTACAACGGACCGGAAAACTAAGTCTATTCTTCACACCAATTTATGGCCTGGCGTGTCTTTTACGTGTATATGAAAAGAAAAGATACACGTGAAAAGTAGAGACAATGTTAAGTATAATAAAATGATAAGAATACATTTTTTTCTAAAAAAGCTGAAGTATATAACTAATACATATTTGTATAAACCACAAAGAATAATTCGGGCAGAAGAACGTGAAAACTTTAAATAATTTGTACCGTAATAAGTACTATTTTAAGATTAAACTTTTATTAGGCCTAAAATGTTTATTTCACGGTCAAGATAAATAAGCGCATGCTTATAAAAAAAAGAAAAAAAAAGAATAACACATTGAATTATTCTATTTTTCTTAACCTGTTTACTACTTAGGGGAAAAGTTTCATGTGCCGTTAGTTCAAAATTAGAAAAAAGCTTAAAACAGATAAAATGAACAACAATGCAGCTCAATATTTGTCCCTTGCAGTTATTCGTTAACCGTTTTAACTAAAATGCAAGTGAGAGCCAAAACATCAGCTTTAGATATATGTAATTATGTAGTTATAACATTTAGAGGAAAGGGCATATTTCCACAAAAGCACTTCACACACATGTAAAAGCTAAAAGGAATATATGCATATGTAGTTGAAATTATGTACAACAGAAATATGATTGGTCAAAGTATAGTAAAAAAAATGTTTAGTGTACGTATCAGTTGACAAAAACGTCATCGTTAATGTCTTCATCCTTTTCCCTAAGAGTTGTTTGTTCACTGGAATTCATATTGTTTTCGTCATCATTAGCTCTAAGATTTGTCAGCTCCATGAAATATATTTGGTCGTATCCTCTCGTGGGCGTCATAGGGACCACAGCATGTAAATTCTCTGATACAGTAGAATGTAGAGATGTTCTACTGAATATCCTGTTCCTACTTACGTTGGAACTACTGCGAGAGAGTGTCGTCAGGACACTTCCTATCTTTGACGAAGCCGAAAACGACCGAAGGCGTGCGAATCCAAGTTTGAAACGTCCACATGTTAAAAATTTAAGTACCTTTCGGCGAAAGTCGCGCATCATGCAGCAGTATATCCAGAAATTGGCACAGAAGCTTGCGGTAAGGATAATTTCGTAAACACTGACGATTATGTGATTCTGAAATTCTGTGAACCCTTGGATGTTAGCGTGTTTGAAAGCTAAAAACACAAGCTTGTAAACGCCGTGCGGAAACTCCGGTATGAGAAAGAACAGCACAATAAAAGCGGCGGTGTACGTGATAATTTTGTCCCGTGTGGATCGATTGGAGTGTTTTCTGTGTGTCATGTAAACCATTGAAGACACCCTTTGCTGTGCTTTGCCAAGCTTTAGTATTGTAATTATTGTCAAGACGAATAGCAAAATGCATGGAAGAAAATGCTGTAACACCACACTGAACCAAAGATACATACAGGATTCCTTACATGGGGTCTCAAATTTCCAACGGCATCTGAAAAGTCCAATTTTATTGTCTACCAAGTGGTACACGTGCAATATAATTGCAAATACATACATAACAACAATGCTGACGAATGTTTTCCAGAATGTGCAAAGTCGTCCTGAAATGAATGGATGGCAGACACAGAGATATCTTTGGATACACAGGACAACAGTTTGCCACACTGACACGGTATGGAACACAGGAGACACGTAGAATCTCAGGGTCATGTACGTGTTACACCCTTCCTGTGTCATATCCATGTGATTTTCGGCGTATACGCCGATAGAATTCGGCAGTAGAGTTATGCCGGTCATTGTGTCGGTGAATGCAATACTCACAAAGAGAAGGTTTGTTGCTTTTCCGCGATCTTTTCTTGTCAAGAAAAATCCAGCGACGATAATATTTGACAATGTTGTCAACATAATCATTACGGGTAGAGCATACCCAAGAACGTAAATCTCAAACGGGTAAGTTTGAAAATAATAGTGTCCTTCGTCCTCATCATAGTAATAATAATAATCATATAACGAAGTATTTTCCGTTGAATTTTCCCCGAAACTCTCATCTAATGTGAATGTTGCAGTTGAAGAGTCTATTATCTTAACTTCAAAACTTGGCTCTGTTTCAGAACCATTTTCAGGGCTTGTGCTATCTGCATACATCTTGGTAGATTCTCGTCTTGACTTTAAAATGCTTTGCACACACTTCCTCATATATCTCGATACTGTTGCTTAATTTCCTCGTCCCCAGCTAACTGATTGTTAGCTAGAAAAGTTCAATGAGCCAATTCCTTAATTGTAGCCTCTTATTACTGTTTAATGTAGCATCCTTAGATGACCGTTATTACTTTCTGACCAAACACGATCAGTTGTTTTGGTTTGTTGTTAGTTTTCTTTCATACTGAACATGACAAAAACATGTCGCTTTAAACAAATAATGGTTACATCTGTTTTGACTATTGGTAAAAGATTAAATTCTTTATCCAAAGCGGAAATTTATTGAAAACATTTTTGAAGTAGAAGTCAAAATGAAAGTTATTGTTTTAATGCTCTTTTTTCGCATGTTTTTGTTTCACATTTATAATTATAAAATACTAAGCTGCTTGAATCTATAATAACTATCAAGTGTTTTCCAAAAACACTTTTAGCCGTGGCTTTAACAATAAGAAGAAGTGGGTGATTTCAAGTACTTTTCACTCTTTAAAAGCATCATTTGAAACGTAAGCATGATTAATGAGAAACATTGTTACTATAGGTTTTATTACATGATATTCAAAAACTATGATTTAAAATATCTTTAACTTCATTACAATGAGAAATGTGTGTATGTTCGTTTTAGGCAAAATGTCCATATGACAGCCAAATAAGAAAAAATATCCTGTTTAAAATCGAACAAAAAATAGTTCCACGTCTTTGACTCCAACGCCAAAGCCAGTGGCTCGTAGCTACCGAATCAATATGAACGGAACTCGTCAAATACGTTGTTAAATGAATAAGTACACATTTGTATAATGCTGTGCTGTGATTGAACAGCTAGTTCGTTAAGTATGCGGTTGTTTTAAATGCATGAATTACTCGATTTAAAATTAGCATTGAAATATGAATTTTGAGTCGCCATTTTTATGAAATTTATACATGCCACACGTTTACTTCGGATGATCTCAGTTTTTCCGTCATTTGAATTAACCTGTGTACATTTTCAAAAAGAAATAAGTTTTATTGTCGCGGAAGATTCCGGAGACGGCCGAGTTTGCACGAGATGCACATATACTGAGAATATAAGGTTGAACGACTACCTGAATGGTTTAACAACTTTATCTTTTTCTTTATTTCTTTACTAATTTTCTATACTGTCGAAGAACCTCTAATGGTATTTGAATTTTGACAAGATTTTTCACTCTTTTAACTCTTAATGTAAAACCAAGTACATCAACGATTTTCGCTACTTGAATCAGGCTTTCTACAAAGTTATTTTGGAAAAAAAAATGATCACGACGCGTATCATAGATTGGAAAGGGGTGAGAAAATTTGATGGCTTGATTGAAATTAAAGTAAACGACTTCTTAAAATTCAGAGTCACACCAGTTGGTCAATTTATATTTTCGTCGTTCCTTCGACAGTATTAGACCCAGGTTCATCGAATAAAATGCCTTATATACATTTATTAAATGTGTCTTTGTCGGTAGCCTGGTTAATCAAGTAGTTTTTTTTTGTCCTTAATAAATGGATAACAGAAGATAATGAGAGAAATATTTGTACAAACTTCCTAAATATGACCTTGTAAATTAAGATTTCCTCTCTTCTGTTTATATTTCTAACATTTTCTTGGTTTGACAAACAAATACTGTGAAAATATGTCCAAACAAATAAAAGCACGGGCACGTCAGCTTGCCTCTGTATATCATGGTGAACTCTTTAACAGGGCAAATATTTATATTGCCTATCTGTCTGAGTTTATTTATCGTCGGTAGCAGAAACTACCTAAGCCCCGTTTAGGGATCAGTAAATTTAGATTGCGGGGGGTAGTGCAAGATTCAGAAAACATCCAATTCCACGCTCACGATTCCTCTTCGTTGCTCAATGTATAACATCAATATATGGGAACATGCTTTATATCCTGCCATAGTGGAAGGGCGTCGGGGGTGGAGAGTGAAACTCACGAGCTCTGAATTCCCAATCCAACACGTTTACACAGTTTTTTGATCTACCTCTCTGTGCCATCGATATGCATTCTCATTACATATAGCGAATCACCATATAGCCTTCTTTTAGAAGCTTAGACAGGGCATGCACTTTTGGTGTACACAGATACAGTACGTGTTGGAGTAACTTCTCTGTGACTCACTCTAGTATGTAAAAAACTAGTAAACAAAAACGATGATTATTTTAAGAAACAATACAAGTTTACATTCTGAAACTACGCGGATATTACAAAAGTCAATCATATGGACCCTGATACCCCAAATACCACCTCGAATGACGGGGAATTCTTGTCTATTCTGGAATCAGTTTGTCCGTCAGTCTGTTTCTGGTTCAGTCGGTCGGTCAGGCAGGCGGCCAGGCGGGCGGACGGTCGGTAAGCCTGTTTGTCTGTCCAGAAACTTCTGTGGGCTTTAACGTCTCTATGAATAGCAGGATTTTTAGATAACTTGGCACAAAGATTTGCCTTAAAGAAAAATTATGTTGTGCACAAGAAACGTACTGCTTTTTAGAATCAATACTAATAGTTTTAGTAATGCTCCGTTTATGCGAGATACTCAAATAACTTAGCACAAATATTTTTTCTTGATGAATCGATGTGTCGCGTGCAAAAAACCAAATTGCTGTCTGAAAAGTTAAGGTCATTCTTAAGTGTAAAAGGTAAAACTTAAGTGCTGCTTTGATAAAGGAGAGATTTAACCGGGGTAAAATCATCAAAGTATATTTCAGTCTGTTTTACTGACATTTTTATGATTCTTTATTTAGTTCTTAATTGATATTTCCCCTTTTGCATCAGACAAGGTGGCATTATAGGGATATTAATCACATTCAGTGATAGGTCTAGTTATTAATTCTCTGAAGCTTCATTTGGTTTGGAAAGCTTTTATTCTTCACTTTCTTTACTTTAACTAAAAATAGAAAGGCGTATTTTATTAGAGGAAAATGATTTTTAGTAACTTAATAAAATGTTTCATAGAAATATATAATTTATTTTACTTCAAAGTAAGTAATTTGCAATTTGAAATATTGCGAGCGCATTCAGATTGTCATGATAAAAAAATCAGAAGAGTTAATTGTAAAACATTATCGTGAGAATTAAAGTACCAAATAAAAATTATACAAGACTACGTGAGAAAAAAAAATGATTTCGTTAAACTTGGACTTCGCCTTAAGTTAATGAAACACAGATCCTTATAGTGCGTGGGTCTGACTTGGAGGTGGTTATAATGCCGGTGTGTACTATCATATATTGTACTTCACATGTTCTCTTTATTGTCCCCTTTAAACATAAAATCAAAAGATTGTTGATTAAATGCATCAGTGCTTGAAAACTAAGTGTATAATGAGATTTGGTTTGGGTTACATACATTTAATTTGAAGTGGGTTGTTGAACACAAAAGTGACTTAAAAACTGAAAAGACGTTATTTACCTAGCATTTATATTTCATAGTTCTTAGTTTATTTATTTATTATGATAGTCTATTTCTGCAAATAAAATAATAAAAAAGATAAATATATCATACGCGCCCACAATATTCTATGTTCAGTTCGTGATCTTTACAATGGTCCGGCAAACTAAGGTGCTCCTCACCAATCTATAGCCTGCCCTTTCTTATACATGTATATGCAAAGAAGAGACACACGTAAAAAGAAGTGAAAATATAAAGTATAATAAAATGAAAAGAATACAATTTATTTTGAAAGAATATTGTCAAAAGGCTGAAGTATATAACTACACAATATATAGTAAGTTGTATAAACCACAAAGCATATTTCGGGCAAAAGAACGTGAATACTTTAAATAATTTGTACCGTAATACGTACTGTTTTAAGATCAAACTTTTATTAGGTGTAAAATTTTTATTTTGCGGTCAAGATAAATCAGAGCATGCTTATTAAAAAAACAATAAAAAACCACAAAACAATAACTTATTGAATGATTCTGTTTCTCATAACGTCATCGTTAATGTCTTCATCGATCTTATCACTAAGAGTTTTCTGCTCACTGGAATTCACATTGTTTTCGTCATCCTTAGCTCTAAAATTTGTCAGCTCCCGGAAATTTATTTGGTCGTATCATCCCGTGGACGTTATAGGGATCACAGCATGTAAATTCTCTGATACAGTAGAATGTAGAGATGTTCTACTAAATATCCTGCTAAGGTTTAGCTTTGCTTGTACATTGAAGGTCAAAGGTTTTAAAACAGAGATTGAGGAATTAATATTGAGAAATTTATAGCTCCTCTTAAATGTTCATGGTTTAAAAGATATTTGCAAAGTAATTCTCAGTGTTGTTTGCTAGTTAGTAAAATATATCATTTTCTTGACTCTGTTCAGAAATATGGTGCAAATTTCATACTACGAAATAACTTGGAAGTTAAAAACCCGTTTTGTAAAGATGTATTTTCTGCAATTTATAGCTTATTATCTGCAAAAGCCTTAACTACATGGGAATAATTTCTTTCGGAGCCTGTTTTTAACAATCCAAAATTGAAGAAAGCAGGAAGGTGTTTTTTTTAACAATAACTTCAGCAATAAGGGAGTACTGTTTGTAAATGACTTTGTAGATGAAAATGGAAGCTTTTACACTTATGAAAGTTTCCAGCAAGTATATAATATTATTCAAAATAACTTTTTGTCCTATAATTACATTATTCCCTCAATTAGAGCTTATCTAAACACACTTAGCATTGTTAATAGATATAAAAAGGAAGCTAACCAATCTCTACCTCTGATATGTAAAGAAACACGCAAAAGACTACAGGGTTCTTTATGATATACTTGTTGAAAATAAATATAAACCAAAATCACAACAAACATGAATAAATGAATTGAATCTGATTAATTATATTAATTTGAATAAAGTTTAATGACTCTAGACATCAGTGGTTGCAGTAAAGGATTAATAAAAAAATTCTAGGTATCAATCATCTACGGTTTAAAATGGGTCATACCTCGCTTCCGGTAAAATGGCGGGTGTTTTGTTTTCAAAGTGCTCTTAGAAAAATGGTGAAATAATGTAGTTTTTGTCATTACATGAAGGCTGAAATTTGAGTATATTGAAATGGATTTATAAATCTTTCTAGTTACTGTAAGAATTGTGGATTTGTTAGCTATAAAATGACCAAAACTCTATAAACAATTTCTGTTTGAGTGTTCTTTGTTGTTCATGAAAACTCGAGGAAATCGTGAAAATCGAGATAAGCTGGATTTATTTTTTCTTTTGAATACAATACACATAAACTGAATAAAAAAGGTACCGTATCATAGTTTTTATATTCTGCTATGAATAGTGAGGGTGTTTCGACACCATTTTCAATTAGTAAAAAGCGTGACCTGTCCTCACCCATTGATCTTTCCGAACCAAAGAAAAATAAAACTAACGACTCTCTATCAGACTCTCTATCAGACATTTCTGAATCACCTGATTGTGTGTTTTTGGAATCTGATATGGCTTCCTACGCTTCCACAACCACTGTACATCTAGATCAACCTACCATACATGCGATAGCTAGCGCATTGAAAAGTTCCATGCAGGAAGAAATCAATACTCAGATCAATAATGTAGTTGATAATATTGTTAAAGGTGTTGTGGATGGTCTTCAAACCAAAATTAACCGCCTCACTCAGGAAAATGAACATCTCAAAATTGAAATTCATGAGCTTCAAGACAAAATTATTTCCCTTGAACTCAAAGCTGATGCAGCTGAGCAGTATAGTCGCCGTGATAGTGTGAGGATATCTGGTGTTCCTGAAATTCAGGATGAAGATGTTGTCGATACTGATGAATTTGTGCTTAAAATGGCTTCTGCCATAGGTAGTCCTATGTCAAAGTCAGATATCTCTGTGTCACACCGTGTTGGTAAAGTCAAATCAAATAAACCATGCAGGGATATTCTAGTGAAATTTGTATCCCGAAGGCCACGTGATGATTTTTTTAAAAATCGAACATTTTTAAAAGATAAAGGATATGAAGGTATTTATGTCAATGAAGATTTAACTCGTTATAGATCGGAATTATTGTTCAAAGCCCGTACCATGGTGAAAGAGCGAAAGATTCTTGGTGCATGGTCGATGAACGGCGTTGTCCTCATCAAAACTATAAAAAACAAGAAAACCAATGTTCATCGTATTTTCTCTATCGATGAATTATCACAGTTCTACGACTACACTGTACCTGATCAGTCAGAAAAAGCCAAGTAATTTATTTTTCTTTTTTTTTAATCTGTTCACGTTAGTTCTGTAGTGAAGTTTACTACAACGAAATCTCTTCATCGTCGACTGTTTTGATACTCGTGACCTAGGTGTGATGATTTATCATCAATGCACAGGACGTTTGATATAATGCGTGCATGATAAACAGTTATACCATATATTCTTTTGTTGCCATTTCACTTTGAAGTTACCACTTGTTTGTTTAATACTCTGTGAAAACTCGCATGTGTCATTGTTAATATTGAATTGCTGTGTCTTTAACCATCTTCTTTAACAGTTTTCAAACAAAATATAGTACAGTATTATGCAGTTATTGATTATTAATCGATTTATTTTGATTATCATCACCTAAGTAAATACTATACTGTGTTTTATATATATTTGATGATCAGTTAAACACGCTAGAATATGTCTCTTGTAAAATAATATAATGTTCGATCATAGAATGACAGATGAATTTGTTTTGAACTATCTACTTAATTTGCTATTAGCTGATTTCATTTTTGTTTTTCATTTGTGATTGTGAATACGCTAGCAATATTAGACATTAAATAGTTATTAAAGGTGTAAATCAATTTTATCATTATGACGACTTTGTAACATAAAATAATTGTATGACACTTTAACCTTAATGAAGATAGATTTTCACTACAGTACAAAATGACATCTTGAGATATAGATATATGGAGCATACTCGCTTTTCACGTGCGTTTGCAGGCAGTTCATTACCAACGGACTGTGAGCGAGATTGCTTTTATCAAAATTGAATTGAAGTAACTGAATGGAAATGATCAACTTTGGTTAATTAAATATATAGATGCTTTTATGAGAAGTAGTTTATAAATTGGTTTAAAAAGTTGGTAATCATACCTATGTATATGTTATTTTTATTACATGAGTGAATCAATTTCGTGTTTGCTGTGTATAAAATGGTGTTAAACTATAACTTAGTCATGAATTGTATAATGAATACTGTATAGAACATGATTTGAATTTAGATTGACTGTTTGCTATGTCAAAACATAAAATGTTATATGATTTGTATTTTTTAAATTGTGTCAAAATATTTGCATTATTGTCTGTACTTCTATGAATTGTTTTACTTAAGGTGACATCATCTGTTTGTCTGTATAATTCTATTTCTGTGCACAAATCATGAATTGTATAATGAATACTGTATAGAACATGATTTGAATTTAGATTGACTGTTTGCTATGTCAAAACATAAAATGTTATATGATTTGTATCTTTTAAATCGTGTTAAAATATTTGCATTATTGTCTGTACTTCTATGAATTGTTTTACTTAAGGTGACATCATCTGTTTGTCTGTATAATTCTATTTCTGTGCACAAATCATGAATTGTATAATGAATACTGTATAGAACATGATTTGAATTTAGATTGACTATTTGCTATGTCAAAACATAAAATGTTATATGATTTGTATTTCTAGATTGTGTCAAAATAGATTGACTGTTTGCTATGTCAAAACATAAAATGTTATATGATTTGTATCTTTTAAATCGTGTTAAAATATTTGCATTATTGTCTGTACTTCTATGAATTGTTTTACTTAAGGTGACATCATCTGTTTGTCTGTATAATTCTATTTCTGTGCACAAATCATGAATTGTATAATGAATACTGTATAGAACATGATTTGAATTTAGATTGACTGTTTGCTATGTCAAAACATAAAATGTTATATGATTTGTATTTTTTAAATTGTGTCAAAATATTTGCATTATTGTCTGAACTTCTATGAATTGTTTTACTTAAGGTGACATCATCTGTTTGTCTGTATAATTCTATTTCTGTGCACAAATCACAAGCCTCATAACAATTATGTTTATAGTTTCCTTCCAAATGTACACCTTAATTGACACTATTCCTATTGTAAACGATACCAATGATTAGCGTATATAATTTCTTGATATTGTTTTGAATCAAGATGTATGGGCTTCATCATATATTTTAAAGCAAATGCAAATTGCGAATGACTCGTACTCCCAATATGTATGTTTTTATATATCAGTGCTAAATCACTTTTTATCAGCCTTCATTCTATTTTCTTCTAATCTTCATGAATTTTTCAAGTTTTCATTTGTTTTCTTCTTTTTCATTTTTTGTGTTCTGCTTTCATATTTTGTCTTCATTCTTTCCTCAAGTATTATATGTCTCCATGATTTATCATAACCTTTCTTTTGTCTCGCGCTGTGAACCTGCTTGCTACTTGTGTGTCTTGACGGCTACTCAAACGTTCTTGATATTTCTCCTATCAATAACATGATTACACGCAAGAACTTTCTGCCCGTCATGAGGGGTTTGGCCTCTACTATCCAACATGTTACTTTTTCTGTATCTCTGTAGCAATTTACTACATTTGTTCTCTGTTCACACCTGTGTTTTGCAACTTAATAAAACATCTTGTTCCGTGAAACATCCCTACAAGAAACTTACTCCTTCAGTTCGAAGCCTCAAGAACATTACATTTACGTTAAAACTTATCTCAATTATCACTTTGTCTGTGATGTATCTTTGGTTGCACATCTTTCTTCTTATGGCAGGTGACATTCACCCAAACCCAGGGCCCTTACCGAATAGCTTTTTATCCGAAAATTCTGTCGATATTCATGATTCTTCATATACAAATCAGCACTTTTTTTCCTTTGTACACTTGAACGTTCAAAGCATTCAACATAAAACAGACTTGTTGTACACCGAACTTAGTGAATATGACATTCTTGCCTTTACAGAGACATGGTTGAATAACACTATCTCGTCAGATAAAATAGCATTTCAGTCATATCATGTTCCAGAAAGACTGGACAGAATTGGAGATCCACATGGTGGGATTGCCATTTACGTTAAAAACATTTATTACAAACGCCGATTTGATCTTGAGCTGCCTCGTCTTGAATGCATCTGGCTGGAGGTTGAAGTTCATCGCAGTAAACGTATACTATTTGGCTGCTTCTATCGCCCCACGGGCTCTGATGTTCTTTATCACTCTTACATTGAGGATTCTATTGGACTTGCTGTTGATACAAATATTTCTGATATTATTGTCACGGGCGACTTCAACTACAATCTTTTGAACGAAGTATCTAAGCGTAAAATTGATTCTATAACACGTCAGTTTTCCCTTGAGCAGATTATACGAGAGCCAACACATTATACAGAAAATTCAAACTCTCTGATTGACTTGATCCTCGTATCAAATCTTGATTGTATTCTTCATTCAGGAGTAAGCGAACATTTTCTTGAACATAACGTAAGATATCATTGTCCTATATTTGGAGTACTTAAATTTATGAAACCTAAGACGAAATATTTTGAGCGCCATGTTTGGTTATACGAGCAAGGAGATTACTCAAAACTTCGATCTGATTTGGATCATTATAACTGGAACCTCTGTTGTACTGATAACATAGATACATATGCATCTAACATAACCACAACGATACTCGATATTGCCAAACATAATATACCAAATAAAATTATAAAAACAAGACCGTTCGAACCACCCTGGATCACTAACGAAATCCGTAAACTTATTCGAAAAAGAAGAAGGCTTTATAAAAAAGCGAAAAAATCTAAATCACTTCAACATTGGAATTCATTTAAACAAATGAGAAATAAAATTATTCTTGTTATTCGAAACACTAAAAGAGAGTATTTTAATAAATTGTCTTGTAAACTCAAAGAAGGGTCCCATACTAAAAAAGATTGGTGGAAAATATTAAAAGCATATATGAAAAATGACAAAAGCAACACTATCCTAACTCTGTATGATACTACTACAAACACTACCGCTACAACTGACCCTGACAAAGCAAATCTTCTTAACGCGTTTTTTCAACAACAAACTATGCTCAATGACAACGACCGTTTTGTGCCTAGCCTTCAAACCCCTCAACCTGAGATGTGCCTGAGTGAGATCACTGTGACTCCAACAGAAGTTTATGACATCCTTAAGTCACTCAATACAAATAAAGCCTCTGGGCCGGATGGCCTCAGTAACAGGATTCTTCGTGAAGCCGCCTTTGAATTATCTCTTCCTCTTTGCAACCTGTTCAACTATTCTTTGCACATATGCCAATTACCATCGGCTTGGAAAGAAGCCATTGTAACTGCCGTGTATAAAAAGGGCGACGCTTCTCTGCCAAGTAATTACAGACCTATTTCATTGCTTAACACTTTGGAAAAAGTTTTTGAGCGTATTATTTTTAAGAATGTTTTTAATCATCTACGAGCAATTAATTTTCTAACCCCAGTTCAGTCTGGGTTTGTTCCAGGCGATTCCACTGTCAATCAACTAACCCATATCTATAATACATTTTGTAAGGCACTCGATGATGGTCTTGAAGTCAGAGCAATATTTTTTGATATAAGTAAAGCTTTCGACAAAGTTTGGCATAAAGGCTTACTGTCAAAACTTAGCTCAGCTGGTCTAACAGGGCCTCTCTTTAGATGGTTTAAAAATTATCTTTCTTGCAGACGTCAGCGTGTAGTTCTCCCAGGAGCAGCTTCTGAGTGGTGTTTAATTAACGCCGGCGTACCACAAGGATCTATTTTAGGTCCTTTGCTCTTCCTGATCTTTATTAATGACATTGTAACTTATATAAACTCTTCTGTAAATCTTTTTGCTGATGATACAAGTCTCTATGTTATAGTTGAAGATCCTACCGCTTCCGCTAACATACTACAAAAAGACATAGACATGATATCTTAATGGGCTGATAAATGGCTCGTCACTTTTAACCCGGCAAAGTCTGAATCTTTGATTCTTTCAAATAAGCGCAATCGGCCTCTTCATCCACCTTTGCAGATGCTAGGTCAAACTATTCCAGAAGTGACTGTGCATAAACATCTAGGTGTTCACCTATCTGATGATGCCAGATGGCACAATCACATTGATACTATCCTAGAGAAAGCTTGGATAAAAGTAAACATCATGAGGAGATTAAAATTTGTACTAGATCGTAAATCCTTAGAAGTTATTTACATATCCTTTATTCGACCTGGACTTGAATACGCTGATGTTCTCTTTAGTAATATCTAAAAAGATGACTCTGACAAACTAGATAAAATTCAAAATGAATGTGCTCGTATTGCTACTGGGTCCACACGGCTTGTTTCTCTTGAACGTTTAAAAAATGAAACAAACTAGGAATCCCTCTCAGACAGAAGGTACAAACACAGAATGACACACTTCTATAAAATGTTTCACAATCTTGTACCTGACTATTTGTCTTCTCTTATTCCACGTCAGCGTAATACCAGATACAATCTAAGAAATAATCAGGATGTTGCTGGAATCAATTGCAGAACCTCATTTTATCAACAGTCATTTCTTCCAACTTCCATCCATGAGTGGAAAAATTTACCAGTTGAAGTCAGAAACGTACAATCACTTTCGTCCTTTAAGTCGATTTTAGATAAAAATAAGATAAGAACACCTCTATATTTCTTCTCTGGTTTAAGAAAACTCCAAATTTTGCATACTAGACTACGAACAAAATGCAGTTCACTTAATTATCATTTGTATCTCTGTAATATCTCCCCAACACCTCTTTGTAATTGTGGACAAGTAGAGTCTAACTTCCATTATTTTTTTGAGTGTCAAAGATACCACAACCTTCGAAGATCTCTTTTTAATAGGCTTCAAAACTTTGAAATATGTCTAGATTTATTTCTGTTTGGTGATTCCTCCCTCTCTAATGAAGACAATACTTTTATCTTTTGTCAGGTTCAACGCGTTATAGGCGATAGCAAAAGGTTTATATAATCAAATGCTCGAGACTCCCTTCTCTTCTTTTTACTTACTTCTCCTTCTCTAATCACAGCTTATCCATTCTAAGAATACTTAACAATCATTCAATTGCTATCTTTTTTTTACCTTTCAACATTGCTGCTTCCCATTTAAATTGTATTTACAGGGCGTTAATTATGGAGGCTTCTTGGAGAAGAACATAAATAAGACATTGGTGTTTTCCGTTTTTATCCTTTCCTTATATGTTCAATTTATGATTACTTGTATGTGTAAATTTTATTTGGGAATAAATATGTTTAAACTAAAATGGGTCCTACCAATAATAACCAATGTTCTTTTTGTGAAAGGGCACCAGAAACGATACTGCACTTATTTGGGGAATGTTCAGAAATTAACATAGTTTGGTAAAATATTAAAGTGTGGATTCAAAGTAAATGTGAAACAGTTCCCATAAACTGGGCGAAAAGAGATATTCTTTTTTGTAATGTTATTTTTCCAACTGTGTTAAATAAGATTCTTCGAACTTGCAAGTCTTATATCTATGCTTGTAAAATGAGGTTACTACTACCAAACTTAGAGGGCCTAATATACCGTAGTTCTTTTGTTTAAACTGATGAAGACAATGTTACTAAAACGAAAAATATGCAAACTTTCGACAAACAGTATAGACACTTTTATTGCTTGTAAACCCGTAATACAGTAGATGGTAATTTATAGTTTAAAATAATATATGTGCAATATTTATTATTACCCTTTTTTGCTTTTTTAGTCGTTTATTTTTTCAATCATTGTAACTAGACATTTATAATAGCTTTTATTTCACGGCATACATTGTATGACATAGGTGAGATTTGGACAGTTTTTCTACCATAAATTACTTTCCCTGAGATATTCCTCTCACTATGCTGATTTAGCCTTTTTTACTTTATTTTCATTTTTTTTCATCTTTCATTTTACTCATATTATTTGTGTTTTTTCTCAATATAAAGACTGAGTCATCATTAGAATATTTTCAGCATGAACAGAATAAGAAAAAGAAAAAGTAAAGTTGTGAAATAGGAGAGCTACTGTGTAGTCATTTCACCTTTTTTCTTGCGCCCCAAATTCAAGATCAATAGAAAAAATATAGAAATGTTTAAGACATACTCGCATTTTTGGAACTGCAATTACATCTAAGACTTTATTTTTTCCGAAAAATTTGGTTGTTCACAAATAGGCGTGTATTTTCTTAAAATACTTGTAATCTCCAACACCTACAACTGTAAGTATTTCTAGTTTTGATATATGTTATATATCTCTGATTTTCATTAGCCTATTTTGATTTGGATTGTATTGTATGATGACTTTTATATTCTACATAAATAAAATATAAATTACAAAAAAGGAGAAGCAATGTGGCAGTGAACTCCCCATTTTTCTTCGGAAAAGATATCTGCCGACACGCGTTAACCTTAACCGGATTTCAGAAATTATTTGTTCTCTCTTTTTTTCAGTTTTATTTGGAATTGCATCGATTTAACATGCCTGGATGTAATGAAATTGAAGAAGAATTTGACATCTTGTTAATTAACGTTTGGCCATCATCACGTGACATGCCTGCGCTTGGCTTTGATTATTGTACTTACTATTATGGTCGAGAAGTTCAGTGAAAACTCTTTGTAATTATTATGAGTTATTCGAACGTTCGAATGCAAAATGATCCGAACATTCGAATGCAAAAATGAACAAATTTTGCAATCCCTAATCTTTATATTACACATAAACTCATTTACGTGATATAAAAATATTGAAGTTAATAACCATTCCTTTTGTCGGAATATTGTAATTTATTTTTAAGAACGTATTTCCCACCCAAGTATTCTTGTTAGTAACTAAATAAGTGTTTAACTTCAATGGCAAGATGCCAGTATTGTGTATTTTGTTTACATGAATACTTTACTGGCTGCGTGAACGCCATTTCTAGTAATGATAAAATGTATTGTACAATGTAACATGTTGATTGTGAAACATCCAGCATCTTCAGTTTGAAATGTTGAGAAACTTAAAATACTTCTCAGTCTCTCAAGAATATTAATAATAATATTATCTCTGAAACCAATTAATTCATGGCACATCAGGACATTGATTACTGTAGATTTGATATGCTGTGATTTGGAGTCTAAATTTAGGCTATACAATAATGTACAGTACAGTCTTGCTATGCAACGAGGCATTATTTAATCGTTGTGAAAAAAATTGTACTTCTCTAGTTATTTTTTTTTTGCTCAAGCTTTGTGTAATAGTCTAGTTACATTTCGACAGTTCCAAGTATGAGCAATATCCTAAAAAGTATATTCTGTGGTTGCTTTTTTGGTTGTTTGTTTTATACGATATTTTCCATATTGATGTCTTACGTAAAGTGGACCTAGAATGAGCTAACATGCTTCTATCACTAAAGCTTTTTCAATAGAGAAAAATAACACTGTTTTTGTTTAGGTAACACCCATGTATTGGCTCGTAGAAGTTTTTTTCTCATGAGGCTAAGCAGTTACAAGCGTTATGATTATTTAAAAGTCGTTCATGTGCTTTTTCTTTCTATTTCCTATATAATGTATTGTGGATAACATATGTGATACTAAATCAGTAACAGTTGAAAAAAATCTTTTAAGATTTTCATCTAATTAATTTGTTATTATTCTTAAATTTCAACACGTTTGTACAATCCCTAAATCATCGTTTCAATTAACAATCAGTTTCTTTTTTTAACGATAAATATTTTATCAGAAATGCTTACAACTACCTACACATTTAAATATTGTCGGAGAATATAGCCTATGTTCTCCGATGAAAACTTGCGTCAGATCAAAATGTTGTGGAAAGATAGAAAGAGAGTGAGGAAAGATATTCTTTTAGAAATTCAGTTTGAAGTGCTATACAAATTGAGCATTACAAGTGATGGTGCCTGTGTCACTGTAAACACGAATTAAGAAAGAATGGTGATAAGAGTATAAGCAAGCTACTAAATAAAAAATTACAGCATTAGTTCGTCAGTAGGCATAATTTACCACGCCTATACCTCCAGCATTGTGTTTAAAATCGTCATGATTTACATTGATTCAGAATTCAGTTGCATATTTATATTGCCTTTGTTATACAAATTTGAAATGCACTTTAGCATAAACATAACTTCGTGATAACTAATTGTGCAATCTATCCGGCAGAAAATATTAACTTACCCACCCCCACGTCCACACACACACACACACACACACACGCACACACACACACAAACACACACACACCTCAAAGCACATGGAAATTAGCCACTTCATTAAAAATCTTGAAAAGTGGTTAATCTCTCGAGGAGATGAACATTTGTTCATCCGATCTAATAATTTTAAGAACTGCTTTCGGTGTTTTGTATTCATGTCTTATTTAATAAGTTACCTTTGGTATGACTTGCTTGTTTTTTAGCGATAAATATAACAACAACAACAACAAACGCAGTAACGCCTTTCAATTTTGTACTTAAGGAGAACATAGTTGATTCAGACATCAATAATTTCCCCTACTTGCATCAGGTTTTCTGCAAAGTTATTTTGGAAAAAAAACATTCTCAGATTGGAAAGGTGTTAGAATTAACATAAATAACATTAAAATAGACGACTTCTTATAATTCAGAGTCATACCAGTACTAGATCCCAGTTGTCTAATATACATGTATTAAATGTGCCATTGTCGTAAGCCAGGTTGATCCAGAGGTTTTGTGTCCCTAACACATTATCTTGATTTGACAAACAAAGATTGTGAAAATATGTCCAAACACATTGAAGCACGGGTACGTCAACTTGCCTCTGCGTATCATGCTGAACTCTTTAGTAGGGCATATATTTATATCATCTATCTAAGTTGAACTCACGAACCCTAAATTCCCGATCCAACACGTTAACACATTTTCTTGAACTACCTTTCCCTGCCATCGATATGTATTCTCATTATATATAGCGCGAATTTGCAATAAAGCTTTTTTAGAAGGTTAGAGAGTGTCTGTACTTTTCTGTGTACACAGATACAATAGATGCCTCAGTTACTTCCCTGTAACCCACTCTGGCATGTAAAACTAATAGCATTTTATTGTATACAATTTCTGATACTACGCATATATTACAAGAGTCAAAAATACGGACTCTTTTCACCCCAAACACCACCAGGAAAGGAGGGGAAAGGGTGTGGGGCTATACTGGAATCACTTTGTCCGTCAGTCTGTTTCTTAGTTGGTCGATCGTACTTTAACTTCACTATAAGTTGCAGGTTCTTTAGATAACTTGGCACAAAGATTTGCCTTAATGAAACGTTGTGTCGTGCACAAGAAACGTACTGCTTTTTAGAATCTATACTTATAGTTTTAGTAATGCTCTGATTATGCGAGCTTTAACTGCTCTTTGTATCATGGGATACTCAAACAACTTAGCATTTTCCTTAATAAGTCGGTGCATCGCGTGCAAGAACCAAAGTGCTGTATAAAACGTTAAGGTCATTCTTACGTGTCAAATGTAGACATTGAGTGCTGCTTTGTTTGTCCGGGATCAATCTTCACTATGGATTGAGGGATACTCAAATTTTAACCAAAAAGAGACGATGTGTCGCGTACAACTACCAGGCGCTTACCTCAAAAGACAAGGTCCCACTTAAAGATCGTCTACATGTTCGTACCTAGGCTATAAGTTTGTCATGCATAAAGGGTTTTTAAAGTAAGTTGGCATAAATTTAACGAACAGTCATCACAGCCAATAAGTCATAAGATGTCATATCAATTTTACCATTCAGTCTTTTAAAACCAACCTTCCAACAATCAATACATTGCAGATCTACAATAGTTCACAGCAACAGTATAAAGGAGAGATTTTATAGGGGTAAAAATGATCAAAGTATATTTCAGTCTGTTTTAATGACATTTTTGTGATTCTTTATTTAGTTCTTATTTTATAGTTCCTCTTTTGCCTCCGACAAGGTGACATTGTGGGGGTATTAATCACATTCAGTGATAGCTCTCGGGTTTATCATTTCAAGGTTCATTTGGTTAGGAAAGCGTTCAACCTTCAGACTTTACTTTAACTAAGAATTTTTTATTTTATTTTATTGGACACATGTTGGAGGGAAAATTATTTTTAGTAACTTGATAAATTGTTTCATAGCAGTTTATAATTTATTTTGAGTTTAAGTAAGTAATTTGCAATATTTCGAGCGCAAAGTCAGATTGTCACGATAAAAAGGTCAGAAAAGTTAACTGTAAAACATTATCGTGAGAATTGAAGTACCAAACTAAAACTTTACATCAAACCAATCAAGACTGCGTGAGAAAAATAAATGTTTTCCTTAAACTTGGACTTCACAATTTCAATGTCTAGGTCTGACATAGGGGTCGTTATATACCGGTGTATACCATCATATATAATACCTTATATTTTCTCTTTATTTTTCTCTTTGAATATAAAATCAATGATTCATGTTTAGCTGCAGCAGTGCTTGAAAACCCAGTGTGTTTGGAGATTTGGTTTGGGTTACATACATTTAATTTGAAGCGGGTCGATGTACACAAAAGTGACTTAAGAAATTAAAAGGCGTTATTTACCTAGCATTTATATTTCATTGTTCTAAGTTTATTTATTTATTATGATAGTCCATCTCTGCGAAAAACATGATATTGATCGGTACAACGTTCCGGCAAACTAAGGCTGTTCTCCACACCAATCTATGGCCTGCCGTTTCTGATACATGTATATGCAAAGAAGAGACACACGTAAAAAGTAGAAACACTGTAAAATGTAATAAAATGATAAGAAAACAATTTATTCTGAAAGAATATTGTCAAAAGGCTGAAGTTTATAACTACACAATACATATATGTATAAACCACAGAGCATAATTCGGGCAGAAGAATGTGAATACTTTAAATAATTTGTACCGTAATACGTACTGTTTTATTAGGTCTGAAGTCTTTATTTTGCAATCAAGATAAATTAGCGCGTCCTAAAATAAAAAGAAAAAAAATGATCCTGTTTCTCTTAATCTGTTAGGAAAAAAAGTTTCATTGCCGTTACTTCAAATAGAAAAAAAGCCTATAGCAGATAAAGAAAACAATGCAGTTCAATGTTTGTCCCTTGCAGTAATTCGTTAATCGTTTTAACTAAAATGCATAACTCAGTGAGAGCTAAAACAACATTTAAGTTTGTCCATAGTTGATTTGACACTTTTAAATAAATTTCGTTATGGAGTTATAACATTTAAAGGAAAGGGCATATTTCCACATAACCACTTCATAAACATTTAAAAGCTAGAAAGAATTTATGTATGTGTTAGTGAAATTATGTACAACAGAAAAATGATTAATCAAAGTATAGTAAAATTAATCATTTGGTACACGTGTCAGTTGACAAAAACGTCATCGTTAATGTCTTCAATCTTATCTTTAAGAGTTTTCTGCTCACTGGAATTCAAATTGTTTTCGCCATCCTTAGCTCTAAGATTTGTCAGCTCCAAGAAATTTATTTGGTCGTATCCTCTTGTTGGCGTCATAGGAATCACGGCATGTAAATTCTCTGATACAGTAGAATGAAGAGATGTTCCACTGAATATTCTGTTCCTACTTACGTTGGAACTACTGCGAGAGAGTGTTGTCAGGGCACTTCCTACCTTTGACGAAACCGAAAACGACCGAAGGCGTGCGAATCCAAGTTTGAAACTTCCACATGTTAGAAATTTCAGTAACTTTCGGCGAAAGTCGCGCATCATGCAGCAGTATATCCAGAAATTGGCACAGAAGCTCGCTGTAAGGATAATTTCGTAAACACTGATAATAATGTGATTCTGAAATGCTGTGAACCCTTGGTTTTTAGCGTGTTTGAAAGCTAAAAACACAAGCTTGTAAACGCCGTGCGGAAGCTCCGGTATGAGGAAGAACAGCACGATAAAAGCGGCGGTGTACGTGATAATTTTGTCCCGTGTGGATCGATTGGAGTGTTTCCTGTGTGTCATGTGAGCCATTGAAGACACCCTTCGCTGTGCTTTACCAAGCTTTAGTATTGTAATTATTGTCAAGATGACTAGCAATACGCATGGCAGAAGATGCTGTAACACCACACTGAACCAAAGATACATGCAGGATTCCTTACATGGGGTCTCTATTTTCCAACGGCAACTGAAATGTCCAATTTTATTGTCTACCAAGTGGTACACGTGCAATACAACTGCAAACACATAAATAACAACAATGCTGACAAAGGTTTTCCAGAATGTGCAAAGTCGTCCTGAAATGAATGGATGGCAGACACAGAGATATCTCTGGATACACAGGACAACAGTTTGCCACACTGACACGGTATGGAACACAGGAGACACGTAGAACCTCAGGGTCATGTACATGTTACACCATTCCGTTGTCATATCCGTGTGATTTTCGGCGTATACGCCGATTGAATTCGGCAGTAGAGTTATGCCGGTCATTGTGTCGGAGAAGGCAATACTCACAAAGAGAAGGTTTGTTGCTTTTCCGCGATCTTTTCTTGTCAAGAAAAATCCAGCGACGATAATATTTGACAATGTTGTTAATATAATCATTACGGGTAGAGCATACCCAAGAACGTAAATCTCAAACGGGTAAGTTTGAAGAGAATAGTGTACTTCGTCCTCGTAATAGTAATAGTAATAATATAAGGAAGTATTCTCCATTGAATTGTCCCAAAAACTCCCATTTGATGTGAATGTAGCCGTTGAAAAGTCTATTATTTGATCTCCAAAACTTGGCTCTATTTCAGAGCCATTTGCAGAGCCCGTGCCATCTGCATACATCTTGGTAGATTCCCGTCTTGACTTTAAAATGTTTTGCACACACGTCCTCACATATCTCGATATTGTTTATTTAACTTCCTCGTCCCCGGCTAACTGACTGTTAGCTGGCAAAGTTTAATGAGCCAATACCTTAAATGGTAGCCTCTTATTACTGTTTAAAGCAACATCCTTATATGACCGTTATTACTTTCTAATCGAACAAGATCAGTTTTTGTTTTGTTTGTTGTTATAAGTTTTTTTCATACTGAACGTGACACAAAACATTTCGCTTAAAACAAATTATAGATACATCCACTTTGACTATGAGTAAAATATCAAGTTTTTTATCCAAAGCTGAAATTTATTGAAAACATTTGAAGTAAAAGACAAAATGAAATGCATTGTTTGCTACTTTTCGCGTGTTTTTGTAACACAATTGTAATTAAGCTACTTAAATCTATAATAACTATTAAGTGTTTTCCAAAAACACTCAAAGCCGTGCCTTTAACATAAGAATAAGTGGGTGATTGCAAGTACTTCTCGCTCTATAAAAACATCATTGGAAATTTAAGCCATTAATGAGCTACTCTAGTAAGTTGAATCTTATCTTAACACGTTACTTTAAAGGGAGACAGGCGGAGAAAACCAAACCTAATTTTTATTATTCACTAAACGGTATCTAACTTCAAACTAAGTTTTATGTTCCAAGCTTCAATACTTTTAAGGTAATTGCTCAGTCCAGATTTTGCACACGGACAAACTGAAAGAGTAACGGGCGCACGCCGGGTTTACCTTACACCGATAGGTATTACTTCTCATAGCTTTTTAACATAAAATTCAGATTTCAATTTTAATATTACTGCAGTATTTACGAGGGGTGATTCAAAAGTTCGCGGAATTGCTTTATTACTAGAACGGAAAAGACAATACAAACACAAAAATTACATCACTCGATACGTTTACTCAATACTAAAGCAGAGCCGTAATCTCATTGAAATACATTTACTAATAAATCGTTTGTACATATTTGAATTGTATACATGACCGGCACTTGACGCACGCCATCACGACGTCGACGTCACTAACGGTCAAATTCTAGCGTACGATTCACCTTCTCGACGTAATCGCCGCCCGTCGCTACACACTTCCTATGCCTTTGTACCCATTGCATAAATGTTACCTTAAACCAATCCTGACTGAATGAAGAGATTACTTCACGAGCCTTATTGCGTAGCTCTAATGTTGTTTCAAATCTCTGGCCTCTGAGTTCCCTCTTCATATCTGGAAACAGACGAAAGTCCATCGGTGCTAGATCCGGGCTGTACGGCGGATGTGGTAAGAGACTGAAACCAAGCAGTGAAATCTCTAACTCTGTACTCTGTGCCCGATGTGCTGGAGCGTTGTCATGATGGAGTATAACATCATCCAGTACCAACAGGGGGCGCTTGCGGCGCAGAGCCTGTATCAGATCGCGTCTAAGCACCTGAAGTCAAACAAACAAACGGGAAAACATGAAATAATTTAAGTTTAAGAAAGTAAAAAGCGGCACATTTTAAATAATATTTTTATATATTTTGTTATTTGAAACAATACATACTGTAAAATATTAGTTTGTTATAAAAATAATATATAAGTGTTGATCGTTTGTATGACTAAAATGCGGCATACCTTTGAATAATAGTCGGCATTTACGGTACATCCGTCGCGCACCTTGTGTTGAAGCAAAAGCCCTTGTCTATCCATGAAGAAGATGAACATTTCCTTTTTGCAGCTGCGTGTTGTCCTGGCCTTTTTTGGTGGAGGTGTGTCTGGTGACTTCCAGACGGACGACTGCTGTTTCGACTCTGGATCATAATGGTATAACCATGTCTCGTCTGTCGTGATGATTTTGTCCAAAAACTCGTCACCCTGTGCGTCGTACAGATCCAGAAATTGCTGAGAACATTCTAACCTCCGCTGCTTGTTTTCATCAGTCAGAAGTCTGGGCACCCAACGCGCAGATACTTTGGACATATTTAGCTCTTCTGTAAGAATTCGTTGCACAGTAGAATACGATAGGGAGAGTTCCTCTGCAATACCCCTAACCGTTAAGCGCCGGTCGTTGTCCAAAAGCTCTCTCACTAACGTTGCGTTGCTCGTCGTCATAGCGGATGCTGGTCTACCTGCTCTATCGTCATCAAGTACCGATTTTCTGCCGTTCCGAAATCGCTCATGCCATTTGTAGACAAACGATTTACCACAAGGTTGTAATGTATGCGAGTTTTTAATTTGATTCAACGTCTCAACTGGTGTAAGTTTGAGTCCAACACAAAATTTCACAACTGCGCGTAGCTCCAATTCACTTGTTGACGTCGCGGAAGAAGTTGAAGACATGGCGACAACTCGCTGCTGTGGAGTAACGGTTCAACGTAATGTAATCAAAATTATAGGAAATGACGTCAACACGTCATTCTAACGTCAGTTACGTTCGCGCCAAAATTGAGCAACATTTGAAAACATACTATCGTCTGAAGTGAATTAGTAAAACGAAATATTTTGGCCTGCTTCAAGTCACCTAACCGTGGTTGCTATGGAGACCATTTATATTCTTCCGGTTACACATATTCCATAAACTAAACGAAAATGTTAGTTAAAATACGTTGAATTATATTTATGCGAAATTTAATGTGATTCGGTGAAAAAATAAATGATTTAGAGATAAATTCCGCGAACTTTTGAATCACCCCTCGTATTTCAAAATGTATGTTAATAAGACATAAATTGATAGGCAAGTGCATGAAATAATAATTGAATTGTCAGGTAAGTGCACGAAATAGTAATCAAATTGACAGGTAAATGCATGAAATAACGATAGAATTACACATTGCACTACGTACTTCCCATAACAGGATTTTCATATGTGTTTCAGGAATTCTCATAGCAAGCATCGAAATTGATAACAGGCACTGGACATTCGTAATGTTTGTGATTAATTTAGGTTTGTATAGTCTCGTGACAACTGACATGACAGTCGATGAGTTGCATTTAGTTGATGTTTAATCAAGTAAGTGAAACTGTTGTTGTTTCAGCCAGATTCATAGAAAAAGGATTTTAAAATGAATGATTTGCAACAATATCTTTTAATCAAAAACAAATATTTTATGTCAACCTCATTTCAATAAACCATCATCTGTTATCAAAGTTTGCCACAATAGATATAATGCCGTCTTGAAATTTCTAGTTATACATAGCAAAGCTTCAAAATTCAATTTTCTATGAAAGATACATGGTTATCGTAGCATTATTTTCTAAATTTAAACGGAGATAAATAATAAAAGTTTTGATAAAGGCTTCCAATTCCAAAATCTTATTCTCGACAAGTAATGACGTTACTATTTGAACACTCAAGGTCAAAGAAGAGTTCAAAAAGATGTTTATCTGTACATGTACATTGAAGGTCAAATTCATTTAAGTTAAGCGTTATGTTTGTTCATGGATTTTCATCTAATTAATTTATTATTATTCTTAAATTTCAAAACGTTTATACTATTCCTAAGTCAAGGTTACAATTAGCAATCAGTTTCTTTTTTTTTAACGATACATATTTTCTTAGAAATGCTTACAACTACCTACACATTTAAATATTGTCGGAGAATATAGCCTATATGTCAGACTCGTTCTCCGATGAAAACGTGCGTCATATCAATTGTTGTTTATGACAGTGAGGAAAGATATTCTTTAAGAAAATCAGTTTGAAGTGCTATACAAATAGAGAATGACCGGTGATAATGGCTGTGTCACTATAAACCCAATTTTAAAAGAACAATGACAAGGGTATTTACAAGTTACTAAGTATAAATGAGATATTCGTTCGTCTGTAGGCCGAATTCACAACGCCTTTACCTCCAGCTTTATGTTTAAAATTGTCCTTATTTACATTAATTCAGAATTCAGTAACATATGTTGTTACCTTTTTATACAATTGAAATTGAAATGCACTTTAGCATAAACATGTGTGCGTGATAACATATATTTTGCAATCTATCTGGCAGAAAATATTAACTTACCCCTCCCCATCCACCCCTCCCCCACCCCAAACTCTATGCACATGAAGATTAGTCAAGTCATTAAAAATCTTGAAAAGTGGTTACTCTCGAGAAGATGTACGTTCGTTCATCCTATCTAATAATGTCGAGAACTGCTTTCTGTGGTTTGTATTTATGTCTAATTTACTAAGTTATATTAGGTTGACTTGCTTGTTTTGGAGCGATAACAACAACAACAACAAACGTTGAAACTAAGTACTAACGAAGTACGCCCATCAATTTTTTCAGTTCAGACATCAACAACTTCTCTACTTGAATCAGGTTTTCTGTAAAGTTATTTTGGCGATTAAAATGATCAAGACGCGTATCATAGATTGAAAAGGGGTGAGAAAATACGATGGCTTGGTTAAAATTATATTTAAATACTTCTTATAATTCAGAGTCATACCAGATGGTCAGTTCATCGTTTCGTTGTTCCTTCTAAAGACAGTATTAGTTCATCGAAAAAATGCCATAATTTGCATGTATTAATGTGTCATTGTCGTTAACTAAATTGATCCAGTAGTTTTGTGGCCTTAACTACTGGACCACAGAAGATAATGAGAGAAATACATGTACAAACTTCCTAAATATAACCTTGACAATTAAGATGCCCTCTGTTCTGTTTATATTTCTAACACATTTTCTTGGTTTGGCAAACAAAAACTGCGAAAATATGTCTAAACACATTGAAGTACGGGTACGTCAACTTGCCTCTGAGTATTATTAAGAACCCTTTAGTAAGGAATATATTTATATCGTCTATCTGAGTATATTTATCGTTGGAAGCGGTTCGACCGACGCCCCGTGGAGGGTTCAGTAAATTTAGATTGTGGAGTGTAGTGCGAAATACAGAAAACATCTCATTCCACGCTCCTGGTTCATTTCATTGCTCAATGTATAACACCAATAAGGGAACACGGTTTAATGGTGTCATCCATAAAACAGTTAGCTGTCATAGTGTGAGGGCGGGTGGGGGAAGTCGAACTGACGAACCCGGAATTCCCAATACAACACGTTTACACAGTTTCTTGATCTACTATTCTATGCTTTTGATATTTTTTCTGATTATATATAGCAAATTTGCCATATAGCATTCTTTTAGAATCTTAGAAAGGGCAGGTACTGTTGGTGTACACAGATACAATACATGTTAGAGTAACTTCCCTGTGACTCACTCTGGCATGTAAAAAACTTGTAAACATAATACAATATTATATACTGAAACTATGCACATATTACAAAAATCAAACATGGACTCGTTATACCCCAAACACCACCTGGAAGGGAAAGGAAAGGCGTGTGGGGCTATACTGGAACTGCTTTGCCCGTCAGTCTATTTCTCAGCCGGTCGATCGGGCAGGTGGTCAGGCGGACGGTCGGTAAGCCTATATGTCTGTCTCGAAACTTCTTTGGGCTTTTAAGGGGCTGGCCTCCAGATGACCAAAAAAATAAAAGTTTTCTTGTATTATAAATTTCTTGTAATATTTATGACTAATGCTTAAAAACTAACTAACTGGCAAAAATTGCAGGATTTTTAGATAACTTGGCACAAAGATTTCCCTTTATGAAACGTTGTGTCGTGCACAAGAAACGTACTGATTTTCAGAATCCATACTAATATACTACTCAAAATATGATAGGGATCACTTTTTATTTCTTAAATATCTTTTTAATGATAACCTTAAGATAACTGATTTTTTCTCATACATGTAGTTTATTCATATTGCAAAGCCGACCTGTCCAGCAGATTTTGATTGTTTACCTGTACATGGCTCGAGATGCACGGGAAAAGCAATACCTCTTGAAAAGTGGTGCACCGCGGACATGTACCTTTATGTACACATCCGTTTTATTCAGACTTCGCTTGTGCATGGTAACGTTTATATCGAACCTAGTACTGGTCATGGCAAATCTACGGCAAAGATGGCGTATTGGCGATGAGGAGATGAATAGGGGGTAGGGATGCTTGAGGCTGGGCGTTCCCAAAAGCACGTGGCAGGTGTCCTCGGAGTGTCCCAAAGCACCGTTGCCAGGATGTGGCGACGGTTTCAAACTTAAGGGCATGTCACGTATAGGCATGGCGGAGGGCGTCAGAGGTCCACAACTCAGCGTGAGGACCGGTTTATTGTCGTTCAAGCGCGACCTCAGCGCTTTGTTACCGCTACTGCCCTCCAAAATGACTTCCAGAATGCCACTGGTGTAAGACTTTCCACTCAAACCATCAGGAACCGTTTTCAAACAGCTGGCATAAGGGTTAGAAGGACAGCAATACGAATATGTGTTGCGAGCCATGACCGTCATTGCGGGGGCTCGGTCATGGTTTTGGCGGGCATTAGCATGCAGGGAAGAACGGTTGCACATTGTTCAAAACGGCACATTGACAGCTGTACGATACGTCAATGAGATCTTAGATGTGTACGTTCGTCCGTACGCTGGTGCTATAGGCCCTGAGTTCATTTTAATGGACGACAAAACCCGGCCTCAAAGGGCAAGGGTCACCGACGAGTACCTAGAGGCAGCAGCCATAGAGATATTGGACTAGCCAGCAAGATCTCCAGACCTCAATCCAATAGAGCACGCCTGGGACATGCTGCAGACTGCAATATCTGCTCGCCCAGTCCAGCCAACCACGGTCCCTGGGCTACAGCAGGCCCTTCTAGGCGAGTGGGCTCGACTCCCACAAAAGGCATCCGGAGACTCATTAGCAGCATGAAAAGGCGGTGCAGAGCAGTAATCCAAGCAAACGGACACCATACGCGATACTAAAGCAAATTTCAGGCCATAGACTTGATTTTTCCAAAAAGTTCCATTTCATCTCCTGTGTTATCCAAAATTTGTGCCCTCCCACGGCTCAAACTCTGTCACGCTTCAACGGTTTACAGACTTACTCATTTTTTGGTACCAAACTGTTGTCATATGAACATATTTTCAGACTCACAACAAAAAATGTAACCTTCCAACCTTATGTAGTAAATATACACATTCTTATAAGTGATCCCTATCAAATTTGGAGTAGTATAGTTTTAGTAATGCTCTGTTTGTGCGAGCTTTAACTGCTCCATGGATCAATGGATACTCAAATAACTTAGCACAAAGTTGTTTTTCCTTGATGAGTCGGTGCGTCGCGTGCAAGAACCAAAGTGCTGTCTAAAAGGTTAAGGTCATTCTTACGTGTCAAAGGTAGAAATTGAGTGCTGCTTGGTACATCCGGGATCAATCTTCACTATGGATTGAGGGATACTCAAATTTTAACCAAAAGAGACGATGTACCGCGTACAATTACCAGGCGCCTACCTCAAAAGACAAGGTCCCACTTAAAGATCGTCTATATGTTCGTGTCTAGGCTATAAGTTTTTTAGTCATGAAGGTTTTTCAAGTAATTTGTCATAAAATTAACCAGTAATCAAAGCCAATAAGTCATAAGATGTCATATCAATTTTACCATTCAATCTTTTATAACCAACCTCCCGACAAACAATACATTGCAGATCTACAATAGTTCTCAACAACAGTATAAAGGAGGGCTTTCACAGGGATAAAAATCATCAGAGTATATTTCAGTCTGTTTTACTGACATTTTTGTGATCCATCATGTAGTTCTTACTTGATATTTACTCTTTTGCCTCCGACAAGGTGGCGCTGTGGGGGTATTAATCACATTCAGTGATAGCTCTCAGTATTAATTATTTCAAGCTTCATTTGGTTAGGAAAGCGTTCAATCTGAACACTTTACTTTAACTAAGAATTTTTTTTTATTTTATTGGACACATGTTGGAGGGAAAATTATTTTTTAGTAACTTGATAAATCATTTCATAGCGGTTTATAATTTATTTTACTTCAAAGTAAGTGATTTACAATATTTCGAGCGCAAAGTCAGATTGTCATGAAAAATCAAAAGATTTAACTGTAAAACATTATCGTGAGAATTGAAATAATAAATTATAATTATACAACAGACCAATCAAGACTACATGAGAAAAAAATGTTTTCCTTAAACTTAGACTTCGCCCTTAGTACAGGTCAGCCTGTAATTAAAACCTGAGATCCTATCAATGTCTAGGTCTGACTTAGGGTTGTTATATACCGGTGTATACCATCATATGTTGTACCGTATATTGTCTCTTTATTTTTCTCTTTTAATATAAAATCAATGATTCATGTTTAACTGCAGCAGATCTTGAAAACTCAGTGTGTTTGGAGATTTGGTTTGGGTTACATACATTTAATTTGAAGCAGGTCGATGTACACAAAAGTGACTTAAAATTAAAAGGCTTTATTTACCTAGCATTTATATTTCATAGTTCTACGTTTATTTATTTATTATGATAGTCCATCTCTGCGAACAAAAATAATTTTGATCGGTACAACGGTACGGCAAACTAAGGCTGTTCTCCACACCAATCTATGGCCTGCCGTTTCTGATACATGTATATGCAAAGAAGAGACACACGTAAAAAGTAGAAACAATGTAAAGTGTAATGAAATGATAAGAAAACAATTTATTCTGAAAGAATATTGTCAAGAGGCTGAAGTATATAACTACACAATACATATTTGTATAAACCACAGAGCATAATTCGGGCAGAAGAACGTGAATACTTTAAATATTTTGTACCGTAATACGTACTGTTTCAAGATCAAACTTTTATCAGGTCTGAAATCTTTATTTCGCAATCAAGATAAATAAGCGCATGCTTAAAAAATACACTTTGAATGATACTGTTTCTTTTCACCTGTTTACTACTTATGAGAAAAAGTCTAATGTGCTGTTACTTCTAGTAGAATAAAAGCTTAAAACAGATAAAAACAATGCAGTTCAATGTTTGTCCGTTGCAGTAATTCGTTAATCGTTTTAACTAAAATGCATAACTCAGTGAGAACCAAAACATCAATTAAGGTTGTCCATAGTTAACACTTTTGAATAAGTTCATTATGTAGTTATAACATTGATAGGAAAGGGCATATTTCCACATAACTAGTTCATGCACATTTAAAAGCTACAAAAATTTTATGTATGTGTAAGTGAAAGTATGTACAACAGAAATATGACTGATCAAAGTATAGTGATATCAATCGTTTAGTACACGTATCAGTTGACAAAAACATCATCGTTAATATCTTCATCCTTATCTCTAGGAGCTGTCTGCTCACTGGAATTTATATTATTTTCGTCATCCTTAGCTCTAAGATTTGTTAGCTCCCGGAAATTTATTTGGTCGTATCCTCTCGTTGGCGTCATAGGGATCACGACATGTAAATTCTCTGATACAGTAGAATGTAGAGATGTTCTACTGAATATCCTGTTCCTACTTGCGTTGGAACTACTGCGAGAGAGTGTTGTCAGGGCACTTCCTACCTTTGACGAAGCCGAAAACGACCGAAGGCGTGCGAATCCAAGCTTGAAACTTCCGCATGTTAGAAATTTAAGTACTTTTCGGCGAAAGTCGCGCATCACGCAGCAGTATATCCAGAAATTGGCACAGAAGCTCGCGGTAAGAATAATTTCGTAAACACTGATGATTATGTGATTCTGTAATGCTGTGAAACCTTGGTTGTTAGCGTGTTTGAAAGCTAAAAACACAAGCTTGTAAACACCGTGCGGGAACTCCGGTATGAGAAAGAACAACACGATCAAAGCGGCGGTGTACGTGATAATTTTGTCCCGTGTGGATCGATTGGAGTGTTTCCTGTGTGTCATGTGAGCCATTGAAGACACCCTTCGCTGTGCTTTACCAAGCTTTAGTATTGTAATTATTGTCAAGATGACTAGCAAAATGCATGGCAGAAGATGCTGTAACACCACACTGAACCAAAGATACATGCAGGATTCCTTACATGGGGTCTCTATTTTCCAACGGCAACTGAAATGTCCAATTTTATTGTCTACCAAGTGGTACACGTGCAATACAACTGCAAACACATAAATAACAACAATGCTGACGAAGGTTTTCCAGAATGTGCAAAGTCGTCCTGAAATGAATGGATGGCAGACACAGAGATATCTTTGGATACACAGGACAACAGTTTGCCACACTGACACGGTATGGAACACAGGAGACACGTAGAACCTCAGAGTCATGTACATGTTACACCATTCCGTTGTCATATCCGTGTGATTTTCGGCGTATACGCCGATTGAATTCGGCAGTAGAGTAATGCCGGTCATTGTGTCGGAGAAGGCAATACTCACAAAGAGAAGGTTTGTTGCTTTTCCGCGATCTTTCCTCGTCAAGAAAAATCCAGCGACGATAATATTTGACAATGTTGTCAATATAATCATTATGGGTAGAGCATACCCAAGAACGTAAATCTCAAACGGGTAAGTTTGAAGAGAATAGTGTACTTCGTCCTCGTAATAGTAATAGTAATAATATAAGGAAGTATTCTCTGTTGAATTATCCCAGAAACTGCCATTTGATGTGAATATAGCCGTTGAAATGTCTATTATTTGATCAACAAAACTTGGCTCTATTTCAGAGCCATTTGCAGAGCCCGTGCCATCTGCATACATCTTGGTAGATTCCCGTCTTGACTTTAAAATGTTTTGCACACACGTCCTCACATATCTCGATATTGTTTATTTAAATTCCTCGTCCCCGGCTAACTGATTGTTAGCTAGCAAAGTTCAGTGAGCCAATACCTTAAATGGTAGCCTCTTATTACTGTTTAAAGCAACATCCTTATATGACCATTATTACTTTCTAATCGAACAAGATCAGTTTTTGTTTTGTTTGTTGTTATAAGTTTTTTTTTCATACTGAACGTGACACAAAACATGTCGCTTTAAACAAACAATAGATACATCCACTTTGACTATGAGTAAAATATCAAATTATTTATGCAAAGCGGAAATTTATTGGAAACATTTTTGAAATAAAAGACAAAATGAAATATATTGTTTGTTCCTTTTTTTTGGTTCGTGTGTTTTTGTAGCACAATTGTAATAACAAAATGCTAAGCTATTTAAATCTATAATAACTATCAAGTGTTTTTCAAAAAAACATATTAAGCCGTGCCTTTAACTATAAGAATAAGTGGGTGATTTCAAGTACTTCCCACTCTATAAAAACACCATTTGAAGCGTAAGCCGTGAATGAGCTACTCTAATAAGCTGAACCAAATCGTGACACGTAAATTTAAATGGGGATTGTCAAATATTCTTTAAATTAGAATTAAATGCATCTATTTTAATATAATGAAAAACTAGAGTTGCATTGTTACTATAGGCTTTACTAAAGGGTATTCAAAAATTATGATTTAAAATATGTTTAACTTCATTACAACAAGAAATATGTGTTTTTTCGTTTTAGGCAAAACGTCCATATGACAACCAAATAGAAAAAAATCCGTGTGATAACTTTACAGTTTAATATCTCACAAAAAATAAATCCACGTCTTGTGTTCTCTCGCCAAAGTTTTTGGCTCATAGCTACAAGATCAATATGAACGGAACTCATCAAATACGTTATGAAATCAATACGTATATTAATGCTGTGCTGTGATTGATCAACTAGCTCGTTATGGATACAGCAGTCTTAAATGGATGAGTTACTCGATTTAAAATTAGCATTAAAATATGAGTTTTTAGCCGCAATTTTTATGAAATTTATACATGCCAGACGATTCCTTCGGAAGATCTCAGTTGTTCTATCATTTGAATAAATCTGTGTACATTTTCAATAAGAAATAGATTCAAATAAATAAAATTTAACTTTAATCAGTGTAGCATAGTTGAAGTCTGATATCATCACCATTTCTCTCCGGACAGAGACATATGCTATGACATAGCAAATTACATTGTGTCAATGTAGTCCCAAGTTTTATTGTCGCTGAAGGTTCCGGAGACGGCCGATTTTGCACGACATGCACGTATACTGAGAATATAAAATAGAACGACCAGCTGAATGGTTTTAAAACTTTACCTTTTTCTTTATTTCTTTACTATTTTTCTATACTGTCGAATAACCTCTTATGGTATTTGAATTTTTACAAGATTTTTCAAACTTCTATATCTTAATGTACATAACTGCACAGCCCTGTAAAATCTATTTCCTAGTCGCTCTTAAACAAGACTATTAAGCCTACATTTCTGATAATGTAAAATTATCAATAAGCGAAAACTACAAACAATAGAATGATAAGCACTTTGTTCCGGCCATTCATTAAGACTTTTTTGTGCAAAATAGGTCATCTGGCAAATTAATGCAATGTACAATATTTTTTCAACGGACTCGTATCAGTAATGCATAGAAGTAAAAGAATGACGAAAACCCGTCAGAAAATTTGCTGACATATGGTAAAATGAAATTATGATAAAATAATCTAAAAGTGACACACTTTTACTGTAAACATACAAATGTAAGCAGAGTACTAGTATTTAACATTCAATAAAAGCTATTGGAAACTTAACTTCAATTACAAATCATATACACTCACCGAAATAAATTAAGGGTCAAGACTTAAATTCATAGATTTTTAACTGCAAAAATGTTCGTGTAAATTTAAATTGTGTTTTGCTTTAGACACACCAGCATTAGTGTATATATGTGTTTATCTACCCGCAACAGCTGAACTATCTCGTGCTGGTCCGTGCAAACACACCCACCCCTCAAAATCAAATGAAAATTAAATGTGTAGAATAAAGTAAACGTGGCATGAGCAGGTTTTAATTTTAATTTTTGATTCGAATCATGTCACACTATAGAACTGATTAGTGTGAAAAATCTCTGATGCCTGGAGGACACATGTCGGCTGAGGCTGCCAGAGCAGTCGGTCGTCTGCTGGCTGGGCAAACGCAGCACGAGATGGCCTATGAGCATGGCGTCCTCAGAGTGGACGTCCAAGGTCAACATCTGCTCGGGAAGACCGTGCCATCTTTGTCCTGGCAAAACACCATAGGTTTGACTCGGCTTATGCTCTAAATAAAGACTTCCAAACTGCTTCTGACGTTCGAATCTCGGCACAAACATATCGCAACAGACTCTACGACGCTAATTTACGTGCTTGCCGTCCTGTGGTACGTCCTCCTTTAACGCCAAGACTCCGTGCGGCCCGTCTGGAGTTTGCCAGAGACCACGGTATTTGGCAACTCAGGCACTTTCGTAATGTGCTATTCACCGACGAGTCCAAATTTTGGACTTCCATGATAGACGTCGGCGTGTATGGCGTCAGCAAAATGAGCGGTTCAGCGAGTGTTGCATATCCGAACATGACAACTTTAGTAGTGGCTCTGTTATTGTTTGGACGGGCATTTCTTAAGACAGGAGTACATACCTTCACGTGTTTGTTAACGGCACTGTTACTGCTAGACGTTATATTGACAAGATTCTCCGACCTCACGTCATTCCATATGCTGGTGCGTCAACCAGAAATGAGCTGGCTGCTGCCCATACTGAGGAATGGGGTCTCATACCACAAAGGGACATCAAAAAGCTCATACGCAGCTTCCAGATCCGTGTCAAAGAAGTTATCCGAGCACGAGGAGTTCATACCCGTTTCTAAAATTAAACTGGTTTCCATATTTCTTATGATAATCCATTGTGTTTACCCCACCACCAAGTCTCAAACACTTTAAAACTGATAGGGGTTGTCTTTGAGTATCGATCGTTCTACTGTGTTTGTGAAACACATGCTACTTTTAGTTTAAATTGGTCACAAATATAATGATTATTTTGTTGGATATAAACTTCAGCAAGTAAAAACGGTATGTCATTAGGGACTGCTGTCATAAGTGCTTGACCCTTAATTTTTTTTGTTGAGTGTACTACATAAGGAAATCAAAACAGTTTCAAAAATATTTTGCTAAATTAGTATGTGTATGCTAGTATGTTATATAGTAAATGCATTTGTATTCATTGCATTTCATTGGCATCATCTATGAGCGCGGTGGATCCTTTTTAATTCCCTAATAGGGACGCTCTCTTGTATTTTTAGTGTGTAAATACAGAGTAGTTGAAAGCTCTGAACAGGGACATCGATGGAAATTTAAAAGTCTTATGTTGCACAAATGTATTTGCATAAAAAATGATTCACACTGTGTAGCATTTTAACATAATTTCCTGAAGCTTTTCAAAACTTATTTTCAAAACAATTGCTTATCCACCAGAATAACCATCGAACACAGTGTATACGATATGACAACTTATCTATCTATCTATCTAAGCTTATTTATCGTCGGTACCGGTTGCCCATATGACCGACGCCCCCTGGAGAGATTAGTTATTTTATGTGGTGGGGGTAGTGCAAGATACAGAAAGCATCCCATTCCAGAGACACTCCTGGTTCTTTTACATGCTCAGTGTATAGCACTGATACATGGGACCTCGGTTTAAAGTCTCTTCCGAAAGACTATTAGTAATGTTAGTGGAGGAGCGGGGGATCGAACTCGGGACCCCTGGTATACCAGACCAGCGCGTTACCACTGGACCACATCCGCTCCCATATGACAACTTACTGCGGTGATGGCATTTTAGTATCTTTTTTTTTCTTTTCTACTCTTCATATTTTTACTGGATTATTCTTGTATTATTGCTGAATTTTGCAATGAGTAATTCTTCTGTTTCATGTATTAGAAATTAGACATTCTCTGAGTAAATGGAAGTACATGTACGTATATTCTGAAGCTTTACGCGTTCCGCTATTCCGGATAGTGATTAATATTGTTAAACTGATGCAAAAGCTTTGCACTATTTGTTGGTACTTGTCATTTGTCTCGTGTTTTTTAAGGTTTTAAGCAAATCAGGCAAGATGTTAATTTGAAATGCGTTCTAATCGTACCGTATTCAAGAAGTTGATCGTTTCAAACTGGGTCAGATATACCGTTTAAATCATATACAGGAAACATTTGTCATTGTTGTCTATATCTGTACTAGACTGTGTAGGTTTTCTGGATTACCTGCCCCTAACACTTCGTGATATGACGGGAACCAGTTGAGTACTCATGCAATACAGAATTGGAAACCGTGGTAATTTTGAAGTAATGTACAGCATTTTCAGATTCTCATTGCTCACTTTACAAAGGTTTATAACCCTTTTAGGTCACCTTTTTAGGAGCTTTTCTGATCTTTGTCCGTCGTCCGTCCGTCGTCAATTTTTCATTCAAACAACATCTCCTCTGAAACCAATGGGCTAAATTTAATGAAACTTGCCTGGAATGTTTCTTAGATAAAGCTCTACCAAGATTGTTTAAATGGTTCTGGTCCATTGAATTTCTGGTTCACTGGAGCTAAAATTAGATTTTAAAAGTTGGATCTTTAAAAGTCTTCTTCTCTGAAACCTCAAGGGCTGGAGCTTAGATATTTGGTATTAAGCATTATCTAGTAGGCCTCTACCAAATTTATTCAAATTATGATGCTGGGGTCAAAACTCACCCCACCTAAGGGGTCAGTTGATTTTACATAAATTTATACAGGGAAAACTTAAAAATCTTATTGTCATAAACCACAAGCCCTAGAGTTTAGATATTTGTTGTGCAGCATTGTCCAGTGGACCTCTACTGAGTTTGTTCAGATCATGCCCCTGGGTCAAAAAAATGGCCCCGCCCCAGGGGGCACATATTTTACATAGAGTTATATAGGGAAAACTTAAAAAAAAATCTTCTTATCAAAAACTGCAAAGCCTAGAGTTTAAATATTTGGTGTGTAGCATTGTCTAGTGGACCTCTACTAAGTTTGTTCAAATCATAGCCACTGGGTCAAAATATGCCCTGCCACGGGGGTCACTTGTTTACATAGAATTATATAGAAAAAAGTTTTAAAATATTCACATCAGAAACCAAAAGGTATAGAGCTTAGATATTTTGTATGTAGCATTGTCTAGAGGATCTCTACCAAGTTTGTTCAAATAATTGCCCCTGGGTCAAAAATGGCCCCGCCCCAGTGGTCACATATTTTACATAGAGTTATATAGGAAAAACTTTAAAAATCTTCACATCAGATACCACAAGGCTTAGAGTTAAGATATTTGGTGTACAACATTTTCTATTGAACCTCTACCAAGTTTGTTCAAATCATATCCGTTGGGTCAAAAAAAACTATGCCCCAGGGGTCACAAGTTTTACATAGAGTTATATAGGGAAAACTTGAAAAATCCTTTTGCCAGAAACCACAAGGCCTAGAGTTTAGATATTTGGTGTGCAGCATTGTCTAGTCGACCTTTACCAAGTTTGTTCAAATTATAATCCTGGGGTCAAAACTGGCCCCAAACGGGGAGGGGGTCATTTGATTTTTTCACAATGACTTATATAGGGAAAACTAAAAAAACCTGCTGCTCTGAAACACCAAGGGCTAGACCTTCAATTGTTCGTTGTTATGTCTCCCCCTCCCGGAGACATATTGTTTTTGTCCTGTCCATTGGTGTCTGTTTGTCTGTCTGTCACACTTCGTTTCCTTTCAATAACTTGAGTACCAGTTGACCCAAGGCCTTCAAGCTTCACAGGCTTATTGCCTTTAATGAGTAAAAAAACCCTTCTGCTTTTTACGTTGGTAGGTCAAAGATCAAAGTCAGAGGGACCTCTAGAGTGAAAACCGTTTCCACTCAATAACAGGAGTACCATTTTGAAACTTCATATGATGATTGCTTTTACTAAATAGGAGAAACATTTTGTTTTTGGGGCTAGTATAACAAAGGTCAAGGTCACGGGGACCTGAAGAGGGAAAAGTTTTTCTGCAGAGAAACTGTAATACCATTACACCCAGAGCATTCAAACTTTATAGGATAATTGTATTAGAAGAACCCTATTGTTTTAGAATCCATAAGTCAAAGGTTAACTTCACAGGGACCTCTAGAGTGAAAACTGTTTCTGCTCAGTAACTGGAGTATCATTTTACCAAGAGCCTTCAAACTTCATAGAATGAAAGTCTTTACTCAGTAAAAGAACCCTGTCATTTTTGGGGTCATTAGGTCAAAAGTCAAGGTCACAGGGACCTGTAGAGTGGAAACTATTTCTGCCCAGTAACTGGAGTACCATTACACCTAGAACATTCAAACTTCATAGGGTGATTAAATTAGAAGAACCCTATTGTTTTTGAGGTCTATAGGTCAATGGTCAAGTTCACTGGGACCAGTAGAATAAAACTATTTCTGCTAAACAATTCGAGTACCATTACACCGATAGTCTTCAAACTTATTGTAAACTTATTCAAACTTGCGAACAACTAACACCCATAACAACCAGTAATGATACTTGTGAGTTGTGACATGAGCAATGAGACTCATGAGAGCGATTTAGGGCCATTATGGCCCTCTTGTTTCTGTAATTATCGCAGGGTCAATATATTCTGGATGGAAAGACAGATGTCATATTTTTAAGATATTCATGGATACATGGATGATTTTTTAATTAATCGTGTGGTAAGTCTTTTGATAGGTTCGAAAGATGAAGATTTCGTGGAATAGTAGACTTAGAATAGATTAAATAATCAAGTTTCCAGTCGGATTCGAACACACACCGACCGGCACGAACGGCCTAGCAATGACAGTAAGAACGCCTTTGACAACTCGTACATCTCAACAACCCGCAAATAACCGGCATATAAGTGTCCACCTCACATCACATCGGTGACAGACGTTAGATGATTAATATTTTTATAGATTCTACTTCTTTATGGATATTTGAATGGGAATAATTTTAAACGTTTGAACATAATATTCATACTATCTACCATCTCAAAAAGTTCCTAATAAAGTAGCCTCAACTTTTCGAATTAATTGTAAAATTATCTGGATAGACAGAAAAATAGACGAATACATGAATGAAGAACAACCTTCAAATGTGTTTGTATTACCTTTATATTGCTTTTTAAAGTTTTAGCTTGTAATGTTTCATGACATATGATCCAAATTTTCATTCCAACGCATAAACTGGCAGACGGACGAGGAAACCACACCTAATATATACACTCAACAAAAGAAATTAAGGGTCAAGGACTTATGACAGCAGTTCTTAAAAACATACCTTTTTTACTTGCTGAAGTTTATATCCAACAAAATTTCATTATATCAGTGACCAATTTTAACTAAAAGTAACAGGTGTTTCACAAACACAGTAGCACGATTAATCCTTAAAAATTCAACCCCTATCAGTTTTTTAAAGTGTTGGTGGGTGGGGTAAACACAATGGCTTATCATAAGAAATATGGAAATAAGTAAAATTTTAGAAAAGGGCATGACCTCCTCCTGCTCTGATAACCTCCTAGACATGGGTCTGGAAGCTGCGTATGAGCTTTTTGATGTCCCTTTTTGGTATGAGACCCCATTCCTCAGTAAGGGGAGCAGCCAGCTCATTTCTGGTTGACGGCTGACGTTGTCGTGGGGAAACACGGCGCTACAGCATTGTCCCAGGCATAGTTCTATTGAGTTCATGTCTGGAGACCTAGCTGGCCATTCCATACAATTCTTAAATGGTAGCCTCTTATTACTGTTTAAAGCAGCATCCTTAGATGACCATTATTACTTTCTAACCGAACAAGATCAGTTTTTTGTTTTGTTTGTTGTTATAAGTTTTATTTTCATACTGAACGTGACACAAAACATGTCGCTTTAAACAAACAATAGATACATCTATTTTGACTATGAGTAAAATATCAAATTATTTATATGCAAAGCGGAAATTTATTGAAAACATTTTTGAAATAAAAAAAGACAAAATGAAATATATTGTTTGATTTTTTGTTGTTTTTTTTTTTGTTCACAATTGAAATAACAAAATGCTAAGCTACTTAAATCTATAATAACTATCAAGTGTTTTTCAAAAACATATTAAGCCGTGCCTTTAACAATAAGAATACGTGGGTGATTTCAAGTACTTCCCACTCTATAAAAACACCATCTGAAGCATAAGCCGTGAATGAGCTACTCTAGTAAGCTGAACCAGATCGTAACACGTAAATTTAAATGGGGATTGTCAAATGTTTAAATCTTTAAATTTCTTTAAATGAGAATTAAATGCATCAATTTTAATATAATGAAAAACTAGAGTTGCATTGTTACTATAGGCATTACAAAAGGGTATTCAAAAATTATGATTTAAAATATGTTTAACTTCATTACAACAAGAAATATGTGTTTTTTCGTTTTAGGCAAAACGTCCATATGACAACCAAATAGAAAAAAATCCGTGTTTTAACTTTACTATTTAATATCTCACAAAAAATAGTTCCACGTCTTGTGCTGTAACTCCAAAGTTTTTGGCTCATAGCTACAAGATCAATAGGAACGGAACACATCAAATACGTTGTGAAATCAATACGTATATTAATGCTGTGCTGTGATTGATCAACTAGCTCGTTAAGGATGCGGTAGTCTTAAATAGATGAATTACTTGATTTAAAATTAGCATTAAAATATGAGTTTTGAGCCGCCATTTTTATGACATTAATACGGGCCAGACGATTACTTCGGATGATCTCAGTTGTTCCATCAGTTGAATAAACCTGTGTACATTTTTAATAAGAAATAAACACAAATAAATAAAACTTTACTCCTTATCAGTGTAGCATAGTTGAAGTCTGATATCATCACCATTTCTCTTCGGACAGAGACATATGCTAAGACAGACATAGCAAATCACAGTGTGTCAATGTATTCTTAGGCCATTTTGCACAAGTTTTATTGTAGCGGAAGATTCCGGAGTCGACCGAGTTTGCACGACATGCACATATACTGAGAATATAAAGTAGAACGACTAGCTGAATCGTTTTACAACTTTATCTTTTTCTTTATTTCTTTACTAATTTTCCAAACTGTTAAACAACCTCTTATGGTACTTGAATTTTGCCAAGATTTTCAAAATTTTATTTCTTATTGTAACATTACTGACAGCCCTGTAAAGTCTGTTTCCTAGTCGCTCTTAAAAATAATCTTACATTTCTGATAATTTAACATTAAGGATAAGCGAAAATTACAAATAAAAGATAAGCCTTTTGTTTTGACTATTCATGACATTTTGAGCAAACAGGCCAACAGGCAAATAAATACAATGTATACAATATTGTATACATACTCGAAGATCAGTAAAACAGTCACCATTACACGATATTTCAGAAGTAAAAGAATAACGATACCCCTTCAGAGAACTTGCTGACATGTGGTAAAATGATATTATGATAAAATAATCTAAAAGGGACACACTTCTACTGTAAACATACAAATGTAAAGCAGAGAGTATCTACATGAAATAAAAGCTATTAATCTGTTAACTGTTGTCTGTAGTGTACTTTCAGATTAAGAGCAAAATTAAAGATTAAAAGATGATAGACTCAAAAGATGAAATATTTGGGTAGAAAATAGTGGATTAAGAAAAGATTAAATAATCAAGTTTCCAGTATGATTCGAACACGCACCGAACGGCACCAACAGCCTAGCTATGAGAATAAGAATGCCTGAGACTACTCGGCCATCGCAACACCCCTTAAAAAATTGTTGAAATAACCGGTATATAAGTGTCCTCCCCATGCCTCATCGCTGCCGTTTATGAGAATTATTTTAAACGTGTGAACATACTATTCATACTATCTACCATCTCAAAATGTTTCATAGATTTTCGAGTAATTGTAAAATTATCTGGATAGACAGAAAAATAGATGAATACATGAATGAAGAACAACCTTCAAATATGTTTGTAATACATTCATATTGCTCTTTAAAGTTTTAGCTTGTAATATTTCATGCCATATGATCAAGATTATCATTCCGACGCATAAACAAGCAGACAGGCGGGGATAACCAAACCTAATTTTTATTATTCACTAAACGGTATCTAACTTCAAACTAAGTTTTATGTGCCAAGCTTCAATACTTTTAAGGTAATTGCTCAGTCCAGATTTTGCAAACGGACAAACTGAAAGAGTAACGGGCGCACGCCGGATTTACCTTATACCGATAGGTATTACTTCTCATAGCTTTTTAGCATAAAATTCAGATTTCAATTTTAATATTACTGCAGTATTTATTTCAAAATGTATGTTAATAGGACATAAATTGATAGGGACGTGCATGAAATAATAATTAAATTGTCGGGTAAGTGCAAAGTAGTAATCAAATTGACAGGTAAATGCATGAAATGACAATACGAGGAATTACAATTTGCAATAGGTACTTCCTGTATGTGTTACAGGAATTCTCATAGCAAGCATCGAAATTGATAACAGGCACTGGACTTTCGTAATGTTTGTGATTAATTCAGGTTTGTATAGTCTCGTGACAACTGACATGACCGTCGGTGAGTTGCCTATAGTTGATGTGTAATCAAGTAAGTGAAACCGTTGTTGTTTCAGCCAGATCCATAGAAAAGGGAATATAAAATGAATGATTTGCAACAATACCTTTTAATCAAAAACAAATATTTTATGTCAACCCCATTTCAATAAACCATCATCTGTTATCAAAGTTTGCCACAATGGATATTTGCCGTCTTGAAATTTCTGGTTATACATAGCAAAGCTGCAAAATTTAATTTTCTATGAAAGATACATGGTTATCGTAACATTATTTTCTAAATTTTAAGGGAGATAAATCATAAAAGTTTTGATAAAGGCTTCCAATTCCAAAATCTTATTCTCGACAAGTAATGACGTTACTATTTGAACACTCAAGGTCAAAGAAGAGTTCAAAAAGATGTTTATCTGTACATGTACATTGAAGGTCAAATTCATTTAAGTTAAGCGTTGTGTTTGTTCATGGATTTTCATCTAATTAATTTATTATTATTCTTAAATTTTAAAACGTTTGTACTATTCCTAAATCAGGGTTACAATTAGCAATCAGTTTCTTTTTTTAACGATACATATTTTATCAGAAATGCTTACAACTACCTACACATTTAAATATTGTCGGAGAATATAGCCTATGTGTCCGAATCGTTCTCCGATGAAAACGTGCGTCATATCAATTGTTGTTTATGACAGTGAGGAAAGATATTCTTTTAGAAAATCAGTTTGAAGTACTATAAAAATAGAGAATGACCGGTGATGGTGGCTGTGTCATTGTAAACCCAATTTTAAAAGAACAATGACAAGGGTATATACAAGTTACTAAGTATAAATGACATATTCGTTCGTCGGTAGGCCGAATTCACAACGCCTTTACCTCCAGCTTTATGTTTAAAATTGTCCTTTTTTACATTAATTCAGAATTCAGTAACATGCTTTTTTTGCCTTTTTATACAAATTAAAATTGAAATGCACTTTAGCATAAACATGTGTTCGTGATAACTAATATTTTGCAATCTATCTGGCATAAAATATTAACTTACCCCTCCACATCCACCCCACTTTCCCCCCCCCCCCCCTCAAAAAAAAAGATTGTGGAGAGTAGTGCGCGATACAGAAAACATCTCATTCCACGCTCCTGGTTCCTTTCATTGCTCAATGTATAACACCAATATGGGAACACGGTTTAATGGTGTCATCCATAAAACAGTTAGCTGTCATAGTGTTGGGGCGGGTGGGGGAAGTCGAACTGACGAACCCTGAGTTCCCAATCCAACACGTTTACACAGTTTCTTGAGCTACTATTCTATGCTATCGATATTTTTTCTCATTATATATAGCAAATTTGCCATATAGCTTTCTTTTAGAATCTTAGAAAGGGCAGGTACTGTTGGTGAACACAGATACAATACATGTTGGAGTAACTTCCCTGTGACTCACTCTGGCATGTGAAAAACTAGTAAACATAATACAATATTATATACTGAAACTATGCACATATTACAAAAATCAAACATATGGACTCCTTATAACCCAAACACCACCTGGAAGGGAAAGGAAAGGCGTGTGGGGCTATACTGGAACCACTTTGCCCGTCAGTCTATTTCTCAGCCGGTCGATCGGGCAGGTGGTCAGGCGGACGGTCGGTAAGCCTATATGTCTGTCTCGAAACTTCTTTGGGCTTTTAAGGGGCTGGCCTCCAGATGACCAAAAAAATAAAAAATTTCTTGTATTATAAATTTCTCGTATTTATGACTAATGCTTAAAAACTAACTAACTGGCAAAAATTGCAGGATTTTTAGATAACTTGGCACAAAGATGAAACGTTGTACAAGAAACGTAATGCTTTTCAGAATCCATACTAATATACTACTTTAAATTTGATAGGGATCACTTTTTATTTCTTAAATATCTTTTTAATGATAACCTCAAGATAACTGATTTTTTCTCAAACTTGTAGTTTATTCAAAAGGCAAAGCCGACCTGTCCAGCAGATTTTGATTGTTTACCTGTACATGGCTCGAGATGCACGAGAAAAGCTATACCCTTGGAAAAGTAATGCATTGCGGGCATGTACCTTTATGTACACATCCGTTTTATTCAGACTTGGCTTGTGCATTGTAACGTTTATATCGAACCTAGCTCTGGTTATGGCAAATCTAGGGCAAAGATGGCGTATTGGCGATGAGGAGATGGATAGGGGGGTAGGGATGCTTGAGGCTGGGCGTTCCCAACGGCACGTGGCAGGTGTCCTTGGGGTGTCCCAGAGCACCGTTGCCAGGTTTCAAACTTACGGGCATGTCACGCATAGGCACGGCGGAGGGCGTCAGAGGTCCACAACTCAGCGTGAGGACCAGTTTATTGTCGCTCAAGCGCGACGTCAGCGCTTTGTTACCGCTACTGCCCTCCAAAATGAATTCCAGAATGCCACTGGTGTAAGACTTTCCACTACAACCATCAGGAACCGTCTTCAAACAGCTGGCATGAGGGCTAGATGGCCAGCAATCCGAATCCCATTGACGCGAAACCATATCCAGGCACGTCTTCAATGGGCCCGCGATCACGCCAGGTTGACGCAGCATGACTTTCACTGACAAGTCTAGATTTTGTGTGGACTTCACTGATAGGCGAGTGCGGGTATTGAGATCCGCCAATGAGTGTTTGGCACCAGTATGCGTTGCTACCCATGACCGTCATGGCTGGGGCTCGGTCATGGTGTTGGCGGGCATTAGCATGCAGGGAAGAACGGAACTGCACATTGTTCAAAACGGCACATTGACGGCTGTACGATACGTCAATGAGATCTTAGATGTGTACGTTCGTCCGTACGCTGGTGCTATAAGCCCTGAGTTCATTTTAATGGACGACAACGCCCGGCCTCACAGGGCAAGGGTCACCGACGAGTACCTGGAAGCAGCAGTCATAGAGAGAATGGACTGGCAAGCAAGGTCTCTAGACCTCAATCCAATAGAGCACGCCTGGGACATGTTGCAGACTGCAATATCTGCTTGCCCAGTCCAGCTAACCACGGTCCCTGGGCTACAGCAGGCCCTTTTGGACGAATGGGCTCGACTCCCACAACAAAGCATCCGGAGACTCATTAGCAGCATGAGAAAGCGGTGCAGAGCAGTAATCCAAGCAAACGGACACCACTCGCGATATTAAAGCAAACTTCAGGCCATAGACTTGATTTTTCCAAAAAGTTCCATTTCATCTCCTGTCTGTGTTATCCCAAATCCGTGACCCTCCCACGGTTCAGCCTCTGTCACGCTTCAACGGTTTACAGACTTACTCATTTTTTGGTACTAAACTGTTGTCATATGAACATATTTTCAGAATCACAACAAAAAAATGTAACTTTCCAATCTTATGTAGTAAATATACACATTCTTATAAGTGATCCCTATCAAATTTGGAGTAGTATAGTTTTAGTAATGCTCTGTTTGTGCGAGCTTTAACTGCTCCATGGATCAAGGGATTCTCAAATAACTTAGCACAAAGCTATTTTTCCTTGATGAGTCGGTGTGTCGCGTGCAAGAACCAAAGTTCTGTGTGAAAAGTTAAGGTCATTCTTACGTGTCAAAGGTAGAAATTGAGTGCTGCTTTGTACATCCTTCATCAATCTTCACTATGGATTGAGGGATACTCAAATTTTAACCAAAAGAGACGATGTGTCGCGTACAATTACCAGGCGCCTACCTCAAAAGACAAGGTCCCACTTAAAAATCGTCTATATGTTCGTGTCTAGGCTGTAAGTTTGTCAATCATAAAGGGTTTTTCAAGTAATTTGTCATAAAATTAACCAGTCATCAAAGCCAATAAGTCATAAGATGTCATATCAGTTCAGCCTTTTATAACCAACCTCCCGACAAACAATACATTGCAGATCTACAATAGTTCTCAACAACAGTATAAAGGAGGGATTTCACAGGTGTAAAAATCATCAGAGTATATTTCAGTCTGTTTTACTGACATTTTTTGTGATCCATCATGTAGTTCTTATTTGATATTTCCTCTTTTGCCTCCGACAAGGTGGCGCTTTGGGGGTATTAATCACATTCAGTGATAGCTCTCAGTATTAATTATTTCAAGCTTCATTTGGTTAGGAAAGCGTTTAATCTGAACACTTTACATTAACTAAGAAATTATTATTTTATTTTATTGGCCACATGTTGGAGGGTAAATTATTTTTTAGTAACTTGATAAATTATTTCATAGCGGTTTATAATTTATTTTACTTCAAAGTAAGTAATATGCAATATTTCTAGCGCAAAGTCAGATTGTCATGATAAAAAAGTCAGAAGAGTTAACTGTAAAACATTATCGTGAGAATTGAAGTAATACATTAAAATAATACAACTGACTATTCAAGACTACGTGAGGAAAAAAATGTTTTCCTTAAACTTGGACTTCGCCCTTTGTACAGTTCAGCCTGTTATTAAAAATTGAGATCCTATCAATGTCTAGGTCTGACTTAGGGGTCGTTATATACCAGTGTATTCTATTATATATTGTGCCTTACATTTTCTCTTTATTTTTCTCATTTAATATAAAATCAATGATTCATGATTAACTGCAGCAGTGCTTGAAAACCCAGTGTGCTTGGAGATTTGGTTTGGGTAACATACATTTAATTTGAAGCGGGTCGGTGTACACAAAAGTGACTTAATAAATTAAAGGCGTTATTTATCTAGCATTTATATTTCATTGTTCGAAGTTTATTTTTTATGATAGTCCATCTCTACGAACCAAAAAAAATATTGATCGAACAAAAATAATATTGATCGATTCAACGGTCCAGCAAACTAAGGTTGTTCTCCACACCAATCTATGACCTGCCGTTTCTGATACATGTATATGCAAAGAAGAAACACACGTAAAAGTAGAAACAATGTAAAGTGTAATAAAATGATAAGAAAACAATTTATTCTGAAAGAATATTGTCAAAAGGCTGAAGTATATAACTACACAATACATATTTGTATAAACCACAGAGCATAATTCGGGCAGAAGAACGTGAATACTTTAAATAATTTGTACCGTAATACGTACTGGTTTAAGATCAAACTTTTATTACGTATGAAAACTTTATTTCGCAATCAAGATTAATTAGCGCATGCTTAAACAAATACACATTGAATGATACTGTTTCTCTTAATCTATTTACTACATAGGGGAAAACGTTTAATCTGCTGTTACTTAAAAAAGTTTAAAACAGATAAAAAACAATGCAGTACAATGTTTGTCCGTTGCAGTAATTCGTTAATCGTTTTAACTAAAACGCATAACTCAGTGAGAACCAAAACATCAATAAAGGTTGTCCATAGTTTACTTAACACTTTTGAATAAGTTCATTATGTAGTTATAACATTAACAGGAAAGGTCATATTCCACATAACCACTTCATACACATTTAAAAGCTAAAAAGAATATATGCATATGTAGTTTAAATGTACAACAGAAATATGACTGATCAAAGTATAGTGAAGTCAATCGTTTAGTACACGTATCAGTTGACAAAAACGTCATCGTTAATGTCCTCATCCTTATCTCTAAAAGTTGTCTGGTCGCTGGAATTCATATTGTTTTCGTCATCCTTAGCTCTAAGATTTGTCCGCTCCCGGAAATTTATTTGGTCGTATCCTCTCGTTGGCGTCATAGGGATCACGGCATGTAAATTCTCTGATACAGTAGAATGTAGAGATGTTCTACTGAATATCCTGTTCCTACTTACGTTGGAACTACTGCGAGAGAGTGTTGTCAGGGCACTTCCTACCTTTGACGAAGCCGAAAACGACCGAAGGCGTGCGAATCCAAGCTTGAAACTTCCGCATGTTAGACATTTAAGTAACTTTCGGCGAAAGTCGCGCATCATGCAGCAGTATATCCAGAAATTGGCACAGAAGCTCGCGGTAAGGATAATTTCGTAAACACTAATGATTATGTGATTCTGAAATGCTGTAAACCCTTGGTTGTTAGCGTGTTTGAAAGCTAAAAACACAAGCTTGTAAACACCGTGCGGGAACTCCGGTATGAGAAAAAACAACACGATAAAAGCGGCGGTGTACGTGATAATTTTGTCCCGTGTGGATCGATTGGAGTGTTTCCTGTGTGTCATGTGAGCCATTGAAGACACCCTTCGCTGTGCTTTACCAAGCTTTAGTATTGTGATTATTGTCAAGATGAGTAGCAAAATGCATGGCAGAAGATGCTGTAACACTACACAGAACCAAAGATACATGCAGGATTCCTTGCATGGGGTTTCTACGTTCCAACGGCATCTGAAATGTCCAATTTTATTGTCTACCAAGTGGTATACGTGCAATACAACTGCGAACACATACATAACAATAATGCTGACGAATGTTTTCCAGAATGTGCAAAGTCGTCCTGAAATGAACGGATGGCAGACACAGAGATATCTTTGGATACACAGGACAACAGTTTGCCACACTGACACGGTATGGAACACAGGAGACACGTAGAATCTCAGGGTCATGTACATGTTACACATTTCCGTTGTCATATCCGTGTGATTCTCGGCGTACACGGCGATCGAATTCGGCAGTAGAGAAATGCCGGTCATTGTGTCGGAAAAGGCAATACTCACAAAGAGAAGGTTTGTTGCTTTTCCGCGATCTTTTCTTGTCAAGAAAAATCCAGCGACGATAATATTTGACAATGTTGTCAATATAATCATTATGGGTAGAGCATACCCAAGAACGTACTTCTCAAACGGGTAAGTTTGAAAATAATAGTGTCTTTCGTCCTCGTAATAGTAATAGTAATAATATAAGGAAGTATTCTCCGTTGAATTGTCCCAGAAACTCCCATTTGATGTGAATGTAGCCGTTGAAGATTCTTTTATTTTATCAACAAAACTTGGCTCTATTTCAGAGCCATTTGCAGAGCCTGTGCCATCTGCATACATCTTGGTAGATTCCCGTCTTGACTTTAAAATGCTTTACACACACTTCTTCACATATCTCGATATTGTTTATTTAACTTCCTCGTCCCCGGCTTATTGATTGTAAGGTAGCAAAGTTCAATGAGCCAATTCCTTAAATGGTAGCCTCTTATTACTGTTTAAAGCAGCATCCTTAGATGACCGTTATTACTTTCTAACCGAACAAGATCAGTTCTTTTTGTTATAAGTTTTTTTCATACTGAACGTGACACAAAACATGTCGCTTTAAACAAACAATAGATACATCCATTTTGACTATGAGTAAAATATCCAGTTCTTTATGCAAAGCGGAAATTTATTGAAAACATTTTTGAAGTAAAAGACAAAATGAAATGTATGGTTTGTTCTTTTTTTCTTTTCTTTTGTTCGTGTGTTTTTGTAGCACAATTGTAATTACAAAATACTAGACTGCTTGTATAACTATCAAGTGTTTTCCAAAAACACTTTAAGCCGTGCCTTTAACAATAAGAATAAGTGAGTGATTTCAAGTACTTACTTCCCACTCTATAAAAACACCATTTGAAGCGTAAGCTGTGAACGAGCTACTCTAGTAAGATGAACCAAATCGTGACACGTAAATTTAAATGGGGATTGTCAAATGTTCTTTAAATGAGAATTAAATGCATCAATTTTAATATAATGAAAAACTAGAGTTGCATTGTTACTATAGGCTTAACTACAGGGTATTCAAAAATTATGATTTAAAACGTTTAACTTCATTACAATGTGAAATTTATGTATTTTCATTTTAGGAAAAACGTCCATATGACAACCAAATAGGAAAACAATCCGTGTTATAACTTTACTGTTTAGAATCTCACAAAAATTAGTTCCACGTCTTGTACTCTAACGTCAAAGTTTTTGGCTCATAGCTACAAGATCAATATGAAAGGAACTCACCAAGTACGTTGTGAAATCAATACGTACATTAATGCTGTGCTGTGATTGATCAACTAGCTCGTTAAGGCTGCGGTAGTCTTAAATGGATGAATTACTCGATTTAAAATTAGCATTAAGAAATGAGTTTTGAGCCGCCATTTTTATGAAATTTATACGTGCCACACCATTACTTCGGAAGATCTCAGTTGTTCCATCATTTGAATAAACCTGTGTACATTTTCAATTAGAAATAAAATTCAAATAAATAAGATTTAACTTTTATCAGTGTAGTGTAGTTGAAGTGTGATATCATCGCCATTTCTCTTCGGACAGAGACGTATGCTATAAGACGGCAAATCACAGTGTGGCAATGTATCCCAAGTTTTATTCTCGCGGAAGATTCCGGAGACGGCCGAGTTTGCACGACATGCACATATACTGAGAATATAAAGTAGAACGACTAGCTGAATTGTGTAACAGCTTTACCTTTTTCTTTATTTCTTTACTATTTTTCTGTACTGTTGAATAACCTCTTATGATACTTAAATTTTGGCAAGATTTTTCAAACTTCTTCATCTTAATGTACATAACTGTATATTTCCTAGTCGCTCTTAAACAAAACTGTTTAGTCTACATTTTTGTAAAATTAACAATAAGCGAAAACTACAAACAATAGAATGATAAGCACTTTGTTCCGGCTATTCATTAAGACATTTTGTGCAAAAAAGTTCACCAGGCAAATTTATACAATTACAGTATTTTTTAACGGACTCGTATCAGTAATGCATAGAAGTAAAAGAATGACGAAAACCCGTCAGAGAATTTGCTGACATATGCTTAAATGAAATTATGATAAAATAATCTTAAAGTGACACACTTTTACTATAAACATACAAATGTAAGCGGAGTACTAGTATTTAACATGCAATAAAAGATGTTGGAAACCTAACTTCAATTACAAATCATACACTCACCGAAATAAATTACGGTTCAAGACTTAGGTTCATAGATTTTTTAACTGCAAAAATGTTCATGTAAATTTAAATGTGTTTTGCTTTAGACACACCAGTACTTGTGTATATATGTGTTCATCTACCCGTAACAGCTGAATTATCTTGTGCTGGTCCGTGCAAACACACCCACCCCTCAAAATCAAGTGAAAATCAAATGTGTAGAATAAAGTCAACGTGGCATGAGCAGGTTTAAATTTGAATTTTTGCTTCGAATCATCTGTTACACTATAGAACTGATTAGTGTGACGAATCTCTGATGCCTAGAGAACTCATGTCGGCTGAGGCTGCCAGAGCAGTCGGTCGTCTGCTGGCTGGGCAAACGCAGCACGGGGTGGCCTATGAGCATGGCGTCCTCAGAGTTGACGTCCAAGGTTTGGTTCGGCTTATGCTCTAAATGAAGACTTCCAAACTGCTTCCGGTCTTCGAATCTCGGCACAAACATATCGCAACAGACTCCACGACGCTAATTTACGTGCTTGCCGTCCTGTGGTACGTCCTGATTTAACGCCAAGACACCGTGCGGCCCGTCTGGTGTTTGCCAGAGATCACGGTAATTGGCAACTCAGGCACTTTCGTAATGTGCTTTTCACCGACGAGTCCAAATTTTGGACTTCCATGATGAACGTCGGCGTGTATGGCGACAGCAAAATGAGCGGTTCAGCGAGTGTTGCATATCCGAACATGACAACTTTGGTAGTGGCTCTGTTTTTGTTTGGACGATTGGACGAGCATTTCTTAAGACAGGCGTACATACCTTCACGTGTTTGTTAACGGTACAGTTACTGCTAGACGTTATATTCTCCGACCTCACGTCATATGCTGGTGCGTCAACCAGAAATGAGCTGGCTGCTTCCCTTACTGAGGAATGGGGTCTCACACCATAAAGAGACATCAAAAAGCTCATACGCAGCTTCCAGATCCGTGTAAAAGAGATTATCCGAGCTAAAGGAGGTCATACCCGTTTCTAAAATTTAACTGGTTTCCATATTTCTTATGATAATCCATTGTGTTTACCCTACCACCAAGTCTCAAACACTTTAAAACTGATAGGGGTTGTCTTTGAGTATTGATCGTGCTATCGTGTTTGTGAAACACATGCTACTTTTAGTTTAAATTGGTCACAGAAATGATGATTATTTTGTTGGATATAAACTTCAGCAAGTAAAAAAGGTATGTCATTAAGAACTGCCTTCATTAGTCCTTGACTCTTAATTTCTTTTGTTGAGTGTACTAGATAAGGAAATCAAAACAGTTTCAAAAATATTTTGCTGAATTAGAGTGTGTATGCTAGTATGTTAAATAATAAACGCATGTATATTCATTGCATTTCATTGGCATCATCTATGAGCGCGGTGGATCCTTTTTAATTCCCTAATAGGGACTCTCTCTTGCAATTTTTAGTGTGTAAATACAGAGTAGTTCAAAGCTCTGAACAGGGACATCGATGGAAATTTAAAAGTCTTCTGATGCACAAATGCATTTGCATAAAACATGATTCACACTATGTAGCATTTCAATATAATTTTCTCAAGCTTTTCAAAACTTTTTACAACACAATTGCTTATCCACCAGAATAACCATCGAACACAGTGTACACGATATGGCAACTTACTGCGGTGATGGCATTTTAGTATTTTTTTTCTACTCTTCATATTTTTACTGGATTATTCTTGTATTATTGCTGAATTTTGCAATGAGTAATTCTTCTGTTTCAAGTATTAGAAATAAGACATTCTCCGAGTAAATGGAAGTACATGTAGGTATATTCTGTAGCTTTACGCGTTCCGTATTCCGGATGGTGATTTATATTGTTAAACTGATGCATTTGTTGTTACTTGTCATTTTTCTCCTGTTTCTAATGCTTTTTAAGGTTTTAAGAAAATCATTCAAGATGTTAATTTGAAATGCGTTCTAATTGTACCGTATTCAAGAAGTTGTTCTTTCAAACTGAGTCAGATATACCGTTTAATTCATGTACAAGAAACATTTGTCATTGTTGTCTATATCTGTACTAGACTGTGCAGGTTTTTTGGATTACCTGCCCCTAACACTTCGTGATACGACGGGAACCAGTTGAGTACTCATGCAATACAGAATAGGAAACCGTGGTAATTTTGAAGTAATTTACAGCATTTTCAGATTCACATTGCTCAGTTTACAAAGGTTTATAACCCTTTTTATCTCATCTTAGCACAAAGTGCTCAAGGTGAGCTTTTCTGATCAGTCTTTGTCCGTCGTCAGCTTTTCATTCAAACGACATCTCCTCTGAAACCAATGGGTTCAAATCATTGCCCCTGGGTCAAAAATGGCCCCGCCCTAGTGGTCACATATTTTACATAGAGTTATATAGAAAAAAACTTTAAAAATCTTCACATCAGATACCACATGGCTTAGAGTTAAGATATTTGGTGTACAACATTGTCTATTGAACCTCTACCAAGTTTGTTCAAATCATAGCTCCTAGGTCAAAAAGTCCCCGCCACAGGGGTCACAAGTTTTACATGAAGCTATATAGGAAAACCGGCCCCAACCGGGGGGTCATTTGATTTTACACAAGGACTTATATAGGGAAAACTTAAAACATCTGCTGCTCTGAAACACCAAGGGCTAGACCTTCAATTGTTCGTTGTTATGTCTCCCCCCAAACCCCGCCCTTCTGATGGAGACAAATTGTTTTTGCCCTGTCCGTGGGTGTCTGTTTGTCTGTCTGTCTGTCACACTTCGTTTCCTTTCAATAACTTGAGTACCAGTTGACCCAAGACCTTTAAACTTCACAGGGTTATTGCCCTTATTGAGTTAAAAAAAACCTTTTGTTTTTTGGGTTGGTAGGTCAAAGATCAAGGTCAGAGGGACCTCTAGTGTGAAACCGTTTCCACTCAATAACAGGAGTACTATTTCACCCAGAGCCTTAAAATTTCATAGGATGATTGCTTTTACTAAATAGGAGAAACATTTTGTTTTTGGGGCTAGTATGCCAAAGGTCAAGGTCACAAGGACCTGTATAGTGAAAAGGTTTTCTGCAGAATAACTGAAATACCATTACATCCAGAGCTTTCAAACTTTATAGGATAATTGTGTTAGAAGAACCCTATTGATTTTAGGGTCCATAGGTCAATGGTTAAGTTCACAGGGACTTCTAGAGTGAAAACTGTTTCTGCTCAGTAACTGGAGTATCATTTTACCCAGAGCCTTCAATCTTCATAGAATGATTGTCTTTACTCAGTAAGAGAAGTCTATCACTTTCCGGGGTCAGTAGGTCAAAAGTCAAGGTCACAGGGACCTGTAGAGTGAAAACTATTTCTGCTCAGTAACTGTAGTACCATTACACCTAGAACCTTAAAACTTCATAGGGTAATTATATTAGAAGAACCCTATTGTTTTTTGGGCCTGTAGGTCAAAGGTCAAGTTCACTGGGACCTGTAGAATAAAACTATTTCTGCTAAACAATTTGAGTACCATAACACCCAGTCTTCAAACTTATTGCAAACTTATTGCAAACTTTCTAACAACTAACACCCATAACAACCAGTAATGATACATGTAACATGAGCATTGAAACTCAGGTGAGCGATTTAGGACCATCATGGCCCTCTTGTTTCTGTATTTATCGCTGGGTCAATATATTCTGGATGAAAAGACAGACAGTTGTCATCTTTTGAAGATATTCATGGATGCATGGATGCATTTGTTTAATTAATCGTGTGCTAAGTCTTTTGATAGATTCGAAAGATGAAGATTTCGTGGAATAGTAATCTTAGAATAGATTATATAATCAAGTTTCCAGTCGGATTCGCAATGACAGTAAGAACGCCTTGGACTACTCGTACATCACAAGCCACTACCAAACTTGTCATGTTCGGATATGCATCACTCGCTGAACCGCTCATTTTGCTGACGCCATACACGCCGACGTCTATCATGGAAGTCCAAAATTTGGACTCGTCGGTGAAATGCACATAACGAAAGTGCCTGAGTCGCCATACACGCCGACGTCCATCATGGAAGTCCAAAATTTGGACTCGGTGATGAATAGCACATTACGAAAGTGCCCGAGTTGCCATTTACCGTGATCTCTGGTAAACTCCAGACGGGCCGCACGGTGTCTTGGCGTTAAATGAGGACGTACTATAGGACGGCGAGCACGTAAATTAGCGTCGTGGCGTCTGTTGCGATATGTTTGTGCCGAAATTTGAACACCAGAGCAGTTTGGAAGTCTTTATTTAGAGCAACAGCCGAGTCAAACGTATGGCTTTTTGCAAGGACAACGATAGCACGGTCTTCCCGAGCAGATGTTGACCTTGGACGTTCACTCCGAGGACGTCTGGCGACGGCGCCTGTGTCCCAGGCACTTTTGCCAAAGTCAATGAATTACACTTTGGCTAACAGCATGCTCATAGGCCACCTTGCGCTGCGTTTGCCCAGCCAGCAGACGACCTACTTCTCTGGCTGCCTCAGCCTCCGACATGTGTCTTCTAGGCATCAGAGATTCTTCACACTTATCAGTTCTATAGTGTAACAGATGATTCTAATCAAAAATTCAAATTAAAACCTGCTCATGTCACGTTGACTTTATTCCACACATTTGATTTTCACATGATTTTGAGGGATGGGTGTGTTTGCACGGACCTGCACGGGTTAATTAAGCTGTTACGGGTATATAAACACATATATACACCAGCACTGGTGTGTCTAAAGCAAAACACAATTTAACTTTTACATGAACATTTTTGCATTTAAAAATTCTATGAACCTAAGTCTTGACCCTTAATTTGTTGAGTGTATTATTCAGTAAATGGTAACTAACATACTAAGTTTCATGTGCCTAGCTTCAATACTTTTAAGGTAATTGCTCAGTCAAGATTTTGCGAACGGACAAACTGAAAGAGTAACCGGCGCACGATAGGGAATAATAATTACTTAATCTAGATTTCAATTTTGATATTACTGCAGTATTTATTTCAAAATGTATAGGCAAGTGAATGAAAGTATTAATTAACTTGACAGGTTAGTGCACGGTATTGTAATTGAATCGATAGGTAAGTGCATGAAACAGTCATTGAATTGTCGGGTAAGTGCACGAAATAGTAATTGAATTGACAGGTAAGTGTATTTAACAGTAATGTAATTGGCAGTTAAGTACACGAAATAGTAATTGAATTGACAGGTAAGTGAACGAAACAGTCATTGAATTGTCGGGTCAGTGCATGAAATAGTAATTGAGTTGACAGGTAAGTGCATTTAACAGTAATGTAATTGGCAGTTAAGTACACGAAATAGTAATTGAATTGACAGGTAAGTGAATGAAACAGTAATTGAATTAGTAGGAAAGTGCACAAAATAGTTATCAAACTCACAGGTAAATGCGTGAAATAGTAATTGAAATACAGATGCAATACATACTTCCCATAGCAGAATTTGTATTTGCTAAGGTATTCTCATAACGAGCATCTAAATTTATAACAGGCACTGGACATTTGTAATGTTTGTGATTAATTTAGGTCTGTCTAGAGCCTCGTGACTACTGACATGGCCATAGCTGATTAACCTTTAGATGATGTGTAATCCAGGAAGTGTAACCTTTTTTCTGTTTCATGAAGGTTCGAAGAAAATGGATTAAACAAATGAATGCTTTGCATTAATATCTTTTAAACAAAGAAAATCATATATTTTATGTTTCATAAAACCATCATCTGTTAACAAATTTTCCCAAAATGGAGATTTGCCGTCCTGAAAATCTGGTTATACATAGCAATGTTGTGAAATTTAATTTTCTATGAAGATACGTGGTTATCGTGGCATTTGCTTTTTTAAAATTAAGGGGAGATAATTCATTTTTTTCCAAAATCTGACTCTGGATTAGCTGTACATGTAGATTAAAGGTCAAATCCTTGTAAGTTAAGCAGTAAGTTTGTTCATGGATTTTCATCTAATTTATTTGTTATAATTCTTAAATGTCAACATAGTTGTACCATCCCTTAAACAGGGCTACAGTTAACAGTAATTTTAAAGGATAAACATTTCATCGGAAATGATTACAACTAGCTTCACATTGTGTACAAGGATCCTTTAAACCCATGCGTCTCGCTGATGAGATTCCAGGACAACATTATCTAAATGCTTACCTTCTGTTGTACGGTTTGTTGATAATTAGTACCAGTTGCCCATATGACCAACGCCCCTTTGAAGAGCCATTTTAGGTTGCAGGGGATAATGAAAATTACAGAAGGCATCCTGATCCATAGACACCGCTGGTTCTTTTCCATGGTAAGTGTACAGCATAAGTCATAAAACACAACAAAAAACAAAAGTACAAAAAATAAGCATTTATTCAGTGACAAAATACACACGTCAGTGAAACAAATATTTTGAACTATTCATGTAACTACATTGCATTTAAATCGTTTGTTTTTATTTCCATCAATTTTAACTACTGTCAATTCTTAATTATCCAATCCCAATGAAACAGGTTCTCCTAAAGCAACCTTAACTCACATTCCTACTTTTACCTTTCTTGACAATTATTAATTTCTTCTTAACTTCTGACACTATTTTTTCATAGATATCAATGTTTGGTTACCTTTCTTGACAAATATTAATTTCTTCTTAACTTCTGGCACTATTTTTCATAGATATCAATGTTTTGTTACCTTTCTTGACAAATATTAATTTCTTCTTAACTTCTGGCACTATTTTTCATAGATATCAATGTTTTGTTACCTTTCTTGACAATTATTAATTTCTTGTTAACTTCTGACACTATTTTTCCCATAGATATCAATGTCTTTTACATTTCCCCTTCCCCCAAGTTACACTTCCAGTCCACAAGTCCTGTATATTTGAAAATAACGAGCACATGTGCATGTTTTCTAACTAACAATGTAAAAGCATCAAATTATAACTTGATAATCAATAATTAAGCATATTACATGTACACAGTAAAATGTGAGATAACATTTAAATTTCAAACAACTATGCACCTTTACCTTCGAGATTAACAGTCGATATTACAAATCTAAGATTTCTATACCTCCTTTACCCTGCAAAGTTCCACCACCTGCACCCGAAACCCTATCTAAAAATATATTTTTCTATCATTTACATGATGAGATGTAATTTCTATTAAACGCCACTTTCAACAATTAAGGTCATATCAGGACTGGTCCGATACAATCTCCTGATTCACAGTGCGATAAGCAAGGCCAAAAAGGATGGGCATTCATTAGGGCATGACGCAGGATATACACGTGTGAGCCCTTCATGGTCTGCACTAGTTGCAGAGACAAACATGTATTGCCAGCAGGGTAAAGGTTAAAGATTAATGGACAAGACCATAGCACTGACTGTAGTTTGAGCAACTCTGTTACTAACAGACCATTATTTATGTTACTACTTTTTTTTTTTTAAAAAGAAGAAACAAAAAAAGCAAATCAAATTTCTGCTAATATATCAAAACTTACAGTAAACTGAAATTTAGAACTCTTTTTTTTTAAAAAAAACCTGAACAATCATGTATTTGACGTTGTTAATGAAAACAAAATGTATTTAAAACTGGAAAAAGGTTAGACAATTTTCGATTACAGAATGCATGAATTGTAATAACACAGTTATCTTGAGTGTGAACTTCTATTCTACAGTCATACATGTATTTCCACGTATTAACGATATATTATTTACGCTACCTGTGCATTAAAATAATAAAAAATAAATACAGAACATTTGATATTAAAAAAGCACTTTTGAGTATTAATGAAGTAGGCAAATAACATAATCATTCACCTAGAATCCAAGGATTAATTATACCTATATTATATACAACACATTTGTATACTGGGAAATGTGCAATTGATTATTCAGAATGTTGCATGTTTAACATAAAATACCAAAATTATGTCTTGAATCTTCAATCTTTAAGGAAACTATTGAAGCTCTTCTAAGTTAGTTTCATTTCAAATCATAATTATCTTAACATGAATTAAATTGTTTACACCTACGCCACTTGCTCCTTACATGTACATGAGAAGTACTTTTATAAATTCTTAACTTTTGTACAAATACTTCGAAACAGTAATAACGGGAAGTTTTATAATATAACATTTTGTACACAAGATGAATCCATTCAAATCCAAGTTTTATTTAATGAGGCTAAGGGAGATTTTTCAAAAACATGGTGCTAATAAATTCTGTGATGCACAATTTAAAATCTTTCACAGAGGTCATACAGACACAAACAGACAGAATGTACGAACAAAATACATTCACAAATCTGAATAAGCAAAGATTATCACAATGGTTAATAACTATTATTCAAATTTCTCCCTGTTTATTTTCTTCTTCTCTTCTAATTTCAGCAAGGTTGTGCAACTTAATTAGAATCTCTTATTACATGCTGACCAGAAGCTTTCCTTTTTTTGGGTTATTTTTTTCTTCACAACCACTTAAGGTTATTGAGTCGTTATAAAGTTTAGGAAACTTTCAACAATGAAAATTATCTTTAATCTGGTTCTTGTCAATTACTCAGAATCAAAACAAGAAAAAAAATATAAAAAAAAACAAAAACAACAGCAGATTATAAGTATATACAACCTAAAATATCTAAGACTCCATTCATGATTCAAAGTAATGGAAAATCATTAGGAGCAAATACTTTCTTTCAGCACATACAAATTCACTCCAAGTTAATATTGTGCAGTTCAACATATAACAGTACATACAAAATATTATATCTACATGTCTGTTATAGATGGGGTATTTCATTATAACAGTGCAAAAACTGAAATTACTTTTTGTACATGTAATGTATTTTTTCGTCAACACTCACACAGCCAGTTTCTTGAAAGCAACCACAAAATGTTACTGAAAAACAGTGCAAAAGCTGAAATCATTTTTCCACATGTTATTTTTTTCCCTTCAGCACTCACATGGCTGCTGTCTTGAAACCAAGTACTAGTTTCTACATAACAATGCAAAAATTGAAATCACTTTTCTACATGTTATTTTTCCCCCTTACCATTTTTATGGCTGATTTCTTGAAAGTTCCCATCTCTAGATAGAAAAACCACTGACATCTTATGACCATAGTTTATGCCACAAAAAAATCGGTTTTCACAAACCATACATGATCCTTATGAAACAAAAATGAAAAAAACAAACAAGCACTTTTTATCAAATGTTTGTCACCTGAAAATATTAAGCACTTGTTGAGCTATGTATAGCACTATAAAAATCTTTTTAACTTTGAACGTTCTTTTTTCTCTTTTCTTTTAACATTTTAAAAAGTAAACTATTCAATTAAGCCAAACATTGCGTAATTTATCTGTATATTTGTTTGATATCTCATCATGAAGTTAGATCTTTTAACTTATGCAAATGAAAAACATGAACTTCAAATTACTGGAAGGCAAAAGAAATCAACTATAATTAGAAACAAGGTGCAAATATAAATAGTAAACAAAGAAAATTGTGTTGCTTACGGTTAACTTACTAGAAATCTTATATAATATCTTTCCTTCAGTTATTTTGTGAATCTTTTTTTTTTTTTTTTTTTTTTTTTACATTTTACAGATACTCTGTTGTTTTTTTTGTGCTTGTTTGACAGGTAAAATGAACATTCCAGTAAAATGCAAAAAAATACTGAAAGTATTGTGATCAAAATGAAAACCAAACATTTTAAAGACAAATATCTTTAGTACACATAACAACCACAGTAAGAAAAAACATATACTTCAGAACTATGTCTTGCACCATCAGAGATATTCATTAAGCCATTTTCATCTTCTTAATAAAGCATACATTATTTTCCTATCACAGTAAGCCTAACTTTTTTTTTACACACATGATGACTATTGAACTTGACAGATAAATGTGTAGTCTACACTTTCGGTGAAAGTAAAATTCTTTCACTGAAAACTGAAGGAAAAAATAAACTGGTTAACTTTTAATAAATCAAACAAGTTTCGGTAACTTCAGAGCAGATAGGCTTTTCAGGATTCACTGTATCGCTCTCAAATGACCTAGAGTGCTGCTGTCTTCAGTTCCCATTCTACTAAGAGTTAAAATGTAACACTACAATGAACTGTGACTTCCAGTTCTTTTTAATTGCTTTATTAATACAGTCAAAAGTAACCCCAAAAAAAAAAAATATTTGAAATATTTGTTCAAATCTGTCAAACAGTTTTATTTTCCACAATTTAGTCCTGATTACCTCCCTTGCATTATTTTTACACAGACTCGTATCCTTTCCTGTTTCTTCTTCGGCCAATCAAGTAAGCGATAAGCACTATCACAACCAATCCTGCGAGAGCTGCACCAACGGCAATTGGCACAATGCTACTAGTTTTAGCATCAGCGCTACACTCTGCGATGTCTGTAAAAAGAAGTTTTATCTTTTAACATACTGATCAATCTATTTTTTATTCAAATGACCTTGACCCTACCATTAGTCATTTCAATAACTATGACCTTGACCCTACTATAAGACATATTAATAACTATGACCTTGATACCAGAATCAGATTATCAAAAGTTATGTTGTCATCCTGATGAAAATATCCTGTTCTCCTAAACAACACTTCATGATTATTTATCATTCAGCATTTTTATCACTGGAAACTGATATACATGTATATCAAAGAGCAAATGTGTCTTTCTCCTTTAATTTTTACATTTCTGACAGTCATTTATCTTAACTACTGTTAAGGTGAGGAATTTTCAGCACTTTTACCACTAAGACAAACAATATTATACATGTACCATTCGATACAAGTCACTCATGTGCAAATGTGTGTAATTTGCAGCTACAAAATTTTTCATTTATTTCAAAAATCATCAGTCTGTATCAAATGAGGTTTGATAGGTTCAACTGTGTTTAACACCCTCAAACAGTCCAAGTTGTATCTGGCAAACATTAACCTATCCATTATTCCAGGACCTGTGAAGAACAATTACAAGGCTTTCATTCTCCCAAAGAATCTGCCAACGTTTTCACATAAATGTAAGTGGCCAGTAGTGAGGCTTGCAACCATGACAGGCTTGACTCCATGACTACAGGCATAACTCAATGACTACAGGCTTGCATCCATGACTATAGGCTTGCCTCCATGACTATAGGCTTGCCTCCATGACAGGCTTGCCTCCATGACTACAGGCTTGCATCCATGACTATAGGCTTGCCTCCATGACAGGCTTGCCTCCATGACTATAGGCTTAACTCAATGACTACAGGCTTGCATCCATGACTACAGGCTTGCATCCATGTCTACAGGCTTCCATTCATGACTTAACCAATGAGAGAGTAAGTAATTTGAAGTAAATATCTTTAACTACTCAACCACTGAGACAAGCCTCAAATGAGGTTTGTAGGAATAGCTTTCACCATACCATGGTGGAAAACGTCAAATTAACTGTACATCTGTTTCAATACAAGATTGATATGTTTTGTTTAATTTTTGTCTTTCTATCAGTGCATAACTTATACAACAACAAAAATATACAGCACAGACCCTGTTTTTCTTGGTGTTCTGAAATAATTATAGATCATGTTTTAAATTCAGTGAAACAATAATTCCACGGCAATAAAAATTCAGAATTATCTTTACTTACTTTTGTCACTGAATGATGTAACATTCTTTTGCAGTGCAGTGTACTGCAAGTCAGAGGTCTTCAACTGGAGTCCATTGCCAAGATCTGTTGTCGTGGCTGAGTTACACAAGTATGAGCCGTCCTTCTTTGCTTTGAAAGCCTTAGTAAAATTCGTTGAGAAAGTTTGGTTTGTTCCACCTAGGATAAAGAAAAAGTGTTTCTCATGCTTAGCTTGTTTCTTTCAGTAACACAAATAAATAACAATATCTCATTGATACTAATGAACTCATCTTGTACCATTAACAGTTATGAGTGTCATCACGAAGCTTGCTAATACATAAACAACTTGTTAGCTTCTTCTAATCACTTTTTCTCTTTTTTGTTAGCTTTGAAACCTAAAAACATCTTTAACCAAGAACTGTCACTGTAAGATGACAATGCCCCTGAAGTGGTGCTTTGACTTTGAGCAGAGGACCAGTCATTCAAGGGTCAAGGGCAAATAAAAATAGGTCAATGGGAAGGTCTTGTCCAAAAGTGTGTTGTGTCCAAGTATGAAGTAAATCAACTTTCTAGTAAGGAGGTTGTGGCCAATGTTAAAGTTTTGTTAAAGTTTCGGACAGTCTGACGGAAGGACAGTTCAAAAACTATATGCCTCCCTTTGGAGGCATAATAATAAAACTTGATCAAAGCAAAAAAAAAACTACAAATATAGAAAACAAAATGTCTAACAAAGTTTATACATACTGTAAACAAAGAATCTTTAGTGGATACAGTATTACAAGGTTTCATACAGTTGACAGTTTCACAACAACATAATTTTGCAGAAGAAATACTATCTGCTAATTAAGCAAAACTCAAGTCTTAACAAGAAAAATACAAACTGGGTAACATGTAAATTAGAACACTGATGGTAAATTTTACCACTACAATTTATAAGTTCAGGTCAGGTTTTAACATTTTTGTTGAAATTAGATCTACAGAACTGCCAATGTATGGAAAACTTGTTTGACAAGAAATGTCACTGTAAGATGACAATGCCCCTAAAAGTGATGCTTTAACTTTGAGCTGAAGACCAGTCATTCAAGAGTCAAGACCATTTAAATACAAGTCAATGGGAAGGTCTTGGTTAAAGGGGTGTTGTGTTCAAGTATGAAGAATATCCACTTACTGATAAGAAATTTATGACCAATGTTAATGTTTTTGGACAATTGAATCTTCAAGGTGAAAGTCATTCACTGTCACAGGTCAAGGTCAAATAAACACAGGTCAATGGGAAAGACTTGTCCAAAGGGGTGTTGTGTACACGTATGAAGTAAAGCAACATTCTAATAAGGCAGTTATGTTCAATGTTAAAGATTTTTGGACAATTGGATCTTCAATGTGAAGGACATTCACTGTCAAGGGACAAGGTCAAATAAATATAGGTCATCCGGTAGGTCTTGTCCAAAGGGGTGTTGTGTCCAAGGAAAATATGGCCAATGTTTAAGTTTTCAGATGGACTGACTGATGGACTGACTGACAGATGGACATGTAAAAAACTAAATGCCTTCCTTCAGGTGTGGTCAGTATATAAAGATCTCAGCATTTATTGTCAGTCACCAGGTAATCATGTTTCTGGCAAGCACCATTCATGGTATAAAGAATATGTTTAGGTAAAAACATATAGCTTTGTAATATATGATAAGTCAATAAATAATTGATCTCTGATTCATGAAATTTGCCTACAAATACCTTCTGAATTATTTCTCTTTTACATACTAGTTCAACTTCCAGCATTTCAACTTAAGTCCGGATAGATTTCTTTATTGCGCCAAATTCCTACAGATGCAATGAGCCAAATTTCTACAGGCCCACTGGGCCGGACTTTTAAAAGCCACAGGCAGAGGGCCTGACTGATAAGATAACCAACTTACTCATATTCTTCATAATATCAGGGAAAAGACTCTCATCATACTGGACAGTTACATTCAGATGTTCCCACCAAATGTTGTCCCCATCCCCTTTGAAGACAAAATCCAATTCCCAGCCATCACCAAAGGTTGCCATCAGGATGTCAGTTTTATTTGCGTTGACACACTTTCCTGACGTTTTTACATTATCTGGAACATTTACAGTTGCTGTCTTCTTGGTCTGAAAAAAAATGTTTAAACAGTTGATTAAGCTGAGCAGAACAACACATATAAAGCACCTTTAACTACCCTAACTATTACCTTCAGAATAATGAAAATAAGGTGTTACTTTCGGCTGGCTTTTTTTCTCTTTACACCAGAAATAGCCTGGTCAATAACCACAAAAAAAAAAAAAACATATTTATCGCGAAAACTGGAAAGGGAGATTATACACTGAGCACCGGTTATATGTAAACTAAGTACGAATGCGTTATGTTGTTGTTGGGGTTAACAAATCGCTGTTCTATGAAGAAGAATGCATTTTAAGAAACAATTTCATTTTATTTTCAAAAACACTACTTTTTACTTGTTTCTCAACTTTGTTTATTGTATTATGTAAAAAAAACAAAAACAAAACAGCAGCAATATTCACTTGATAGTCAGACTACTGCTTTGTAATTTTTTACTGGACCTTCAGCCATTTTGGTGGACTGGGCCTTTGGTCCAGTGGCTTAATTCTAAGACGGCAATGGAGCATCCATTATTTTTCCTGTCAGAACAGATGAATAGTACACATTCTGACAACTATTTTTAGAAAGTTTCATGGCTCCAGTAGTTATAAGTTTAAGGTTACATGCGGCACAAGTCCGAAAATGTTATTTTTGGCTTAATCGGGGGACACAATTCTGCCAGTTTCCAATAGATTTGCATGTAAAACCCAGGTGCATAAGCTCACATGCTGACAACTATTTTAAGAAATTTTCATGGCTCTAGCAGTTATATCTTTGGAGTTACATGCGACACAAACCTGTGGGACAGTGGAGCAGTGGACAAATCTATATGCTTACCCCGCTAACTCCAAGTCAGTCACATTTTACATTTGGACCCCTTGGTGAGGAATATATGGTCCTAGTCAGTATACCTGCATACTGTCTAGTTACATAAAAAGCTACAAAAAATATATGTTTTCTAGCAAGAGCTTTATGCTTTTTTTATAATACGATAATGCTACCAAACTGAGGGTTTCACTAGTTTTACAGCACTATGCAGACTTGGCCAAAGATATTTTTTTTATTTTATATAGTACTCTAAGCCTTTGCTAGTAAGAATTAAAAGTTAACTGTTGTTCTCTTCAATTTCTCTCCATATTTTTGTTCCAATACTTAATATGTAGCGATTCAAACATTTCTGCTTTCACCTTTAGTAATCAGAAATGATATTTTTAGCTTTTTTTTTTTTTTTGCTCTAAATTTTCAGTCTCATAAGATTATTGGTTTTCACATGATTTTGAAATAATTAGCGATGTTTTCAGCAGAAACTTTACTTTAGCACAAGGGCGTTGCATCAAGTGTGGTTTTAATAAGCAATGAGCTTGAAGGGTCTATTAACAAATCTATTTCATTCTGCCATTTTCTTTGGACAGACTTTTCACACTTAATCACAAAACACCTCTAGAATGGTAAAATGTATAGCACTGCAAATATTTGACAGTAAAATCAATTGTAAATTATATCTTACATTAAGTCAAAGAAAAAAATGTTCACAAACCTTATTTGTAGGATATGGAATCATCAAGGTAAGCTTGCCGACTATCATGGCACATGTTTCATTGCCATCTGTAGCATTCAAGGTCACCTTCGGTGGGGTCTTAGGTGATATAGTTGGAGTCACTGGTGGTGTAGTAACAGTTGTATTGGGTGCCGGTGCTGTAGTGGGGTGATCAGCAGCACATTCATCAAAATCTGCATTTGAAACACGAATAATGAGTCTTATTAGTAAGAAACTTTGAGCAACGGTCATCAAATTGACAGTTATAAATTCAATAATTTCATACAAAGTTTTTTTGAACTACATGTAAACATGGTTAAGTCTTTTAGGATGTTTCACCTTCATCTCATTCAGTGGCACTTAAAATTACCTCACCACATAGTGGCATGCAGAACGCATTTCCCATTAAAAGTGGTACCCTGTATGAAGCCTATTCTCAATTATAAGTATGGGTTTTTACATAGTTCTCAAACTCTTCTCCTAAACCTTGAATAAAAGCCATAATGAATACACTAAAAACATTGTTAATTTACCTTTAAAATCACGTTAAATATTTAAACAGTGTCTGACTTCAGATCTTTTCATTTTCACTTTTTCAGTTTCTCTTACATCTTCAAGTCTGTTTACAACCCAAGTTGAATAAGTATTAAAATTTTTGTACTACATGGTATAAAATGTTGACATAACATTCGTTTGAAATGTCACAATTTGTAATCTTCATCTTAATATAAAAAAAAATGGAAGCAAGATCATCAAATGTTTTTGGAATGGTAACTTATTACAGGTTGAGAATAGTCAAATTCCAGCCTACAATTAAGGGGGAAAAAATTCTGGGAAAGTACTCATTAATAATCAACGATACCAAGTATTTGCTAAATTCCTGCTTTGCTGCAATCATGACATACTACATTTTTACATCAAAAAATGAGTCAGTTTTTTTTTCATAGAATAAATATATGAACCATGCTTTGGTAAAACAAAAAAATTAAGGTTTGTTTCATTTCAGCAAGACTAGAAGATTAACATTAAAACGTGACTCCTAAAGAAAAGAACAAACTTTAAAATAAATCACTATTAAATGCGATCAAAACTTCAAAATTTAAAACCTGGAATGTGCTACATTACATTTTGCATCATCATGTTCAGACGTACAATAAGCCCACACCAGTGAATGCTTTGATCTAGTTCCATGTTTAGATTGGCAAATGACCTAGTTGAGTCAAAGATTAAAAGCATTCTCAGTTCGTCAGTTAAGATGTTAGTTTTCTTTGTTTTTATATTTTAACCATTATTTTTAGGTTGAGGTATATATTAAACCAGTCAGAAACACATCTTAAACAGGTTAATGAAATGCAAAAATTTTACCACACTGTGGAGCTACACCTCTTGTGAACAAAAGCCATGTTACACATGGTTAATCCCCCCGCCAGGAGGAAGTTACCTGAAGGTTTACTTTCAAAAGCTAACTGCAATAAAGCGCATATGCAGTTTGAAGAAAATCCCTCAAAAAAAAGGCAAGGTAGAGTTATTGTTCTTGCACACTGCACTTCCTACCAATGTGCTATGTCAGTGTATTAATTAGGAAGAAAATCACTCAAGTACTTTTGGAGTTATGCTCTGGACAAAAATTTTTAAGTAAATCTGATAAAAGGGAATAACTATAAAAAAAGGGCAAGGTAGAGTTACTGTTCTGGTACATTGCACTTCATATCAATGTGCTATGTCAGTGTATTAAGTTTGAAGAAAATTGCTCAAGTACTTATGGAGTTATGCTCTGGAAATTTTGTTTTAAGTAAATCTGACAAAGGGGAATAACTCTAAAAGTAGGCAAGGTGAAGTTCTTGTTCATGTACACTGCACTTCCTCCAAAAGTGCTCTGTCAGTGTATGAAGTTTGAAGTAAATCGCTCAAGCACTTTTGGAGTTTTGTTCTGACAAAGTTTTCAAACAAATCTGACAAAGGGGATTAACTCTAAAAGTAGGCAAGGTAGAGTTATTGCTTCTACAAATTATACTTCCTCCTAATATGCTCTTTTAGTGTATAAAGTTTGAAGAAAATCGCTCAAGTGCTTTCGGAGTTATGATCCGGACAAAATTGGGACGGACGCATGGAGACCATTTCTAATATCACCTCTGCCTTTAGCTGGGGGGATAAACAAAAAGCCTTCATAAGTGTTTCAAAACAAAATGACTGTGCCCGTTTTCAAATTCATTTGATGATAGTTGCTTCTGACATGAATAAAATCACCGGTAAATTCTGAAATGCTATTTACAGGTACTTTTTAGATTAAGTTCCTATACAAATAGTATACTGGTACTGTGTTTCGGTATCCAACCCTAATCATGACCAAGTGCAAAACTGTAAAAAAAGAAAAATCACTTAAGTGCTGTGATACGACTAAAACATTGCAACAATTCAGTGAAATACAGAATCCAGGCCTCACCATCACTAAAGTTTCCATTTTTCACACCAAACGCCTGAACCTTCAGATTACTTATTCTCAATGTAAGATCGTATTCATCTGCTCCAGCAGACTTATTTCCTTTCAGATCTGTCTCAGAGTTACACTTGAATGCCTTTCCCATACCTCCTGTTTTAAGGACATCGGTCTTGATGGAAACAGTGCCTGAAGAAAAGAGAATCTCACATATAAGCCCAGCTGAACCATTCCAACAAACAGACGAGACTTCATACAGTTTTGAACAAAATCAAAATTGAGCAATTTTCAATTTGGACAGATCCATCAATTATTTATGGGGTACTTATTGAATATTTACTGAATGAACAGCAAATAGTGCAGACCATGATCAGACTGCACTGATGCACAGGCTGATCTAGGTCTGCACTGGTCGCAAAGGCAGATAATTACATGTACCAACAAAAGGGTAAAGGTTAAACTGGCAATGAAAAAATGATGAGGAAAAAATTTTGAAGTCATTCTATCCACACCCTGTATATTGAAATGCAACTAATTGGCTTTTCAATATACAGGGTGCGTATTATGAATAAATGTAATCTGGAACATCTTTTTGACAAGGATACTAATTTTCAATACTGAAATTACAATATTACATGATTTTTTGACAGATAAAAGATGTCTTAATTGATCATCCTAATAGTTTTATAAAGCTGTGATCTAAAGTTGTAAAATAACTGTGGTATGAAGGAATAAAAAGAAGAACTTGTCCAACACATTTTAATCAAAAGGCTAAACAGAACTGTTGATACTGATGAACATACAAAATTGGTGTAAGTATTTTTCTAGATCACAAGATATAAGCCTTAAAGATTATTAGCTTAACCATTCTCCAGTTCCAGTTAATCAAAGACACAATGCATTTTTAAGCAGGCGATTCCTTCAAATTAGCTTACTTTGATACTTACAATTACAAACAAATGATCAACAAAAACAGTTTCCAATACAGATTCTCTCTTTCTCTGTTGTTGTTGTTTTTTTAATATTACTCTGCCTAGTCTATAGTCTGACAAAGAGTTCAGACTATAACAAGATAAGGTTAGAGTGTTGCGGTGCCGTTTTAACCGAAGTTCAAATATATTTTGTTAATATTTTCTCAAAATTCGTGTTACAACTGTTTTGTTGATTATAGTTTTGATTATGCATTTGTTATTGCAAAAATGTCTGAGAAATAATTCTTTTTTTTTTACACCAAATTACGCTTGTTTGTGTAACATGATTTGCTCTTAAAATAATTAATTTTTCTCAATCTAAATATGTTGAAATCTACAAATTTCTGACATCAGGGATTCCTTCTTGAACTCATATACAAATGGCAAAAACTGTAAACTTTTCAACTACATGCTGTGCGAAATTTCTCCTGAAAGCAAAACTTTCATGGCTGATAAAATCTACCTCTAATTAGATCTGGAAGAAAACATGAAAGGTAAAGATTTGTTTTATACTTACTGTTATCAGTGTTATTGAATTTCCCGAAAACTTTTTCAGGAACAAAATCAAGCCTCATTTTCAAGTCTACTTTGCCAGAGCTATTTTGGAAATCAAATCTCATCGTGGCATTATCCTCCTCGAAGCGTATTGTCAAAAAATGAACAGTCGTTGTACAGTTTCCATCAATCACTTCAAAATCTGAGATGTTCCAATTAGGGATGGACTGAAAAATAGGAGAATCCTCCTGTGTACCGGTATTAGAATTCACTCCGGTATTAAGAAATAATTTAAAACTTAGCAGCCAATTTATCAATTAAAGATTCAGTATTTTATAATAACATTTTTTTTTTCAAAACAACTGGGGTTGTTTTTAAAAATAACAATACAAATGTATCTCTCCCCACATGACATCAAAATATGAGAGCGGTCAAAATCAGACCAGAGGTTATTGAGATTTACTGAAATGTACTTTATTTTGGACAAAGCAGGCAATGCAACACCACTAAATCTCATCTGACAGGAACACGCTGATAATATGCATAACTACACTTATTCATGACCATTGCTGTGAAGTTTCCTAAAAGTCTAACAAATGGTTACAGAGATATACCAAACTGTATTTAAATTGAACAAACCAAGGGCAACAACTTGATGGTCACTGTGACCTTGACCTTTGAGCTACTGACCCAAAAATCAATAGGGGTCATGCAATCAAAGTGGGCAATCATCATATGAAGTTACAAGATTGTTAAGGCCAAACAGTTCTCAAGTTATCTTCCAGAGACCAAATTGCTAACAGACAGATGGATGCCCAGGGCCATAACATAATATGCCCCTTCAGGCATATAATAACTCGAAAATGTAAAGTTTGACCACATTGTTGATAGTCTCATCACACAGCCAATACATATGTTTAGTTAAATAATTTCTTGTAATTTATATGAATCCTTAGACAATTTTTTTTGCTTGTCTTGTTTTAGGCATTGTCTGGGATTTTGGAGAAGCACCTTGAATACATTGAAGAGTTGAGATATCCCACAGGTAATATGACCATTTTATTTTACCTTTCCAGTGTTTTACTGTAATATAACAGTAGATAATATTCTGATAAACCAACCATCACTTTACCATACTACTTTTTCCCCCTTAAAGTGCAGCCCATTCACTTATCTAAACAGTAACTTCATTTGTTTATTTACAAACAATGTACATGAACATAAACAAACAGCGACAACAAAAGGCCATCTTGTGCAAAATTTAACAACTTCAGAATTTGAAAGGTTTAAACTGGTCAAAACAAACAGAACGTCTCAAGAATCTGGACTTTTTAGGCTAATACAAAAAGATTTTGATAATGATTCTTTATTCGAATTGGACAATGTATCATTTCTATCGTACAGATATGATTTTCATCAGTTTTCAGTTGTTTTAATGCGATCCCACTTTGGGGTGAAAAGCAACAAAGTTCCCATGTTGAAAATTTGGTAAGAACAAGAGCCCGTATATTAATATGTATGTGTCATTCTGTAAAAGAAGATTGGCCACCTACACAACAATAGGTCATGAGAAATGATTTAAAAATCATCAGGAAGAGAATAAAACCATCAGAATTGCATTAGATTTTGATGCATTTACTGAGAACAGACACTACACTTACCACATGGGCTGTTTTCCATGTAAGATCATATATAAAATAGTGTTTTCAAAAGGAGCTCAAAAAACGGCGTACAGAGATGTAAGTGGGTCAGGACCAAAAACCCATAAGCCATATGATGGTGAATCTAACAGACATTTTGGTTACAGACGGTATAAAACCTGGCACCCGTCCGCACTTTGTTACTTCCCTTGACTTTGGCAGCTATTCGTCCTCGCAACATTTAGACTGGGATTTTTTTCCTCTGCATATAAAAAACTCGGAATTCCAGGAATAACCAGAAGACTTACATCTCTAGGTGTAGTATTCCCGTTGTTTTTTTTTTTCAATGTATGCCTTAAACTATCTACGAGTTCCTCCAATTTGTTTACATTTAACTTTTGACTCCTGTGATTAAATGAATCACATTAAACACCCAACTTAACTTAAGTAAGGAAAAGACAAAAGCATTAAATTATCCTATCAAAATGTAGTTTTACAAATTCACTCACAGATAAAAACAATATGGCAGACATTTCATAAATCCAGAACGTGAAGGAATATATTTTTTTGCTGATGCTGAAATTTCAATATTATTTAGCTGTATCAGTTTGAATCATGAAAATTCATTGTTGATTTTTTTTTCTTACAGAAGGTGAAAGTCACCACAAAGGAAGCAGGCTTTCAGTTACTTTATTGTTTTTCTTGGTACTATTTGAATGATGTCACGCACATGCAGACAGTGGTAAACACTGGGGTGCGCAACAGGTTTGTGCAATTGTTTACAGCTTTTATTTTTTTCAATAAAAGGCTCAGGAAAGTATGAAATAAATAGATTTTTTTTCTTTCTGTATGAGATGGAAAATTCATTGCACTCGAGAGCTTCAGATTTTCGCATTTTACATTTAAGAGAAAATATTTAATCTGATGCTAACTCATGATAAATTTTCGATCTCACACAGAAAAATATAAATATCCTCTACGTAAACTTTTCTGCTGCCTCCTAGGTTTATAGATTTACTTTTTAATCGCATGTTCAAAAACTCGATTTTCAGGATGTCATAAACGTTTTTCTCTGCAGATTACAACTGTATCAAACACACAAGCAATACTGACGTTCTTTCCTGCAGAAGATGCAGGAAGCTTTACCAACTTTACGAGCAATGTGCATTTAAATATTGCCTCCAGAATCAGATTCCTCAGCTTCCCACTTGACCCCTGCCTTTATCAATGGATATTCAATTCCCAAATCAGTCTCAGTAATATTGCTCTTTTTGTTTTAATATCATTCCAAGTTTTGATCTTATTTTCAAGCAAACTTAGCCCCTAGCCATTTGCATTTTGGTTTTGCAACTATACTACATTCCATTATTCGTCTAGCTGTTAAGAAACCACAAACTACATATAAGCCCAGTGACTACAATACATGTATACTGTACGTTTGATAGTTCCTGTTCTTAATTTATTAATAGTCTTTTTTTATCACTAAAAGGTAAATGCAAAACATGTCATTTTTGGGGGGAAATGACTTACCATTTTTGTACCATTTTCATTCCAACTCAAACTATTGTTGCTATCAAGTTTAATGAGGATACATGGATCAGTTTTTGGAAACTGTATGTCAGTAGCAACACCTACAAATAAAGCAAAGTTTGATTTAACTCTAATAAACAAAGATAAAACTGGTGAGCAAGGTAACTTAATTACCTTTCCTGAGAAAGACCCGTAACTCTTTCCTAAAAGCTAGCTTTCATGACAATGTGCCAGAGAGTCTAAGATAACTGAGGTCAGGGTTTCCATTTGACCCTTGAAGATGGGTTTTGACCCCTGAAATTTCATAAAGACCACCTTTTGACACTCAAGTATTTTGACTGAAGGGTCATTTTGTCTAAAAATAAGGTATAAATTTAGGCTAAATTCAGGTAATTTGACTGCAGTTTGGTAAATTTAGTTGCATCACATGAAAAATGACCCTTCAGTTTTTGGAACTAGTGGAACCCCTGTGAGGTCAAAGCCAGCTTTGGCAAAGAGTTTTTTTTTCAGGTTACACGTCCTTCCTTTAACAGAAACTGCCAACTTCTTCACATAATTGGTGAGGTTCAGTAGCAGGCTAAGAACCCATGACCTTCAATCAGTGAAACATTTACTGATTATAATCGAGTCACTTAACCACTCTAATACAGAAATACGTCAATCAAGAAACAATTATACCTACATTGTATTCAAATTTATACAAGTTTGGAGGAAACTAAATATTGTTTGCTGAAAAGCTTAAAATGATCCCGAGCAGTGTGTATACAATAACATAGTGGATAAATTTTGCCGTTAACTATTGGGATATATAATTATGTCACAGAGGGCAAATTTCACCATCCAAGAGTAAAAATAAGGCCACTACTTTTATATTGATTTTACTGGTTCACAAAACCCACCTGATGTAAATTTTTCCAAAAATACAAAAAAAGGTCCCTGTTGTCGAGAATATGCCCCAAAAGCCAAACTCAGAACAAGAACATATTTATCACTGGAAATGAAGGCCAGATAGTATAGGAAAGTGTGAAAGGAGAAAGGAATCTTATCAAACAAGTCAGTAGACTGGTGTAGGCTGATGTTAAAAAAACAAAATTAAAAAGAGATTGATAAGAAGCTGCTTTTTCACTAAATGATATTAATCAGGGCACCAATCTAAACCACTGGTATTATTTCACGGTTACAATTGCATGCACAGGACTGATCATGTCCATATTTGTAAATATCCACGTTTAGCTTTAGTCATATTTGTTCGGATATTATCAGTAGTTCTTGTGAGTAAGTGTTGTATGTTTACTATACATGCTTTGAGAACAACCATTAGCATTTGTTATGTTTTTAAACTCTGGATTTTGATAAACCAGCCTGCAGAAGGAGTAGACTCGTCCCTACCCCCTTCCAAATATCTCAATGGATTTACGTGACTTGGAAAAATAGCCCTTTCTGCACCTGAAAAGCTGGAATTTTTGGCACAGGTCGGAATAGTTGCAACCATGCTGTTGTCAGATTGAACTGAACAGGAAACCCAGGTATGGACACTGTAATAACGATGAACTGTTCTACAGTTAGCTGTTAGTTTAATGGTGTAGACATGGTCCAAGTAAGATCCTGATAACATCAGCTGGACACATGATCTTTGCGAACCACACATCATCATCATGGCCAACACATTTATGCCAAGTCTGAGTTGTTTTAATATCCATCCAGGATGCCAGAATTGTTGCTAAAACACGACCATCTAGACACAACCATATCATGACATTTGAACTAATAGTGTGACCTTGACCTCTGAGGTGGAGGCCTGATTCTTGCACATGACACGTTGTCACCATGTATAAGACATTTATGCCAAGTCATTTTAAAATCCATCCAGGGATGTCAGAATTGTTGCCTGGTTACCATAAATGCACTTTTATGATATATCCATATCATGATTTTGGACATACAAGTGTGACCCGACCTCTGAGCTGGTCATATATTCTTGCACACCACATGTTGTCATCATGTCAAACAGATTTATGCCAAGTCATTTTAAAATACATCCAGGAATGACAGAATCATAGACCAAACACAATCATCAATGCACTTTTATGAAAATTTCCTTTTCTAGTCTAAGTGTGACCTTGACCTTTGTCCCTCAAATCTGGGTCTTGCATACTGTGACACATTATCTCTCTGTGCCACACATTTATGCAAAATAATTTAAAATCCATCCTTGACTGACAAAGTTAGGGGCCAAACTCAAAGTGGACAGACAAACTGACGATTCTATTTTTCTCCCTTCGAAGGCATAACTAATTTAAGCATTCGGTTGTCGGTCGTTACTCGGACTTTATCGTTGGAGCCTATGTGACTTTAAAGTCGTCTGTTTTGGAACCTAACAACTTAATTAATTAGAATCTTTAAAAATGCACTTATCAGGCCGTAGGCATCGGAAATTAAGACAGTTTCTTTTGTTGTATGTTCTAGTTTTTGTAATTTTTAATCTTGAAGTTACATATAGCTCAACGATAAAATCCCAGATACACCCAAGTACCCATATACTACCTTTTAAAAGTACCCAGATGTGTAAAGCCGAGAATATGAAATGTTTCATATCGTGTTAGAATATGAGTTCAATCTTGTAGGCTATTCAAGGTTGTAAATGCACGAGTTAACACATGAAACTATTCATTCTATCACACCATCAAAAAAATCACGAATGGGCAACAGTGCCGTTATGCAAGTGTTTATGTTGTCAATTATCACACTGAGTTAATTCTGATAAGGTAACACTGTCAAATGCCTTATACTTACATAACGAAACTAGCAATCCTGCAATTAAGGCTCGCACGACCATTTTACTTCCGTGAAATCTTTTGTTTTTTGGACACAAATTTCTTTCTCTCGTCAGCGTATCTGAAAAAAAAGGTTCAAAGAGATGACACACGCATTCAGTATTCTAAAGAAATGAGAAATATTTCCAATACTAACTAGTATATCTTATTTTACCTGAAATTCAGATGTTGTTTGTGCAATCGTTCCGACGGCGGCGACACCAATCATATGACAGGTCATGTGATTTCTTGTTTGCTGACGAATACCCATACAATTTGTCACCGTCTCGTGATAGGTATACCAACACTAAATTTTGTCACCCTGTAAGGAGCTGAAAACTAAAAGAAACGCGATTTATTTATCTATTAAATGACATAACTTCACTGTGCATATCGAAGAACGGATAATATAATGTCATTTTATTCTATAGGCAGTTCTTGCAGGTTTCAAGAGTGAAATGCTGGACATACAGACGGACAATGTACAACTGACAAAGCTTTGGTTCGGGTAAGATAAAAATGTTCAAACACCTTTTAATAACACTGCAGCAGATCTGGACAAATGATTTTCCAAACTTGTTTATAGACAACTTGCGCGCCCCCCAACCGCCCCCCCCCATCCCCCAAATACCGATAAACTAAATAAAAGTACAACATAGATGTACAATATACATAATGTTTTAATGATGTTTTGAGTAAGCAGCCTGCTCGGTGACATTTAGGATACATGTTGTACTTTAAACTTTGCTTAAAAACAGATATTTAAAATCTACAAAACCATACGACCGACTTGATATAGACAAATCTACATTTTCTTCGTTTCATATTAATACATATCCTAATTCAGTACTCCTGTTGAATCCCGATAAAAATTCACCACAGAACTAGCCTAAATTAGTTTCAACAGCAGAAGTTCTGGGCTACTGCGACAGAGGATATAAATCTGTGCGTGGATAGGGTACATTTGATCAACATGGGAACACGTTCTCCCGGGTGTAGCTGTAAATGCTTAAGTGTTCTTCGCTGTTTTCAAAACAAATTGGCTGCTTATAAAAGCATCCAACGGGTTATGCCCAATAAATGGTTGTACATGTGACCACACCTTGATGCAATATTTCTTGCGATATTGATAGTAGTGTTCCTGTTTTAATGTTTCTGTCCATGTAAGTAAATATTGCCAGAGTGTAATCAAAGCAAGTAATTTTATTACAATATATAATATTATAAATCTTTACAAGCACAGGATATAATGAATACACTATAAAATATATCAATATTTATCATCTAATTTCGGAAAATAAACAAGTATCGTAAATAGAGCTAGAAAAAAAGGAAGAAAGAAAACCATTACAATTGTAAATTTGATTCATGTTACATTATATTCACTTCTCAGTGCTATACACTGAGAATTGAAGCTTTCTGTGTAGCGAACTATCCCTGCAACAACCACTTCACGTCGGTCATATGGGCAGTCGGTACAAACGATGAATATGCTCAGATAGATAGATAAATACAGAGTTGTTTTTTTGCTACGCTTGCATTGCCTGCTGGCATTATATGCATTTTCAGAATTCTAGTAGATTGTAAGTCTGTTGTTGTACGTGCAATAAATAATTTTCAATTTCATTGCTTTGGTTATTAGAAATTATGCAAAATTATATCAATTAGTAATTTAAAATCAATTTCTTGGTTAAATAAAAAAAACAACAATATAATTTACCTAAAAAACACAAAAAGAAATATTTGGCACTCTCGCTAGTAAACTTTAAGAAACATCTAAAGGTCGCAGGGCCGCAAATAGGGTCGCAGATAGGATCAGAGGGCAAAAGTGCTTCAAAGTAAACATATAATTAGGTAAAACATATCACATAATTATTACTATGGTTAAAAAGGAATAAGTTGACATTGGCCAGTAATGCATAAAATAGTTAACAGTTAATGTTGTGCATAATTAAAATAGTGTCAAACTACAATTTCACTATTTTTTTTTTAAACTAAGAAACACCCTAAGACATAATAACAAATTCTTAAAACATGATAATTTAGATAGATAAAATCAGAGACGTAGACTACATTGTAAATCTTTTGAATAAGAAAATATACGTACAGAGAAAGCAAAAGAGTAAAACGAAACATAAGAGTAAATAATGCACTCCACATAACTTGTGATATATCATTATATGTTGAATAAGCAAAGGTTCAAAAGTAATCTCTCCTGATACTTGCCTTTTAGTCCCCATCTGGGTAACCCCGTTATCTTTCCAAAAATCATTCTTTAATTGTCGTGCTACAATATCAGAATATTCCTTTCCACAATTACATAGTTTCTCAAAATTAAATAGACTACTAACAATATTAAAACACCTGTTTTCAAATATAGTAAGCCTCCTAAACCATGTAAGTTTTAAACTTTTAATATATGATAATAAATCAGTCATTTTTAATCTCCCCTCAGAATAATCTTTAACCAGAACTGAATGCTTAATTTTTGGCGGTTCTTGCCAAACAAAATCTAACAGTAACTTATCAATTTTCTAAATAGTATGAAAATCTAGATTTGGTAATGATATAAAAAGGTGTGTAAGTAGTGGTAATAGTGGGGACTTTGCAACAGCAATTCTACCAATAGGAGTTAATTTTCTTTTCTTCCAGTATGAGACACAGTTCTCTATTTTCATTATTTTTTTTGCCGAAATTCATATCTATCATTTGATTTTGATCAACATGAAACAATAAACCTAGAATTTTGAAACTTGTTCTACCCCAATTCAGTTTCCATTTTGTTTTAATTGATTTAGTGCTATATTTTAGTTTTCCTATCCATATGACATGCGTTTTCTCAAAATTAACTTTTAAACCGGAATAGACAGCAAAATCATTCAAAACGTCTGAAGCACAATTTAATGAACGGTCAGTTCCGTCTAAAAGTAACGAAGTGTCGTCTGCAAACTGATTTATTTTATATTCTCTGTCATTGATAACAATACCTTTAGTGTATCCCTGTATCTTAATTGCTAATATCTCGGCACAAAGAATGAAAATATAAGGGCTTATTGGGTCCCCTTGTCTACATCCCAGCTCAACTAAGAAAAACTCGGATAAAAACCCATTTAATTGAACGGCTGTTTTATATCTGTATAAAACAATAAAATTTATTGTTTAAACACAGGCCCAAAATTGAAAAAAATCCAAAGTCTTTTTAATAAATTCTAGAAATAAAGTATCGAAAGTATTTTCGAAATCAATAATCATCAAAACGCCAGGAATTTTATTATTTTCAGTAAAGTTCATAATATCATAAATCAAAGGCGTATTCTCACCAAAAATATCTACCTTTTATTAAACCCGTCTGGTCTTTATTAATAAGTACATCTAGTACCCTCTATTTAGATTTAAAAAGAGACTGCAATGACAACGGCACATATACATAGTCAAAAACAAATGGTGCCTACGAATGTAATTGGGCCAGGCAAGTTCCCCGAAGGGCGACTATACATCACCAACAAAAGTGTATTTAAAGTAATTTCAGGTATCCATGTTATCACAAAGTTCTGTCCTCATAGCACCTGGTCTGGGTCCCTGCCATACAGAGGCTAACAACACTATGCTAGCTCTTGCCCGAAAATCGAAAAGCAATGTCTGAAATCTTAAAATAGATAAATGTATTTTTAGCTTATGATTTGAAATTAATGTTTACACAACATGAAATATTTCCTAGAAAATCTTAGAGCAAGAAGATAAGCTACCATGCGCTATCTAGCCTGGCAAATGTACAGACGCACAAGAGATTTCAACACATGTTTTGTAGCGTCATCTGTAAGTTGATACCATCCATTTTCAAGACAGTCAGTCAGTTGACACAGTGTCGAGCTACAGCCGAGGAAAGTGAGTGCTCGCACGAGATGCTATTTGTCACATTGGCACTACGAACAACAACAACAGAATAAAATTCGTATAAGCTCATTTAAAGCTCTATTGATATATTTCGATATTTTTTTAATATCTTTCCACAGCTATGAAATGGCGGGGTAATATACACCATGTTTTAGTCGTATTTCAATAGTACTCACTGTTTTGTGTTTCATTCTCAGTAGTCATTAGGTTTTAACTGTGAATAATTACAGGTTGCATTATTTAATTATTGAGGCCTTGCGAAGAAAAGCAGTGATTTTAAAACATTTGCTTCTTTGCCTGATAAACCTTTTCAGTTCTTTGCGGTTTGAAGTTGAAACTGGTTGTAGCCTTAAAACAACTTGGTAAAAGTGTTTTTATATTGTCTTTATTTTGTTCGAATGAAGACATTTAATTACACTCACTCTGTCTTAGAACATTATTTTCACAACATGCAGCACATGTATCACCAGCTATTTTCTTGGTTCTTCGAAAGGAGAAATACAGTTTTTTAGTCATAAACAAACAAAATAACGGAAGCGGTACGTGTTTGTCATATGGGTGACTAAAGAAATTATGTCATTTAGAAATACGAAAAGTGTGCCAATATAGCAATCTCCGGAAGTTTAAAAGCTCTTTTGAAGTTATGCGGAGGCCCATAATGTAATAAGGTTAAATATACAAGTACATACCCCTGCTATATGTAACATATATTTAATGATTCGTATAATTCGCCCGTTTATCCCATTAATGCCTAACGTCTACAAAATAAGACAAAGGCAAACAGTGTTGACCCAGATCAGATATATGCGGCGGCGTCTTATCAGGGTCTACACTGTTTGTATAAAGGCTTTTCTTCCCTAAATGGAATGGAATTGAAAATTTATACCAGAATTTCTGGCAGAAAGCCTTTTAATTGAAAATGGACTTGTCCAACTGACAAGGATAGAAAAATCCTTTGGGCATAAATGGAATAGAGTGGAAATAATAGTTTCAGCATATCTCCGAATCTTTTCATAGATTCTTTTTTATTCCTGAATGAATCCTTGATGTGCGAGCGGGAAATGAGAATTAAATCGACGTAAAACTCAAAGGTCTTACGTGGTAGATATCATGTAAAGCACGCTCAAAAACAGACAAAAGAACTTGTGAATGGCTTTTTAAAAAGGATTTTGATTTAAGTTTCATTGTTTGAAATGAAGCATTGTTAGAAACTGGCAAAATAAACCTCTTGGAATGAGTATTATTTCAAACCCTACTTGGAAAATTCTTGAGAGGCTTTTTAAGCCATTATCTTCTTCGTCGTCTCCGTATTATTATATTATAATTGTTGTTGTTGTTTTCTTCTTTCTTAAAGTACATATTTTGAAGTATTTGTAAATACGAAAACTAAGGCTATGTTCCTCTAGCCTAAACAGAGAAAACCAAACACTGTCGATAACCTGTTACAATTGTTTACTTTACACAAATAATTCGGTTATTAAATTTAGTGCTGCTTTACCCATTACCAATAAGGACAAACAAACCTCTGGAATGTTGCTTACAATCGGATTTCTAAGCTGTGGACTGTAATAAAGTTTGGTATGATTTTATTTTATTATGAGATTGTTCGTTTCACATGTTTCGTACCTAGAATGGTAGGTGAGTGGCTGTATATTTCTGGTTTAACTCTTTTTGACATCGACTTGCAACTTAAATAAATTCCGCTCTGTGACAGCATCATGGCTTCAAACTAGTCTCACTATTTCGCCTCCGAAGGTTAACCCATTTTATAGGCTGATATTTTATAGTTGTTCCCCTTCTACGTCTCACTTTGATCTGCATCTGGCTAAGCGGACTCGGTTCGGCACGGTTTTTTCCCTGTCCTGGTTATCTATTAACGTAGAACACCGAGTATTCCGATTGCCAAATTTTGAATAAAATGGTGGATTAATCAGGTACGAAATAAGTGTTTCAGTTCTATACTTATGTATTTGTGTGTTTTCTTGGATTACAGGATCAGGTATGAATTTAGTTATCATATTTTATCATATTTTTATCATTTTTGCCTTAAACTCTGTGAACTGTTGGACAAACGAGCCAGATACAGATCAAAGTGAGACGTAGAAGGTGAACAACTATAAAATATCAGTCTATAAAATGGGTTCACCTTCGCATGCTTCGGAGGCGAAATAGTGAGACTAGGCTTCAAACCAGAGCTTATTATAGAGGTTACCCCTTCAGTGTCCTCTGAAAAAAACTCCAGTTTTCTTCTTCGTGATCCAGACAGTAGCTTATTTTTTGTTATCGGTAAGTGAAAAGTTAATTGGATTCTGTTGTCCTGACAACAGTTGTATGTCCGGAAATAACCGTTTAAAACTTGGAACCGAAACTTCCGGGTTTCGAAATCGGACAGTATAAAATGGCTCAGTAAACATTTTGAAAAAAAGGAAGACAAAGGATACAGCTAAATGGAGTAAGAGGATACATTTAACATCTTTATTACGTCATTGATAATAGCAACACTGGATTCAGATGTAATTTTCTTTGAAAGGTATTTACACGTTGAAAGGGAAAATATGAGTCTCTCACGCTTTTTTAAACTTTTAATTAAAATATTATGTGACTGAATAGATGCGTAAGTAGACTATCACATAAAATTATTCTACTAGAATAATTAAGATATTTTTTTATCATTTTAACGAATACAGTCTAATTACATTAACAGCAAAAAGAATGTTAAATAACAAAAATTAAATATGTCTAAAAACTATGTTTCTAACGAACATTTTAACAGCTAAATATAATCCCATATCTACAAATCTGCAGGAAGTACCAATGATTTCACTAGCTGGATGACATATCAACTAAATGCAAATAAAATATGATCACGTGGGTAGTCACGAGAACCTGTTAATCTGGAATCTCTAATGTCTGCTTTAAGCTCAGTGTGAGCTTTTGTGATCACCCTGTGTCCGCCAGGCGCCGTGCGTCGTGAGGCGTTAACATTTCCTTTCAAATGACATCTTATCCTAAAGTACTGGGTCAAACTTGATGAAAAAACTTGTCAGGGCTTTTCTTGCATGACGCTCTACCAAAGTTGTTCAAAAATTGAATTCCATCAAGAACTCTGGTTCAGGTCAACAGCTTGATCTTTTGCATAAAGGTGCACCTAGAGGTCCTCTAACAAGATTGTTAAATTATGCTAGTGGGTCATAAATGGCCCTGCCCCGAGGGTCAGTTTATTTTACATAGGCTTATATAGGGAGACCTTTAAAAATCGTCTTGTCTGAAACCACAAGACCTGGAGCAAAGATGTTTTGCATGGAGCGTCATCTAGAAGTCATCTACAAAGATTGTTCGAATTTTGCCCCTTGGATGATTAATGGCCCTGCATAGGGTTCACCTGATATTACAAAGGCTTTTAAAGGGAAGACTTAAAACCTTTTTTGTCTGAAACAATATGCCCTTGAACCTAGATATTTTGTATGTTGTATTTTTAGTGGATCTATACCAAGTTTGTTAAAATTATGTTCCTAGGATCCTATTTTGTGTAAAATATTTTATCTTTGAAAATAATCTTGTGAGAAACCGTAAGCTATAAACCTTAGATATTTTGCATGGAGCTTCATATACAAATCCTCTACTTAGTTGGTTCAAATGATGCCACTGGGGTCATGAATGGCCCTGCCCCGGAGTCACTGTTTTCGCATAGACTTATTAATATAAGAAGATAAAAAAATAAACATCTTTTTGACTGAAACCATCTGCCCTAAGGCTTAGACATTTTTTATGTTGCATGGTCCAGTAGACCACTACCACGATTGCTCCAACTTTATCTCGAGGGTCAAAATAGACACCGCCCTGGGGGATGCTATTTTTGTAAAAACAACTTGTGAAAACTATAAGCATAAGACCTTATATATTTTGCATGGGACATCATCTAGAGGTCCTCTACCAAGATTGTTCAACTTATGCCCCTGGGGTCATGAATTGCCCTGCCCCTGAGTCACTTGATTTCAGATAAGCTTATATAGGAAAGTCTTATAAAATCTTCTTGTCTGAAATCATATGCCCTACATATTAGATATTTTGTATGTTGCATTGTCTGGTGAACCTTTCCAAATTTGTTCAGATTATATCCCTGGGGTCAAAATTGGCCCCGCCCTTGAGGTCCTATTTGTGTAAATATGTGATATTTGAAAATGTTCTTTTGAGAAACGGTAAGCTTGAAACCTTAGAGTTTTTGCGCTGGAGCATCATTTAGAGGTCCTCTACCAAGATTGTTAAAATTATGCCGCTGGGGTCATTAATGGCCCTGCTCTGTTGGATCACTTAGATTTTACGTAGCCCTATATAAGAAAGACCTTTAAAATTTCTTCTTGTGTAAAATCTTGTTCCCTAGAGCTTTGATATTTTGAATGATGCATTCTCTATTTTGCATGGTTCATCTTCTAGAGGTCCTCTACCAGGATTGTTCAAATTATGCCCATGGGGTCATGAATAACCCTGTCCCGGGGTCACTTGATTTTTATATAGGCTTATATCGGAAACACTTGAAAAATCTCCTTGTCTGAAACCGTATGTCTTAGAGCTTAGATAGTTTTTATTTTTTCGACTATCTTGCGATAGTCCATTTATTTTTCATAATTTAACATATAAAAACAATAACAGAAGTATATTAAATAATACCTACAACAATGTAGAATAAAGTAAGGTAACATATTAAATGGTTACTGACATCAAATATGGTTTACATAGTATAATAAATCTCATATTGTCTGTTGTAAATGCATAAGGAATTTTGAAATAAACATACATTTTTTTCTTTTTACTTTCGTAGTATTTACATAAAATATATAAGTCTGCGTATAACAGTTTTTCAACATTATAATGTTCAGTTCTCCTCTCTCTTTAAAAGTATATATATACACGAACCTATTTGACTTAACAGAATATTTCCTTGCTGGTAATCTTTCATCGATATTTTATAACCAATAACAATACGCTCTAAGCAATTCATTCTAATTGAAAACCCACATTTTTGAAAACTGAAGATATTAACTGCCAAAAGGATTTAACTCGTGCACATTCTATGAAAAAGTGATTGTAATCTTCATATTGGTAGCAAAATTTGCATAAAGGAGAATTTGAAAGTTTCCATCTAAACGAATTTTCATTAGTCGCAATAATTTTATGAATTGTTTTGTATCTAAATTCTTTCACTTTGTTTTCTACTATTACTTTGTTTAAAATAAAGTAAAATGAGGTCCAATCAATTGCTTTACCAAAAAGCCTCTCCCAAAAGGTATGTATATAAGGCTTTTCAAATTTATTTCGAAGCAGTGTTTGATAGAAATCTTTATTTGAAAGTTCGAAGTTATTTTTTATTTCTGTTTTGACGTCAGTTTTTACTGATTCTTCCATTTTTAACCTATTTTTCCATGATTTTGGTATCGCGGACTGAATGGCTTTCACTTGAGAGATCCAATCCGATTTGTTTACCTGAGTTTCATAAATTTTTATTGAATCTATTTCACCAGAGTTGTTAATTATATCATTAATATATAAAATATTTGATTTAATAAAATTATGGAAGACTAGACATTTACCATTTAATTTAATATTATGATTTCCCCATAGAATTTGCATACGAATATTATAATATGTTTTGACTTCTTGTGTTTGTTTTGTTTTATTAAAAACGATATACGATTCTATTTGATGTCTATAGAAGGCTGGAATAGGATACCTAGCTTTCGGTAAGGACCTATATGAATCAAGCTGCATAGCAAAAATAAGATAATTTTGCCCAAATTGGCTGAGAAAAAAGTTTGGAATGACTTTCCAATTAGCTTGTGTTTGGTTGTCGAGTAAATTTTTTATCCATTTTAAAGTTAATGCTTTTGAATATGTTTCTAAATCAGTTATTTCTAAGCCACCTATTAATTTGTATCCTATTAAGGTAGTCCTTTTAATTTTTTCATTTTTGTTAGACCATAAGAACTTAAAGAATATTGTATTTAACTCCTGTAGAGTCTTATTTGGTATTTTTATTACTTGTAGGATGTAATTTAATTTTGGCATAATAAGGGTTTTTAATACCTGAATTTTACCATAAAATGTAAGGGCTCTGCCACTCCATTTATTTAGTAGGAACTGACATTTTTCTACCTTTTCCTTCCAGTTTAAATCAATACAAATATCTTTCTCTGTCCCGAAATATATACCCAATGCTTTCACTTGAGTAGAGAACTTTATGTTACATACGTCGCGATAATTATGTTTCGCTCTTCCTATCCATAAACCTTGAGTTTTACTTTTGTTTAAAGTCAGGCCTGAATATTTGCCGAATTCTTCAATTAATATTAAAGCTATCGTAATTTCATTTTCATTTTTTAAGAATAATCTTGTATCATTGTCAAGTTGTGTTATCTTTAGGTTTGATACTGTATTATTATGTGTGTCTATCACACGAACACCAGTTATATCTTCACAATTTTTTATGTTTAAAGCCATTATTTCGGCAACAATTATAAACAAAAGAGCAGACATCGGACATCCTTGTCTAAAGCCACGATTTAATTTGAAATGTTGTGATTTCCAACCATTATTTATGATGCACGATGTAATTTTGTTATAAAATGTTTTTACCCATTTAATGAATGATCCTCCAAACCCAAATTTTTCTAACACCGCTACCATAAATTTCCACTCTAATGTATCAAAAGCCTTTTTGAAGTCTAAAAATAGAATAGCTGCATCAATGTTAATTATATCCGCATAGTCAATTACATCTTTAATTTGTCTTATATTATAACCAATGAATCTATTTTTTTATAAATCCCTGTTGGTCCAAACTAATAATTTTAGGTAAGATCTTTTGTAAACGTTTAGCTAGTGTTCTTGCGGCTATTTTATAGTCAATATTAAGAAGTGATATGGGTCTCCAGTTCTCGAGGTTCTCAGGATCACCTTTTTTATAGGTTAGAGTGAATACACTTTGTTTTTGTGTGGCCGAAAGTTCTCCTGCTAAGTAACCTTCGTTTAGGCCATTGATAACAAGATATGCTATTTTATCCCAAAATGTTTGGTAAAACTCAACCGTTAGTCCATCAAGACCAGGACTTTTATTTAATTTCATGTCTTTAAGCGCTTCAAAACATTCGTCATTTGTAAGTGGCCCTTCGCACAGTTTAGCTTCTTCACGTTTTAATATATTTGGTATTACGGTTTTATCTAAATAATCGTTGCAATTTACGTGTTGGTTATCACTTTTGTATAAGTTTTCGTAAAATTTAACTTCCTCGTTCAATATGGTTGATAAATCAGTGATCGTGTTTCCGTTTATTTTAACCGAACTTAAAACCTTATTACTTTGTCCCGATTTTTCTAGATTGAAAAAAAATGTGTTTTTTTCGTTATTTTCTAGTAACTGAATACGCGATCTTATTTGTGCTCCACGTGCCTTAAACGAATAAATATTTTCGATTTCCTTCTCTATTTGTATAAGTTCGGCTTTTGTATGGCTATTTATAAAGTTATCATTTAAACTGTATAAAAATTTTAATCTCTTTTCTAAAGTGTCTAATTTATTTCGCCTCTCTTTTGCTTTTTGTTTTGCAAACGTTATTGACTTTTCCCTAATTTCATTTTTACAAAGTTCCCACTTCAGTCTATGACTCGCTAAGTTTAAGGTATTAAAATAATTAATAATAGCTGAGATGTTATTTATAAAGCCATCGTCATCCAAGTATGTGTTATTTAACTTCCAAAAACCCGGACCTCTTTTTGATGGAAGTTTTAATTTTAAGGAAATTGCAAGATGGTCTGTATTTTGAATAAGTGCCGGTCGGATATCCGATTGTAGAACGCATGAAATTAAAATTTCTTCAATTAAGCAAAAGTCTATACGGCTTTTCTCTATGCTATTTTTTCGTCGCCAAGTGTATTGTTTATTTTCTTTATTTAGAATTCGCCAAATGTCTTTAAGATTGTGACTTTTTAATAATGACTGCAAATTTTTTGATGAATCTACAAATAATGCGTTTGAAACCCTGTCAATCTTTCCAAGTACCTCATTAAAATCTCCGCCGATTATTTTTATACCTTGCGTCTTTTCCGTTAAAATTTTTGAAATATTATTAAAAAAAGTTTTCTTGCTTTCTTATTGTTACTTGCATATATATTCATAAGCGAGTATATATTATTTGTTGTTTCTACATTTAAGAAAACATATCTACCGGAAGCATCATAATCAAAATCTAAGATATCAAAAACAAGATGATTTCTAATCATAATACTACAACCCCTACTAGCCCTTTCTCCATACGAATGAAATAAAGTCCAGTCATTAAATTCCAGTTTGACTACATATTCAATATCACTAGTAAAATGTGTTTCCTGTAAAAATACTATATTTGCTTTCTTTGATTTAACCATTGTAAAAGTCGCAATCGTTTTGCTTTATCTCTTAATCCTTGTGTATTTAGCGAAATGAAATGAATGAATGTTTTACTGTCTTCCATTATTATAGATCAAATTAAAATTCAAGTAGGCGTAAGAATGATCTTACATTATACAAACACAATATAACGTCATCAAAACATCATCAAATTAAGCTTACACACACTAATATTAAAATAATATGTATATATATATTTGTGTGTGTGCGTGCGTGTGTGTGTATGTGTATGCAACTATTTGAAAGAAAAATGATGATGAGAAAGGGAAAAAACTTAATTACTTTGTTACAGTATAATAACACAAAAACTAAACTCACAGAAAAAAATGTTTCACTGTTTTGACAGATTTGTTGACATTATAAAAACAATTGTTGAACAAGGTTGAAATAAACCTATTTCTAAAGCAACAACAAAAAATAACAAAGAGAGTCACACACAATAATGTACAAAGTACATTGAAGTATACAAGCGTATTCACTTGTAACACGTTAGAACAAAACATATATCCATTCTTATTATATTTCAAACTTTCGTACAAGTTTCAAAATTTGTATCTCAAAACATATGTTCATTATGTTAATATCTTAAGTATCTGAATAGAGTATTTGTTCGTTTTATTATACAGACTTCTAATACAAGATTCAAGGTTTTTATCTACAAAAAACAAAACAAAAAAAATGTTCATTATATTTTGATATTCTAAGGTATTGAATAAAGGAGATTTCATATTATTTACTGTTTCTAATACACGTTTCAAAATTGTTTATTTAAAAAAAAAAATGTTCACTATATATTTATATTTTAAGGTATGGAATAGAGTATTTTTATATATTATTTTACTGATATCTGATAAAAGTTTCAAAAGTTTTATCAAAAACATATGTTCACTATACATTAATATATTAAGATATTGAATAAAATATTTTTTCATAATAGCATTCTGATATCTTATTGAAACAATAGTTTGCTGTTATAGATACTACTTTTAACATATTTTCTTACTGGTTATTCAAAAGTGCAAAATCATGCCTAGCCATCATCCAAAATCTAGTCCATTGTCGTGACCGGCGCTTATAATCGCTGTCATAAAACCACGATTATTTATTATTTACTGTCTTGGTTGCGCTGTTTCTTACTTTCCTCGTGAATTTGTTCAACAGGAGTAGGCGGCGATCTCGTAATTGTTGCTGTTTTGTGTTTGTTTGGAGTGTTTGTTTTGTCTAGCCTGTGAACCACGAACTTATTCATAAGCGGTTGACCAGACGTCGAGGAATGCGTTTGTTTAGCTTAGACAGTTGGGGTTCAATCTGGGGTGACGACTGTTTCTCTATAGCTTCTGATGCATAGGAAGAATCCTGTTGTTTTAACGGGCCACCCTCGGAACCTCGTGGGTCAGAAATAGTGTCACCTTCGTCATCCGAGGAAGACGTGGAGGCACAGGAGGGGGAACTTGATTCATTCTCATCTTCAGAATGCAATAGTTGACAATCATTTTTATTATGCCCGAATTCATTGCATTGCGAACATTTCCAATCGTTTTCGCATTGAAAAATATGGTGACCTATTTGTAGACATTTTGAACAGGTAACAATTTTTCTTAACTGTCCACGATGTATCACCTTTCCTTAAAAGTGTCCGAAAGTCATAAAGCGATTCAGTGGCTCTTTAACAGACGACGCCTTTACAATTATAAGTCGATCACCAGTTTCGCAGTTTGTTAACTTTCCTGCGATGCGGAGTTTTTCACGGGTAGATGATATCACATCTAACCCTTTCAGAATCAGAGTCCGTGTTATAAGGTCAGCATCTACCGAAAGAGGAATATCTTGAATACGAATTCTCACTGTATTTTCACCATCGAGGCCTAATGGATTGGTATTCAGGACATTCAATGTTTTCCCCCGTATGGTGACTCCTTGAGCTTAGATAGTTTGTATGTTGCAACTTGCATTGTCTTGTAGACCTCTACCAAGTTTCCAAAAGTTATGTCCCTTGGGTCAAAATTTGCCCCCCCCCCCCACCGTCCTATTTGTGCTAAATATCAAATCTTTGAAAATCTTGTCAGCAGAAGCCGTAAGCGTTAGATCTTAGATAATTTGCATTGAGCATCATCTAGAGGTCCTCTGCAAAGAATGCACAAATTATGCCCTTAATGTCATAAATGTCCATGCCCCAAGGTCACTTGGTTTTACACTTAGGCTTATATAGGGAAAACTTTGAGAATTTTTTTTGTCTGAAACTATATGCTAAAGAGCTTAGATATTTTCATTTTGCATTTTATAGTGCATGCATACCACGCTTGTTAAAACTGTGTCCCTGGGGTCAAAATTGGCACTGTCCCAGGCTTCTGTTTGTAGTAAATATAAGATCTTTGAAAATTTTAAAATCTGTTATTTTGCTTCTGATGTTTCATCAGCAGCAGACCCACTGTCAGAGTACTCAGGTGAGCAACCCAGGGCCATCATGGCCCTCTTGTTTAATATACTTGTTAGAAGAATAGTGGAAGCACATTTGTAAGTTATATTATTCTTTACAGGTGAAACAGGATCTTAAAAAGCAGAATTCGTTTTTTTACTATTGGTTTATGCCCCAAAAGGGAGACATAAAGTTTTTGAACTGTCCGTACGTCCGTCAGTCCGTCCGAAAACTTATACATTGACCATAACTTTCTTATTAGTAAGTGGATTTACTTTATACTTGGACATAACACCCCTTTGGAGAAGACCTTTACACTGACCTATATTTTTGTAACTTTGACCCCTAAATGACCTTCACCTTGAAGATCCAATCGTTCAAAACTTTAACATTGGCCATAAGCTCCATGCAAAATATCTAAGGTCTATAGCTTACGGTTTCTTCCTTAGTTAGTGTATTCACTTCATACTAAGACACAAAACCTTTTTGGACAAGACCTTTCCATTGACTTATTTTTATTTGGCCTTGACCCATGGATTACCCCTGTATGACTGGTCCTGAGCTCAAAGATCAAAGCAACACTTCGGGGGCATTGTCATCTTACAGTGATAGTTCTTGTTATATTCATATTGTCATGTGTTTGCTTTACAGGTTTAGCCATATGAACTAAAGCACGGACTGATAGACATTCTCTCGATTTTTTTACATTTTAATGGCGTGTTAATATGATAGTGAGGCCACATTGTTGATATCAACTGTACCGGAACGATGACGTCATACGGGTTTTCTCTCACAGTTTTTTCTGCCTTTCCATCACTATTTTTAACACTGACTTTATCGTTGTCTGTCCTCGCTCAGGAAATGACCATATTAGGTGCCAGGACGCCTGTATGGCACTTGCCTTACGTGCACAGAATATTGGCATCGGAAGCGACATTTGATTATATCAAACAACACAATCCGTCAGAGATATTTAGCGCTTCCTTGAATAACTCCGACAAAGTTCCTTGGAAATGGCTGTCCACAAAGAATGTATTAATGCTTTCATTTCTCTGCCGGAACGATTACGATAATGAGATCTTTGTTTCAGACATCAAGCAGGGCGTCATTGGGCTACGTTTAAGAGTGCTTAAATACCTTAAGATCACTGGTTGCATTATTGACCAGCTCACACCAAATACTTTTAAAGGTTTGACTAGACTCAGTACGCTTGAAATTAGTAGCAAATACCTATTACATCTTCCTGTGGATGTGTTCCGACCATTGGTGAACGTGATTTGGATAAAAATTGACAGATGCAACGTTGAATCCGTGACCAGTGAGTTATTCTGCAATAACCCCAAGATAACTTTTGTTTCGTTTGCAGATAACAATATCAGAAATATTTATGGCATGGAAATAAAGAATAGTTCATGTAGAGCAGGAATATTGAATTCATTTGTTCTGAATGGAAACAACATAGGGGATCTGAGCAATGTCAATTTTGAAACATACAATTTGAATGGAATATTGGCACTTGAAAATAATTCAATTCGTGCTATATCCAAGAAACCTTTTAACGGTTTGTCGGATGTTTTGACGATCGATTTAAGACGAAATTTCATACGATACTTACCCGATTATGCATTCACGTCGTTAAACAAAACACTCAAATACATGAATTTTGCATACAATCAGATAAGAAATATTGATATTTCGAAGACATTCAGTGGTTTAAAGCTAGAAACACTGATTTTAAACGACAACAAGATTTCAACCATTACAGGGGCAGTATCAGAGCTCAAACATTTGGAAGTTCTTGACCTTGGAAATAATAACCTAGCTGAAATAAAAAAGGAAACATTTGGCGGATTGAAAGCATTAAAAGCATTAACGCTTTCGAATAATCAAATTACGAACGTGGAAAGAGGTGCCTTTGACTCATTAGAAAGTATCATATGGCTCAACATGGAAAACAATCAAATCAAATGCTTGCCTCAAGGAATACTTAACGATACCAGATCACTATCAAGGTTATATTTATACTCAAACAGCATTGCTACTCTTGACGAAAGATTTTTCGAGAAGTGCAAAAACTTGGAATTTCTTGAATTGCAAAATAATAGGCTTACGAATATAAGTCATTTGTTATTTACGTCGATGAAACTAAATTTTATAAAGATTGAATATAACTTTTTGTCAGCAGTGCCAGTTTTAACAATGCCAGGGTTAGAAGGTACTTGCTACAATTTTCCAAACCTTCAACAAATTAAAGCCCGACACAATGTCGTTTCGTCTTTTAATACGACGTGTTTCAAACGTTTACGTTACCTTGACCTTAGCTACAATGTTGTAGAAGGCATAGAAAACTTCGGTGTCTTGAGGAGAATGGAAAAACTTTTTCTTCGAAGCAATCTAATACGCTCAATCCCACAAAAAGAAATGACAGGACTTTGTACCAACTTAGTCACGTTAGATGTCGCAGAAAATTTGTTAGAAAGTATAAGTAAAGAAGTCTTTGTAAACTGTGAAAAATTGAAAACACTAAAGTTAGACAAAAATTCATTGAAAACATTTCATCCGCTGCATCATGCGTCATTTCGGGATTTGTCGCTGTCAAACAACCCCTTGAAATGTGATTGTGATAACAAAGAACTCATTGTCTGGCTTAACTCTAGCAACATGGTAAAAATAGATCATGCAGTGTGTGAACAAGGAGATTTACTGGCCTTGTTTCCGGTTGGAGATTGTCAAAATGTGACCGTCTTTAATTTGTTGGACTTGGTTCTAAAAATAGCTTTGCCGACCATCATTATATTAATGCTTCTTGGCGTGGCTGTCCTCGTAATTTTCAGGTTCCGATATGAAATACAAGTGATAGCATTTTATAAATGGAATATCCGATTTAGGTGTTGCAACGTGAGACAAGTGGATGAAACAGTGATACGGAAGTATGATGCGTTTATTTGTTGTGCTGAAGAGGACATCAGCTTTGTTAAAGACACACTGCTACCAGTGTTAGAACCGAAGTATAAGATTTGCATATACTATCGAGATTTTCCCGTCGGGGAGGACATCGCCGAGTCCATTCTTGACGCCATTGACACTAGCTCGGTTATAATAGTCGTTCTGACTGAAAACTTTATGCGAAGCAGGTGGGGTACATTTGAATTTCGAAATGCACATTACGCTGCTATACGAAAAAAAGAAAAACGTCTGCTTCTTATCATACTGAATGAGTGTTGCCTTCAATTGAAGATGGATCTGACAATGAAAAGTATACTGTACACCAAATCCTACCTCAAGGCTGATGATAAGTTATTCAAAGAAAAACTACTTCACTCGATGCCTGTTATGCCTATGCAAGATACTGGCAACGTAGGAGATCCAATAACAAAAGAGAACTGTGTTAGTATGTATAGTAATTCCAACAATATTGACATTGATCATGTGTATGACACAATCCAACTGTGACGTTATAATGCAATGTATGATTTTTTTCTGTAGTACTGGTTTGAGATTTTCTGTAGTACTGGTTTGAGCTTTTCTGTAGTGCTTTGTTTGAGCTTTTCTGTAGTTCTGAATTTGTGCTGTAGTCCTGAGTTTGAACATTTCTGCAGTAGTGGTTTGAGCTTTTCTGTAACGTTGGGTTGTTGGGTTCGAGCTTTTCAGTAGTATTTGGTTTGAGCTGAACTGCTGGGTTTGAGCTTTTATGTAGTAATCAGTTTGAGCTGTAGTTCTGGGTTTGGGCTTTTCTGTAGTATTGGTTTGCGCTTATTGTAGTGCTGGGTTTGAGGTTTGCTGTAGTACTTGGTTTGCGCTTAACTGGAGTGCTGGGTTTAAGCTGAAATGCTGAGTTTAGGCTTTTGAGTAGCACTTAGATTGAGCTGTAGAGCTGAGTTTGAACTTTTCTGTAATATTGGTTTGCGCTTATTGTAGTGCTGAATTCGAGGTTTTCTGTAGTACTTGGTTTGAGCTTTACTGAAGTGCTGGGTTAAAACTTTACTGTAGTGCTGGGTTTATGCTGAAATGTTTGGTTTGAGCTTTTTTAGTAGTACTTAGTTTGAGATGTAGTGCTGAGTTTGAGCTTTTCTGTAGTATTGGTTTGCGCTTTTTTTAAGATAAGCATATATAAACAGATGTTCGGATATCCGAATGGTACTGTGTCTCCGAATACCAATCATGAATAAATCCTACTCTTAACTAAAGAAAGTATCGCATGTACGTTATCGTTATTCATCCTCTAAGAATAGAAATGTACATTCAATTTTGCGGTAGTTTTAGTAATGGCCAAAGGAATTGTCTTTATTTGTAGTTGTTATGTGACCTGGAACTTCTCAGGGACAAAAAAGGTAACTGGTCGCGGTCATAATTCCTGCCACTTTTTAAAACCTTCTTATCTGTCGTGTTATAATGTGGAAAAAAAACCAGATAAGACAGAAAAGTATGCTTCCCTTATTTTAAGATTATGTTAAGATATTAAGACATAGTTGTTTTTTCTCAATATCAAAAATGTTTTTACATTGACATAGAATGTATAAAACTTCTTAATATCAAGGCTCAATATCATTCGGTCACTTTTTTAAAACTATTTTTGTTTTATACACTTATAAGAATAAATTTCAAATATAAACGAGAGAAAAAAAAATAAGTAGAATTGTGTATTCGTGTGACCCTTCACAACAATTTATCCAATATTTAAACAAATATAATAACTCGTCAGTGTACATACGGTTGACATCAACATCATTTTATAAATGATATAATGAAGCAAAGTGCTCTTTGCTCAGAAGAAAATTAATTAACAAATTTGTTTAAATCTTTTTGTAATAATTTAAGAAGACCATTTTTAGTAGCGTTCTGCGTTACAGTTAGGTTTATTAAAGGATGGCCGAATTATTAAGATCCGGTCAGAATGACAACCACAACTAGTACATAACTTTATTGTTTTAAGTTATATGACATAATAATCATCATCATCATCATCGTCATCATCATCATCATCATTATTATCGTCATAGCCTTGATTGGTGTATTGTTTATTGTTGTAGTTAGGTGTGAACTATAAAGGTTATATAAACGTAACTATTTTTGTTGAGTTCAATATCTTTTACTTCGATTACAAAATTAGAATGAAACCCACTTATAGTAATAATAATACACTGTTACTTTCTTATTATATTCTTTTAAGTATAACTATGGTTTTGCTGCATAGCTAAAACTAATGACGAATTCGAATTGAATTATTTACAAAGTGAGTGATTATCTGTAACGGCTAGAAATGTCATGTCATGAACTGTGAATTTATTTATAACTTTTCTCTAACAATTATACTACCTTTTAGTCCATTGATTCCCTGAAAAGACAGACTGGAACACTTCAGTAGAGTGTGTATTGATAAAATATGTTAGTACAAACCTCAATCTTTTTCTCATAAATTTTCATTATATCTTAAATATCCCAGTTCAATAGACAACAAAGAATTGAAGCATTTGTGTGTTTTTCATATTTTTGATGATGTTATGAAAATTGGCTAAAAGTTTTACATTTATCCCATAAGCAATAAAGCTGCAAACTGACCGACAAGAAATCGACTTAATCAAACTTAGCTAAGAAAAACTTAAGATCTTTTATGAATACGGTTCTGGCAGTTTTCTTTAATTCGTTTACACGTAGAATACGAATCGCACAGGTATGCCTCTGTTCAGACACCCAGGTATAGATATATCAAGAAATGCGGATATTCGACTATTCATATATAAGAATTATAGAACAATCATCAAACTAAATTCTAAGTTCCTTGATACTTGGTACTCAGGTCGAAAAAGTAAAAGGTACGAATATCAACTTGCACCATAAATATCTTTTCAAAGCGTTTTTTTTAATTACGAAACTCAGTTTTGTATCAAAAATATATTTCATACTATATTAGATATGTATGTTTTTATGCAAATATTTTCTAAAGTGAAATGCAATTTTAAAATGCACATGTTATATCAAAATATAATACCAAATTTCTGTTTGTATTAAATATGACATTTTCGTATCGTCTGCCATATGTTGGTGCACTTCTTTTAATGTTTTAGCACAGTCGTCCTATATTCCTACGATTTTACCATAGTGCCAAAATTTTCGTGTTTCGTCCCTCCAATATTTTCGTATAACGTCCCTCCAAATGAACCGATCCAGATGATGATTTTTATCAATTGGTTTAAGTCGCTATGCATCTAGGCAGTTAATTCTTTCACAGAAATACACGGACTTCAGAAATATTCCTGTTTGTAATGAAGGCTGCAAAAGAAACCATAAAATATTATCTACACACTAGTCACAAAATCAGTATGAAATAAAAATCGTATTATCCCCTCCACACATTTTTGGACGTTGGCCTTGAAGTAAAGTTTGTCTACCAGTATGCTCGTTCAAATTTCTATCTCCGCTTATTTTCGTACACGTACGATTGTACTGTATTAAAACTAATCATTTTTAAAAATAAATATGGATTAATAAATTCGATGAGATATTTTCAAATATATGAATGATTTTCTAAGTACCCAAATTATGAAAGCACTTTAACTCTGTATATAATAATTTACTAAAGAATCATGCCTGCAACAACAACAACAACTTACGACATGTCTCCAGTAAGCTCGGCAGCAGCACGTGGCAGGAATAGGTTCTGATATAAACTCCGTCTCAGTGACCACAGGTTCCATCAAAGTCAGACAGACACTATGATGAATAACCTGGGGGACCGTGTGACCATCAGGACCCGGTCGGAAGTACTCGAGTGTTCTGGTCACCGTTCGACAGGTACACGCGCTGTTGGATTTGCCAGGCATGATTAGTACTAATACGAAAGCAGCAAGTTCGAACTTTAGAAAACCCATCTAAAAGTTAGTATTAATATTAGATCAATACATCTAAATTATAATTCATTCAGTATACAGCCAAGGGATTGAAATGTTTAAACTACTATTAAAAATAAAGAAATAAAAACTACTTATTAAACTGTTGAAAAAAGGAGAGATTATAACGCTCAAAGCTTAATTTTGTTAATTAGTTCAGATTCGAGCCGGTGACCTCCAATTCTGTGTGTGTACTTGGCTCATTTTGTTAATTCCTTATTGGCCATTATAAGCCTTTACGTGTACACCTTTTATGAATCTTGTTTTAAAATTTATCAGATCTTATTGAAGTGTCTGCAGCCTATAGTAACCAAAATTTCTCAATCATAATGTTCAGAAACGGTGCGCCTAAATGTAAAAACTTTGAAAAACTTACTTGAATTACCTTACTTTCTAAACGACAACTTAGTAACAACTGTAAGTATATCCACAAAAGCGATTCTTTATTACACCTGCACTTCCCATGAAGCCAAAGACTCTGGCTATTTTAAAGGGAATCATATCCATAAAATGTAGGTGCGCTGGTTTGAGCACATTATGTGGTTTTGTCATATTTCAAATAATGAGAACATTATTGTCTATGAAGAATTTCATGAAATAATCAGTATATTGCGAGCTATTTATTAATATTGGCTTGGAAATGACAGAGGGTGTTGCTAAATTTCACGAAAATTTCAACATTTTGATCATTTTCAGATTTACACTGATTCTTCGAACAGTCAAGAATGTACCAATTTTTAAGACTGTTGCTTAGTTAATGTTACAAACAGTAGTACTCTTGAACCGGTATGTTAATCAAAAACGTTTAAAGGTCATGTGACACGAATTTTTGACCTCGAAATTTTCATATGAGCGAAAAATATATATCTAACTATGACTGTTTTACAAAATTCCGCAGGTAATTTTCATCTTAAAGATGTTTTTATAGTAAATTAAAATCCATATATTACGCACTTGGTCGCGCGCACCTGTCACGAGCGAAACCGGAAGTGACGCACATTTATCTCTAGCCACTTTACACAGCTGCCTGGATTGTTAAAGAAAACTTTAAAATTATGATGGAAAGTGAAAATGTAGACTGAATATAGTAAAAAAACAAAATTGAACAAGTTAAGCTAAACTCACGCATATACATTGAAGATTTTTTAAATAAATAATTTGAAATTTTGATGGAATTACGAAGCCAATGAGCGATATTATATAGAGGCTAGTTTAATCAGGGTTATAGAATTAAAAGATAAATCAGTGGAAATATCTAGACTAAGAGATGTTTTTTCAAGTAACTGATCCAAAAAGATTTTGAACATGGTTAATTTTATCCGATGCAGTTTGTTTGAAGACTTGATTAACTAACTCCAATCGAGAGATATTTTTCCATATAAACATTCTCTTTACAGTGATGTGTTGCTTATATGTCCGTGGTATATTTTGCCTGAGGTACGTGTAAGTAATCTTTGACTAGATCTATGATTTTTTTCATTAAAAATGCATATCTTTTTTTCTTGGCTTATTCATTCTACTTTTTTTTGAAAACAAAACAATAATGATCAAAGAACAAATAATATGAAGAAGGCCTAAAAACTATGTCAAAATCATAACACAAACACATTGTTGTTTTTTTTAATAATTTGTTCACATTTAGAAGTCGAATGATTTTTATTTTCATCATAAATAGATCCATTACTTTTAATTATCTAATTAAAATATGTATCTGCATGGAAGCTTCTTAACTAAAAATCATTTAGACATGTTAATTGGAACAAGCTATTACATATTTTTTTCTCAAGTGTGACTGATCAAAAGCAATATAATCAATTGATCACTTGCCATAAAATTTTGCTATTTGTCTCAACTTTATCATTGATTGGGTCATAAAAAAGTTAATTGCTTTGTTTTGACAGCTATGCAGAATATACAAGGGTCCCATTTGGGCAGGTTAATCTGCATAAATCCCACAGTATAAGGCGTGATTTATGGATCTTTGACATTTCATTGGATATTAATTTATAAGTAGACACAATTTTCTACTTGATGGACATGCCATATTATTATTTTTCAAACAATATCCCATCGTGAAAAAACACTGTAGTGTGAATTTCCATTCCAGTGAAACAAATATTTACACATTAGATCTGACACCTAAATTCACTTCAATTTTACTACACTTAAATGAAAAAGAATTTCTTTGTGACGTAAACATCAAGTGAGTAAGTGTTACGCAGCATGTAAAAACGTGGAGGAGATAGTTTTATATAGACCCACAACATGGAAGAAAATGGAATATTTATTAATATTTATTAAGGTAAAATTACAACCCGTTCTCCCGGCACAAAGTTTTAATTTACTTATAAAAATCGAGGGATAATCACATTATTTTATTTAATTGACAATTTATAGCATGTTGATTTTATAAGTGTGCCTTTAACGTGTTTCTTGCACTTGTGGTTTAGTGTTATTTTTTCATTTAAAAACGGATGTGTTATGAGCAGTGTAATTCTGCACTACTGCCAGGTACAGTGGGGATAAATCTACGTCACAGCCAAAAATTGCGGCGGAAACTACCGATGTCGAAACGGAAACAGCCGATCATCAAAAACACGTTTTTTCTTATCAAAAGCAATATTTTCATAATTTCGCAATTAAACCATTTTAATCAGTACATTATGATTATTTTGAATAGACAAAGTTGCTATAGTCGTGTCACATGACCTTTAATTCTACTTTGAAATTAATAACTGAGTAAATTAACTATGGTCACGTTGTCCGCGTTACGAGGAGGTCAAAGGTTATCACTCGGAATTGTTCTGACGCAACCGGTTGGCGAGTCATGAATCTTTCGTGTGACTCGATAATCTACAGAATACTACATCGGGTAACCCTGTTGTTATAAAACCAAAAAATTATCACGAAAAGTTAAAAAATGGGAATCACTCGTATATTAGAGCTCCATTCAGTATGTCTGTTGCTTCCCGAAGGCGAGGTTGAATTACGGCTTGAACCGCTGATGACGTCAGAGACGAACTCATCTTTCTTGTTGAGTGATTGGCTGGCTGAATAAAAATATTTGGGTTGATATAGACAAACATAGAAAAGTCACGTAAGCTATAAAATAATACCATTTTTGTTCCTTTTTATTTAGCACTAATTATATTTTACATAGGTTAGGCCTAGTATAAGTTAAAATTAATTCCATTTCAACTAAAGGAAGGATGCTAGTCTTTTTAAAAGAAAAAATGTCTTTCCAGCAAAACATAACATGCTTAGTTACACCAAGTGTATGTCTGAATAATCGCATTATTTTATGAACAGCCCTCGAACAACAGCAACAAACCAATTGATTGTCGTATATAGTTTTTTGTCAAATCTTTAAATCCATATAAAGCTTTTTGCAGGTGAGATATTGAGGATTTGTCCATTGAAACTCAAAACTTTTAAATCCCACTGAATTTTAAGACATCACTTGTTCAGTAATAAAGGTGTCATATTTCATATTAGTTTCAATTCGTTTTAGAACAATCTTACATTTCTGCCTTGAAATTATGATTTTGAAAAAAAAACTTTTTGTTACAGTCATTTCGAGATGGTTTTATTTTACTACAACTTAATAAGAACATCTTGTATTATCTGCAATTTGAAAGATCTTTTTTTTCTCTTTGTAAGACAAAAAGTAAACACAAAAACAATGTGTCTGCATATATAAATTGAACTTTTTGAGATGCGGTGTAAAGATACCGGCGACTTTTTATTGTAAAAAATGTTTTAATTTCGAATGCAAATTTAATTTGGCAATTGTTAAATTTTTAAACGTGTGTTAAAGATCTATAAACGGCAGTTCTGCAATACCTTGTTATTTTGTATTGCCAGTTGTGCAAAAAATACCTTGTCAGTAATAAAACCAGAATTGCGTCAGTCATATGTAATTTTTGACACATCCGCATGATTGAATTAATTCTAAGTAGTTCCAACAGTCATGTTTCCGTTTTATTTAACTGGTAATTTTAGGAGAGAATCACCAATGACGTCAGAGTGCTTGCGTTGTTGTTTCCTTTTTTTAAATGTTTTTGTTGTTGCTGGAAGAGGATGTTTGAAGTCAGTTATCACATGGTTATTGCAACACGAGATTGTTCCAAAGGGTTTGATATATAACCATTCTACAAAAGCTCTTTACAGCAGGTTTAGCTTGATAATGAGGTTCTGCGAAAGGTTTTGCGGTTTGACGTTTAAACGATTCTTCACATTTGGACGTGGCAGTTTAAACTTCACTGTTCACAAGGAAATTATGCGATATTTCCCTTATAAATGAAGAAATTTATCACAGCTGATTGCTTCTTATTGTGAGCATTAGTTCTGGACGAGATTATTGACAATTTTTTTTGCTGGATGAAAGTGTTTGGAGTTTTGGACTTAACATTCCTTAGGTTCATAAAAGAATACAGTCTTTACAAAGATGATATTTTCTCCATGAAGAGATGGCTGAAAAAAGAAATAAAACAAAGTGACATATATCTGTAAACTTAAGTTTAAACACAAATTTAATGGGAAATATTTTAGTTTCTGTTAGACCTCACTCTATGGTATTTTGTAGGTGTAAATATAAGTTTTGCAAGCTGTGAAAACTCTGTTGGCTGTTGCAGGATCATTGTTCAGAAAACTTTTGTCTGTTTGTTTGTTTGTTTGTTTATTATTATTATAATTATTATTAGTTCTGTTGTTGTTTTTGTTGTTGTTGTTATTATTATTATCATTATTATTATTATTATTATTATTATAATTATTATCAACATCATCATTATTATTATAATTATATGTCAGTTTTGTGATTTAAAAGTCATAGATGATGAGCTTCATTTTGTCTGTAAATGTCCTTGTTTAAATGAATATACGCCAAGTGAATTTTTGATCGGTACTACTGAACCCCGCTTGTTACAACCTACTGAATTGTAAAAATTAATGATAAAAATAATGTCATTAAAATCTGAAAATTTACGAAACTTGCATTTAATAGGAGAAATATTAATCCATAATTAACTTTCTTCCCTAAATAGAATGAAATTGAAAATTTACACCAGAAACCCTATTAACTGAAAAAATGGACCCGTCCAACTAACAAGAATGGCCTAATCCTTTGGGCATAAATGGGTTAAACAGTATGATCTAAAATACCCAGTCTTCATTTACCTTTTGCTACATTGTAAACAAATATAAATTCTAATGTAAGTGTTAGCATATAAGATCTTATGTTATTATATATATATATATATATATATATATATATATATATATATATATATATATATATATATATATATATATATATATATACGGTATGTACAAGTTGATAAAGTTTCTCTGTTCTGTTCTTTTTTGCTGTTGTTGTTGCGGTATAACGCTAGTGTCAATCTCTTTGGGGTCATATATATATTAGTTTATTATTGTCTCATCCATTTACATACATTACATAAAACAATACATAAAACATTACATAATTTGACCAAAAAGATTAGTAAATGGCCGTTCTAACATAGAACTACAAGAGACATATCACAGAATTTTTTAACTTATCACATTTCATCACTTAACCAAAAAATAAAAACACATACTCCATCACAACTGGGAGCATTCCACTGTGGAGCAAGGGGGAAAGTCAAAATATTTAGATCATGATCCTCATCCCCACTCCAGAGGGAAGCACCACTCTACCAAGAGACTCTGTTTAGTTGTGATTTAGCCTGTGCTCAAGATCAAGCATACATGTAAATGAACTTTCACTGAGCTTTTACATTTGTACAAATTAAAAGTTAAAATATCTTTGCTAATCATAGTCTAAAATCTGCCATAAGAATAGAAGTTATTTGATACAGAAAATTGCATTAGGGTTCTAATACACTTCAAAATAAGACATGGAGCTAAAATAATGAATTTACATATGATCAGATCATCTGTAGTTGGATTAGCAAAAAATATTTTACATGTATACACAAAAATAATGTTGCAACTATTATATATCTATACTACAATCAACTATTATTTTTACTATATAATTGATTATTTCTGAATCTTAAAATGTTAAAACAGGTTTTTGCTAAAATCCGTATCATATCTGGGTGGGTGAATATAAACTGTAACTTCTCAGTATCACATAAAGTATGGAAACTAGCAATAACAGAATTAGCTTTTTCAAATAGTAATTGTCTATCTAACACATACATTGGACATTCCAGTAAAACATGCATTTCCGTTTCAACCTTGTCCACACAAAATGGGCATTTTCTTTCAAATAAAGGTAGATTTTCATAACGCCCAGTTTCTATCCGAAGTGGTGCCACACCACACCGGAATTTAGCATACGCTGACCTATGCCCAAATGACATGTTTAATTTACAATATGGTTCGACGGTATATGTAGACTTAAAGAGCTTGTACGTTCTAAGCTTATTGCCACCTGTACCATTTACAGCTGTCACTCTTTCTAAATCAGTCTTCCAATTTTGGACATGATTTTGTATCAACACATCAGATACATCTTTAAGAAACTGTTTGCAAGAAAAAGGTAAATTAAGATATCTGTCCAAACCAACTGACTTTAGTTTTTCTGTAACAATAAAAGACCAGTTCTTACATCTACTACTTCCTTTGTTTAATGTCCAATAAAAAATTTTCTTATTCACTCTTATACTATCATAATTTAAACACCTAGACCAGTGATTACAGATAACTTTCCACTGCTCATGCAAAATAGGCTTCCAGCCGATTTCACCCTGTACAGCTGCATTTGGGGTGTACTTGCCCGTGCCCAGGTAAAATCTCATCGCTCTATGGTGAACCGCATTGATACACGAGAAGGATTTCATTCCCCACACGGCCGTGCCATATGATATTACAGGAACAACATAGGCATTGTATAATTTTGTATATACATCATACGGTAGCCCACCGCAACTTTTAAACTTTGCAATGAGAAGTCCCAGGGCACGGCCAGCACTCTGAGCAACTACTTTTGCTGTGATAACATAGTCAAGGTATTCAGATAGAGTAATACCATATCCCGGCGTTCATTCCACCTAACAAGTGTTCCTGGGTATCCAACCAGTTTACTAGCCATTATCTCTGCAAGCAACTGGCTGCTTCTTCATTTAAACAACGTTTCAAAAAAAGTCCTTTAAACAGATTAAAAACATGTGTGCACTAATGTTTTATTTAAACAGACTGTTGCCTGTTGGGAAAATTACTATGCATGAGGATTGATAAAGGTGTGCTGAGGGGAAGTAATTGTAGGTACATTTATAAGGTCATACCTTTTCGAAACGGTATCTGGCATTTCTTCTCACCAGTATTAAAACAGGAAATATAATATCTATTCCGTAAAGTTATTTAGAAGAATGTATTTTTTTTCTATCTCCACAAATAATAGGTCATATTATTTAGTCATTACAATATGAATATAGCAGACGTGGCCAACACAATTTTACGAAACCGCAGTGAATATGTTTTTTCTTTCTCAAATGAATCACTGAACCCCCTTTCAAGACACCTCTCTCTTGTCGAAACGCAATATCTTAAATATATATAGATTAATAAAGTGGAAACAAATGATAATTTTGCGGGTATAATATCAATTTAAAATCACGGATACTCTATTGTTTCAGAAATTATATAGCTCCCTGGCATTTGAAGAACAATAAAATGGCGTTAATTGCGCAGTGTATGGCAATCTTGTCACCTTATTGAACTGGACAATCATGATTCTTCCAACTCTACTGAAATTATATGAGAGAAATGATCTTGTGATAGCCATTTTCTTAAAGACCTAATATTATGAATAATGTCTTTCAACAGCACATATATTCTTCCATACTTTACGAATAGTTTCTTTAACATAAATTTCTATTTGCTAGATCAGCCTCGGGGATTCAGTTTTTATAATCATAATTGAATTGAGGCATCAGTACACATGTGTATGTTTTGTGATACGTTGCAAAATATTCAAAGACCTATAAAGCTATTAATATAGGCATTTGCAATCAATGTATTTATTTGCGAATTTTAAAATGTGCATATCAATAGAATTCTGTAATGCAAATAGATAATTATTGAGTTCTTATATGACATATATTACAAATTAACGGCGCTGATAAGAAAAGGAAAGGTTTGTATCCGCTTTTTAAAATGTTGATAACAACTAGAGCAATATTAACCTCTTGCGAACAAAAATACGATACAAATAAAAGAAAGGAATCAATTAAAGAAAACATTGATTTAGATAAATATTGTACTCATAACAATCTCAAATTCTGTCACTATATGTGACTAGTGCCTCCCTTGGGTATCGTCTGCGTGATTGTACAGATAAAGGAAAATTGCAATCTTCAGATATAAGCAGCGCATCTTTATATTCTGATGTTTTGATATTCCGTTATTAGTAATAGATTTAAGTAAATTACTTTTTCCCCGCTTTTCTTTAAAAATATACTGCGTGTGACGTCAGCTGTCATATAAACCAGTCGTGCCGATTCAAAATATAGAAACTGTTTGATGTCACGTGACACAGCACATGATTTTATGGGCCTGAACTCAGCTTATCATACGACATTCGTGAATGGACATAGACCAAAAAGAATTTCGTGTAAGGTCCAAATTAGAAATTTGGCATTGTATGAAACGATTTTATTCTAGTATGACATTAAACATTGGCAGAAATAAATATTGTGGTAGCACATCTTTCAAAGCAAAAAATTCAAATTTCGTTTGCTTCAACAACCTCCAAACAACAAGTGATTCAAAATTTTGATGTCGAATGTCGTGCTGTTGCAACATTCAAAACTGAAGTGATTAAAAAATTGAATGTTTAATATCGTGCTAGCACAAAACTAAAAAACAAATGCTTCAGAATTCAAATGTCGAATGTTTCCCTATGACGCCATTTACTTCAGTCCGTTTGAGCGTCTAATGCTATTATTTCTGTCTATATCCATGATGAGCTCACTTCCGGCACATAAAATCAAGTGCAGTGTCGACTCAGCTTCCATATACTGAATCTGCAAGACTTATTTATATATGAACACTTTTTTCTGATAAAGATCTTGTAATTTTAAAGTTATTCATATTCCTTAGAGTGTAAAAGAAGATATTTTTACTAATTTAGATCAATTCTTCTGTCGGGATTCGAACCGATGACGCACCAGTACTGGTTCATTACACAAATGTCATTTGACTTCTTTTTCACAAACTGATTCTTTTTGATCTGCATTATGTCCAAAAATTTTGTTAAAAGCCTCGTGGCGTCAGACGAGGTTTCATATTTTCAAATATGGTGTTTTAATGAAAATATTTTACATTAAAGTTGATACACCCTGTTTAGGAACATATTTATATAATACATATAAAATGCCGTACTTACAACATATCTCCAGAAAGCCTTACAACAGCACATATTTAACGTCGAGTCTGTCATGTCGTACGGCGTCGACATGGAAACCACTGGTTCTACAGCAGACACGCAGACGCTTGTATGCAGAAGACGTGTGACCACTTGATCAGCTTCTAAACTAATGTGCTCATGAGACGCGGGCTGGGTGGTACAAATGCACTGAGAAAAGCCATGACTTATCAGACTTAGAATACCGAAGAAGAGTATTGTGATGTTTGTAGATTCCATCTGCCAGGGAAATATAAACATGTATCCCAGGTTTTAACGAAACTTAACGATAAGAGCGATTAAAACGTAACAAAAAAGTAAATCTTAAAATGATGGCGGTTATGATTGTTGGCAAAAAATGTGTTTTACATACATCGTATTTTATTGCAATGGCTGACCATAAAGATACAGCCTGTAAAAAAAATTGCAAAAATAGTGTCACACGAAAGTGTTCCATCATCATCATGATAATGATAATAATAATCATCATCATCATTTTTGAGAACTAAAACTTGTTTTAAAGACCAATATTTTCAGATATAAGTACCTCATTATTATATTTAAAAAAAAACAGTCAAATATTACCTTTTAATCAGTCCAACTGTTTGAAAACGAAAATACTTTTTAGAACTTTTCTGAAAATAACAGCTTCTTTTGCATTGTTAGTAACGAACGAAGGACTTCACTGTCTGTTTCATCATTTAAGTATTAGCTGGACAGCTATATAGACAACGAAATCATTTTTCCAGCCAAAATTGACCAAAAATGTAATATTAAACAGGTTTTTTTCTGAACAATAATGGCGCGATACGTTTCATTTTGAAGAGCAATTTTCTATCGTCGATAAAAACACATGAACAATATGAGAAGCAACTTTCAGGATTTTACTTATTAGCCCTAACAATTTTTGATAAATTTATTGAATTTGGTCTTTTCAGTTATATGTTATATAAGCACTGAATTTAGATTAATATTATTATTACACCCGCTAATAAGTTTGAAAATAAGTTTTCTGTTGTTTTTTGTTGTTGTTGTTTTGTTTGTTTTTTGATTGTTTGTTTGTTTGTTTTTTTGTTTGTTTGTTTGTTTTTTTTTGTTTTGTTTTTTTTGGTCTTAAAAGTAGGTTCCAAACGATAAATTGATTGATCGATTTATTGATTTAAATTTACTGGCCTCGTTTCCAGTTAGAGATTGTCAAAACGTGACCGTCTTTAATTTGTTGGACTTGGTTCTAAAAATAGCTTTGCCGACCATCATTATATTAATGCTTCTTGGCGTGGCTGTCCTCGTAATTTTCAGGTTTGGATATGAAATACAAGTGATAGCATTTTATAAATGGAATATCCGATTTAGGTCTTGTAACGTGAGACAAGTGGATGAAACAGTGACACGGAAGTATGATGCGTTTATTTGTTGTGTTGAAGAGGACATCAGCTTTGTTAAAGACACACTGCTACCAGTGTTAGAACCGAAGTATAAGATTTGCATATACTATCGAGATTATCCCGTCGGAGAGGATATCGCCGAATCCATTCTTGACGCCATTGACACAAGCTCGGTTATAATAGTCGTTCTGACTGAAAACTTTATGCGAAGCAGGTGGGGTACATTTGAATTTCGAAATGCACATTACGCTGCCATGGGGAAAAAAGCAAAAAAAAAAGCTGCTTCTTATCATACTGAATGAGTGTTGCCTTCAAATAAAGATGGATCTGACACTGAAAAGTATACTGTACACCAAATCCCACCTCAGGGCTGACGATAAGCTTTTCAAAGAAAAACTGCTTCCCTCGATGCCTGTGCAAGATACTCACTATGTAGGAAATCCAATGACAAAAATGAACTGTGTTAGTTTGCATGGTACCTCCAACAATATTGACATTGATCATGTGTATGACACAATCCAACTCTGACTATGATTGAGCTTTTCTGTAGTAGTAGGTTGAGCTTTTTTGTAGTGCTGGATTTAGTTCTGTAGTGCTTGATTTGAGCTTTTCTTTGCAGTACTGGTTTGATTTTTACTGTAGTGCTGAGTTTGAACTTATCTGCAGAAGTGGTTTGAGCTTTTCTGTAGCTTTGGGTTGTTGAGTTCGAGCTTTTCTGTAGTATTTGGTTTGAGCTGAAATGCTTGGTTTGAGGTTTTGAGTAGAACTTAGTTTGAGCTGTAGTGCTGGGTTTGAGCTTTTCTGTAGTATTGGTTTACGCTTATTGTAGTGCTGAGTTTGAGGTTTCCTGAAGTATTGGTTTGCGCTTATTGTAGTGCTGGATTTGAGGTTTTATGTAGTATTGGCTTGCGCTTATTGAAGTGCTGGGTTTGAAGTTTTCCATAGTATTGGTTTGCGTCAATTGTAGTGCTGGGTTTGAAGTTGTCTGTAGTACTTGGTTTAAGCTTTTCTGTAGTTGTTGGGTTGGAGCTTTTCTGTAATATTTGGTTTGAGCTGAAATGCTGGGTTTGAGCTTTTGAGTAGAACTTAGTTTGAGCTGTAGTGCTGGGTTTGAGCTTTTCTGTAGTTTTGGTTTACGCTTATTGTAGTGCTGGGTTTGAGGTTTTCTTTAGTATTGGTTTGCTCTTATTGTGGTGCTTCGTTTGAGGTTTTTTGTAGTATAGGTTTGCGCTTATTGAAGTGCTAGGTTTGAAGTTTTCTGCAGTATTGGTTTGTGCTTATTTTAGTGCTGGGTTTGAGCTTTTCTGTAGTATTGGTTTGCGCTTATTATAGTGCTGGGATTGAGGTTTTCTGTAGTATTGGTTTGCACTTATTGTAGTGCTGGGTTTGAGCTTTTCTGTAGTATTTGGTTTTAGCTTTACCCTAGTTTTGGCTTTGAGCTGAAATGCTGGGTTTTAGCTTTTGAGTAGTACTGTGATTGAGATGTAATGCTGAGTTTGAGCTTTTTTGTAGAATTGGTTTGCGCTTATTGTAGTGCTGGGTTTGAGGTTTTCTGTAGTACTTGGTTTTAGCTTTACTCTAGTGTTTGGTTTGAACTGAAATGCAGGGTTTTAGGTTTTGAGTAGTACTTAGATCGAGATGTAGTGCTGAGTTTGAGCTTTTTTCTGTATCATTGGTTTCCATTATTTTAATATTATATTAAGATATTAAGACATAGTTGTTTTTTCTTGATATCAAAAATGTATTTGCATTGAATGTATAAAACTTCTTAATATCAAGGCTCAAAATCATTCGGTCACTTTTTGAAAACTGGTTTTGTTTTGTACATTAAAAAAAATAAGTTTCAAATATAAACAAGAGAAAAAAAAGTAGAATTGGGTATTCGTGTGACCCTTCACAGTAATTTATCCAATATTTAAACAAAAATAATAACTCGACAATATACATACGAATGACCGACATCATTTTATTAACGATGTAATGGAGTAAAGTGCTGTTTGCTCAAAAGAAAAATTAATTAACAAATTTGTTCAAATCGTTTTGTAATACATTAAGACGACCATTTTTAGTAGCGTTCTGTGTTACAGTAAGGTTTATTAAAGGATGGCCGAATTATTATGACCCTGTCAGAATGACAACCACAACTAGTACATAACTTTATTGTTTTAAGTTATATGACATAATAATAATAATAATCATCATCATCATCATCATCGTCGTCGTCGTTATTATCGCCATAGCCTTGATTGATGTAGTGTTTATTGTTGTTGTAGGCTACAAATTAGGTGTGAATTATAAAGGTTATATAAACATAACTATTTTTGTTGATTTCAATATCTTTTACTTCGATTACGAAATTAGAATGAAACCCGCTTATAATAATAACACACAAGAAAAATCGTTCGGTATCTTTTCTGTTACTTTCTTATTATATTCTTTTAATTATAACTATGGTTTTGCTGCATAGCTAAAACTAATGACGATTTCGAATTGAATTATTTACAAAATGAGTGATTAAACGTAACGGCTAGAAATGTCATGTCATGAACTGTGATTTTTTAATAACTTTTCTCTAACAATTCTACTACCTTTTAGTCCATTGATTCCCTGAAAGGATAGACTGGAACACTTCAGTAGAAAGTGTAATGATATAACATGTTAGTAAAAATCTTTTTCCATAAATTAACGTTATATCTAAAGTATCCCAGTTCAATAGACAACAACGAATTTAAGAATTTGTGTGTTTTTCATATTTTTGATGATGTTATGAAAAGTGGCTGAAAGTTTTACATTTATCCCATAAGCAATAAAGCTGCAAACTGACCGACAAGAAATCGACTAACATCAAACTTAGCTAAGAAAAAACTTAAGATCTTTTATGACACGGTTCTGGCATTTTTTAAAATTCATTGACACGTAGAATACGAATGGCACTGGCATGCTTCTGTTCAGACACTCAGGTATAGATATATCAAGAAATGCGGATATTCGACTATTCATATATAAGAAATATAGAGCAATCATCAAACGAAATTCAAAGTACCTTGCTCCTTGGTACTATAATCGAAATATATGAAAGGGTACAAATATTCGTATATATGAACCAAAACATCGTATTAGACTAAATTTAAAGTACCTTATAGAAACATGTAAAGAAATTAACATAATTAGTCGGAATAATTCAAGGGTATCATTTTATATAAGAATATTCATATATATGCATATCCGGATAACTGCCTTGAACTAAAATACATTTTATCGGCACGTAATGGCATTCGCTAAATCATTCCAAATAAATTGCTTGCATCATAAAATAGATGCATGAATATATTTTCAAAAGTTTTTTTTTTTAATACGAAACTCAGTCTCGTATCAAAATATATATTTCAAACTATGATATACACTCTAGATACGTTTTATACATATGTGTGTTTTTATGTAAATGTTTTGCCTTTTTAAGTGAAATTGAATTTCAAAATGCATAAACTATATAAAATGTAATACCAAATTTCTGCTTGTATTAAATATGAAATTTTCTTATCGTCTGCCATATGTTGGTGCACTTCTTTTAATGTTTTAGCACAGTCGTCCTATATTCGTACGATTTTACCATAGTGCCAAAATGTTCGCGTTTCGTCCCTCCAATATTTTTGTATAACGTCTCTCCAAATGAAGCGATCCAGATGATGATTTTTATCAATTGGTTTAAGTCGCTATGCATCTAGGCAGTTAATTCTTTCACAGAAATACACGGACTTCAGAAATATTCCTGTTTGAAATGAAGGCTGCAAAAGAAACCATAAAATATTATCTACACACTAGTCACAAAATCAGTATGAAATAAAAAATCGTATCATCCCCTCCACACATTTTTGGACGTCGGCCTTGAAGTAAAGTTCGTCTACCAGTATGCTCGTTCAAATTTCTATCTCCGCTTATTTTCGTACACGTACGAATGTTTTTTATTAAAACTAATCACTTTTAAAAATAAATATGGTTTAATAAATTCAATGAGATATATTCAAATATATGAATGGTTTTCTAAGTACCCAAATTATGAAAGCACTTCAACCCCGTAAACAATAATTTACTAAAGAATCACGCCTGCAACAACAACAACAGCAACAAAAACAACAACTTACGAAATGTCTCCAGTAAGCTCTGCAACAGCACGTGGCAGGAATAGGTTCTGGTATAAATTCCGTCTCAGTGACCACAGGTTCCATCAGAGTCAGACAGACACTATGGTGAATAACCTGGGGAACTGTGTGACCATCAGGATCCGGCCGGAAGTACTCGAGTGTTCTGGTCACGGTTCGACAGGTACACGCGCTGTTGGATTTGCCAGGCATGATTAGTACTAATACGAAAGCAGCAAGTTCGAACTTTAGAAAACCCATCTAAAAGTTAGTATTAATATTAGATCAATACATCTAAATTCTAAATTCATTCAGTATACAGCCAAGGGATTGAAATGTTTAAACTACTGTTAAAAATAAAGAAATAAAAACTACTTATTAAACTGTTGAAAAAAGGAGAGATTAAAATACTCAAAGCTTAATTTTGTTAATTAGTTCAGCTTCGAACTAGCGACCTCGACTTCTATGTGTGTAACTGACTCATTTTGATAACTCCTGACGTATACATCTTCTATGCATCTTGTTTTAGATAAATCAGCTCTTATTGAAGTATCTGCATCACATAGCAACCGAAAATTCTCAATTATAATATTCAGAAACGGTGCACCTAAAGGCAAATGCTTTGAAAAACTAACTTGTATTACCTTACTTTCTTCACACCAACTTAGTAACAGCTGTAAGTATTATATTCACAAAAGCGTTACTTTATCACACCTGCACTTCCCATTAAGCCAAAGACTCTGGCTATTTTAAAGGGAATCATATCCATAAAATGTAGGTGCGCTGATATGAGCACATTGTGTGGTTTTTCATATTTCAAACAATGAGAAAAATATTGTCTATGAAGAATTCCATAAATAATCAGAATATTGCAAGCTATTCATTAATATGGGCTTGGAAATGACAGAGGGGTTTGCTAGATTTCACGAAAATTCCAACATTTTGATCATTTTCAGATCTACACCGATTCTTTTTTTAAGACTGTTGCTTGGTTAATATTATAAATAGTAGTACTCTTGAACCGGTATGTTAATTAAAAAACTTTTAACTTTCTGAAAGTAACAACTGAGTAAATAAACTATGGTTACGTTGTCCGTGTTACGAGGAGGTCAAAGGTTATCATTCGGATTTGTTCTGATGCAGACGGTCGGCGACTCACGAAACTCTCGTATTCTACGGAATGGTTTCCCCGTTGCTGTAAAACAAAACAAAAATCACGAAAAGTTACCAAATGGGAATCACTCGTGTATTAAAACAGATTGAAGTAGCTCCATTCCGTCTGAGTATTGCTTCCCGAAGGCGAGGTTGAATTACGGCTTGAACCGCTGATGACGTCAGAGACTAACTCATCTTTCTTGCCGAGTGATTGGCTGACTGATTAGAAATATTTGGGTTGATATAGACAAACATAGAAAAGTCCCGTTAGCTATAAGATAAAACCCTTTTTGTTCCTTTTTATTTAGCACTAATTATATTTTACATAGGTTAGGCCTATTATAAGTTAAAGCTAATTCCATTTCAACTAAAGGAAGGATGCTAGTCTTTTTTAAAACAAAAAAATGTCTTTCCAGCAAAACATAACATGCTTAGTTACACCAAGTGTATGTCTGAATAATCGCATTATTTTATGAACAGCCCTCGAAAAACAGCAACAAACCAATTGATTGTCGTATTTATTTTTTGTCAAATTTTTAAATCCATATAAAGCTTTAAGCAGGTGAGATATTGAGAATTTGTCCATTGAAACCCAAAACTTTTAAAGCGCACTGAATTTTACGACACCACTTCTTCAGTAATAAAGGTATCGTATTTCATATTAGTTTCAATTCGTTTTAGAAATATCTAATGTTTTTGTCTTGAAATCATGATTTGTTTTAAGTTTTTATTTTGTCACAGTCATTTCCACATGGTTTTACAACATCTTCTTTACCGGAAGAGATGATTGGAAAGCGTTTTCTTTTTAGACTAAAACATTGTTGAAAATCTTCCTTGGCTTAAAATACCTTGTTATTTTGTATTGCCGAAAAAATATAATCTTGTCAGTAATAAAACCAGAATTGCGTCAGTCATATGTAATTTTTGACACATCCGCTTGATTGAATTAATTCTAAGTAGTTCCAACAGTCATGTGTCCGTTTTATTCAACTGGTAATTTTAGGAGAGAATAACCGATGACGTCAGAGTGCTTGCGTTGTTGTTTCCTTTTTTAAATGCTTTTGTTGTTGCTGGAATAGGTTGTTTGAAGTCAGTTATCACATGGTTATTGCAACACGAGATTGTTCCAAAGCGTTTGATATATAACCCTTCTTCAAAAGCCCTTTACAGCAGGTTACGCTTGGTAATGAGGTTCTGCGAAAGGTTTGACGTTGAAACGAAATTCTTCACAATTGGAGGTGGCAGTTTAAACTTCACTGTTCACAAGGAAATGATTCGAAATTTCTCTAATAAATGAAGAAACTTATCACAGCTGATTGCTTCTTATTGTGAGCATTGGTTCTGGGCGAGATTATTGACAATCTTTGTTGCTGGATGAAAGTGTTTGGAGTTTTGGACTTAACATTCCATCGGTTCACAAAAGAATACAGTCTTTACAAAGATGATATTTTCTCCATGAAGAGATGGCTGAAAAAAGAAATCAAACAAAATGACATATATCTGTTAACTTAAGTTTAAACACAAATATAAATGGTAAATATTTTAGTTTCTGTTAGACCTCACTCTATGGTATTTTGTAGGTGTAAATATAAGCTTTGCAAGCTGTGAAAACTCTGTTGGCTGTTGCAGGATCATTGTTCAAAAAACTTTTGTCTGTTTGTTTGTTTAATATTATTATTATTTTGTTGTTGTTGTGAATAATAATAATATTATTATTATCAACATCATCATCATTATTATTATATGTCAGTTTTTTTATGTAAAGGTCATAGATGATGAGCTTCATTTTGTATGTAAATGTCCTTATTAAAAGGATTTCCGCCAAGTGTATTATTGATCGGTACTACTAAACCCAGCATGTTACAGCTTATTGAATTGTAAAAATTAATGATAAAAATAATGTCATTAAAATCTGAAAATTTACGAAACTTGCATTTAATAGGAGAAATATTAAGCCATAATGAACTTTCTTCCCTAAATAGAATGAAATTGAAAATTTACACCAGAAACCCTATTAACTGAAAAATGTACCCGTCCAACTAACAAGAATGGCCTTATCCTTAGGGCATAAATGGGTTAAACAGAATGATCTAAAATACCCAGTCTTCATTTATCTTTTGCTACATTGTAAACAAATATAAATTCTAATGTAAGTGTTAGCATATAAGACTTTATGTTATTAACTTATATATATATGTGTGTGTGTGTGTGTGTGTGTGTGTGTGGTATGTACTAGATGATAAAGTTTCTCTGTTCTGTTCTTTTTTGTTGTTGTTGTTGTTGCGGTTTAACGCTAGTGTCAATCTCTGTTTTTGGTCAAATCTCGGCGTTCGGTTCACCTAACAAGTGTTCCTGGGTATCCAACCAGTTTACTAGCCAGTATCTCTGCAAGCGACTGGCTGCTTCTTCATTTGAACAACGCTTCATAAAAAGGTCCTTTAAACAGATTAAAAACATGTGAGCACTAATGTTTTATTTAAACAGACTGTTGCCTGTCGGGAAAATTACTATGCATGAGGATTGATAAAGGTGTGCTAAGGGGAAGTAATTGTATGTACATTTATAAGGTCATATCTTTTCGAAACGGTATCTGGCATTTCTTCTCACCAGTATTAAAACAGGAAATACAATATCTATTCCATAAAGTTATTTATAAGAATGTATTTTTTTCTATCTCCAAAAATATTAGGTCATATTAGTTAGTCATTACAATATGAATATAGCAGACGTGGCCAACACAATTTTACGAAACCGCAGTGAATATGTTTTTTCTTTCTCAAATGAATCACTGAAGCCCCTTTCAAGACATCTGTCTCTTGTCGAAATGCAATATCTTAAATATATATAGACTGATAAAGGGAAAAAATTATAAATTGCCGAGTATAATATCAATTTAAAATCACAGATACTCTATTGTTTCAGAAATTATATAGCTCCCTGGCATTTGAAGAACAATAAAATGGCGTTAATTGCGCAGTGTATGGCAATCTTGTCACATTATTTTTTTTTTTTTTTTTTTAACAGAATATATATTTTATTAGATTTGTACCAAAGGTACATATCATCGTAACATATTTACAAAATTGTTGCATTTACATGTTATATAATACAGTCACATGATAAACAAGTGTTTATAAGTATCAAATCGCAATAACACATACATTACATTAACACATTTACATTTAATACAATTACATGATATTTTAAGCATACAATATTCATCATTTTCTATTCTAAGAGGATGGGCTTAAATATGTGTAGCAGATGCTCTTAAAGTCATAGCATGTTTAATATAAATAGCTAAGTTTGTGAGAATTGTTCTTTTATCATTTTGTAATAGTTCTATAAATTTAAACATGCTTGGTTTAGTATAATAATATTTTTTTCATGTATAGTTTCCTTATATCAAAATAGCATGGGCAAATCAAAATAAAATGATATTCGACTCAATGTCGTGCTTATCACAGTATATACAATAACGTTGATTTCTCTCGATTCTTTGGGTACCGTATCGACCTGTTTGAATTTTCAAAGAATGTGAAGACAACCTTAATTTTGTTAAATAACATCTTAAATTGTAAGGCAAAATATCCAGGTATTTTTCGTATTCAAAAATATAGGCATTTGCAATCAATGTATTTATTTGCGAATTTTAAAATGTGCATATCAATAGAATTCTGTAATGCAAATTGATAATTACTGAGTTCTTATATGACTTATATTACAAATTAACGGCGCTGATAAGAAAAAGAAAAGTTTTGTTTCCGCCTTTTAAAATGTTGATAACAACTAAAGCAATATTAACCTCTAGCGAAAAAAACGATACAAATAATATAAAGGTATCAGTTAAAGAAAACATTGACTAGAATAAATATTGCACTCATAACAATCTCAAATTTTGTCACTATATGTGACCAGTGCCTCCCTTGGGGATCGTCTGCGTGATTGTACAGATAAAGGAAAATTTCAATCTTCAGTTATAAGCATCGCATCTTTATATTCTGATATTTTGATATTATGTTATTACTAATAGATTAAAGTTAATTGCTTTTTCACCCGCTTTCTCTAAAAATATAATGCATGTGACGTCAGCTTTCATAAATAAATCAGTCGTGCTGATTCACAATATAGAAACTGTTGATGTCACGTGACACAGCACATGATTTTATGGGCCTGAAGTCAGCTCATCATACGACATTCGTCATTGGACATAGACCAAATAGAATTTCGTGTAAGGTCCACATTAGAAATTTGGAATTTTATTCTAGCATGACATTCAACATTAGCAGAAATGAATGTTGTGCTAGCACATCTTTCAAAGCAAATAATTCAAAATTCGTTTGCTTCACAACCTCCAAACAAGTGATTCAAAATTTTGATGTCGAATGTCGTGCCATTACAACATTCAAAACGTATGTGATTCAAAAATTGAATGTTTAATATCGTGCTAGCACAACATTAAAAACAAATGCTTCAGAATTCAAATGTCGAATGTTTCCCTACGTCATTCACTTCCGTCAATTTTGAACGTCTTATGCTATCATTTCTGTCTATGTCCATGATGAGCTCACTTCCGGCACATAAAATCATGTGCAGTGTCGACTCAGTTTCCATATACTGAATCCTCAAGACTTATTTATAAATGAACACTGATAAAGATCTTGTAATTTTAAAGTCATTCATACTCCTTAGAGTGTGAAGGAAGATATTTCTAATAATTTAGAACAATTCTTCTGTCGGGATTCGAACCGATGACGCACCAGTACTAGTTCATTACACAAATGTCATTTGACTTCTTTTGCACAAACTGGTTCTTTTTGATCTGCATTATGTCCAAAACTTATGTTAAAAGCCTCGTGGCGTCAGACGAGGTTTCATATTTTCAAATACGAATTTTTAATGAAAATATTTAACTACATTTAAGTTGATACACCCTGTTTAGGAACATATTTATAAAATACATATAAAATGCCGTACTTACAACATATCTCCAGAAAGCCTTACAACAGCACATATTTAACGTCGAGTCTGTCATGTCGTCTGGCGTCGACATGGAAACCACTGGTTCTACAGCAGACACGCAGACACTTGTATGCAGAAGACGTGTGACCACGTGATCAGTTTCTAAACTAATGTGCTCATGAGACGCGGGCTGGGTGGTACAAATGCACTGAGAAAAGCCATGGCTTATCAGACTTAGAACTCCAAAGAAGAGTATTGTGATGTTTGTAGATTCCATCTACCAGGGAAATATAAACATGTATGTTAATGATACTGATCCTAGGTTTTAACGAAACTAAGCGATAAGAGCGATTAAAAACGTAACAAAAAAATAAATCTTAAAATGATTGCGTTTATGATTGTCGGCAAAAAATGCGTTTTACATACATCGTATTTTATTGCAATGGCTGGCCATAAAGATACAGCCTGTAAAATAATTGCAAAAATAGTGTCACACGAAAGTGTTCCATCATCATCATCATCACCAACACCACCACCATCATCACCATAATCATCATCATCATGATAATAATAATAATCATCATCATCACCATTTTTGAAAACTAAAACTTGTTTTAAAGATGATTTTTTTTTCAAATATAAGTACCTCATTATTAAATTTAAAAAAAACAGTCAAATATTACCTTGTAATCAGTCCAACTGTTTGAAAACGAAAATACTTTTTAGAACTTTTCAGAAAATAACAGCTTCTTTTGCATTGTTAGTAACGAACGAAGGACTTCACTGTCTGTTTTATCATTTAAGTATTAGCTGGACAGCTATATAGACAAAGAAATCATTTTTCCAGCCAATATTGACCAACAGTTAATTGAAAAAAAATGTAATATTAAACAGGTTTTTTTTCCTGAACAATAATGGCGCGATACGTTTCATTTAGAGAAGTAATTTTCTTTCGTCGATAAAACACATCTTATGAACAATATGAGAAGCAACTTTCGGGATTTTACTTATTAGCCCTAACAAATTTTGATAATTTTTTTGAATTTGGTCTTTTTAGTTATATGTTATATAAGCACTGAATTTAGATTAATATTATTATTAGACCAGCTAATAATATTAGTCAATAAGTTTTCTTGGGGGGGGGGGGGGGGGGTTGTTGTTGTTTATTTTTTTTTTTTTGTGTGTTTTTTTTTGTCTTAAAAGTGGGTTCCAGACGATAGATTAGGCTCTCAAAAATTGCTTAATTTTGCATGATTAGAAATAATCAAGTGGTCAAATGTGCGAATCCTTACTGTTCAGATAAATAATTATTTTACATCTCCCTTACGACTACAAAATCAAGTCACCCTGAAAAGTAACTGACCAATTTTGTACATGTTTTTGATACATTCTGAATTCCTCCATTGCTATGGAAATATTGAGTTTATTTTTTTTTTCGGCAGTATTTTGCTAAAATCAAAACTGTCCAAAATCTATGAAAGCCGAAATATTTCATTTAATATAATCCTATGTTATTTGATTGCCATGAACGTTCAATTTCAATTTCAATTTATTTGGCAAAAGTCGGCATAGAATACCTTTGGCCATTAACATAAATCATAGAAAATGGCAAAGACAATTAAACACATAAACACATACAGAATACGACAATTGGAAAATACATCAATCAGAAACAGTTATATTATCAAGAGCACTTTCTCTGGCTACCATAGTTTTCGTTAAGAATAAAGCAATGCTGATTAGTTTTTTTTCTTGCTGCTAGTTGACATAAGAGAATAGAATTTATAGACAGTAGGAAAAGATAATCTCCCTAAATACTGCTTAAATCATGATATTTTGGGCAACACATAAGCATATGGTATTCAGACTCGATACAGTGAGAATTGCACAATTTGCATAATCCATACAGTACAATAGACACTACCATTCTATCAAAAAGCATTTATTTAGATTTGATGTCAAGTTGAACTCTTTGAAAAAGTGATAAAAGATTGTTGTATGCTATCAGAGCTTGAGTTTGAAGTGCTTTAACAGCTTGTAACATATTGCCTGTGTATGTAAAATTTACACCGAGATACGTAAATGAATTGACGATTTCATTTTTTTTCATCATGAATAAAAAATTCATAACCATGATTACTTTTTTTCTTTTTTCAAAGACACATATTTTTGTTTTAGAAACATTAATTTTGAAACCCCATTTTAGTGAATATCTATATACATTATCTATTTGTGACTGTAGAGAAACAGGATCAGTGGTAAATAAAACAATGTCATCTGCGAATAATATCAAGTATCTTGACAATAACTCTATGTCTTTTTCGTTTTGTTATTGCTTATGTCATTAATAAAAAGTATAAAAAGAAGAGGTGATAGTGGTTCACCTTATTTAAGCCCCAAGATCACATCAAAAAAGTCAGATATATTCATATCATTAGATATTTTCACACTTGCTTTAACATTCTGGTAAATAGACTTTATCATGTTAAGCATTTTACAACTAATACCAATTTCTACTAATTTTGACCATAATGCATTCCTAATTACGCTGTCAAAAGCCCTCTGGTAGTCAATAAAGACACACCAAAGTTTTGAATTTTGCGAAAGTACATTTTGAATGATATTTTGTAATAAAAATACTGCATCGTTCGTGATAAGCTTATCACGGAAACCAAACTGACAATCATTAAAGACGTTTTCATTTTCACACCAAGAATTGAGTCTCTTTTTAAGGGTTAATGAGAAAATTTTGGCAACAACATTTATAAGAGTAATACCTCTGTAGTTTTGAGGACTTGATGCATCCCCTTTCTTGTGGATAGGAACAATCAGTCCTCTGCACCAAGAAGAGGGGTATATACCACTCTCAAAAATTGTATTAAGAATTTTGCAAAGGTAACGACTTATAAAATTATTTGAATCAATGAAAAAAACTACCACATTTCCCTCAAGCTCACAACTTTTATGCCTTTTTAAAGACGAAATAATTTTACTAATTTCTTCGCATAAAAATTCTTTGTCAAGTGAATCAATATTTATATCAAGACTTTCTTCCTGTGTAAATCCATTTGTATCAATGTCAAACAATTGTGTATTTGAAATACTATTAAAATGATCATAAAATCCTGAGAGTTAACATCATCATAACAATTTTTCGTAGCCTTATTGAAGTTCTTTATGTATTTCCAAAATTTTCTAGGTTCTCTTTTACTAATATCAAACAGTTTACATTTTTCATTTGCATAGTACTTTTGTTTTGCACGCCTTTTAATTTGTGAAAATTCCCTGCGCATTTAAGAAATATTGTTTTTTTTTTTAACTTCAGATGGGTTAGAAGAATAGGTACGCCTACTATTTAAAAATCTAGATTTTGCGTTCCTGCAAACATCATCAAACCAAGGTGACTGTTTCTTGTTAACATTACGACCGGTTTTGTGATAAAAAACTTTCCCATGACGTTTAAATGATATTTCGTAAATACGTATAGAGAAAGCACACATGCATTCATCTATGTCAATTGATTCAGATAATAAACTTTGCGTTATTTCATCAAAATCCTGAGTCTTACTTACTAACAAATCATGAAATTCGTCCTTCTTACCAGATTCCCAAATTATTTTTTCCGTTTTATTTCTATAATCACGATGCAAATCAAAATTTGATAATTTAAAGTTAAAAGTTATGGGACAGTGATCGGAAAATTCCGTTAAATCGCATACATTAAAATCTGATATGAGAGAAAAATTATTATAACTAGTGATTAAGTAATCAATCGTGCTAGATTTCGACCTTCTATTATGAAGAGCATGAAAAGTGTATTTTCCGTTTTCTAAACGACCATTGACAATATTCAAATCATTTTCTTTACAAAAAGATAACAATTTGTTTCCAAAACAATTTACTGTTTTATCATAGTTTTTTCGTGTAATAATATTGATCTCATGATCAATGACGGACGGCATGTTTACATAACGGTCTAAACTGATATTCGGAATAAAGTCAGGTAAAATACCTGTTCTACTATTTAGGTCACCTGAAAGGAAAATTTCGCCCATGTCTTTATATTTAATTATATCTAAATTTAATTGATTAAAAAAGTCATAATCAAAAAGGTTAGAGTTAACACTTTTGTACACATTTGAATCTTCCGGGGGAATGTAACATGTGCAAATGTATAAATCATTATCAGCATTAATATACTGTTTCAGTAATTTGAACCAAATTATACCGTTATAATTTATATCAACAACTTCAATCATGTTTTTATACTGTTCTTTGTAATAAATGATAATCCCTCCGCTATCACGCTTTGCTTTACGGTTAGTTTTTGGTCTCGGACAACTGTAATGACAGTAGCCGTCTATATTTACATTTGATATATTTGCATTCCAAGTTTCTGTAAAGAGTAAAATATTATAATCACAAAGGAAATTTAAAAAATCGTCTTCATTTAACTTTCTGATAATGCCTTTTACATTCCATAGGAGGAATTTCAACTGTTTCTGTTCATTGCTTAACTAGAAAACACATTTTCCGGTATGGGTAAAGAATCAGCAGTGTAGATTTTATTTTCAATAATAAGTTTATCACCACGTAAATATGCGTTTTTGCCACTTTGTTTAGCTTTGATGAGATCGGGAATTAATTTTCTTCTTCTGTCCGGCATCTCTTTTGGATATTGGTCACTTACTTTGTGAGGTGGATCTTCCATGTTTAAGATTTTATCTTTTATAAGCAGTTTATCTTGGTGATAGTTGAATTTGACAACAATCGGTCGTTTTTTACCTGTTGTAAAACGGCCAACTCTATGCGCTCTATCTATTTTGATGGAAGTATGGGCATCAGCTATGTCTAACGAATCTCGAACAAAATCTAAGACCTTTGTTGAACAGTTTTCGCTTTTTCTCTCCTCAACAGATGGACATTCATCGAAATTATAAAACAACAAATTATCTCTCATTGATCGTGACTGCATGACAATGATTTCATTTGAGATCCTTTTGTTCTCACCTTTCATCTTTTCGAATTCTTCTGACAGCTTCTGCAATTTGTTATTTTCATCTTCAATATGCTTATCTATGCTTTGCTGTTTTTGGCGAATTTCATCACTAGTCTGAGAGTCAAATGACCTACTGGCCTCAATTTCTGTTAAAGTATGTTTACATTCTTCAAGTTTAGTCTCCAAAGATGTCACACGAGAGTCAATAACAGTAAATTTCTGTGTCAGAATAGTTATCTGCTTTTCAATATTATCGAGTTTTACTAACCGTTTGTCCATTTGATCCAGTTTTTCAAATAATGATTGTTGAAAATGTGGCGACACACTGTTTTGCTGAATACCTTGACTAGCCATAGCATTATATTGTGTGGGAGGGGTAAAAAATTGACCATTTCCAACATTATAAGGCACCTGGCCAGATTGTAGATTTTGAGGAAAAGAGCTTGGTGCAGGTGAATTTAATGATTGTAAATAACTTTCGTTCATTGTTCTTTTGTCAGGCACCACACTTGCCAAATCTGGAGAAGTTACCGATTTCTTGCTCTTTGTGCTGGATGATCGCTGAACAGTTTGTTTGAAAACTTTGTCCGATTTTTCAGATTTACGACCCATGGATCCATGTAAACATGCATAGTTTTATTAACAGCACATATCACCATTCATACAACACAATATTCCAAGTTTTGTAGACATTATGCCCATTCAAATAAAAAAAAACAGTTATTTTTTCTGACAAGTTTCAAATTTGTGTCCGCCATATTCTAACGCATGCGCACAATGATTGCAAGGCCACTGGTTCGAACTGCGAACTCCAAGGACGATATTTATTTATTTGAATGATTGATTGATTTGTTACAGTTCGTAAGAAGTACTAAGGTAAATAAGGTGAAGTTTTATTAAAAGCTTCTATCTAACAACATCTCCATATAAACCATAAGCACACTATTCCGGAAAGATAAATAAATACACTACCTCGCATGAAAAAATGAAAGCTTCAAAGAGGTAGCATATTCTTGATGAATGACGAGTGTATAACTATTTTTTTGTGATAATTATTTAGATTTTACCTACCATCTAGAGGTCTAGGATCTTATAATGATAATAATAACAAAAATAATAGTAATAATTATTATTAGTATTAGTATTATTAGTATTATTATTATTATTATCATCATTATTTGTCGTCGGTAAAGATGTCTCTGAATGGTTTTCAAAAGTCGAAGATTTATCCACTCAGTAAATTATGAAAGAAATAAAAAATATTAGTTCGTCAAATTTGCTTTGGTACTTTTTATTTTGGTACACATCATGGAATTCCATAAAAGAGAAACTTGTATCATTCAAAGTGCTGAAAAAATGTGTTTTTATGTTGATTGTATGCTAATATTCAAGAAAGCAAAGCTTGTTATCAGTTGGCATCAACCATGTTAGACTAATTAATCATCTCTAAGTTTCTGGACTGAGTCCCACATCTACTGTTTACGCAGACAATTTAGCTTTTCGTTAAACTTCCCTCTGCATCACGATTTTCGCCAACAATATCCAGTCCATTCTTTTCCAGATGGTGGCTGTTTAGTCTGATTGTGCCGATTATAATGTGATTTTACCATTGTGTGTCTGGTTTTATTTCATAAATTTTTAATGTTTGCTTTTTTGCATTTTGTGTTCTCGTCGGTGTATATCTGTCCCACTTTCTTATGTGACAAGGTTAAGTTCAGTAAAAGCTGGTTTCGACCTAACGTTTCCGTTCAAATGCTGAGCCCGAACACATAAATCGGTCGCTAGTTTTCGTTCTCCAACAGTATTATAACTTTAACAAGCAAATTCGGTGAATTAATATCTCCCGCCGAATATTGCAAATCACTGGAATGGGCCTGTTAAGTTTACATAGATCTTTACCCTTGGAATTTGAATGACAAATGAATTTGGTATCTTTATTTATAATGTCTGAATGCCCATAAAGATTCAGCTGAGCCAAGCAGAAATAGCTCATATAGTAAATGGCGTCGTTTGAGAGAAATGATGTCAAAACATTCTCAAAAAGCAGCAGAACGACAGTAATTTTTGGTCTAAACAAGTGGAGATTTAAGTTCCTACTCACTGCATGACTCCTTAATGACATCTATGCACCTATGAAGTTTAATTTGATACCTCAAATAATGTTACGGTCCAAACAAAAATTAAGTTTTAAAAATAACAAAGGGGAATAACTCTAAAGTAATAAAATGAAGAAGAGTCACAGTTCCTATGCACTGCACTTTTACTCAACGAGATCTAACCACATATACAGGTTAAGGTGTATGACCTAAATAGTTTTTGAGTTATGTTCCAAATAAAAAGGGTGATGGTCGGACAGACAGACGAACAAACAGCTGACGGATAACGCCAAATCTATATCCCGTTTTTCCTCATTGACATCTATGCACCAATTGCACCAATGAACATGTAAATACCTTATATACTTATTTTAGTTATGTTGCTAACAAAATTAAATAATTAAAATAACAAAGGACAATAACTCAAAAGTTATCAAGAGTAGAGTAACAGTTCCTATACACCCAATAAATCCTTAATGAGATCTAACCTTTGAAGTTTAATTTTGATACCACAAATACTTTCAGAGATATGGTCCAAACACAAATTAGATAGGTAAAATAGCAAAGGGGTGTAACTAAAAATTATGAAGTGAAGAGTTACTGTTCCTATGCACTTCACTTTTTCTAAATGAGATGTAACCACATATGAAGCTTGACGTTTATAACTTAAAACAAGAAAAATAGCGAAGGGGACTAGCTAAAAATATAAAGTGAAGAGTTTCAGTTCCTCTGAACTGCAATTCTACTGAACTATATTTAACCACATAATTTTATGAAGTTTCCGTTTTATAACTTAAATAGATTTAGAGTTATGTTCCAATCAAAGTGTGACGGACGGGAGGACAGACGGACGAGCGGACCAACGAAGAGCTGGACGGACAATGCCAAATCTACACCGCTCCGTCTTTGGCGGAGGATAACAAGAAATATTTTTTAAAAAGATTTTAGGGGTAGACAAAGCACAAAATCAATGCCCCAAACGTGTATAGTGTCCGAACAGTGGCAAATACTGAATGCGCTTAGATATCGAATGTCCTATTGACATTACAGTTTAGGCTATAAACAAAAATTGTTGAGTTTAATGCTAAAAGTGTCAATATCAATTTTCAAGTAGATAGATTAATATTTAGTTATATTTTTCATACATTTATCCTATTCAGTGTAAAATTTCGTGGTTAAAACGATTTGATATTTAATTTACGGCTGTACTGGTGTTGATATTATTCCATCATTTTCAGACATCTAGCGCTCAAAATTGGCCCACTAAAACGAAAGCTTTTAATTTTGTAACCCTAAGCAGTATGGTTACAGGGGTTACACAAAATACTGTTACGTAATTACAATACTTACAGTCAGTAGTCAGTAATAACTTAGTACTGGCGTTTACAAAGAGCATATTTTTTTCTACCTGGTAACATGGTTACAATGGTTACACACTACTAATAATTGAAATTAAAGCTGTGCATTCATACTGTTACGTAGTTACTACAGTTACAATCAGTTACAACTTAGTTCTTGTGTTTACAAGAAAGCATTTTGTTCTATCTACATACCCTGGTTACGTGGTTACAATGGTTACACTGGTTACATCTACTAGTAATTGAAAAATAAAAGCTGTGTATTCATACTGTTACGTAGTTACAATAGTTACAATCAGTTACAACTTAATTTTTTAGTTCATGAAATAGTTTTTTTTTCTGTCTACATACCCTGGTTGCGTGGTTACAATGGTTACACTGGTTACAAATACTAATAACAGAAAATTAAAGCTGTACATTCATACTGTTATGTAGTTACAAAAGATTTTTATACAGCTACACCGAAAAATTAAAAAAAGGGTATTTTCATTTTACAATGCTTCAAATCAAAAGGAACAAGTACTAGACTATAATTTTGGGGTCAGTTTTGGTCAAATCTTGTCAGATATATGGTTTCAGTTTCATTAAGATTTCTAACAATTTTTGACAAGCACTAACCCAAACTTACCATCATAGAACAGTACTAGATCCCTTTGCCTCAAATGGTAAATTGTTATGCTAACGAGTTACGAATGATTTGTTGGATTTAATAAAATTTTAGATTGTTTTAGATTAAGATTTACCAGATGTACGCTTAAAACAGCTCTCTGGATTCTAGACCTGTTCTTTATAAGTCTAGGTATCATAACAATTTTAATGTTCAGACAAATTCATATTAGAAAGAAAAAAACAACACTGATCAGGTTTTGCATTGTTAACACTCTTTTTTAAAGAAAGGATCAACATTTCCTCGCCTTTCGTTTTCATTTAAGCATCAATTGGCATTTATAACAATACAAATCGGGATTCTCCTATCTTATTATTGTCGTGTTAGGCAGACTGAAGTCATTAGTACCTCATACTTGAGGCACCATGACATTTTAAGATAAACCTGATATGTAATATTGCAGCATCGGCTGTTCATCAAGTGAAATGGACAAATAACAAAGTTTTATGGAATTTATCACAAGCATAGCGACGCAATAATTTCAATAAAAATGTTTTAAGTGACCCTGAACTTGCAATCTCCTCACAGTGATCTCCCCTTCATTCTTCGTCTAAAAGGGAAGTAACCGCTGCGTTAAGTCATGCATACATATGCTGACGAGGCCTTTGAAACAACTGATGACGTCACAAGTAAAATACGATACTCTTAATTTTGACATAATCGAGATTAACAGGCATTGTGTGCGATATATTTCTAAGATTTTATAGATTATAAACAGTCTAACTGGTCAGGAAAACAGGACACATTTTTAAATAGGGTAGACCACCTCAGATTCATGTTTTCTATGTTGTAGTTGATCATATAGAATATATAATAAATATTATAAAACTTATATTTGTAAAGTGGAAAACCCTTAGTATGCATAAAGGTTCTTTCAGAGACGTGTGGTTGCTGCTGGTATTCGTACAACTGTAACATCTGTGATTCCATAATCAAAGCGCTATTAGAGTCGATCACTTGAAGTTCTGTGCACCTCTTGAAGTTTCAGTTTTATTAAAAGAAAACTTCTGTGCTAAAATATGTCCCTATTCTGATGAACTAGAAATCAGTACAATGAACACCAATGAAGAGCGAATTAGCTAAAAATCAGTACGATGAACGCCAATGAAGAGCGAATTACCTAGCAGCCAGTACGATAAACCAGTACGATGAATGCCAATGAAGAGCGAATTACCTAGCAACCAGTACGATGAACGCCAATGAAGAGCGAATTAGCTAGAAACCAGTACGATGAACGCCAATGAAGAGCGAATTACCTAGCAACCAGTACGATGAACGCCAATGAAGAGCGAATTAGCTAGAAACCAGTACGATGAACGCCAATGAAGAGCGAATTAGGTAGAAACCAGTACGGTTAACGCCAATGAAGAGCGAATAAGCTAGAAACCAGTACGGTGAACGCCAATGAAGAGCGAATTAGCTAGAAACCAGTACGATGAACGCCAATGAAGAGCGAATTAGCTAGAAACCAGTACGATGAACGCCAATGAAGAGCGAATTAGCTAGAAACCAGTACGATGACTGCCAATGAAGAGCGAATTAGCTAGAAACCAGTACAATAAACACCATTATGTTCATAGGCCGAATAAACGTAAATGAAGATAGCGACCAAATATATAGTTTACCAATGTGTTTAAAAAAATAGTTCATTTGTTTGGGTTTGTTCAAAGGTTTGTAAAAAGTGAACTGGTTTTTTTTGGCTAGCCTGATAAATAATATAAAATTAGACTAGAACTCATCTTTTTACACATGCTAATGCATTTTAAATAATTTGAGTATATTTTTTAATTTCATTTATTTAATCTCACTTAAGATACCTTTAATGTGGCGTCGCAACGATCGTGTTGCATGAAACAGGGGTTATTAAGTCTGAATTATTGAGGAAATGTTTATTACAACTATAGTCACGGGTTCCTTACATGCTTCCAATTTGTTTGTTCTACGTTCTGTCAGTTTCTTCAACATCCCATTATTTATGAAAAAAATGATAATATTTTTTAAAATTCCAAACATGTCTCGCAGTTTTGCAAGAATATAGATGAATGCATATACTATCCATATGCCTTATATCTGACATACCGTTTCTTTAAAATCCACGATATATTAGCAGATTTTGTATTTTGGATAAATGTTTTAATATGTTTCTGAGAGATATAGGAACCTTAAGCAGTCCTGAATCACAATGCTATGTGTTCTGTTCATAGAGGAATCGCAATACATATTTAGAAAAGTGATACATCCGTGACGTCATGCACGTAAGATGACGTGGGGTAAGATCGGACGGAATTATTTTCGTCTTTATAAAATGTCAGCTGCAACATTTTCGGTTTCAACCATCGAAAGTTTAATTGACGAATGCGTTCTTAAAGTTATATAAAGGGTCAAAGTGACCCTCAAAATTACAAAAAATAGAGAAACAACATTTTTCACTGATGTGTACTCTTGAAACAACAAGGATTTTTTTCATTTACATTTATTATAAACAAAGTTTCACTCTCTTTGAATACTGGTAGAAATCGTTTTACTGGCCCAGTTAAATTTTCATTTATATAAATCTAAGAAGTGAAGGAAGTATTTGTTACTTTGTTAGTTTTAATTTACATGATTTGTAAATATTCACTGTTGTATTTTTTCCAGCATATATCTCGACCGACAGGTATCTTTGTCAAGGGAAAGTGGCGTCGATAATCGTTACTTTAGGGTGTGTCAAAAGTCAAGATCTGATTGGCTAGTCGACAATGTTGACTGAGAGGTGGCGATTAGTGTGAAATAAATAATTATAACTAACTGATCAACATTCTTTCATTTTAGATTATATATTTGGCTCAGTGCAGCTAAGAGACTGCATCATATTCTTAAAGTCTTTAATGCAAACAGTCCGGAAGTTGAGTGATGTGATTTCAGAATACCGTATTACAAAATTGTATTAAACTCTGGCTACATATGAGCTAGTCGTCTGACATTCATTAAATTATATATTATGCCTTTTAATGGACAGCTTGCAAAGCCGTTTTTACAAAGTGATGTTCATATGTTACTCTTAAATCTTCTAGAAATAACATTTTAAAGAATTCTTTCAATTGACAGGTGGGGACTTCAGAACATTGACGTGAGCTTCTTAGTAAGCCGTAAGTAATTATAGCTACGTCAGCTGTATTGTAAAATATGACGTATGACTGTTGTTACGTCAGTAAATATGTAAAACGTACATCGTGTAGTGACGTAATGGTTAAAAAGGTTTCGTTGATGTTGAATTTTCAGTTATCTTTTACAAAATATTAAACTTATATAACGGTTGCCTTCTCCTGTGCTCTGAAGTTTCTGCACTCATTCCATACACCACGAGGAACTGTCCACTTTTCTTCGGGGTTAAAATTTCACCTTCCCAGGTGTAGTCGTCTACCTTTTCTAAAATGAGATCTTCCACAAACACTTCGCCAAGGAATGGTGACGCAATTCTAAATTTCACGGGGGAGTTGGGTTCGAGGTCTCTATAGGTTGGTTCTAAGACGCACACTTGAAAGGTCTGGGCTGCTGTGTAGGAGAACGGGAAGTTCTTAACCATGTTGTTGATATCGGTGCATTTTAGTATATATTTCACAAGACCCGGAACTCTAGGGGCCGTTTCCCCTTCGCGTTTTCCGGCAAGTTTCAGTATGTACACACCTGGCGATGGTGGGCGGACTAATATCTTATAATGGTCTTCAGAGTCACGGAACGTCGCCACGTAAGCGTCCATATTGACTTTGTCCGATGTATCCAACGTCGCAGTGATTTGCATTATGGGAACTATTGTTGTTTTAACTATAATGTGAAGTTCTTTCCTAAAAACAATAATAGGTTCGCGGTGTGAAAATTCAACGCCCCAGTCTTTAGTTACCGCCTCTGTTTTCACTGTTTTGTTATACTCTTCAAGTGTTACTGGACGTTTCAAAAGTTGCCACATTTCGCTAGACATCGGATCATTCCGTAAATACGGAAAATGATCGTTGATGAAATTTTCTGGGTCCGTCATGAACCAGAATTCCTCGTACCTTCTATGGTATATGCCCTCATCATCCTCAAACCCCGCCCCCCATGCGCAATCAACGAATCGCCAATCGTGACCAACGTATACTGCGTTCCACGCATGCTCCGGCTCATCCAATTGGGTGAACGGTTCCTCAGGGTCGTATTTTGAATCTTTCACGTATCCCTTGAGCTTCTTCACAGGAATCGATACAGATCTGAACGTATACAAATGTCTAATTATTTTTTAGTCTAACCCGTGGATATTTCCGCCCATGTAATAATGATTTCATACCTTAAATTCTACAGTAACTATTACAATATATATGCTAGTTATAATATTTTAGTGGAAATCATAACGTAGTACTAAGACGTAAATGCGCTGCTGACACTGAAAACGCCCATATTTCTCTTAATAGGCTTTCACAATTATGATATTAATTCGGCGGTCCCGGGACGTTTTACCGGTATCGACCTTATGAAATGTAACGTCGATTCCGGTAATGGTAAGTCGATTTCAGTCGGATCCAGTACACAGGTAGATTCCGATAAAACGCGGGGCCCTGAATTCGTTCTGAATATCTTGCCTAAAAAGCATTTACTGATGACTTTATAAAATATCAATGCCAATACATGTATTTAATCATAGGTTTCTAAAGAAATGAAAACATGAAACATATTATAATATTTCTAATTGCGTTTATCCTCAAAAATTATACTCAAAATATTACACTGTAAGATATTGTATACCTGTTAGATCGGAATAGAATTCTAAACACTTTACGTTTAATACCCACCTACAAAATGCTGAAAACAAGTTTGCGTAGCCCTCTGAGCTAGTGGCCACGCCATGACGTATAATGGTATTGGGGTCATTAGGGCTCTCTCGCTTAGGATACTGATAGTTTCGGTCAAAGCTGAAAAGTGAAAGCAAATTATTCAATTTTGTGGTAATTTAGGAATAACAACAACAAACAACAAAAACCTAGCAATTTGTAGGCTGAATGGAACGAATAGAACGAGATATAACTGTTCCATCACTTTACCCGTCTAGATATGGTACGAGGAAGACGGTCAGAGATACCTTGTATTTTCTGGCTTTAAAAATGTAAGAAGTGAAATTAATTATAGAAACGCCCCGCAAGTTATTCAAGGAAAAGTTCTCCTCACAGCCAACATTTACAGAGGGTGGGGATGTGAGGGAACTGGTAGCTGAACAAACTTATCATGATATTATCAAAGATCCTTCGAAATAAAAATAAAATTAAAGCTTTGAAGATCGAAAGAGCCTGACATACGACATTCATATGAGTTTCAATTTAAACCATACATGTATATTCATGTCATGAAGGCATTGATGTTACTATGTTCAAGATATTTCTTATATTATATGCTGATGATATAGTTATATTTGCAAATAACAGTAGGGAATTACAAGTCAGTTTGGAATTATTATTAATCTATCGTAATAAGTGGAAATTAAAGGTAAATACTTTAAAAACAAAGGTTATGGTGTTTAAGAAAGGAGGCAGGTTACCAGAGAATATGAATTTTAAATATGATGGAAATCAGGTTGACATTGTCAATAGATTTGTTTATTTGGGTATAGCATTTACTACTGGTGGGTCATTCACGGATGCCCAGAATACACTTGCAGGACAAGCACTGAAAGCTATGTTTCAAATGGAAAAGTATTTGCATAAATTTACAGATATATCCGTTAGTCATAAATTAGAGTTATTTGACAAATTAGTGCTTCCTGTTCTTAATTATGGTAGTGAGATTTGGGGATTCCATCAAGCTAAATCACTAGAGCGTTTACATATGCAATTTTGCAAAAGATTATTAGGTGTTAAGAAGAGTACCCAAAATGACTTTATCTACGGTGAACTCGGTAGAATTCCACTTCAAAACCTTAGGTATTATAATATAATAAAATTCTGGTTAAAAATTTTATCCACAGATGAAAATAAATACATTAAAAAGGTGTATCTTATGTTGATGCAAGATGTTGATAGAAACCCTAATATAAAAAATTGGTGTTCTTTACTAAGAGATTTACTTTTTAGGCTTGGTTTTCACGATGTTTGGCTTTTTCAAGGTGTTGGTAATGATGATGTATTTTTATTAAAAGTTAAACAAAGAATTAAGGATCAATTTTTACAAAACTGGTCAGCAAGACTCAATGAGTCAAGTAGAGCATTATTTTATAGACAAATTTCAAATCATATGTTTCAACCATATTTGAATGTTATAAACATACATAAGTATCGTATTTATCTGTCTCGTCTACGTTTATCATCACATAGACTGCATATAGAAACTGGTAGGTGGACAAATACACCATTAAACGAAAGGCACTGTGATTTATGTAATTGTTTAGAGGACGAATACCATTTTGTTTTAGAGTGTAATAGGTATAATGAACTTAGAAAAAAATATATATCTGAATATTATTGGCGCCGTCCAAGTATGTTTAAGTTAACTGAACTTTTAAATAATGAAAACGAACAGGTTATAAAGAATTTAGGCATATATGTAGAAAAGTCATTCATTTTTAGAAACAGCGAATTATACTTAAGACATTAAATCGTTTTTCTCCATTTGTTATAACATTAATACACTTAGAAACTCTGTCATAACAGTTTGTTTAGTTTTATATGTGTATTAAAACAAGTGCATGTAGTTCCCTCTTGCCACTTTCGCTTTCGGACAAGATGGACATTTTGTGTTAATGCTGATACGTTTTTTGACAAGTATCAGTGCACTTTACTTTCTTTATTCTTAAAGCGTTTTTTGTTGTCTGTTTATCTACAATTTTGTAACAATCCATACATCCATTCTTGTCACCTTCGTTTCTTTCGGACAAGATGGACACGTTTTATGGATACGTGTTTCTTTTGCCGTCATATATATTTTTGTGCTTTTAAAGTTTAATTCATATATATGTACATCATATTACATTGCATTGAATATTGCATGTACATTATAGTTAACTTCATGATCACTGTTTGCCGCCATATGTATCACTGTATTTTGTGCCACTTGGGTCTATGACCTTCTGGTTGTAATGAAATAAATCTTTGAATCTTTGTCAATAGTCTATTAATACAACACCTTTATAGTTTTTGAATTAAACCAAATCTTTTAACTAAAGGACGAGTAAAAAGCTTAAATATTTTGTCCAAATAAAGGTACATCAGTTAATCAAAAGGTTTCACGTACCCTATGTTATTACTGATCCAGTAATAAAACGCTCTAACTTTCTCCATATCCGACTTGCATGGCCCAGATAGGTACGCAACAAGACTCTTCACATTCTTAGTAACATCCACCGGTGTCTGAAATAGATTTAAAATATCGTATAATGTTAAATGAATTGTACTGAAATAGATATAAGTAGTTTCATCCTTTCTCTAAAACAGAGATGCACAAACAGTGATCTTATTGAATCATGTTTTTGCATATGTTTGTCACATTTTTTAAATAGCCACGTGATATGGGCACAGTGTTTTTTGCTCTGTATTTCTGAAACAAAAAACTGTATCCATTCTGGTTGCTTATGAATAAGATTGTAAAGTACGTTAGATTCGACTTAGTTACATATATCAGTCTACTTATTAGATTCGGACAAATAAATATATTGACCCACCAGTTAAATTCGGACTATCCGTAATATTGGCCCATTAGTTAGATTCGGACAAACATATATTGGCCCTTCGCTTAGATTCGGACTCTCCGTTATACTGGCCCAACAGTTCGATTCGGACTATCCGTTATATTGGCCCAATGGTTCGATTAGGACTATCCGTTATATTGGCCCAACAGCTAGATTTGGACTATCAGTTATATTGGCACAACAGTTCGATTCGGACTATACGTTATATTGGCCCAACAGTTAGATTCGGACTATAAGTTATAATTGCCCAGTAGTTAGATTCGCATCTGTTACATTGGTCCGCAACTTAGTTTAAGATTATCAGTAATATTTAATTTTCAGTTAGATTCAGGCTATCAGCTATATTGACACTCCAGGTAGATTCGAACCATCGGTTATATAGGCCCACCTGTTAGAATCGAAAAACGCTATATTACCCCTATTATTTAGATTCAGACTACCTGTTCAATAGCCAAATAGTTTAAACCGGACCATTATTTAGATTTGGGTCATCAGTTTCAAGTATATTGACCCATCAGTTAGATTCAGGTTTTGCCACCTACCGATGTCTGCTGTTCCTGTCTGACATGTTTTACAGGAGTTGCTGGTTCAGGGGGCGGTGATACACTTTCTGGCTCCTTTATCTAATGGCAAACATAAAAATACGAGGTTCATTTATGTAATGATTTATATTTATATATCTCAGAGAAATAAAAGGTAAAGTGAATCTATAAAACATTTTGAAGTATTGTTTTCTTCTATGAAAGTTCTTGTACACATTTTATAATATTAGTTTTTACTCCGAACCTCGTATTTCTATGACAACTTACTCGTCTTAGGGAAAAAAACCTGCTTTTATCCGATTACAGCTATCCGAAAAGACACTTTATGGATATTGCATATTATCTGCGTCCGTAAGAGTATGACTATTTGCCTGCCTGTTCGTTTACAACACGTCTTGAGTAAAATGATTAAGGAATTAACACAATATAATAAGTAGATGTTTTCAGAAAGAATTCAATCATTCTTGACAGCTATGCAATTTTTTGGAAATATTTTATGACATGTAATCTTAATGTACTCGAATGTGTCACGAAAGAAATTAACGAATAAAGGTAAAATAGTAGCAAAGTCAATAAATGATAAATTTATGCTTTAATGTAAGATTCCATTTCATGCCACTTTTTTGATAATGACAGTTATAAGATAATCCACCCTTCTAACTTTTATTTACGTTAATATTTTATTTTTTAATAATATCAGCTATTCATATACAAAACTTACCTTTCGCACGTGGGCATCCACATGCATAAACATGTAAGGGGACGGAACTACAATTTTCTTCTTTTCTTTAGGTGGTGCTGTTTTTGGAGTTATCTTCCTTGTCAGTTTTCCGCCCGTGCATCCCGTGCAGAAACATCCACTTACATTTTCTGAGTCTTCACCATGGGGGTTACTTACATACACATCAACGGAGGAGCAGCAACCCATTCTGCTGAGAAAGTAAGATAAATATTCTGTCAAAACTTTATTCTGAATAAAACTATGGGAAATTGTAACTTATCTGTTAAATGCAGACGGTCTCTTTATACAGGCAATTGGATGAACATATATGACAAGGCCCTTATCTAACCTGCAAAATGACGTTAAGTCGACAGAAAAAAAAAATAATCATAAAATAGGGAAAAAAATTCTTACCTTTAATAGCGATACGACTTTTTTCTGTTCACATCGTTTTATGCAAGTCAATTATCAAATCTTTCCATGAGATTCATAAGTTATGTATTGTCTCCATAGAAAATATAATAACATGTAAGTAAGCAACGGTAAAATCGTAGTGTAGTTCCGCTACAAATTCGGTATCGAGGAATTGAGCGGATATGATACGAACAGGGATAGAATTCCGGTGAAATGGAACGGTGATTTCAAACATTTGAATAGGTTCTACTATTTTGTCTACTTTGACGGGGAAAAGAATTTGAAATGGAAAATATCAATAAAAGGTGAGCGAGTTGATATGCATGAAACAATGAAAATTTAAGTGTCACTGGTTTGCATTGTTTTGACATGTTTAATAGAAAAATTCAATATTCAAATTCATTAAAAACTCTGAAGCGGTATTCTTTTGCACACTTGTTTATCGCTTATATAAATCTTGATGATTTTAATGTTTTGTGAATATATAAGTATATTGTAAGAATATTTGCCGACATTTTACCTAAGTGCGAAGTTAAATTGTGTTAAGTGCAGCTTTGTTTGAAAAAGAAGGAAGTCATAAAAAATGTGTTCATTCGGTAAGGGGAGGTAACCAAAGGTTTTGAAGATCTGTTGATGCTGCGGAAGGTAGGAAGGGGCACTTGCACAGCACTTCATCACATACAATCCTAATGTAGTAGAGGTTTAAAATGGCACATGCACTCCTTTTCGGCTAGCTTTAGTTTGCGACGTATTAAAGTGTCCGCTTTGTGATCGAGCGTTCCTGAGTTCAAATTCAGCTCAGTGAATATTCCTGGGTAAATTTGCACAATATCAGTTGGCAGGTATCTTTACACGAGAACAGTACAATAATACATTAAAATACCACTGAAGTGTACTTGTGTTTGATTTGTATTTGATCTGACAGACAAAGACAAAACAGTTCCTCATTTTCAAGTGATCTATATTTTAAGTTCTGTTTACGACCAAGCAAAATTGTTTCAGGGTTTAAAAGCATTTTTTTTTTCAAAGTGAAAGAATATTCTTTAAGATAATTCGTAGAGTTTTTTCCCGACTTTCTTCACAAATTTGTCGGAGAACATTGAACGAACGTTTCACTTTTTTTGGAGGGCGGGGGGTGGTATCGTAGAGGACTCAGAATCAAAGTCAGATGTTGGGTTAAAATTCATCTTATCATATGTTATACTAGATATTCAAGAGTACAACCAACAGGCAGATGTACATTGCTCAACAAACCAGCAATTCTATCGACGTGTTATTTTTCGTCTACTGGCAACAGGTCACCAGGTATCAATTCCTCGTAAAGCAAATTGTTAGCGAAGCTCTTGTCCAATTCGTGTTACAAGATATCTATTGTTTTGCGAGGTCTCAATAGTTAATTACCTGACAGCTATATTCAAAATGCGACGTCTTTAGGAGGTTCTTTGTGTAGTGTTAAAATGGCAACTTGACACCAGATTCCTGATATATGGGACCAGATTTCAACATCTTGTGGACAGGCCACATGATGCAAATTCAATAAAACATGCCAGCAATGAACTGACAACCAGCAACAAGGTCCTGATTCGTCCTCTTATGCAAGTCGCTAAATAGCATTTTGCTGGATTTATGGAACCGATATCTTAGCATGTCACTAATGCGTTACTATCGAACTGGCATCCACCCGACTTTGTCTGTCGCAATTTCTCGTCAAATTGATACTCCTGTAACAAAAAACGACTGCCTATCTGTCTGTTTGCAACACATTAAACAAGATCTAACACAGATCTAATCGGCATTACGCTGCAAGTTTTCTGTTGACAATGCTCATGTTTTTTATTAATGTTGCCAGCTAACGATTTTATAGGGTTTCGATACGAATTTGCCGCTGGTTGTCAGTTGACTGTAAACAATGGGCATGTTCTGACTGGTGGTTTCCGGTTGAATAGCCACTAGTTTTCATGAATTCGCAACTGGCTGTGGGCGCCTGTTGACAATTAGCAGATTCCACGTTTTGTCAAATTCGCACATCGCTTAATACTAGTTGACGAATCGTATGTTTAATGTGTTGACAACAAGCAAATGGTAATTGACACCTAATTTCATGCGCATTCATAAAGATTTGACTGTCAGTTTTTATAAGTATTAATAAATTACGCGTTACTTTGCATAAAAAAGGAGAGATTCAGTGGTCCAGTGGTAACGCGCCGGACTGGTAACCCAACGGTCCCGAGTTTGATCCCCTGCTCCTCCACTAACATTTCTTATTGTCTTTCGGATGAGACGTTAAACCGAGGTCCCATGTATCAGTGCTGTACACCGAGCATGCAAAGGACCAGTGGTGTATCTGGAATGGGATGCCGTCTGTATCTTGCGCTATCCTCCACGACATAAAAGAACTAATCTCTGCAGGGGGCTGCAGCCGGTACCGACGATAAATAAACTCAAATAGATAGATAGGTAGATAGATAGATAGATAGATAGCTTAAAAATAAGTATTGCCCCAGTCAAACTTCTCATATTTCAGCTATCAATTTAGATGCAAAGAAATAACGCTATGCATTTGCTCATTTTCTGTACATTATTTACCTATTAAACAGACCAATCAAAAGTGTGACAGATCCCGACACAATTACTTCATTGGTTAGATATTTTGAGATTTTGCATAAGAAAACTTCCTGAAAGAAGTCTCGGGATCTAAATACTGATAACAATTACTTTTTGTTAAACCCTTTTCCCCACCCCTCCTTGGCTTTTGACCATAATCCTTCAAATTTGGTTATAGAAGTCACTGTCAGTTTCTGCAAACATGCTTGAGAAGCCACGGTGGAAACGTCATACAGCGATTACCTCCCTTACTACCACCATGGAAATTGTCACTGGATTCAACATATGTATTTTACAAAAAAAAAAAAAAAAAAAAAAACCAAGACAGATCTTACTTAATTATCAAGTGCACGATATTGTCACTTGTAGTCGACGTCGCCTTTTCCTGTGTTCCTGATCGGCTTAGAGACTAGGTATTTTCTAAATTTTTGTTCGACCGATTAACCTAGGTATTTTTAAATACGTAATTGCCATCATTAAAAGAATACACTTAGAAAGTCTATTATGTTCGAGGAATGTCACAGTTCGTGGACAATACTTACTACAAGAAAGCTGGAGCAATTTCATAAATTCTGATTTGTCTGTTACTTGCGTCTATATGATTGTTTAGCATGAGTTTTACGGTCTAGTGCACACCTTCGTAAAATTGTATAAATACAACCTCTGACAGGTGCGCCAGGGAATCGATTCTTGTCACAACCGTTAAAATTCTATGCGCATAATTTCACGGGCACCCCGAAATTCGCTGTATTCAAAATGACGGAATTTAACGTCACGGAACAGCGAACGATCATTAAATCATGTGCTTCTCTTCGAAAATCGCCTGTAGATACCATGAAAATGTTATCTGAAGCTACAGAAAAGTATGTAGTATGCTGTTTATTTGTTTATAATTGGCACAGAAGATTCATTGATTGAAAACGATGATCGATCTTGGCGGCCAGGTTAACGCGGACTTGGTGGAATCGGTGAAGGCGGTCTTAGAAGAGGATCGTAGAGTCAGCATACGGGAGTTATCGGACAGAGTAGGTTTTGGAAGGACTACCATCGATGTTATTCTGAAGGGCAGGCTGAAAAAGAACAAAGTTTGTGCTAGATTGATTCCGGAAATTTTGACAGAAGAGAATAAATCGATCAGGATGTCAGCCCCAAGAAGTTTATTTGGCAGTATCGCCTTAAAGGGCACCTGTTCTGTGACAAAATTATTACTACAGACGAAACCATGATAAACTTATTTGATCCTGAAGCAAAGCGGGAATCGTCTGTGTGGAAACGGACTACGTATTCCCTCCATATAAAGCTGAGTCTCCAAGTCTGCCCATCGCGTCATGTTTATCTTCTTTATGGACCGGCGAGGGATGCTGTTAGTACATGCATGCAGTCAGTCCGTGAATGCCAGCTATTATTCAAAGGTAGACTATTTTGTTCTTTATTTTCTCTTATATTACATTATTGTAATAATTTTTATTCGAATTATCGAAGCAAAGATATTGTTATAATTATGTGCTTATATGACTCTTTCAGGATCTTAGGCGTGACCTCGTCAGAACATTTATCATATAGCAAGCGGTCCGAACTTGAGCTGGAGCAAGTTATTCTGCAGGACAACGCACCTCCACATTGTGCCCAGTCAGCCCTATTAGACATAGATCGTCTTCTCGGATAGAGCACAGCACATATTCTCCCGACTTGGCGCCGATGGATTTCGAGGTTTTTCCAGGGCTTAAGAAGGAACTCAGAGGCGTCCGGCCTACAGATCGAAGAGAGCCTGAAATGCATATTCAAGAGGTCGTGAGACAGTTTGACAAACATTTTTACGGTACTGTGTATGAGAAATGGATAAGTAGGAATCAACAGTGCATTGATGCAAAGGGACAGTCTTTTGAAAAACTTAAAACCCCGTTCAATACACAAGACGCAATTTATTCGGTAGCACTTGCCACGACGTAAACCTATCGTCAGCTCATAATGTCAAGGAGACGTCGGCATCTGCCCTGAGCAATGATGTTGTTACGGTCTAGTGCACACCTACCTATAATTGTATAAATACGACCTCTGACAACTGCGTCAGGGAATCGATTCATTTGCTCAGTGGTTAATGTGTTGGCTTGTCACGCGGGAGATCGGAGTTCAAATCCCGCTCTGGGTTGTGTATTCTAACATGCATTGCATCTTTATGTTACGGACTTTCATGTTCGTAAGAGGGGGACTAACCCCTCCTGGACTTAGTTATAAAAATTAACAGTCCCTCAGGATTTCTATCTGATTCATTGATCTAAAAAATTCACAACACCATTTGTTATCATAAACGATGACCTTCTCAAGATGGGATGTGTTACGGTCTACTGCACACCTACCTATAATTGTATAAATACAACCTCTGACAACTACGTCAGGAAAGGGAGCGGATGTGCTCCAGTGGTAACGCGCTGGACTGTATACCAGGGGTCCCGAGGTCGATTCCCCCGGATGAGACTTTAAACCGAGTTCCCATGTATCAGTGCTGTACAGTGAGCATGTAAAAGAACCAGGAGTGTCTCTGGAATGGGATGCTTTCTGTATCTTGCACTACCTTCGCCACATAAAATAACTAATCTCTCCAGCGGGCGTCGGTCATATGGGCAACCGGTACCGACGATAATTAAGCTTAAATAGATAGATACGTCAGGAAATCTATTCTTTGGCTCAGTGGTTAGAGTGTTGGCGTGTCAGGCGTGAGATCGGGGTTCGAATTCATCTTTGGGTTGTGTATTCTAAGATTTACGGACCTTCATGTTCGTAAGAATGTGTGTGAGTGGGTATGCGTGAGAAATGGCCTAGAAAAAATAAATATTTTACCATTTTATGATTTTTCACAAATGCAAATTCAGAATTTTGTTATTTATGATAACATAAATTTGTTACAAGTTTTGCATCTAGTTCGCAAGTTTCTAGGAATGTTCACGAACTTTACGGACATACCTGGTAACGTCAGCTCTGTTTTGCCTACCGTTCTCAGTGGCACTTGACGATTCTATGTCGTTTAAAAGTGAAAACGTATGGGGGAGGCCAGAGAATCAAATTTGTAACGAATTATTGTAACGTAAAGCCATAGAATGATAATACAATAATTGACAAAGTAAACCATTTCAAATTTACACCGAATAAAAATATTCTCAAAACTGACGCCCTCTGTGTTATTGTCTCCTTTGTTAATGCCCTGAAATCTGATCTGTTTTCTTTATACAAAATGAATGATTGCATTACTTATCTTGTTAAATATCATCTCTGTTTGAAGCAAAACAAAAAGCAATAGCTGTAATACTTTGCTAACTGTAGCAAGAATGTTTGAAAGAACCTTTTAAGCGTAATTATATATTTTCTTGTAAAATGGAATGCACTGCCAACTTACGAACAAAAAATAATCTTCTCGTAATCTGTCTTGTAAAATGAACGCGTCCGAACAATTGCTGAGATAGTTTCAAGTTAATTTCAAAGTCATTTCAAAGTCGTCAGAAATAAGATTGAAAACATCAAACGAGCCACAAGACAAGGCGAAAGTCAAAGCTCACATATAATAATTTTAAACAAACGGTCGTTAGCGCTACCTCGCGCTTAATTTGTTAAGAAATCAAATATTTTATTTTACTCTACACATTACCTTCACTCTACAGTAAAAGAAGGAATTTATTTTATATTTTGCTTTCCGAATTAGTATTTCTCCCTTCTCATTTTGATCTATCACTTTTTTTCGTTGACTTCCTTGTTTGCAATAAACATATCCGTAAGCAAACCACTCCCAACTGTTTACCGACACACCTGCGCAGACAACGTGTTTTGGTAGGTCAAAAAAACAACAACAACCGCGCTGTTTATGAGTACGTGAAGGCATCACAAATCTTCAATGATGAATCTAAATGAACTTCATTTGCTTTCAGATTGGCTAGAGAAGTAGGGCACATACTGAAATACACAAAACAAAAATAATTCGAGGTGTATTTCATCAGCCACTTTCGCGTTCTTGTGCATTTATACAATAGTAAAAAAGCTGAACAGAAACCTGTTTTAGAGCCCTTAAAACTGTGAAACTTTTTTTCGGAAGTGGCGCATCTTAAAAAGAAACTAAAACATTCTCAACTAATGTTTTATTGATAGAATAACCTTAAGAACACAACAGATGCAATTTGGGCGACTCTTAACGAATGATTCAGTAAAGAATAAGTTTGTTTTTACCTGCTTTTTTCCACAGTATCAATTTTCTACATAAAACCTCGAACATGAAACGTTCAGAAGAACGCCTGTTTACATTGTGAGTTAGGGTAAAGTGCTCACAATGTAAGACACCACACTAATCAACATCAGGGATTTCGCAGGGGTTTTCCTTACAAGCCAAATAATCGGAACAGACATGGCAAAACGCAGTGAAAGTTCATTCGATATAGATTAGACACCATCCTACAAACTGGCTTCTCAAGAATGTAAAATAAGGAACGAAAACAGAAGAAAATGTTACTACATTGTGTGCGTTTGAAATGAAAAAAATACAGTCTACAAAATCATAAAATACAGTTTTGCTTTGATTTCGATGCGCAACTTGATTGACACATTGTTATGCTTCGACTTTCCTCAGAGTCATGAGATATGATACTATATCAAACAAGAAAGTTACAATAAATATCGCACGCTTCGCATAGCGTTATAAATTTCAAAGTTTTAGATAAGAATGATAGGTCAGATAGAAAGATATGATCGTATTGACATATTCTTTGTTCATGTTGTGAATGAAACATTTAGGTTTTAGTTGACCCGTATTCTGATAATAGTTTAATTTGATACGGTCTCCGTGAGTAAAAACAAAGGGAGAAAACGGTCCCCGTTTTATCATTGGTTATATATTGACATTCAGATATAATTCATAATGTGAATAGGAGAACATTAAACTTTACTTTAAAAATGCATGCCTTTTCACATTTTTTTTTGCCGTTTATAGGTATTTTGGGATAATATGCAAGGTATATCTTTAAACCTAGAAAGGGTTAAATCTTTTCCTTATGTATTTCTTTGTAATTATATAATTTTGTTTCTCTTATCAAAAAACACTTTAAATAAACAAACATACTATATTTTCGAAGAGACGATTTTCCATCTTGCTAATATTTGGAACTTCGATATTTAATCTATAATAAATACGTTTACTACTACCCTTGAAAATTTCAATTAACATTTTTTGTCTAGTTTTGATAATGTGTGTAGAGTAAATTTGCACTGGTGAAGGATTCTTATGCAACTGATGCTTTACATTGCTAGGGTACATGAAAGCACGGGATGGGCTGCCTCTTCTCTAAGAAATCGAGTCCACCACTGACCTCGGGCGACCGGGAAACAACCTCCACACGGGTGCAGCATTTATCTACCTCAAGCAGCAACGGAATCGTTCGTGTTCCTAAACTCAAACTAAATGATGATCAAAATGGCGAGATTAACCATCACTTACGCATTAAGTCACCTCCTCTTGCTCCGCGCCCTTCGCCAACATCTACTATCGAATCACCAACAGAACCAACAGAACTACCCACCCCTGAAGACAAAAGACCACCTTTACATGTTCAGTATGCCGAAGACCTGGAACCAGTAGACACGTTCAAACCGGAAATGACGTCTTCAACAATGACAGATAAGCACAGCCGGTCGAAAGTGTCAGTTTCAAATGTAACATTAAAATCGAATGTTAGTGGCATAAGAAGTGCTCCAATGCCCTCTCAAGATCTTTCAATCGAAGATTTGGACACGGAACTGGAAGAATTTGATAAATATAGGTTAGTGTATAGCAGGCCTTCCAGGCCTAAATCAGAGTCACATTTGATGCGTAACAGAACGTTTGTTATAAGGCATGGATTTAAAGATATAAATCTGGACAGACCAAAATCAGAAAGATTTCATACAATGGCTGAGCCAAACATGTGACCTAGATTTTTAATTTTTCTGAGAATTCGACAAGTAAATGTTGTTTTTTTTTTTTATTCTAAAAAAGGAAGTAGTGTACAGTGTAACAATAAAATTAAATAACTACAAAAGAAATATTGACAAATATGTATAAAACAACGTTTCAAAATAACGATAAAAAATGAAATGTCAAATTTGTGTTTGACATTCACAGTTTTACAGCTTTTGCCTGCAGACTAGTTCCTTTTGACGAGGTTAGAATCAAAAGGCAGTAACAGATACTGTTACTTTTGGATTTTTAAAATTTCATGACTTTTTAATTTCTTTGTGGAAAACTGAATACAACGCAATGATAAAAAAAATTCTGTTCAGATGAGAAAGATAGAGTAGATCTACAAAAATGTTTTATTTTATATATTACACTTTGACTAAAATGACTTATTGCGAAAAACTTTGCATGTTTTTTTTTTATCTTTTGCCTGTAATCTACGTAATCAGGAATCAATTGTGTGATTTAGCATACGTTTAGTTTTGCAGGGGTAATAAGTAATTTCAACAAGGGCGATCAGTGATCACATGTGTCGCCTGATGATAGCCAATTAAACAGTAGTATTGAGAGGTGATTAGAAAGTTTGTAGGCTAAAACGCATTTTTGATTCAAGGGCCATAACTCAGCCAAAAATCATTCAACCGAAAAACCTATAAGACATGCGCAAGTGCTTGAGGTACAAAACAATCCTGTAACATTTCATTTAAAGTGCTTTAGTAGTATAAGAGAAGTAGTCCGGACAAACTTTAGAAATAAAAAATCATTAAAGGGCCATAACTCTGACAAAAATCATTGAACTAGAAAATGCTGACGAAATGCACAACTAGACTTGGTACTGATCATTCCTGTAAAGTTCGGATGAAATTGCACCAGTAGTTTCTGAGGAGTAGTCAGGACAAGTTTTGTGACGGACGGACAGACGGACGGACGGACAGACAGACGACGGAGAAGTGATCCCTATATGTCGCGGCTACTTCAGAGCAGGCGACATAAAAAAAGTGTTGTCAGATTTTTTCACTTGAATTCTTCGTTATCATGAACTAATTGCGTGATTTAGCATAGGGATTATCAGTAAATGACAAATGTCATTACGTAGAATTAAGGTGAAACAATCTGACAACGCTTTTTTTAAATTACTTATTACACCTGCAAAACTAAAAATCACACAATTGATTCATGATTGCGTAGACTATAGGCGAAAGGTCAATTATTTCAGCAGTATTAAAACTGTGCTGTAAAATCTAGTTGATTTTTATTACAATGGGGGACATTAGTGGATAATCTACCCTGAATACTCTGATATTACATCGGTCCTTTCATTTGGATTCCTCTGCTTTTATCGCTATTTTCATTTTTGGTATGGTAATAATTAAGCCTCATTATTTGCCACAATGGTAGTCAGATTACACATTTAGTTAGTTTATTTGTTAATACCAATATAAGATTTTATTACACTTCGAGGACCAAGCGGAGATTGTCGAACCTTACCGATCTTTCTTTGAATGCATTGGAAATTAAACGCCTCATTATTTCCGCTGTTGCGTAAAAATACGAGTTATGAGTTTATAATTGTAATTGTTATTTGATAACCTCGTTTTCTAAATTCCGTTGTTGTGTTTTTTTTTTGTTTGTTTGTTTTTTTTTTTTTGCCTTCAAAAAATGATAAAGAGAGAACTATCAAGATATGAGAAAAAGTGAAATCAAAATAAATGAAGAGACAGGGATGAGAATATAGAAAGAAGTTCGGACTCTTTTTACATGTACATTATAAAAAAAAAGAAAGAAGGAGAGAAAGTAAAAAAAAAATAATTTGAATGAAGTGACAAAGAAAGAAGAAAAGCAAAAAAGAAAGAAAGAAAAAAGAAAGAAGAAAGAAAGTTAGAAAGAAAGGAATGAAGAAACGAAAAGTGAAAGAAAGAAGGCAAGAAAGAAAGAAAGAAAAGCATTTAGACACCCATTTTATACTTATGATAATGAACAACCGGAAAGTGTTGTGGTCTAGTTTCTATTGTAATTGATCTTTCTTTCCTTTAAGTTTTAAAAAGGAAATAAACTTAAACTTAAGTAAATTCTGTTTGTGTTACAGAAATTTAGACAACTGATAACAGGCGAGTTGCTTATGACAATATACAGGTATCAAAAACACTTCTAGAAATTCTATTAGGGTCATATAACTGCCCAGCTGTTTCGTGTATTTTCAAAGAGAAAAATCAAAATCATCATTAGGTTCAAATTCCTTAGGTTCATGATGACGACGACGACAACAACAAATAATAATAATAATAATAACAATAATAATAACAACAACAACAACGACAACAACATCTGAGAGTCATAGCTTTTGAACTCGCAGTAGTTAGAAACTAAGAATTATTCAGATTTAAAAGAAAATGTAGATTGGTTTTTTTAACCTTCACCGGACTTGGTAAATTCTGTTAAATACTCGAGCATGTACAGTAACATTTAAGTTTATACTTATATTACGCGTTTCAACATCCATGATATGGATGTTTTAATGGTCTTGTTCAGTCATTTAATTAGTCTTCTTTTGGCGTAACTTTTGAGCTTTATTTTGAACTTTGAACTTTTGAACTTTATTTCACATATCCTGCTACAATAAACGCTATAAAGATTTACTTGCCATAAGTATTACAAATGCATTGTAAATTCACAACATCAGTCTCATTATCACTCGTAATAAATAATCTTACTCCTGTTACCCATAATACAGTTTGTTCTTTTGTTTCAGCAATAAAAGGTTTCCATTCCGAGAGGGAGACAACTTCAACCCCACAGCTACTGACGTCCTCTTGCCAAGAAGAAAAGCGACATCTACTCAAGAAAGCACTGTACAGTCCAACAAAATTAAGACTGACAGAAATCATGACAGAATTATAAACAAGTCTACCCTTTCAAGCACAAATGAAACGTTAGAAAAAAATGTGAAAATAAATGATGAAAAATCTGACGATAAAACTGATGAATCGAAAAATGTTTCAAACGAGTATAAACCTTTAAGAAAAGATACGCCTTTCCCAAAAGTGATTGTACCTGAAAACACGAAACCTGAGCATAAAACAATGCCCTTAACGTTAGAAGAAATTTCTGAGGATATGAGTTCTGTTTTCAATAAAAATATGACATCGAAAATATCGTCTAATGACAATCTATCCGAAGCGGCAGTTGATGAAACTAGTGAAAGAAATAAAAACATTGTAACGTTTGATATGTCTAAAGACAAGAGGTATTCAGAGTCTACACACGATAAAACTGATGGCAGTCCTACAAAGAGTGATACCTTGAAACATAGACCAGGAACATTGAGTGAAATACACGTTCAAACAACACAGACTCAGGAGTTACATTCAAACAGTCACCACATGGCTATGGCAAAGACATTATATGAACAGGACTTAGAAAAAAGCAGAAAATCGCGAAAACGGAAACATACCAGAAATAGGAAGTCTGATTATACCCCGCGAACGACAGGTGACAAAGAGAACGAGGGGTACCTTGGTGGTTCTCTTAAAACATTAAAAGGACGTCCTGGATCTGGCACAAGTACCTGGACATTAGACAGTCAGAAAACTTTTGGTAGCACAGACAGTCTGCTTAGTTTTGACATGGAAACAGGACAAGAGACAAAGCCAGACAGGTACTCTTACATTCAAGCAGAGACAACACCAGTCAGTTACAAAAGCTATAATTTAGGTGAAAATACAGAAATTATTGACCTTGAAGATAATGGAGATCTAAATGATTCATGGTTGAGTGACAGTCCTGGAAAAACGGATGAACCTTTTAGCGTATGGTACGGCGTGAAACCATATTCAGTTGTGCCTAGCAGTGGACGGAGGGATGCAGGTGTTGTCAGAACCGTCGCAAGTGGTCCAAGTTCAAGTGAATTGAGCACAAAACAAAAACTCATGTATTCTCGTTTTGCTAGACGCCCGCAATCAGAGTCTGTATTAAGAACGACCGGAAAGCCACCGCTACCCCCTGGCTCTGAACAAAAATTGAGACCGGTCTCGGATACATGTAAGAGACCAAATGTAAGATACTTCACAACTGATTTAGACATTCACTGATGATTCTTGGAAAAATATATTTTTAATACTGTCATGAAATGTCTGAGTTTAAAAACAAGTACAAAGCTTAACGAGAAAGACTATGGAAATTGTGCTTTATACATGTGATTTAAGAATAACACTTTTAATAAAAAAATTGCAAATCTTTGCTCTGCAACAAATGAAATAAAATGTAAGTCCTTACCATGTTGGTTCTATAACTTCAGATGTGTGTCAGCTCGAAATGTGTGGCAGCTTTGTAGAATTGAGACTGTTCAATTACAGTTTATTCCGGGCCGCCAGGGCGGCACGGATATTCGCATAGAATATTTCTATGAAATCTGCGAAAAGGCCAAAGCTTACGGATGCAGTGTATATTTCTGTGGCTACATCCGGTAGAACATGTTCCCAATTTTGACCGAATATACCTTATCCACAGACATATTTACTTCCCCTGAAGAGACCTGCCTTTCATACCCATGAGGTATAAATATTTGAAATCAAAAAAAAATAACTGATGGATCGATTGTCTTTGAATTTGTTTTTGCAAACTCTTCCAGGTTTTGTAAGTTCGTTCTTGAGATTAAAACTCTAAACATATAGATAAAGATACTATTGTTAGTTAACTATTAACAATAGTTACTATTGCTATTGTTAAGGGCATTATTTATACGCTCAGGCGTCATATGGGTTTTGGCGCTATTACGGTAAATAGCGTTTTACCACGACGTGACGTTGACGTCACTTTTGCCTTTATGTGTTTTTTTACACTTGAAAAGTCAGTTGGTACAATACAGTCACTGAAATCAGACATACGTTGAGTTGTTCATGTCATCCCGACAACTCTGTAAGCATGAATATATAAATCAATAATTATTAGTCAAAGCAAAGCAGTCGCTGCTCCAAATGCTTATTGCTTAGATATGCTTATCTTCAAAAAAAAGGAAATCGTTGCATAACTAGGCCAAGTCATGACTGGAGGCTAGTAGACGATTCACTGCGCTACATACACTCAATGACCATAAATGTTTAGATTTATTCAGGTAAATTACATAAACACAAACTATATTGTCACACATGCCACATGCATACGAAACACACAAAAATGAAACAAGATTATAGTCATAATGAAGTATGTTTTATGCTACCCTAGGATTGCCCATTAAGCTAAAAGCTTATTTCCAGTGGGGTCCAATTACTGCAATAAAAACATGCTAAATTGTACAATTCATAAATGAGCATCAAAATACAAAATAAATGAAATATTTTTAAAAACAGTTGTACAACAATCAAGACAATTATCAATGTGCAGAACTAAATACAAAGTCATATATATATATGTACATTTGTATCTCATTTAAACATGAAACATGCATTCAGATAAAAAAAAATTAGTAATATATAAACAAGTTATTCACTTTTTTGTCATTTTCATTTTTTAAATAGATTTTAACATTCGTTTTAAATCTTTGAATGTCTTTGATGGACTTAATGCTGTCTGGCAAAGAGTTCCAGTCTCTTGTGGCTTTGTAAAAAAATGTGTGCGCAACATGAGAATCATTTTGTGGCAAATGAGTTCCCAAATTAAAAATGGCGGCGTACACGATAAAGATAGGTAGGAAGTTTCAGTAAATATCAGAGCTCTACAGTAAATATAACTGATAAAAATTATCCCGGACAAATCTGTCGGGAATCGATGGTAACCTGTCACCGCGTGTCTCCATGACGTTTACTGTAAACAGAAACCGGCGCGAGGTTTTCTAAATGGCACCGCACGGCAAAGAATTGACAGTGTAGGCAAAAAATCTGATTGTTAAACTAGAAAAACATTAGTGAAATAACCGGGACAAATCGAAGAGCTCTTTAAAAATGTTTGCTTAGGTTTAAATCGAGTGCACAGGCACTTGTTTAGAAGCGAATATAAGGCATTTATGAATGGCCATTCTCCAGTATATAGTATTATATTACAAGATAACCAACTTCGAAATGTAAACAAACAAAACCGAAGCACATTTATCAAGTCGCTGCAGAAACACAAATGCACTTTCAGAATAATTCCAGCATCATTTCATACCTGTAATATATGCCCTTTCCAATGATATATGTCACTACCAATAACTCCACTTTGTTACGGAGAAAATCACATTTGTTTCCATCAAAAGTCTGATTTTTTTCGACCCGTCATCTTGCGAAGCTGCTGTAAGCGAATGGTTCCCAGTATCTTATACGTACGGTATCGATACGTTGCTTTTGAGCCAGGCGCAAATTACCACGTACGCTAGATTCTTTATATTCAAATGTTTTTGGCGCGTGATTTTTAAACCCGGCTCAAAGATTTTGCAACGGTTCCGTTTACAACACTGGGAACCATTCGCTTACAGCAGCTTCGCAGGATGACAGGTCGTGAAAACTGACTTTTGATGGAAACAAATGTGATTTTCTCCGTAACAAAGTGGAGTTTTTGGTAGTGACATATATCATTGGAAAGGGCATATATTACAGGTATGAAATGATGCTAGAATTATTCTGAAAGTGCATTTGTGTTTCTGCAGCGACTTGATAAATGTGCTTCGGTTTTGTTTGTTTACATTTCGAAGTTGGTTATCTTGTAATATAATACTATATACTGGAGAATGGCCATTCAAAAATGCCTTATATTCGCTTCTAAACAAGTGTCTGTGATCGAGTGGTGCAGTAGAAAACGTTCGTCGAAGTTGGCGAAAGAAAGAAAAACCCTCAGCACAGGCAGATAGGTATTATTTAGAATGGTGAGAAACAACAGAAGACAGACACTGAATGATTTGACAAGTACGTATAATGAACAAAAAGAAACTAAATTATCATCTCGATCTGTTAAAAGGAGATTTTTGATGAAGGATTCAAACGTAAGAGTTTTCAATAGCGAAAACTACATCAACAAGAGCCGGTCGAACCGGGCGATGCTTCCCGAATAGGTCTTGGACACAGAATAGTGTGTCCATAAAGTCTTTGCCAAATTCAGCATAAAGATTTAATCTTATTTGTAGTTGCTGAAAAAGGTTAAAACTGTTTAAATATGCAATGAAGAATGTAAGACAATTACCATTTTATTCTTTATTTTTCTATCAACTTAGACAGTGGCAGTCCTATCCAGACAGTGTCATGGTCACTGAAGTAAGCTGGTGACAGGTAAACCAGAGTTTTTTGATACCTCTTGAAGTTTCAGAGTTATGTCCCGGACAAAGTTCAAAGTTAAAAGTTAACAAAGAGCAATTACTAAAAAATTAGGCAATGCAGAGTTATGGTTCTTATGCACTGCACTTCTACTCTATAAGATCTATCTACCTACAAAGTTTCTTGTTGATACTTCTTGTAGTTTAAGAGTTATGTCCCGGACAGGAAAATGCAGACGGACGGACATACAGACATACGGACGGACATACAGACGGACAAAGCGGCAACTATATGCTCTCCCTTCGGGAAGCATAAAAATTAATAAGGAAAAACGAAAACGGTTATGCATGGAAAAAAGGGGTGGACAGTTAATGAAAACTGGAAATCTGTAATCTTCAGTGACGAAACACAAATTGTTACAGGTAAAAACAGAAAGGTGTATGCATGGAGGAAGGACGAAGAGAAATACTTACCCCAGTGTGATGGCCAGCACGCAGACTTTGAGAGAAGAAATGTGACTAGTGTGATGTTTTGGGGTTGTGTGTGTTATGATGGAGTGGGAACTCTGGTTGAAATTGATGGCAATATGAACACTGGAAAGTATATTGAAACTCTCGATAATTATTTATGGCCTGTTGTTGCTAGACATTTTCAAAACCAACCGTGGATGTTTCAAGAGGATAATGCACCATACCATGTATCAAAAGCAGCAAATAAATGGAAAACAGAGAACAACATCAATACTTTAAGTTGGCCATCACAGAGCCAAGACCTCAATATTATTGAAAATATATGGCGAAAGCTAAAACTATTGGTTGAAAAACGTTTAGCCGAAATCCAAAACAAAAGTGACTTGGTGAGATTGGTGCACGAACCCTGGAGTAATATTTCCCCCATTATGTACAATGTTTGTAGGAAAGTTTACCAGACCGAGTGTCCACGAGACACCACGAGACCTGGAGTAATATTTCCCCCGAGTATGTACAATGTCTGTAGGAAAGTTTACCAGACCGAGTGTCCACGAGACACCACGAGGCCTGGAGTAATATTTCCCCCGAGTATGTACAATGTCTGTAGGAAAGTTTACCAGACCGAGTGTCCACGAGACACCACGAGCCCTGGAGTAATATTTCTCCGAAGTATGTACAATGTCTGTAGGAAAGTTTACCAGACCGAGTGTCCACGAGACACCACGAGGCCTGGAGTAATATTTCCCCCGAGTATATACAATGTCTGTAGGAAAGTTTACCAGACCGAGTGTCCACGAGACACCACGAGCCCTGGAGTAATATTTCTCCCGAGTATGTACAATGTCTGTAGGAAAGTTTACCAGACCGAGTGTCGGCAGTCATAAAAGCAGAAGGTTATATTACAAGAAACTAACCAATTCAGGTAAATTTGTTTAAAATATTCGTCAGTTTTATACTTTAATTAAGCGCTAATATGTCGATGCATTCAAGATGACGTTACATTTGGGAACTATTTTGTGGCCAACGAGTGTAGAACACAGGACTGAATAATTGTGGAAAAAAGAAACTCTATACTTTCTCTCAAATCACGGTAGTTAGAAACGTACTGAATTAGGAAATTTCTATATTGCAAAATGATCACTGAACTTCTCATAAATAAGTACTTAAATGTTATTTTAAATGTATGAATCGATACTCTATTTGATTTGGTGGTAAATAGGACATTCTGGTAGCTGATTTTTAATAAGCAGGTGCCCTTCGCAAAATTAGATCGGTTGTGTGACACTCAATCCAATATTATTTCCTTAAGTAATCTTATGTAAATATCGGAAAGTCATGATGTATGAAAAATGCATAATTTGACATTTGAAAGAGATGTTTATTTTATAAACAAGGTTAGCCGTTCAGTCTGCTGCCCTTGTCCCTGGGGCTACATACATGTAAAACTCATGAGACAAACATTGCAAAAAATCACACTGATACACATTGTTGTGAAACATGCAAGATCTGGGCAAGCGGTGAGGTCTTCATTTCAGAATCACAATGTTTTCCGCAGCGGTTGCCTGTAAGTCTGTAATAGTGAAATATATATGTATATAATAATGAAATGAATTAATTAATTGAATTGGGTTAAAATATTGTTTAAAAAATGCAATAAATGTCCAACACCATCTAGTACTAGTATTATACTATTGTATATAAACTTCATGTCAAAGGGCCGCATATTAGCTTTTTCAAAAAGCTAAGCTTGCCTTAGTGCTTCGATAAATCGTATACAGGCTACATGTAGAAATAAGGGAGAGAAATATACTGTAAACACTTACGTAAAATGACATTATTTCTGCATTGAGTAGTTTCCCTTAGTTTATTTTAAATACAAAGTTCATAAGTACAAGTCAACATGACCACAACAGAAGAACGCTAAAGATAGTTTAATTGTATTAAAGTCTGATTCAAGTAACTTTTGATTCGAGCAAACAGGCGCATCAGAATTTGGCTTCCATATCAAACCACAACAATTCACAAATCAAAAAATTATTATCTTTTTGACATGTTTTAATAGTTTCTCGATTTTCCCTTTCCCTATGCAATGTTTAGTTCGAATTTAATAATGAACACTTCCTGAAAACCTTTGTCGTCTGGATTTATTTTAGTATTTTTGTAACAACTTCTGCTGTTATTTCTTTACCACGGGGTCGAACATAATTTGGTTCGATAAAATTTTAAGCGAGGCAAAATGGTTCGATGCACTAAAATGGCGGATATTTACAATGAAAACAATCATCAAGATGGGTATTTCTTTCATAATTCAGCTACAATTGACAGTTTTTATGTAATTAATTTTGTGCATCAGGTGAGGATAAGATTATCATGAATTTCTTTAAAATCTACGGAGGACAGGTATCAAACAGAAAAAAGTTATTGAATGAAAAGTAACAGAAGTTTGTCTCAAACTTTGTTCCGTCGGAGACAAAATCGTTCATTTCGAGCTGATATTGTTAAGGTGTAATGTCTTATGAGTTGGTAAGCTCCCTATGCAGTTATGTGGATACACTACCGTTACACATTCGACCGATGCGCAGGAGAGTAATGAGTTGGCAGGCATACCTTTATATCATACTGGAGCTAGATAACATATTTTGGGGGTAAAAATTCACAGTGGAAATTCCATAGCTTAAAATCTATTGTGTACGAATGGGTGACGGTGGTACGTCCTTCTCTGTGAATTTCTCAGCGAATTCTATCCGGGAAATTATAGTTTAGTTTAGACTCATTTATTTTAAATCGATTGCTATACAATTTCTTACAACTTAGATTCATCACGCTCGATGACTGCTTCCTGGGTTCCATACCAGTTCGCGCAGCATGGAGGAATGTGAAGATCGTGAGAGAATCTCGCCTCTGACGGGATCCGAACCCGCGACCTTCGGATCCGAAGTCCTGCGCTCTACCCCTGGACCACGGTGCCTCCTAATTGTACTTAGCCGAAGGAAAAGTGATATGTTCGTCCGTGCATTTGTCTGCTCATGTAATAAGTTTATGGAGCTGTATCTAAGAAAACATATGACATATTCTGCAATGATCACATCATTTAGTCGATAGTTATTGCCAACGGAATTTTAGAAAATCCACACGTTCTTTCGTCCAGAGCCGTCTGTAAGTTACCAATAGGTAGTATCTAATAAAAAATGAATGAAAAACGCAGGCTTTTGTACAAATTTATTCTGTCATCACTACATAGTATATATATGTAAAGTAACGGAATAGTTGGACGTGGTTATAGGACGGTGAAGGCGGTTGTGTGTGTGCAACTTTTACTAGGATCACCATGGAGACCTCAAGATATTACCGTCAGTTTGTTTTACATTCCACTTATTTGTCAGTCTGTCCGTAACAGATAGGTGGATTTTCTGAATCACATAATACATAAAGATAGGCATACTGCAGTTATTCACTTGATATTTTCCACAGGATAGCTTTGACGAGTTATTGCCCGTTAATAGTTTGAAAATCCAGTTTGATGAATAGCTCAGTACTAACAGATGAAATATTATGAAACTTAACATTATCAGTGCGATGCAAATTGTTTTAAAATTTCGATCAGAAGACAACTCGTTATTTAGGAATTTTAGCCTAAAGTGATTTTCACTTTATAAAAACAGCCATTCACCCTAGAATATTTCGCTTTATATGTTTCTAGATCTTGATAAATAGGTAACTCGTACACCTATTGGAGATAAAAGGTAAAATGCTACGGTTTGAGGTAACTGTTTATCTTAGAATCTTAAACTTCAGAGCAAATCTTGTTTGGTAAGTAGTCAATCATTTACAGAGAAATTGGTTATTCCAGGAATACCGGTTAGGTGGACTGACCATGGAGATCAGCTGCACAAAATACCCGATAAGGGTGTGATGCAGAATGTACAGATAGGTAGATAGATACATATGACAAATATGATGTTGAGATCGACGTTAAATCCGAGCAAACAAACCAAACCAAACCAAAACAGTTAAATGTGCGAGCTAGTTCTGCTGATTGAATGGGGAAAATTATTGTTTTAGTGTCATAAATACAATGTTACCTCCGTTTACTACTTCAAAATACATCAAAAACCAGAATCATGCAACAGAAGACAGTCCACATAATGTAGTAAACCTTTTGTATTACACTGCAATCTCTAACGAAGAACATAAAGGTATGCATGTTACAATGGAGAAATTTATGAATTTAAAATCGTATTTCTCACATATAATACTAAGATTAAAGGTCTGGTGATCATGACGCGGAAGTGAACCTCGAATTAGAATTTAAATAGAACTTTCTCCGCTTTTAGACAGTTCTATTCGCACAATTAACATTTATTTATTTTTGTACGGACAATAAATACAGAAATACTAGAAAAGCGATTGAAAAGTGAGTGTCATGTCAAAGTCGCATCTCACAAACAAGCCTGAAACAGAGGCTCCTGCCGGAGAATTAAGTCTTGTAGGCTGGCCAATTGAGACAAACATTCCTGGTGTAGATGCTGCTCGTGCCGTAGACATAAGTCTTGTAATTGAGACGAATATTAATGATGGAGAGACTGTTCGTACAGGAGACACATGTGCAGGCGGGCCAATTGAGGCAAATATTCTTAAAACAGAGGCTGCTCGTGCCGGAGACACTAGTCATGCAGGCGGGCGAACTTCTTCAGGAGCTAACCAACCCGACAATCTTAAAGAATGCCTGGACTCAACAATAAGAACTACTTGTGCTAGGACCCTGTCTCGTCCTACTGGTATTGCAACAAGGAAACGAAATCTGTCCATACCTACAGAAAGTGATGGTAAAAGAAAATGTGATACACTGTCAGGTGAAATAGATAAAAGTAACACTGAGCTCAGCACTGACAGTGATAACTCTGAACTTTCACTGAAAAAGGTTGTGAAACGAAAATCACGTAAGACAAGGAAGATCCAGAAAGCAAAACATAGTCTACTTTACTACCCAGCTAAGTCTGCAAACAAACTAAAATCAACAAGATCCAAGGCAATTACATCAAAATCAGACTCCAAAACAAAGCCAAAAAGGGTAAATGCGAAATAAAATGCAAGTGCTATCACTGTTTCTGAAGACATTGTCAGTTCAAATCCCATCCTTCTGTGACACATGTAGAGATTGACCTAGGTGGTGATGAGAATGAAGGACTCCTTTCGGTGTTACATAAATTAGCAGAAAAAATGAACAAGATGTCATTATCTATGGAAAGGTTACGCAAGGATGTGAATTATAAAATTGAAAAGGTAACAATTGATGTAAATAATAAACTTGAAATGGTCGCTGATGAAATGAAAAAGAAACTATCTCATAAGTTTAACAACATGATTGATTTTAGATTTAAGAAAGAACAAATAAAAAGCAAAATGATATAGAGGAAGAAGTTCAAAGTGTCAAGGATGAACTAAACACAGAAATTTCATGCCTCCAATCACAAATGGACAACTTGAACACAAAATCACAATTGTGCAGGGACTTGAATTTATGCATTCATCATCCTCAATGTCCCAACGAAAATGTCGATCAACTTCGAAGATGTACCGAGGTTATTAAAATTGGACTTCAGAAGAGCTAAGAGAAAATAGAGAAATTATGATAAACCTGGTGTTATTACTGTAACCTTCAATACATATTAGGACAGAGAAACTGTGTTAAGGGACAAATCAATGTCAGGTTATAACTTGAAATATGAAAATGTATTAATATCACTCGAACATTCTGCCGAAACAAGACTCATCAATAAGAACTTCAAGCTCCTAATCTTTCGTTTGGGCTTATCTGGACTCAATCTCGAATTGTGGCTAAAATGGAGTAGACAAAATGGTGCTAGTGGTCAAAGAAGAGGGCGTGATAGTGTCTCTTCGGATTAATATTCCCAGATTGACTCTTTGTGATTATTCATTAAATGACAATAGTTACTCTTGTAGAAACGATGGAAACAACAAGTCAGGCTATGACAGGAGTCATAGTCAATGTAACAATTCAGTCAGGCATAACCATAATAGACATCCTGGCTTCAATGATAGGCGTGACAACCATGATATGCATCACTACAGAGAATCGCTCAAGTCATCACTTTAGAAACAACTGTAAGAGACGTGAATACAGAGACAGTCATGACAGCTGAGACAATAGAAGATACCGTGGCAATAGTGACAATAGAGAAAGCCGTGATAGGCATATGTGCATAGACAGGTATGATCACAGAGACAATGACCATTTTTACCTATATGATCATTAGTATAAATTTGGGTTTTGGAATGTCATGGGATGGTCAGCTAATGAAGTTTCCGACAACTTTCTTGAACAATGTATTGAAAATCTTAATTTAGATGTTGTTTGTATAGCTGAAACTCATCTGTTGATTAACAAATTAAATAAAATGAAAAAAAAAACTATGTATAAATTGTATTACAGAAATTGTAGAACGTTACTTCATGTAAATGCCAAAAGTGGATATGGTGGCGTTTGTATTTTTTAATTAAAAAGTATTTGCTTTCAAAGTTTAAAATATCAATCCTTGATAGCTCATATGAAGGTATTTTATGGCTCTCATTGAAAGACAATGTCTCTGACAATGTTTTTAAAAAATTGTGCTTCTTATCTGCCCCCTAAAGGATCAAGTCGTTATTTAAATCCACAAGATTTTTCAGACCAATTACTTACGAATGTGTATGAATTTCAGAATTCTGGTAAATTTGTAATTTGTGGCGACTTTAATAGTCATATTGCTGATATGCCAGCTTTTTATACAAGGAATAGACGATGTTGAATATAGACATGTGATTAATTATAATGAAAATACTAGGGATGTCAACGAGTATCCGAGTACTCGGATATCCGGATACTATGTTGGTATCCGGATACAAATTTGGTATCCGAATATTCGTATACAAAATGAAAAAAAACAGCGGTAAAATTTAACTTTGATAAAAAATTCAAACACTGGCAAAATTAATTTTGCAATTTCATAACGCTGAATATAATCGCGTCTATTCACCGCCGGCGGCATATCCCTGATTTGTTTATTGATAAAGCGTCAATCTGTCGCACGCCATTTAATGTGTTTATTCGTCTTGCAAACTGTTGGGACCTAACGCGACATCCCATTGTGTAGCAATAACTTTAATCCATGGTGTTTACTTAACATATACTAGAGTAACTTGCCCCATTGTTAATCAATTAGCAGTGTCAAACATGCCAATTAAGGGTTTCACGGTAACTTCCGCAATTGATTCTATGATAGTTTTAACGCAAGACTAATAAAAAATGTGATTACTCAAATGATGTATCCAATCAACGATTTGCTAAAAGAAGCATTATGATTTTAATATTTCAAACAATCATTCTTTCCTAAAGTATTCGCATTAAAAACTTTGAACCATTCAAAAATATTTAACCCATTTAAAACTTCTGACACATTTGAAATCATTGTTTTTTTTTTGTTATTTTGGTTGGCGCTCACATAGTCACGTAAGCTGCATAAATACATGTTCCGGTGTACAAAAACGATTATGTGACATAGACTTGAGGATACAAATAAAACAGCGTTTTGATCTACGGTGATTTTAAATGACATTTTTAAATTACATAGTTTATTTCTTTTTTAAACAAAGACAGACCATGCCAAAAAAAAAAAAAACACGACGGTAATCGTTTTCGTTAGACACTTAGACTTAACGCACGTGCGTATTGGCGGGAAAATATACTTCAAGAGACACGAGGAAAATAAAAACAGTAAACAACATGTCTTTGTTTTATTAACTTTATTAACACGTAATGACAGTTATTATTTTTGTAAAACTGTCTTAACACCTGTAATAGGATTACCAGAACAATATGTAAAACAGACGTCAAATGTAATGTTTGGCATAGGAATTGGAACATTGAGATCGTACAGTCGTCGATTTTATACGAGTATCCGGATAGTATCCGGATAGTCTATACGGATATCCGGATACCGATTTGGGTATTCGTTGACATCCCTAGAAAATACATATGGAGATTATTTTATTTAATTACTAATAACTAAATACTAATTATTCATTTAGATCTTTTTCTGAAAAAAATACCCGTGTTTTTCAATTAATTTAAAGCGACTGACTCACAAAATATAGCTGAAAATTTTTCTTTAGAATTTAAGAGAAGTTAGTATACTATGAACAAACATAATATCATGCTTCTATAAACCATGAAAACTGAAAACAAAAGTTAAGACCAGGATTCGAACCCATGTCCTTCTGGTCAGTAAAACACAAAACGACAGCTTATACCACTGACCTACAGACACTACATACATAGAATGTGTCAAAATAAACCCTGTGACTAACGGGGTAATTTTTTATCTATAAAATGTGTAAAACTTTATATCACGATGTTTTTTCTGTAACAAAAATGAGTCAGTAATTTAGTTTAGATATGTCCTTCACAATTACAGCTATAATGTCTTGATGTATCAACATTCGTCTCCACCGATTAAGGGAGCGGTTGTTATTTTCATATTTTACCCGTTATTCCCCGTTGATTAAAAGGGCCAATTCTAGCGCAGACAAGTAATAAATTATGAATGATGTTTCTAAGTGTGATATAAATGCCCCGTGAAATACGTTTTTTGTCACTCTCCGCATACGACCAAAATTAAAAGATTATTGTTAAAATATTGTATCACTAAAAAGTGTATCAAACTAATTTTAGAACACACATTCTAATAAAGAAAAACAAAAATAAAAGCCAGGAAATTGATCTTGTAATTATATTTTAAATGTTTACAAACTAAAAACTGAAATATAATATGAATGATAACAATTTCAAAAAGAAATTCGAATTATGTCTATAATAACTACACTTTAATTGTACCAAAATAATTAATAGCATATGTGAGAAACAACAATAATGCAATGATAAAAATCGGTTTACAAGACAAATTGCATATAATAATGTAATAAAACATAATAACTGAACTGGCGGTCAATCCCTTTCACATTTTAACACTGTGTTTTCCTCATTATGTAACCCCAATTTGAAATTAGCTTATGTACCGCCTATTCGAATCAATATTATTTGTATGCAATCGACATCATTTCGTACACAATCGGTCAGCCTAGAAATCTTATCTATCTCAAGAGTCCTGCGTTTGTCTAAAGCCCAAGATTTCTACCAAGCTGTGGCTAGAAACGTACAAACATGGAAACAGCATATCAAAATGTTTACTTTCTTCAGCATACAATAGCTTTACCACTAGGCAACGACAATGTCTAACATAAATCAATAAGAGCTAGTTTTCTCGCATGCAAGCTAGATATTTTGGAATGTGGCCACACTATATCAAAACCACGACTCTTTGCAGCCAGCAGAACATAAAGATTGCGTCTACTCTACATCAAGGTTTATGAACTCCCCTGGAATACTTTCTTTGTTTATAAACAACGGAGAACTGTGTAGTTCTTCTTTATCCTTTAATAACGGTAGTCCATTGAAAAGTTTCTTTTCAAACCATTTGTCTTTTACGTTGAGATATATATATTTATTCAAGTAGTGGCTGATTTCCTGGTAAAGATTTTTTTGCTCCACCTCTTCTTTCATCAATACGAGAAGGTGGTTTGATTTTTCTCGCAATGACTTTTCATACACAGTTCTAAATGTAAACAACGACCATTCATCTATGACGTGTGACGGTGATAGTATAAAATATTGTTCTGTGGCAACGATCAATTGCGTTTAATACGTTTTCTTCAATTGACGCCCCCACTAAAAAATCTCTGTCTGGTATACAGTAACTAAATCCCTTTTCGTCCAAAAGGGGCAGTAACTCTCGCAGAACAAAGCCAAAATCATCATCGTGATATGATATTAAGGCGTGTGGGTTTGACGATACACCAATATCAATTGATTCAGGGTTCAGGTCTGTCTCTTGTACTGGTACAGAGTCTTCGCAATAACTATTGATGAAACACCGAGAAATATATTCACTCTTTCTTCTAAAATGTGTGATCTGAGAATTGTCTGCAGTGGATCTGACTGCATTTGGCATGTAATATACAATCTTATTTCTAAAAAGCTTGTCCTTTGAGTCGACAAATCTGCCTCGTTTTATAAACCTCCTCAAATCATTGCCTTTTATATCATTCACTTTTATATCATTCGAGACTATTATCCCATAATGGGACTTCGTTTCCTTTATTTTCTCTTGAGCTATCCGCCATGCTATGACAAAATTTTCGGATGACGTCGGCCAATCATTTGAGAGGCAAAATATCATGCGCTTACTGTTTCTTACAGTTCTTGTAAGGTTTTCCTGAAATGAATATTCCACAACAAAGTCCCTAGCCATATCACAAACGACAAAATGATATTTTCGTTTTCTAAAAGAGAAACTATCCTTTCCATGATCCAGTCTGTCTGGATGCCAGAATGGACGACTACACAGTCGATATTTTCGTGCCCCTCCATAGAATCCCTGTCAAATGGATGGACACCAAAGTACACAAACAGCAAGACTTTACATTCAAGCCTGTATGTATAGAAAAGAATGGCAAATATCAAAACAATGATAACAATTGTTGAGCAAACAATAGACGGCATAATAACATACCGCGCCTCGTCAAATTTAGAATCAGTGTGGCACAAAAACTTTCCATCCGGGACTTCCGTAAAACGCTTTCCTTCTTCGCTTTCGATTTTGCATGCAACTTCATCCGAGTTGTTTATTATCTCTCTCTTATTTTCAAGCCATTTTTTCATCCATCGAGTTCTGCAGTCACACGTGAAAGGATTGGGCAAAATTTTCACCGTTGTTAAATCTAGGTCTTTCAATTCTGACGGCAAATAAGCAAGCGCATTTGAATAAAGCCTTATATCTTTCAACTTCTTCATTCTGTTAAACACATCTCCATCTATGGCCTCGATCTTGTTAAAGCTAACATCTAACATTATAATATTCTCTGGATTCGCTAACTCTGTTACTTGTGTGATATTGTTCTCACTGTACCACAACTCTAACGGAGCTATTGGTAATTCAGAATGTATCCGAGTCAAAGACTTGTTCCTACAATCCACTATGATATGCTTGACTGTGTCTCTTTCATTACAGCTGCATTCGACTGGGCAACCCGCTACTGAAACTTTGCAGTAAGTTTCGTTTGGTTCTACTTTAAGCATCTGCCGCTTTGCTAGTTCTTTTGGTCTCTGACACACCCAGTTTTTAACAAAATACGCGTCTTCAGAGATAGTTCCAGATCTCATATGTTTATCTATGAATTTTGCCAAAACATTTATGTTACAATCACAAAGTATTGGGTTGTTCTCTAGGTCGAATCGAAAACGAAGTAAGAGATACAGAAGTATCTCCTCCAGTTCTTTTGGCGGATTTTCTTCTACTTTCAGGCTACTAATGCTACAGTTAGACAGGATAATATTTTTCATGACATTTGACCTCCTTTGATATACCTTTAGGGCCTTAATTGATTCGAGAAACTGTGTAAAATTTTCAAACTTGATATCAGTAGAATGAAAGTCTGCAAGAGTAAGACCTGGAATCCAAAATATGAACTCTGGAAAATCCTTAAGCGGGTTGAAACGAAAATACAGTTTCTTCAATGTAACTGACCCCAATGGAAAAGCAAGCAGGTTGAGTTCTTTTAATTTGTTGTGATTCAAACAAAGCGCAGCAAGGTTGTGCAAGTTTGTAAATAATCCACCAGGAAGGGATTCAAGTGCGTTGTTGCGTAGATCAAGTATCCGAAGGTTATGCAGATTATGAAACAATTTTGTGGTTAAAGATTCTAATTGATTTTGGCCGATATAAAGGCGTTTTAATGAGACTAATCTATCAAACACACCCAAAGGTAAAGTCTTTAACATATTTTTACTGATGCGCAGAATTTTCAGGTTACATGTAATTACATTACTAAATGTACCCTCTCCGAGAAATTTTAAGCCATTCCATCGAAGAGTTATCTCATGTAGCAATCCATGGAAGATAAAATTTCGAAGATCCTCGATACTGTTACCATCAAGATTAAAAAGTCGGTTAACTCTATTATACCTACTAAGGACAACTTTTGGAACGATGGATAGTCTTGATGAGCTCAGAGAGATATTTCTTGGTAGGTGCACCGTTGTTTCAGTCCATGGAAACGCTTTTGGTGGCATTGATAGTTTATTACTTGGTAGCTCCAGACTCTGTAGATGTGGGAAGACTTCTACCAGGTAACCAGGAACTGTTTTAAGAGACATATTTGAAAATTTGACTCTTTCAAGAAACGGATATGTTTGGGTAACATTAAAAATGTCGGATATTTGCAGCGCTTCTTTGCCTTGATTCATGTATGCAAAGTTTACGACGTCGTGCAGTCCGTCAGCTAAACTGTTTTCACTATTTTCAGCTTTATTCATTTTCGGTGATGAATTCAGTATTGAGAATGAGATTTCCAGGACATTTGTATCGCCGACGTTTATTAAATTATTGATATTATCAAGATCAATTGTACATTTCGCTATCCCTACGAAAAACGAAATGTGTTTGTAGACGTTGCCCTCATAACTTGAGAAATGGATACTGCGTTGTTCTTTGCAAATAAATTCGATTTTGACTAATATTGGTGTCATTAGTAGGGACAAGGCGTTTATAATTTCAGTCGTGTTGAGGAAACAGTGCTGTTCACTTTCTTCTCGAATCATCATAAATCTGAAAATATGAAAATAATAGATAATAGTGAGGCAACACTACAAAAAGACCGGCTTGTTGTACCTTGCAGTTCAATAAAGCTAACAATATAATGTGTAATGGATGTAAGAATATCATTTGAACGCAAACTAACATCAAACTTTGCTCTTACCTGTTGATTTAAATTGCCGATGGGTATATAAAGAGAAAAATAATCTTTACAGTCATTATGAAAATACTAATCTTTAACATTCGCAACCGTTTTTTTTTCCGCTTGACCAATTACTTATGCAAGCTGTTTGCTTAACGTTTAACTCGAAAAACTCTCTGTCTGTTTTAACCAGTCTATAATGCATTGACTGTTAAGGTTTTTCTTAATTTTGTGACTGTGCCGTTAAAGGCTGCTTCAAATTTCATTATAGTTTTGCTTTCGGTATTGGTAAAATCGACGCTAGGTTTTCATCATCAGATTTGAGCAATATTTAAATAGAGCCCCAAACAAGATTCGCTTTTTATAAAATGCGCTCTTTTAATATTTATTTGGAAATCAGTTTGCGTAAATGACAAAGTTATGTATTTAAACCTAAACTGTAAAGGGAAGGTTGGACTGGAAATAGTATATTAGAGGTAAATAAGAAAAATAATTAAAAAAACAGTTCGTGTGCAGGAAATCGGAGTGGTTGATGTTTGTGTTTAAGAAGCTCTACTGGGGGTAACTGTTTCCAAATCATGTATCATTTTTTATAATGCAAGTTTTTTTGTGATAAAATAAATACCCAGATTATAAAGCATACAGGAGAAAACATCTCGTATTATGTGTAAAAGCGGACAAGATTGCTGGGAGGATTTGAATAATTTCTTACACATTTCTGAAAATGCACGTTTAGAGCTGGTTGTGACCTTTAGTGTTTTAATAGTCTTTCTTCACTCTAGTTTTAATAACACATTAGCAATGTTTTTCAAGCTTTTAAACATGCGTTAGAATAAATAATAGCTGCAGTAAGATTTTTTAACTTGTATATTTCATTTAATTCAACAATTTTGGAGAGGTAAGATCAAAACGTAACTGAGACTTTTTGTCACTTTTGATGTTTTTCTGCTATTCTGTTGTTCTGCTATTCTACTGGAGTTGTTCTGCTATGCTGCTGAAGTTGTTCTGCTATGATGCCATTCTGCTGGAGTTGTTCTGCTAATCTACTATTCTGCTAACTTTACACAGACCATTTCAACAGAAAATGTTTTTTCTAAACAAACACTGAAATTATATTACGACCATTCCAAGTTAATCGAAGAAATAAAAATTGAATGAAAAACTTTCCTGAGAGTAACGAATACACAAGTTAGCTAACTCAACGAAGCGGTCTCTTCCTGGACAGTTTCTGATGTTGCAACGGAAGTAATTATGCAAGAAGTTTGTTTGGCACGGTATTAGGTACTTCGTTATGAAAGAAACTACTAAAGTGCAGCACAAATAACGTACTGTTCTACGGACTTCAGTTGCTTCCCATAATAGAATAACTGTTGTTGTTAGTGACACATGATGTAACACATGGTAGGGTCTTCTCTTTGGCTGCGCACTGGAAAAACAGATGAACCACTAGCCACACGTAGCCGTGAGGATAGTCGTTGCCTAAAAATATAAAATATTTCCATTAGAGATCTATCAAATTTCATCCAAAAATATGCTCTATGGTTGGCAGAGGAGAGAGAGGGGGGCGGGATTGATGGATAGACTTTATAATTGAGGATGGATGGAGAGAGAGAGAGAGAGAGAGAGAGAGAGAGACGTTCGTTATAATTGAGGCATTCAATCAAGACTTCAATAGCCTCAGCCTTTGATTCGAGATTCTTTCGAAAGCCACGGACGCATTTTTAAGTGCTTAAAGCTGATAAACTCTGTATAAACATTTTAAAGGAATAACAATTTAAAAATGGCCAGACAGATTCTTTAAGAATTAAGCCTAATAATCAATAGAGACAAATTATTATATCTTAAACACTTAAAAATCTATTATCATTTATTAATATCGCATACATGTTGTTCTTAAAATCTTTCTTTTACGAACTATGTAATTCATTATTTGGCTAATCGAGGAAACAAATACATAACAAGTGCAGTGGTAATGTCCGCCTCCTGCACGGAACGTTACGGGTTCGAATTCTATCTCGGTGAATGAGGTGTGTCTTTGAGCAACGACTTAATTTTAACATGGCTCATCACAGCTCCTAACAATGGCTCACTTTTTTCTTCTCCGTTGTCTCGAGAGCTATTTAAGTAAGCTTAAGTGTCTAAAATCTGGTCATTATTATTTTATATCTATGATCATAATATAATATTTATATAATTTTTATTTAAACAATTAAGCAAAACGTCACAGAGAAAAAAAATGTGCAAGCAGTATATATAATTATATAATTATATATATTATATAAAGTAATAGAATAAAGCTATTCAGTTTATCAGTCAATCAATATTATGAATACATATACAAAAGAACGAGAAAAAACATTAATTGAATGAATTTTATGAAAATAGTTTAACATATTTCTCCCTTTTTTAGTTGCTTCATTCCGTTATCGTTTTTATACACATTCTTGGCGGCATTGAAATGTAAAGCGAATATGAGGCCTATTTTCCATAGAAGCAGTGTTATTTGAGGGTAATTTTGACATTAACGTCAAGGTGGTGCTTACACTTGACACTTTCGGCGTCTAAACGTTTGCTAAATTTTGTCTTATGTTCTTTGCAAGTTGTTACAAAATATTATCACCGGGTACATAATTGTCTATATTTTGTCTATATTTTTTTCTTTTTGAAAGGTACTTCACGAGCACAGTCTGACACTTGTTAGGGGAAAAAGTGTTATCCAAATGTCTGAACAATGTCCAGCTCTTACCCATGAATTTATTTGATGGTAGTATTTGTTAAATGGTTATTCATATGTGTTTGATAAATGGTGGTCCATGGAGATTGACCGATACTTGATGTTACACATTTTTCATATGAAATTGACCTTCAAACAATTCTGTTAGTTTTATCATCATTGAAAACAAGAGCTATCACTTATGGTGATAAATACCCCCAATATACCGCCTGGACATACCAGTTTCTACATTTATGTTTTTTTTTTTTACAGTAATATATAGAGAGAATAATAGGTTAGTGTCTTAATATGAGAAAGTTTATCCGTCAAGGCGTAGGAATTTTCGGTCGAGCCGTCGTGATAAACAAAAGTCGTAAGTTTGTTTTGTTTTGTTTTGGGGTTTAACGCTGATTTCAACATGTGTTATATCTCGACGGTCAGTCCACCTAACCGGTATTCCTGGATAACTCACCAGTAATTGCCAATTTCTCCGCAAGTGACTGACTACTGTTCCCACATGATCTACTCTGAATCAGCGGTGAGAGACAAATGAACATTAGACATAATGTCTTGAACAATTGTCATGGAGAAATTTTGCCCTACCCAGGGGTCGAACCAACGACCGATGGATTACTAATCCAGTGCTCTTCCTATTGAGCTAAGGTTTGATCCTTTAAATTGCGCTTAAAAAACAATAATGCTATACTGAAACATTACATAACAGGCAATGAAAAAAATAGATCGAGTTATAAGAAGCACCCACAACAAGCAATGAAGAAAAATATTAGATTTATAGAAAGCACCCAAAACAAGCAATGGAAAAATCGAGTTATAGGAAGGATCCACAACAAGCAGTGGAAAAAATTCGAGTTATAGAAAGCATCCACAACAAGCAATGGAAAACATTCGAGTTATAGAAAGCAGTCACAACAAGCAATGGAAAAAATTCGAGTTAAAGGAAGCATCCACAACAAGCAATGGAAAACATTCGAGTAATATGAAGCATCCACAACAAGCAATGGAAAACATTCGAGTAATATGAAGCATCCACAACAAGCAATGGAAAACATTCGAGTAATATGAAGCATCCACAAAAAGCAATGGAAAACATTCGAGTTATAGAAAGCAGTCACAACAAGCAATGGAAAAAATTCGAGTTAAAGGAAGCATCCACAACAAGCAATGGAAAACATTCGAGTAATATGAAGCATCCACAAAAAGCAATGGAAAACATTCGAGTTATAGAAAGCAGTCACAACAAGCAATGGAAAAATTCGAGTTAAAGGAAGCATCCACAACAAGCAATGGAAAACATTCGAGTTATAGGAAGCATCCACAACAAGCAATGGAAAAAATCGAGTTATAGGAAGAATCAACAACAAGGAATTAAAAGAAACAATTCGAGTTATAGGAAGCATCCACAACAAGCAAAGAAAAAATTTTCGAATCATTTATAGGAAAAAGGTGTTGTTACATTTCTAACGAGTTGAGATGGACTAGTGGTCTAGTGATAACGCGCTAGACTGGTTATCCAGGGATCACGATTTTGATCCTTTGTTCCTTCAAGAACATATTTCGGATGATATGTTAGAATGAGGTCCCGTGTATCGGTACGAAAAAGAAAGAAAGAAAGAAAGGAAGGAAGAAAGAAAGAAAGAAAGAAAGAAAGAAAGAAAGAAAGAAAGAAAAAATAATATAACAAATAAGCACAGTAAAAAAACGGATGGAGGAAACATTTTTTTATATAATCTCTACTCAAAGTAACCAAACTCTAAAAAGAATTTAAGATATTTTTGTTCTATTCCCTATAAAGAATTTAATATATATAAGAGTATTACTTAAATTTAAAACTAACCGTATCTGTTCATATCTCGATCTAATGTTACAAGTGATTCCTCCACATACGATGCTGAATTATGAAATGTGATGTACATGCCTTAGCAAAGATAAACTTAAGAAAACTCACGAATTCGAGTATTCTACTTAAAACACAGCTATCTAAAGAATTGTTTCATTACAAGTATATATAAAGTGCACATCTTCTATACATTAATATAGCATAATATCATGATAGTATATCATGTGCATAAATTCGATATAATACCACTTGACCTCAAAATACAAATGTTTCATTGTTTTGGTCAGATCATGAAAACATTCTGGATAACTAAGCCTTAACTTACCATGAATGCAAAACGGCACATGTTGTATGTGGGTGTAAGTAGCACGCCTTTGTTACATTACTGAAGTCCCTCAAAAAGTAAACATCCAACTGAAAGCCAATTGAAAAACTTAACTATGAAAATCACATCATTTGTCTAGGAAATAGATTTTAAGTTTGAGTTGTCAAATATAGCATGGTGTCGAGTTCAGCTGTGAAGTTATTTAATCACGTAGGTCGTAAGTCTGGGTGATTAAATAATTACGCATCTGAACCCGTGCTATATTCGACGGCAGATCCCTCAAACTTAAAAATCTATTTCAATTCTAACACCTTTTTAGTTATAAGGGGCATAATTACGGCTGATTTTTGCTAAAATTTCTGCAAATTACCTTTCCCGTTAATCTTTGACCTCAAATTTAAAGACTTCGTCTTGATTGATGTTTGCAATAACTGTCAAATATTTAATGAAATAAAAATTCCCTTGAATCTGTTGCCTGCTTCCGGGTGTATGCGCTAACATTAAAAAAGCGCCACTCTTTCATTCTTCAATCTTGCCCATAGCCAAAGTAAATGTAACAACAATTAACACAACTTTAAATAAGAAGGGACACAAAGGAAAATGAGCTCCGCCGCAATGGATTTTGAAAACAACCAAACACGCATGCAAACACAGCTGAAAGAAATTAAGAATGGTGACGTTAAGGACCTTCTTTATCACAAGGACAATTATCCTGGTACTTTCACTTTGACACCATAGCCGATGCTGTCCGTAAGGTAACATGAAGAAATTTGAAAACTAGTTCCATTCATTTTTACTACACGGGAAAATCACATGAATTTAATATTGGGTAAATCCTTATGCCTGTTCCACTCACGGAAAATTCCGGAGATTACCGAATTAGCACTGTTGCTTGGACCTCATCACCGTCGAGACAAGATCCAGAAATCGAGATGCATTGAAACTTTTGGGCAAGGAAAGTTTATTCATCGTTGTTAAATAATAATAATAATAATAGCAATCTTTGCCTTAAGTGAAAAGTGTTTGATCTATGTGTATGCTATCAGCAGAAAACCCTGTTCAAAACTTATGCACGAAACTGAATATTATCTTTTCCTTTTAACTTTTTAAAGACATTCGTATGAGCGTCTACACAAATAAGATAGGAATTTAATGCGTCCTCACTTTGTTCAAATTCTGTTTATTTTCAAGCATGATTTATATATGAATGACATAAGTGGTACATGATACTCCTCGAAAATATGATTGGTGATTAATTATGTTACTTTTTCTGTTCTTAAGATTCCACGCCCTGTAGCAACAATGGATAATTAAAGGTTCTTTAAACAAAGTGAACACTTGAAAACTTAGAAGTCATCCTCTTCAATCCGTCACTTCCTTCTAACAGTAAGGTGTGAGTTAAGAAGTTAAATATGTAACATTTTCATAAAGCTTGTATGCGTTTCACAATGTCCGCATTTGTTTTCATGTGGTCCTATATTTACACAAAATATATGCAGCCTTTATAGGAGAAAAAATCGATTATAAATTTTCTTTGAGTTATGGGCGTCCTTGTTTTAAAGATTTATTGAAATAATAATCAAAAGGAAACTCTTTCCATATTCGTAGGTATATCAGAGACATTGATAACATTTATCTCCCTTGTACACTTAGTACAAAAAAAGAACGCACGTCGCATTCAGACGCAAATTGGAGGACTTCCGTTTGAGAAAATTAAAACATGTATACCATATCTCTCATTATTTTCATTCTGTAACAATTTTAGAAACAAGTTGGCTGCTTAAAAAAGGATCAAAAGGGTTATACGAAAAAACTGAATTTTACATATGATCAAATCTTTATGCAACATTCTTTGCGATATTGATAGTTGTCCTCTTCCTCTAATATTTCAGTCTATGTTAGTAAATTTGTCAGTGTGTGAACAAAGCAAGTAATTTTTTTAGAATATATAGTATTATCAGTGTTTACGAGCACAGGATATAATGAATACACTAAAAAAAAATATAAAAATAAAATCTTTGAGAACTCAAGACAACTACAATCATCTATTTTAGAAATAATTAAAGAATCGTAAATAGAGCTAAAAAGGGAAAATTAAAAAAAGAACAGCATAACAATTTTATATTTTACAAGACTAACATTTCCAGCGTGCATTATATATTGACTTACACATTTGAAATGAAACCACTGTATTTTGCATTTTTGTTGTCACATTTCAACAAGCCGGTATCCTGCAGGAGCAGTGGTAACGCACTGAACTGATATTCCAGGGGTCCTATATATTAGTGCTATAAACTGAGCATGCAAAAGAACCATAGGCGTCATTGAAATGAGATCCTTTCTTGTCTAGCACTATACCCAACATCCTAAGAAAAGCTAACCTCTCTATGGGACGTCGGTCAAATGGTCAACACGAACCGACTTAAATAGATAAAGGAATATACAGTTAATTTAGCAACGCTCACATCACCTGCTGACATTATATGCATTTTCTGATTTCTGCGAAATTGTTCAAATTGTTGAAGTTCTAAAAATTCATTTAAATCAGACTTCATTTAAAAATATCAAATCTAATGTTTATATCAAATGATTTTAATGTGAAATATGTTTCTACGGCAATACAATTGCAAAAATCCTAAAGTCTGAATTGTAAGTTTGTTTTCTTTGTGCAGTAAATAGATTTCAATTTTATTTCTGTCGTTTTTAAAAATTATGCAAAATTATATGTAAATTACAGTCAATTTCTCTGTTGAATTTAAACCCATCATTTACATAAAAACACAAACATATATTTGCCACTCACATTGATACAATCAAATTCAATACATTGAATGCAGCTACGTTAATCATATGATTGCACATTGTTAGAACTAGGGTCGCAAATAGGCTCACAAATAGGACCGCAAATAGGATCGCAAGGCCGCAGAATAAGGATGTCAGAAAATCTCCGGATCTAGACGCTCTGCTCCATATTCTTTTTCAGTAGACGCTCTGTCGCATTTTGAAAACTCGCCAGTGTACTTGGTGATGCCCTAAGGGACATAACCCCAAAAAAGCTGAAATACACTGTTCTGCCTTCAAGGTAGGCCTGTCTAAAACACCCACTGCATATTCTAAAATTCATTATTTTGCGTAGGCACCTCGAGCATTGATCAAGGCTTGACAACGGCGGCGCACTGACACAATTACCTGTCTGCATACTTGCTGTGGAACGGCGTGCCATTCTGCAATAGCTGCCTGACGTAGATCCTGCACTGATTGCGGTGGCCGAAGTCTGGTATAAATCCGTCTTTTCAGCCCGTCCAAAATGTGCCTGGTTAGTGCCCTATCCGGTATAAATCCGTCTTTTCAGCCCGTCCAAAATGTGCCTGGTTGGTGCCATATCCGGTATAAATCCGCCTTTTCAGCTCGTCCAAAATGTGCCCGGTTAGTGCCATATCTGGTGACATCGAGTACATTAACATACTGCCGCTTTTTTTCATTTAATGAGTTTCATCGCCTTAACCTATATGGCTTTTAAGTCATACCGGATTCCATATTTTTGACGGACAGATAGATATACAGAGAGACCGACGGACGTAGGTACAGCATGGGGAAATTATTGCCTAAGTATACCGTTTTTAATGTTCTGCCATTCTGCCATTATGCTGGAGTTGTTGTGCTATTCTGTTTAAGTTGTTCTGCTATTATAAAATTTTGCTATTCTTCTTACTTCACACACACATAACTTCTATAAGAGAGATAAAATCAAAATGTGGTAAAAGACATACAACATCATAAATGATCCTATCTGCCGGTGATCTGTTGGAAATTAAAAGATGATTGCCGTTTGCTAAATTGCTGTTCTTGTCGAATTTCTAGTGATGTAAATCTGAAATACTTTTGTTAATCCAGCACTATCCATTATTAAACATTTCTTTTGTAATCAAATAGTTTTTCATTAAACAGAAATTCGTGGCTTTTTTGTAGATATACCTAAAAGTGTCTTGTTTATCAGATCGACACACATTCAGGAGATCGCAGGATGCCTGTGGCAATTACCAATACAGCAGCCACTAAGTCCAGCCAGGGTTTTCCTGAAAGAAAATAAACATGTAGATAAGGCATTTAAATTATAAACAAACCTTTCTAATGATTTTTTTTGTCAGGAGACTTTGCTGTCAATTAAAGCGGAGTCAAGTATCTTTTCAATTTCTCATTTGATATACCTTTGCTGCATTTCCGTTTTTCTTTTTTTTTCTTTTTTTTCTTGATGTTTTTTGTGCTGTTATTTATTTCTTGTTAGTTGCTTTCAAAAATTGTAGCAAAAAAGCAAAATTTCTACCTGCTTAAAATGGACACGCCTACCTACATACGGTCCACGTGACCATCTCTTCACTTCAGTCGTCAGAATTGTTGGAACAGTCACAATGGAAATGTTCATCTATACATATTATGGTTGAAATCTGGCACGTAAACTTACCGGTACCTCATTGTCAAAACAGGCATAATTGAAGGTAAGTTAAAACAAAAGTTTGAAAACTGAAAAAAATCTCTATGTTTTTATATCTCTGTGACAAAAACAGAATTTATGCTTATGCCTGAAAATGTAGTAAATCTAAATTAAAATTTAATGCTGAAGTTCTGTTTAGTTTATTGCTGAGGAGACCTGCTGTGTAGATGCGGACTGTATAGATGTTTCCAAATTGTTTCAATTTCTTTGAGCAATAATGGCAGTATCGTCAAGAAAAAGAAATTCTAAAATATTTTTCATTTGATTTATCTTTGTCTATGTTCCATTCCATGCCCTGAACCAACAGCACCACCCACTCCTGAGTACAAAAGACCGCCTTTACATGAACATCTTTACATATTCAGTACGCCGAAGACCTTGAACCGGCAGATACGTTCAAACCGGAAATGACGTCTTCAACAATGACTGATCAGCATAGCCAGTCGGAAGTGTCAGTTTCAAATCTAACATTAGAATCGAATGTTAACGGCATAAGAAGTGCTCCAATGCCGTTTCAAGATCTTTCAATCGAGGAATTGGACACGGAACTGGAAGAATTTGATAAACCTAGGTTAGTGTATAGCAGGCCTTCGAGGCTTTGAACAGAGTCATATTTGATGCGTAAGTTTAGTTACTTACAAGGCATGCAGGCCTATTAAAAGATACGTGTCTGGACATGACCAAAACCAGAATGATTCCCTACAATGCCTGAGAAACGTGTCACTAAGATTTTTTTATTTTTCAGAGAACTCAACGAGTAAACATTATTTTTGTTGGTTTATCACTCAATATAGTGGCAAGTTTTCTAACTGCGACAGAGAGTCTTATAACAACGAATATGCATGTATAGGAAGTGAGCAGTAGCAGTACGCAGCAGTAAAAAACGTGAAGTTGGCAGTAGCAGTACGAGCAGTAGCAGTAAACTAAAACGTGAAGTTGGCAGTAGCAGTAAACTAAAACGTGAAGTTGGCAGTAGCAGTACGAGCAGTAGCAGTAAACTAAAACGTGAAGTTGGCAGTAGCAGTAACAGCAGTAGCAGTAAACTAAAACGTGAAGTTGGCAGTAGCAGTACGAGCAGTAGCAGTAAACTAAAACGTGAAGTTGGCAGTAGCAGTACGAGCAGTAGCAGTAAACTAAAACGTGAAGTTGGCAGTAGCAGTACGAGCAATAGCAGTAAACTAAAACGTGAAGTTGGCAGTAGCAGTACCAGCAGCAGCAGTAAACTAAAACGTGAAGTTGGCAGTAGCAGTAACAGCAGTAGCAGTAAACAAAAACGTGAAGTTGGCAGTAGCAGTACCAGCAGTAGCAGTAAACTAAAACGTGAAGTTGGCAGTAGCAGTAACAGCAGTAGCAGTAAACTAAAACGTGAAGTTGTAAGTAGCAGTAACAGCAGTAGCAGTAAACTAAAACGTGAAGTTGGCAGTAGCAGTACGAGCAGTAGCAGTAAACTAAAACGTGAAGTTGGCAGTAGCAGTACGAGCAGTAGCAGTAAACTAAAACGTGAAGTTGGCAGTAGCAGTAACAGCAGTAGCAGTAAACAAAAACGTGAAGTTGGCAGTAACAGTATGAGCAGTAGCAGACTTTCAGGAATTTTGGTGCCAATCGGAAAAATGTCATTTTTAATAGCTAGGGACCCTACCGTGTTGATTTTACCGGTCTGCGACTGTTTCTGACACACTCGCAGACTTTCAGGAATTTTGGTGCCACTTGAGAAATGTCATTTTTAATTGTCTAGGGACCCTCCCAAGTCGATTTTATCGGTCTGCGACTGTTTCTGACACTCTCGCTGACTTTCAGGAATTTTGGTGCCAATCGGGAAAATGTCATTTTTAATATCTAGGGACCCTCCCGTGTTGATTTTACCTGTCTGCGACTGTTTCTGACACTCTTGCAGACTTCCAGGAATTTTGGTGCCAATATGGAAAGTGTCATTTTTAATGTCTAGGGCCCCTTCCTTGTCGATTTTACCGGTCGGCGACTGTTTCTGACACTCTCGCAGACTTTCAGGAATTTTGGTGCCAATCGGGAAAATGTCATTTTTAATGTCTAGGGACCATCCCGTGTTGATTTTACCGGTCTGCGACTGTTTCTGACACACTCGCAGACTTTCAGGAATTTTGGTGCCACTTGGGAAAATGTCATTTTTAATGTCTAGGGACCCCCCCCCCATGTCGATTTTATCGGTCTGCGACTGTTTCTGACACACTCGCAGACTTTCAGGAATTTTGGTGCCTATCGGGAAAATATCATTTATAATGTCTAGGGACCCTCCCATGTCGATTTTATCGGTCTGCGACTGTTTCTGACACTCTCGCAGACTTCCAGGAATTTTGGTGCCAATCGAGAAATTGCCATTTTTAATGTCTACGGACCCTCCCGTGTCGATTTTACTGGTCTGTGACTGTTTCTGACACTCTTGCAGACTTTCCGGAATTTTGGTGCCAATCGGGAAAATGTCATATTTAAGGTCTAGCCATCATCCCGGGTCAATTTTACCGGTCTGCAACTGTTTCTAACCCTCTCGTAGACTTTCAGGAATGTTGGTGCCAAAATTGAGAAAATGTCATTTTTAATGTTAAGGGACCCTACGGTGTCCATTGTTACGGTCTGCTACTGTTTCTGACATTAATGCAAACTTTCAGGAATTTGGTGCCAATCTAGAAAGTCTAGCTACCATCCCGGTTCGATTCCACCGGTCTGAGACTGTTTCAAACACTCTTGCAGACTTTCAGAGTTTCCTACTGCTACTGCTGTTACTGCTACTGCCAACTTCACGTTTTTGTTTACTGCTACTGCTCGTACTGCTTCTGCCAACTTCACGTTTTTGTTTACTGCTACTGCTCGTACTGCTACTGCCAACTTCACGTTTTAGTTTACTGCTACTGCTCGTACTGCTACTGCCAACTTCATGTTTTCGTTTACTGCTACTGCTCGTTTTGCTACTGCCAACTTCACGTTTTAATTTACTGCTACTGCTCGTACTGCTACTGCCAACTTCACGTTTTAATTTACTGCTACTGCTCGTACTGCTACTGCCAACTTCACGTTTTTGTTTACTGCTACTACTCGTACTGCTACTGCGAACTTCACGTTTTAATTTACTGCTACTGCTGGTACTGCTACTGCGAACTTCACGTTTTAATTTACTGCTACTGCTGGTACTGCTACTGCCAACTTCACGTTTTTGTTTACTGCTACTGCTCGTACTGCTACTGTCAACTTCACGTTTTAGTTTACTGCTTCTGCTCGTACTGCTACTGCCAACTTCACGTTTTTGTTTACTGCTACTGCTGGTACTGCTACTGCCAACTTCACGTTTTTGTTTACTGCTACTGCTCGTACTGCTACTGCCAACTTCACGCTTGATTTAAATTCTACTGCCAACTGCTACTGCTTACTGTTACTGCCAACTTCCTATTAGTCGAATATGCAGCAGAGCCGGAGGTTTCCGGACATCCTTATTCTGCGGCCCTCTGATCCTACTTGTGACCCAATTTGCCGCCCTTTTTTTAGCAATGTGCAAACATTAGAGTTCATTTTATGTTTTTAGCCAGTGTGCTAAATATTTGTTTGTATTTTGAGGTAACTGGTTTGTTTGAATTTAACAAAACAATTGGTTGTAATTGATATATAACTTTGCATAATTTTTAATAACGACAGCAATAAAATTGAAAATTATTTACTGCACTTACAATCGCTATAATTCTGAAAATGCCTATAGTGCCAGCAGGCAAGGTGTGTGTTGCTAAAATAACTTGGTATTGCTCTATTTGAGCTTATCTATTGTCTGTATCGGTTGCCCATATGACCGACGCCCTATGAACAGGTTGTTGGGGGATAGTGCACGACACAGAAAGCTTCCCATTAAAATCACACCTCTGGATCTTTTCCATGCTCATTGTGTAGCACTGATAAGTTCATATAATGTAAACATGTACTGGAAAATCTAAGTCTTGTAAAATTTAAAATTGCTATGTTGTTCTCTTTTTTAGCTCTATTTTAATTATTTTCTAAAATTAGACGATAATAATTAAGTTCTCAAAGATTATATTTTACAATGAATTCATTATCCTGTGTTTGTAAAGAGTTATAATATTACATATTGTAATAAAATTACTTGCTTTGTTTACACACTGACAATATTCTTCCATAGACAGAAACTAAGAACATAACTATCACAATGGTAGGATACTACCTCATTGCGCACCTGTTTTATGCTCTCTCGCGGACCATGTTTCGCTTAAAAAAGGTAAAAAGGTCGTTTTCAATAAGAAATCTGTAGAGTTGCAAAAATCGTGTTGTTCACCGAAGACTGGCTGGAGTACTTCGTATTTACGTAAAGAATTTTTGTAATGTAAAATTCTAGTTCAGGCCTGAAAACGGGTGGAAGATTTTTTCAGTATGCATTCAAAAAAAATTCAGCCGTTTTCAGGCCTAAACTAAAATTTTACATTATAAAAATTCTTTTCGTAAATACAAAGAAAAACCAGCTTATCTTCGTTGCACAACATGATTTTTGTAACTCTTTAGATTTCTTATTGAAAAATGCCATCTTACCTTTCAAGCGACGGGTTGTTGATCCGCGAGAGAGCTTTAAACAGCTGCGCGATGACGTAGTATCCTTCTATTGTATCAGTATCACCAGATGTGATCACATGTACAATCAATTATTGGGCATAATCCATTAGATGCTTTTTTAAGCAGCCAACTTGTTTTTAAAAGTGAAGTGTCAGGTACAGTGTAACAATATAATCATAATTATCACTAAAATGCCGACAATAGTTACAGTGAAACGTTACAAATTACCCTTAAAAAGCGGAGTCAGAATTTGTTTTACAGCTTTTACAAGAAGATGAGTCTTTTTCACGAGGATGGAATCAAAAAGCAGTGCTGAGGCTGTAAACAGATATAGATATTCTTCTTGGATTATTATAATTTCATGATTTTTTATCCGTTTGAAGAAAAGTGAATACCACGCATTTTTATTAGTCTGAACTGAAAAAAAATAGAATATAAATCTGCAAAAATATTTCGTTTTTATCTTTTACGCTATGACCAAATTGCTAGAAGCCTTCTTATGGATTTTCTACCGGACATGTTTCCAATTCATTTTTTTACCCCTACAAAACTAAATGCATACTAAATCACATCATTGATTCATGATTACATAGAATGCAGGTGAAACTATTTGAAACCTAAACTACGTTTTTATTAGATTTACTCATTACCCTAAACTAAATGTTTACTATATCCTACGAGGTAGATAACAAGTGAAATGTCAATAACATCATCAGTATTAAAATTGTGCTATACAAATCTTGTCATCAATTTCTTTTATAAAAAGGCTTCCTTTTCAGTCTATCGCTTTCCATAAACTTCTATATCATAAATTGTATATAATTTACTTCATAAACCTCACCATACAGAAACAAAGCATTTGCCGCTCATATACACTCTACAAAAGAATTAAAGGTCAAAGACTTATGACAGCAGTTCTTAAAGACATACCCTTTTCTACTTGCTGAAGTTTATATCCGACAAAAAATCTTTATATCTGTGACCAATTTAAACTAAAAGTGACATGTGTTTCACAAACACAGTAGTACGATTAATCCTCAAAGACAACCCCTGTCACTTTTAAAGAGTTTGAGACTAGGTGGGTGGGGTAAACACAATGGGTTATCATAAGAAATATGGAAACCAGTTAAATTTTGGAAACGGGTATGAGCTCCTCGTGCACGGATAACCTCTTTGACACGGGTCTGGAAGCTGCGTATGAGCTTTTTGATGTCCCTTTGTGGTATGAGACCCCATTCCTCAGTAACGGCAGCAGCCAGTTCATTTCTGGTTGACGGCTGACGTTGTCGTGTGGAAACACAGCGCAGCAGCATGTCCCAGCCTTGTTCTATTGGGTTCATGTCTGGAGACCTAGCTGGCCATTCCATACGTTCAACACCTTGGTCGTCAAGATACTGATTGACGATTCTCGCACGGTGAGCTGTATCACTGTCGTCCATTAACACGAATTCCTAGCCGATTGCACCAGCTTATGGAATGACATGAGGTCGGAGAATCTCGTCAATATAACGTCTAGCAGTAACTGTGCTGTAAACAAACACGTGAAGGTCCGTACGCCCGTCGTAAAAAATGCCCGCCCAAACAATAACAGAGCCACTACCAAATTTGTCATGTTCGGATATGCAACACTCGCTGAAGCGCTCATTTCGCTGACGCCATACACGCCGACGTCCATCATGGAAGGTCAGGCAAAATTTGGACTCGTCGGTGAATAGCACATTACAAAAGAGCCCGAGTTGCCAAATAACGTGATCTCTGGCAAACTCCAGACGGGCCGCACGGTGTCTTGGCGTTAAAGGAGGACGTACCACAGTGAAAACTGATTTGAGAAAAAAATTCTTTACTTCTTGCACAACTACGAATCATGGTCTATGATGTGTGCGAGTTTGGTAGCAATCCACCCATGCGTGTATGAGAAGTTGCGCACACAAGATTAACTATATATGACATGTATGAAAAACCAACAAAGGGCAATAATCCAGTGAAAAGTGATCAGAGAAAACAAAAATCTTTACTTCCTGCACAACTACGTATCATGGTTTATTATCCGTGCGAGTTTGGTTTCAATCTACCCATGGGTGTAGCACCACGCAGACACTATTTACCATATATGGCATGAATAACAAACAACAAAGGGCAACAATCCAGTGAAAACTGATCTGAGAAAAATATGTCTTTACTTCCTGCAAAACCACGTATCATTTATGGTCTATGATAATTCACTGGTCTATCATGCGTCCGAGTTTGGTTTCAATCCATCCATGGGAGTAGGAGGAGTTCACCATATTTACTATATATGACACTATGTGGTTGACGCATAAAAATGTAAGTCCATGCCATGTTGGTTTTATACCTTTAGGTGTGTTTTGTCAGCTTTAAAATACTGAATACTTCTGGAATACTTTAGTTAAGCTACAGTTTATAACTTCAGTTAAACACCTTGGTATCCAAATAAGTTATATCTCTTCCAAGGATGCTCCGATAAGTCTTCTACCTTATATCCAGTTTTCATGAAATCTGTGGTCAACGAGGCTATATATAGAAGTAGCGGCAAACACAGAAGGAAAAATCATTATTTCTGCAAGGAGTAGTCTCCCTTTGAAATAAATTGGTTAACACAACCACACTAAAATACGTTAAGATTAATTTAATTGGGACAAGTTCAAGTAAATCCCTGGACCACGGTGCCTCCTGACATTTTATGACCTGCCGGCCTGAAAATGCTTCAGAAAATGCCGAAAGTACTTCGCCAATATCCGTAAAATGATTCGATCAATTTTGTGTACGTGACATAGACAACAGTTTTGGGTTATTCAAAACGTAAATTAATTAAAAAAGATGGACCTAAACTGGAAGCGTGTTTGTCAAAACCTTTACCTACTAGAAAAAAAACTACTTTAAATGTAAACATTACAGAATAAGAAGTATCATATGTCGAGAATACTTATCGGCAATGAATTTTATCAGGTCCTGTTAATGAAATTTTGTTTTTAACAATAGCTTATGTATTCAAATTAGCATCTTCCGACTAAATCAAAGCAATGGAGAAGAGTAACAGAAAACAAAAATAGATGTTTTATAGCCGCTGACATTCACGAACATAGTCATGTTATAAGTCAAAATAAACAGCAAATTTTCTTTTTGACAAGTGGTCTATATAAATATTTGCATAAACTGGGGAAAATGTTACACTTTAGTTAAAGGGCGGTATTATAACTTTAAATAGAATTAAATTGAAAATTTACACCAGAGACCCTTTACATTCAAATGTTCAACTGACAAGTTTGACACAATCCCTCAGACGTAAATGGGTTAAGAACATGAATCATGCAAAAGAAGACAAGAACTCATATTTGATTAAACCTTTTATACTGGAGATATTATAAATTATAAATTATATTATAAATGGAGAATAAAAAGTATACATGTTACCCTTGAGTTAATAACAAAATTAATATAGTTTTTTCAAACATATCTGACATATATAACAATAATACAATAACGTTCTACAATTTTCTTATACAATTTACGACTTAAAGTAATTGAATCGTCACAATCATTCACTTTGTAGAAAATTATAGAGGAATATTCATTCGGCGTCAGAAACTGAAATGTTAGTACCATTTAAGGCTTGAGGGGAATCTCAAAATTGCACGGTAAAAACACCTGAGTAACAAATCTCTCTTCTTTACCTTAGCCCGTATTAAAAGTATGCCATAAAATTAGATTTTGGTAGATTTTGTGTTATCCTCATTATGTAACCCCAATTGGAAATTAACTTATGTATCGTCCGTTTGAACTAAAAATCATGTGTATGCAATCGATCAGCCTAGAAACCTTATCTCTCTCCGGAGTTCTGCGTTTGTTTCAAGCCTAAGATTTCTTACAAGAAAGGGCTGAATACGTAAAAACAGCAAAAAGAGCCTATCAAAATGTTTACTTTCTGCAACATCAAATACCTTAACCACCAGGCGACGACAGTATTTACTGTAAATCTGTATAATTTAGTTTTCTCGCATGCAGAGCTGGATATATTAAGAACGTGATCAAGCTATATCGCAACCACGACCCTCTGCAGCCATCTAGACCACGAAGATGGCATCTACTGTACATCTAATGTACTGAACTTCTCTTGAATACTTTCCTTGTTTATAAACAAGGGAGAACTGTGTAGATCTTCTTTATCCTTTAATAACGGTAGTCCATTGAAAAGTTTCTTTTCAAACCATTTGTCTTTTACGTTGAGACATATATAATTGTTCAAGTAGTGGCTGACTTCTTCGTCAAGATTCTTGTGCTCCACCTCTTCTTTTATCAATACGAGAAGATGGTTTGATTTTTCTCGCAATGACTTTTCATACGCAGTTCTAAATGTAAACAACGACCATTCATCTATGACGTGAGACGGTGATAGTATGAATATTGTTCTATGACAACGATCAATTGCGTTTAATACGTTTTCTTCAATTGACGCCCCCACTAAAAAATCTCTGTCTGGTATACAGTAACTAAATCCCTTTTCGTCCAAAAGGGGCAGTAACTCTCGCAGAACAAAGTCAAAATCATCATCGTGATATGATATAAATGCGTGTGGATTTGACAATACACCAATATCAATTGATTCAAGGTTCAGGTCTGTCTCTTGTACTGGTACAGTGTCTTCGCAATAACTATTGATGAAACACCGAGAAATATATTCACTCTTTCTTCTAAAATGTGTGATCTGAGAATTGTCTGCAGTGGATCTGACTGCATTTGGCATGTAATATACAATCTTATTTCTAAAAAGCTTGTCCTTTGAGTCGACAAATCTGCCTCGTTTTATAAACCTCCTCAAATCATTGTCTTTTATATCATTAACTTTTATATCATTAGAGACTATAATCCCGTAATGGGACTTAGTTTCCTTTATTTTCTCTTGAGCTATCCGCCATGCTATGACAAAATTTTCGGATGACGTCGGCCAATCATTTGAGAGGCAAAATATCATGCGCTTACTGTTTCTTACAGTTCTTGTAAGATTTTCCTGAAATGAATATCCCACAACAAAGTCCCTAGCCATATCACAAACGACAAAATGATAATTTTCATTTTCTAAAAGAGACACTATCTTTTCCATGACCCAGTCTGTCTGGATGCCAGAATGGACGACTACACAGTCAATATTTTCGTGCCCCTCCGTAGAATCCCTGTCAAATGGATGGACACCAAAGTACACAAAAAGCAGGACTTTACATTCAAGCCTGTATGTATAGAAAAGAATAGCAAATATCAAAACAATGATTACAATTGTTGAGCAAACAACAGACGGCATAATAACATACCGCGCCTCGTCAAATTTAGAATCGGTGTGGCACAAAAACTTTCCATCCGGGACTTCCGTAAAACGCTTTCCTTCTTCGCTTTCGATTTTGCATGCAACTTCATCCGAGTTGCTTATGATCTCTCTTTTATTTTCAAGCCATTTTTTCATCCATCGAGTTCTGCAGTCACACGTGAAAGGATTGGGCCAAATTTTAACCGTTGTTAAATTTAGGTCTTTCAATTCTGACGGCAAATAAGCAAGCGCATTTGAATGAAGCCTTACATCTTTCAACTTCTTCATTCTGTTAAACACACCTCCATCTATGGTCTCAATCTTGTTAAAGCTAACATCTAACATAATAATATTCTCCAGATTTGCTATCTCTGTTACTTGTGTGATATTGTTCTCACTGTACCACAACTCTAACGGAGCTATTGGTAGTTCTGAATGTATCTGTGACAAGGACTGGTTCCTACAGTCAACTATGATATGCTTGACTGTGTCTCTTTCATAACAGCTGCATTCGACTGGGCATCCCACTACTGAAACTTTGCAGTAAGTTTCCTTTGGTTTTACTTTCAGCATTCGCTTCTGTGCAAGCTCTCTAGGTTTTTGGCACACCCAGTTCTTAAAATAATACTCATCTTCAGGGATAGTTCCATTTTTCATATGTTTATCTATAAATTTTGCCAACGTATTAATGTTGCAATCACAAAGTATCGGGTTGTTCTCTAGGTCGAAACGAAAATGGAGTAAAAGTACCAGAAGTAGCGTCTCCAGCTCTTTTGGCAGGTGTTCTTCTACTTTCAGGGTACTAATGTTACAGTTTGACAAGTCTATTTTTCTCAAAACCTCATCTCTTTTAACAAGATCGGTCACGTCAGAACTGCTCGCCGAGTCGACAACGCTTTGGTATACCTTTAATTCATTAATTGACTCAAGAAACTGTGTGAAATTTTCAAATATGATATCGGTAGAATGAAAGTCTGCAAGAGTAAGTCCTCGAATCCAAAATGGGAACTCTGGTAAAACTTTCAGTGGGTTGAAATGAAAATACAATTGCTTCAAGTTAACTGATGCCAGTGGAAAAGCATGCGGATTGAGTTCTTTTAATTTGTTGTGATTCAAACGAAGCTCAACAAGATTGAGTAAGTTAGCAAATATTCTATCAGGAAGGGATTCCAGCGAGTTGTTGCCTAGATTAAGTATCTCGAGGGAGTGCAGATAATTAAACAATCCTGTTGTTAAATTTTCTAATTGATTTTCGCTGATATCAAGACGTCTTAATGTGACCAGTTTATCAAACAAACCTAGAGGTAGAGTCTTCAAGTTATTTTTACTGATATCCAGATTTTGCACCCCAATTACATTACTAAACGTATCCTCTCCGAGAAATTCTAAGCCATTACGTCGCAGACTTATCTTATGTAGTGTTCCGTGGAAGGTAAAATTCCGAAGATCCGTAATATTGTTATCGTCAAGAACAAAAAATCGTCGAAATATATTATCCGGAATAATGACATGTTCCGAAACGCTGTAATGGCTTTGCATAAATGGGCTCCGAGAGATATTTCTTGGCAGGCGCACCAGTGATTCAATCCATGGGAAAGTTTCTGGTGGCATTGAGAGTTTATTATTTGGCAGTTCCAGACTCTGCAGATTTGGGAAGATTTCTATCAGGTCACCAGGAACTGTTTCAAGAGACATATTTGAGAAAGAAACTTCTGCTAGATGCGGGTATGTTTGGTTGACTTTAAAAATATCGGAAATGTGCTGCGCTACGTTGTCTTGATTAATGTAAGCAAAAGCAACAACGTTGTGCAGTCCGTCAGCTAAGCTGTTTTCACTATTTTTGGAAGTTGTATTCATTTCGGATGATGAATTCAGTTTGGCTGTTATGGCCAAGACCTTCGTATCGCCGACGTTTATTAGATTGTTGATATTATCCAGATCAACTGTACAGTTCCCTATCTCCACATGAAACAAAATGTGTTTGTAGACGCTGCCCTCGTAACTAGTCAAATGGATATGCTGTTTTTCTGTGCAAATTAATATGATCGCGATTTCTATGGGCGTCGTTGGAATAGGCAAGGCGTTTATGATCTCAGACGTATTGAGGAAACAGTAACGTCTACTCCCTTGTAGAATCTTTATAAAACTGAAAATTAAAAAAAAAACATTGAATAATAGAGGCAGAGCTACAAAAACCCGGCCTGCTGCTACCTTACAATTCAATAAGGTAAATGATAAAATATGTAATGGATTGAAAAGAATTGCTTAAACGAGATGTATCTAGTGAGATGATTTATCTGTAATAAAAGGAATGAAGTGGGGCATATCTGCTTAATCAGTACTACATAACACAACATAATATGTTTGCATTAACTCAATGGTCTCAGTCGCTGTTACGTACATTAAGATCATAATCTTTTGCAGTCAACATACTAATATTAATTTTAAAACCTGCTTGCTTCATGGTTTGTTTTATGATTGTTATTTTTTTACATTATGTCATTTAAAAGCGGAAAGCTGTCTTTTCAAGCAATCTTAAATGCATAGATTGTAAATCTTTCGCGTTATTCTTTAAAAATGAGAAAAAGGCTGCATATACCGCCATCGGTTGCGTCAAACTTCGTTCAAGTTGTATTTCGATATTGGTACAGTAGACACCGGGCGTTTATTACCAAATCTGAGCGAGATTTGAATTGAGCCTCAAGCAAATGTTTCAAAAGATTGTTTACAAAAATACGCTTCTCTTCTATTACCGGTATCTATCTGTAAATCATGATGCGTAAATGACAAATTTATGTATTTGAAAACATGATAGAAATCTGAACTGTTTAAAAGACAAGGCCAGGCTGGGGAACAGATTTATGTTAAAAAAATTAAGATAAGGATAAAAGAAACAAAAAGAGAAAGAATATTTTAAATGATACAAAGACAAAAACCACAACAACAACAACAACAAAGAGAATAAAAAAAGTGATTGCATGATTTAGAAGTTGCTTCAGTATTAAAGCTAAAAAGCGGTGGACAACTTGGAAGTATTTTCAACAGAAAATGTTTTTTTTTCTAAAAACACTTAAAAAACAGGTCAGTTGCAAGGCAAACAGGAAAAGAAAAGAAAAGAAAAAAACATTAAAATGCCAGTTTATCATGAATACAGTCCTCTAGGGACATTACAAAGTGTAACAATCCAAAAGTTTGCTACCTCCACGAAGCTGTTACTCCGCATGGTAACTCTGCATGGAGTTCAGTCTGGTTCCCGACCTCACATAAAGACTACATGGAGTTTGGCAAGTTATTACGTATCTTGCTATGAAATATAAATTTTAAAAAAACTATGCTAAAGTGCAACAAATATAAAACTTACTGTGCTACGGATTTCAGTGGCTGTCCATTCATATGAAAGTAACTGAACATGTTGTTGTTGGTGACTGATGTAACACATGGTGCGGTCTTCTCCTCAGCTGTGCACTGGACAAACAGATAAACCACCAACCACACGTAGCCGTGCATTCTTGTCTATAAATGAAAAAAAAATCATTAGATCTACTAGATTACATTGAATAATTATGCTCTAGAGAGCCGTGTCCTTAACTTGATTAAGCAGACGATAATTGAGGAATTCAGGCAAGATCATCATTGAATGTCTGTAAATAAAGGTTACAAACCACTAAATTCTCAATGTTTCAATATTTCCGAAGATTTTACAGCGAACACAAGTAGTCCAATTCTCTCCTATATATACAAAAAAATGTAGACCAATGAAAATTTAGTACTTTTTTTCGTTAAACGACATTCTATACAATAATATATATCTTTTTAACAATTTTTTGGGACTTGAACGTACAAAAATAGCGCCAAAATAAGGAAAACACCGGTTGATTTTCAATCAAGGTGATACAATCTGTAAAGTTTAGAACGATGTAAACAAACTAGTTTGCGATATCGCTTCAAGGCCAAGTTTTCAGTAGTTTTTGTTCATAATAATACAAAAATGTCTTTTGAAATAAACATCAAAAAGAGTAGGCATTTTTTTGAAAAGAAAAGAACGAGGACAAAATAATGTCGACCACCTTCACACGCGCTTAAGATACGATATGAATTCCTCTTTCAAAATAAATAAATTATGTAATACAAAATGAATTATACATAAAACCAAAAGACGAACATGACATCATGAAGTCACCTTTCCATTAAAATCTAGTTTAAACCCTCAATTTATTTCACGTGAATCAAAATCTTATACCAATACATCTGAATTCATGCATTCCTACAGATCACTTATAAGTAAGGATGGCAAAAGTTAACCGATTAACCGTTCGTCCGAATATCGGTTACAAAATTTCACTAACCGGTTATTTGAAAAATAGATAAAAAAAGCTCAGTTTTTGGCGTTATCCTTCCGCCACAAATGTTGCAAACGGGTGTCAGTCGATGTATCCGATAAATGTGTAAACAGTGCAGGTGTTGCAAATCGCATGAGATTTTGACAAGTTTCTGCGACCATTCGGATATTCTTAATTGCCCGTGCAGTGAAACACTACCGAACTATATATGAAATTTTAAGAAATGTTATGCAGATACGTAAAATGAATACAGTTGTCTGTTTATACGTGTATTTCTGTGATTTTTGTTCTTGTATGATAAAGTGAGCTTACCAATGACAGATACGAAGATGCCCGGTTTGGCTAACTTATCACATATTTGATCGAACTCAGCTATTATCAGTGAAGAATAATTCACTCTAGAGCTTCATTTACGCAAGTAATGCGCGTAAATTACATGTATACAGACTGAAATAAAGGCACGTATAGGCCGATTATTTCAATCTCTTTAAGACCTTGATATTCGTTTGATTATCACAAATCCGCCGATGTGTAAATTATATTAACGGTTATTTTCGTGTTTGAGCTTATTGTGAAATTACTTCAAAGTTCTGATTTTGGAACCGTCCGTTAACAGAGAACAACGGCAGTAAATGTGATTACCAGGAAAAAAAAAATCAGTGTAAGGCATCATGTGCTAGCCGTTTTTTCTAACGGTTAACCGTTCGAAAGAATAAACGGTTAACCGGTGCCATCCCAACTTTTAATATCACCATTTAGTTTATCAATCAATCAATCAATCAATCAATCAATCAATCAGTCAGTCATTCAGTCAGTCAGTCAGTCAGTCAGTCAATCATTCATTCATTCATTCATTCATTCAATCAATCAATCAATCAAGAAGTTATAGATTTGATCCAAAAATCGTGCCTAAAACATCAATGGTACTCTGATGAACATAAAAAATAAAAAAATAAAAAAACAGACAAACAAAACAACAACAGTACAAAAACCGAACATACACAAACACACAGAAAAAAAAACAACAACCAAAAAACCAAGAGGGCCATGCTAGCCCTTGATCGCTTACTTGAGTATCTTTACTATGGGTCTGTTCTTGATCAAACAAGAGAAGGAAAATAACAGGTTTCGAACTGAAGACTTTCAAAGATCTTATATCTTATACAAATAGAGCCCTAGGGCGGGGACAATTTTGATCCCAGGGGCATAATTTGAAGAAAGCGTGGCATGTAATCACTATATAATATTACATAAAAAATCCAAGCTCTAGGACACACCGTTTCAGTCAAGAATATTTTCAAATTTGTGTCTACATAAACTCAGTAGAACAAGTGAACCACAGGCGGGACGACGACGCACGCCACACGGCGGGCACAGGGCGATCCTAAAAGCTCACCTTGAGCATTTGCTCAGGTGAGCTACGAGCGGAGATGTTCATTTATTTGTAAAAAAAAAAAAAACTCTCTTAGGAGAGATTGTCGGCCATTTGGTCAATGAACAAATGATAAAAGAAACTCAAAAAGAAACATATTTCTCTTGTTTAGTTAATTAATTTATTTATAGGGTGCTTTTTTATCGACGCCCCTTAATGAATTGAATTGAATTGAATTGATTTAAATGAATGAATGAATGAATGAATGAATGAATGAATGAACGAACGAACGAACGAATGAATTAATGAATTAATGAATTAATTCACTAGAAAATCATGACATGCTCCTTGTTCCCTGTAAAAGAAAAAACTCTTATTTCAACTGTGGTCCTAACACTAACAACGTGTCAGTATTACACTGATAATTCTATGATAATGATAACTGATAGAGAAAAATCTTTAAAGAGGATAACCCTAAAATTAAATGTTCTGTTTCTTACAAATCGTGTATATGTGAATGATTTTGGTTAAATTATAACCCGATGTCAAGATGTCAGTTAGATGTTCTGAGTACAACACATAAACTGAAATATTATTTATTAGTCCTTAAAGAAAGCTGTTTGTGCACCAGTTTTGAATGGATAGCAATTCATTCCGAATGAACGCTTTCATGGTGACTTAATGCCTAAAGAAGAAGTTCTAATTGTTCACGGACAGACCTCTTGTACGATGACAATACATACATCTATTCAAGGCCTGGATCAAGTGGGAGTGGAACATCCCCCCCCCCCACCTTTCCCTTTCTTCACTGGCTCAGAATTGCTTTTAAAATAGTCATTTTCATGTTGAAAAATGTCAGTCTTATGTATGTTAAATCCAATACCAACACCTTGGTGTGCCCAGCATTCCATGTACCCGCGGTTGCATCCAGGTCTGTATATGTACGTAGTTACTGGAAATTATACGCGAAAGTTATTCTTAACTCATACTTAGTTTTACCTCTATATTTACTTTCATTTTGATGTACACGTCGGTAAATAACACTAGTCGTTATAATACACAGAGAAATCAGAAATGGTCACGCTATTTTTTCTGCGTAGTTTACGACTCACAAAATTGATAGGTCTATCAAAAACGGTATGATGTGTTCAATGAAAAACAGAAAATTCACTGCCTTCGTATGTAAACAGAACAAGGTATATGTATTCCAAATTTGACTTTAAAGCGAGTGTTGCGTCTGAGCTAATATTGTATGGTCACATGATGTGTTGCAATCGTTTTATTATTCAGGTTCGCGCAGTGTATATAATTTCCTGGGAAAATAAATGCTCTTTTGTGACCATGAAACTATTTTTACAGGTTATCAGAATTACCTTTCCATTAACTTCTTGGTCATTGGTCACATTAAGACTGAGTCAACTGCATTCAAAAGAAGAGACCGTTAGGTACATACACGTGTCAAAATTTACGCATGGCTATATTGTAGTAAGATGTTTATACCTCATGCAATAAATTCGTTGAAAAAAAAACATGTGTCTGCTTATAAAAGATAATTTTCTTCCTTTTTCGCTATCTTTGTTGTTGTTGTTGTTGATTTTTTAAGACGAACAGAGATAATATTGCAATAGTGTGTGGCGATATTAGGACTGATGTCGGGGACGGTCTAAAACGCGACTGCAACAGTCTGTGTTTTAGGGTCTAAAACGCGGACCTGCAGGCCAATATATTTATATGTGGAAAGATTCTTGTAAAGGAAAACGTGGAATAGGTAATAGTTGTATGAAATATTATTTTTGCATCGACTGAATGATAAGAATAAGAAGAAAATTAATTCCCCCTTATTATATGCAATGTCCGCTAGGTGCTGCTCGTTCTGTTAAGATTCCACGAGGTTTTTGTCGTTGAATGTCATTCAGCTTTGGTCATTCGAATGACGAACAACACTTTATAATTATTTTTTTGTAAAGAAACTTTAAAAGACTAATGGAAATGAATGTATGTTGAAAAAAAGTTGTTTTTCGCGATTTATACATGCAGACGGCCATAGTAAACGTTATAGTAAAAATATCAAAATATTCATGAAAATTGATATATTTTTTTCAGTCTGACATTGCAAAGAAAGCGTTCTTATTCGAGATTCTGTTAATGAAAATTTTAAACGGATTTTTATCGGGTAATTTTGGGTATTTAAAAAATACATACATCTCATATTTTAAGCAGGAAGAGTTTCTGGTACTTTAAGAATTCAAATACACAATCGTTTACGGTTATTGAGACAGTTTGAATGCGGGATATATGACATTCCATGAATCTATATTGTCTCTTTACATTTATTTGTTAATTTTTGAACCCGACAAACCCGTCCTAGCTAATCTTAAACGTTCAATTAAGGCCCACGCAATATGGAACACAAACAAGAGACCCATTCAAAGCTGTTAGAATTAATGCATCTATGACTTAGACTTTTGCACCTTGTACTTTGGCTGTGAGCTTAAACCGATACCTTTCAAACCCTCGCGAATCAAGTATGCAAGTTCACACAGGTCATATCTTATTTCAGAAGCTTTAAAATATGTCATAAATCGTAAAAATCCCCCTTTAAAGAGGCTGTACTCCATTTTTGACAAAAAAAATTTTTTTATATAAATTATATATTTAGATGCCGTAAGATTATAACAACATAATATTTTACTTCAAAACTGATTATAAAAGTCAAAATAGAATTAAAAAAAAAATATTTTCGCTCCAGCTTGATTTGAACTCTGGACCCTCATGTTAACAAAATATTTCCAACGCTTTTACTGTCACCACCATCGCCGAATGTCATATTACAAATATTTACTTTAAATCTTATACTATATAGTTATACCGTCGCGTTACGGTATAGCACTTTGAAAGGGAAAAAATCAATTTATAATGTAATTATTTGACTTATTTTTTGTCAGTAAGTCATTTTTTAAGCATTAGTCATAAATATTACAAGAACTTTATAATACACGAAAACTTTCTTTTTTTGTCATCTGGAGCACAGCCCCTTTAAAACCCGTTATATCTGATAGCTGTGAAGAGTTAATGACCTGTAACCACAGATCCGCTGTTATAACATAACAAATGACTGTTATTTCTGAACCCGGAAAGGCTTGTCTAAAACTGAACGATTATTTTTTAAATACAGCATTGGGTTCAAAATCAGTAAATTTTGTTCCACGTGCAGGCAAGAAAAATCAAAGTCCTAAATTACTGTTTTATGTGAGAATCTAAAACTGACTGTTATTTATGTACATATATTATTTCTCTTCAGCATGAATGTTTGACAAGTTCTGTTAAAATAAACAATCATTCCTTGACCCAAAATTATCCGATGATATTCTCAGCTAATATGTGCTGATGCTTTGAAAATCTGCTGATCCTGAATACATCATCTGATCCTAAATAAATAATCTGGTCCTGGATAAATCATCTGATCCTGGATAAATAATCTGATCCTGGATAAATAATCTGATCCTGGATGAATTATCTGATCCTGAATACATCATCTGATCCTGGATAAATCATCTGATCCTGGACAAATAATCTGTTCCTGAATAAATAATCTGATCCTGAATAAATAACTATTCAAATTACAGGAAGCACCCACATGAAACATAGTAAAAGAAACAACAGACGCAAACGATTATATTTATATGATATTTATATAAAAAAAGAGGTAAAACTTCTTACATATTAGCAGGCTGACCTGTGGTCCAGTGGTAACGCACTGGACTTGTTATCAAGGGGACATGAGATGAGTTCGAGTCTTATTTCGAGTTGAAGAAGGAAAGAAACAGAATGAAAGAAAGAAAGAAAAAAACAAATATAGAAAGAAAGAAGCAATTCACAAAAAAACAAAGGAAGAAAGAATCTTTTAACTTATAAACTCTACTCAAATTCACCAAACTCTAAAACAAAACGTCAATTTTTTTTATAAAAAGTGAAGTATCAGCAAAATATTCTACTAACCTTATCTGTTCATAACTCGGACGTTTTAAGTCTCTCAACTGATGTTACATGTTATTCCCCCACATAAGATGCTGAACTATTAGTCACAGTGTACATGTCTTAGCATAGATAACAAAATCATCTATATGAGTATTCTACATAAGACACTGCTATCTATACCATTGTTTCATTAACACGTAACACATATTTATTCATTCAGTGATAGTATAACATGTGCATAAATCCGTTTTGAGGCTTTAGCTGAAAAATCACTCGTCCGCGTAATAGAACATTTTTTAATGTGTCCGTGTGTGTCAGGTAAGGAAGAAGTAAGACACTACCGTTAAACTACGCCGTTGTATAATTTAGCTTACCATGAATGATAAATATCAAACCGATTTCTCTCATGCAAAACGTCACATGCTGTTTTGTGGGTTTAAGTCGCACGCCTTCAATACATCACAGGAGTACAGTACACATGGTATACTTAGCTACAAAAAAGAAGCGCGAAATAAAAGTCGAGTAGAAAAATTAACTCCGAAAAAAACAGCATTAGTTGAACATGAGAAAAAATGTAAAGAATAAAAATGGTTAAAGAAAATGGAAAATTAAGACGTTTAATGGACCCACATTTAGCCTGCATTTTGGATGATAACATGAAAAAAAGAGTAAAAAAACACAAATGAAACAGTGGATAAATATGCCAAAATACCTAACTTCGGATTGTTACATAGACATTTAAAAATGGTGATACGATAAAGTACATTGCTTTATGTAAATAAATGAGAAAAATACGTGCTAAATTACATAGCTGTTGAGTATATTTTATCCTACAGACGTTTATTACATTTATTCTGCGTGTAACTACAATCTTGTCGCATTTAAATAGGGTGACATCATGAAACGACTACGGGTCTTTTTATTAAATAATGCTACATATTTACCTTTTCTGTTTTCCTTAATGGCAGTTTGGATTAAAGCTGCTATTACTAACTACGAGGATAAGTCAAATATTTGTTGTCACCAACAAAATCCCATTGAAACTGTTGCTTACTTCCGGGTGTATGCACCAACTTTTTTTTTTTAACCACTCCTAGATTCGTTAACCACTCCTATAGACCAGGGTGGGCATACCACGTGGTAAATGATGGCGCAAGTAGCATTTGATTGCCTCAATTCTGTAAGTATTTTATTTCTTTGTTAATTTCAATGGTATATAGCGCAAACGAACCGGAAAATTATGCAGTAGACACTGGCCCTGATGATGCTTTTGTCAGATGTACCACGTACACTGACAGTGTAAATGTAACGATTACAACTTTAGATAAGAAGTGACATAAAGAAAAAAAAAAGAGTTCTTTCGGTGAGAATTTACAAAATGATTAAAAACAACAACAACAACACATGCATGCAAACAAACTCGAATCAGCTGAAACAGAATATAAAGTGGTCACATAAAAGATCTTCAGTATCACAAAGTCAATACACATTTGATATTTCGTGGTACATTCAATGTGACGTCATCATCACCGATATAATCCGAAAATTAATTCTGAGGTAATCTGCTAGTACCAGTTTCAATGTTTTTTTATTACACAGGGGAATCAAATGTACATGCATTTCATTTTGAGTAAATCCTCAAGCCTTTTCACTCACGGAAAATCCCGGAGATTACCGAGTTGGTACGGTTGCTTGGACCATTACGAAAAAAAACCCGGCATATAGGTTTTTCAGAAAGAAAGTTTTATTAATTGTTTTAAAATACTACTGCTACTGCTGCTGCTGCTGCTACTACTACTACTACTACTACTAATAATAATAATAATAATAATGATAATGAAAATAAAAAAATCCTTGCCCGAAGTGAACAGTGTTTCATTCATGTGTATGCTATCTGCAGAGGACCGGTGCAAAACGTTGGCATGAAAATGAATATCATGTTTCTTTTTTTTTGTGTACAGTAATCTAGATATATTTAAAGTTTAAAATGTTATTTTTCGAGCGTTTCAAATGAGGAAATTTCACCATAAGAACCACTAAGTATTGTAACGTGTAAACGCGTTACACCTTCAACTAAGGAGCCCCTGAAGTGATATCGCTTTTATTTATTTAATTGTTTGTTATGGGTTTATTTCGTGAAAAAAAAGAAGTACATTTTGTAATAACGAAAAGAAAAATGAAAATAGAACAACTCTTATCCATGTGTACATTTGTTTTCCAAAGGGGAGTTAGAAGGGGGTGGGGGGCTGAATAACATTGCGAAATTATTAATATTTCGTATGATAAGAAAAACAAGCGGTTTAACTTGCCTCGACTGTCCATTTAAAGTTTCCAGGTAGAAAAAGTGTCACGGTTTCAGACTCTTTCGCATGTTTGACATACTAGCGGCATAACACTGACACATGGAACCTGCAGTTTTGCTCTTGAATCTAATTTTACGGCTACATCACAAATCCATCTTTTCCATGGCGTTGTATATTACTGGACTTTTTCGAAGATTCCAGACACGTTCCTTTCATGGTTCATGCTTTTTAAACTATAAATCACGCGAAGGTGCTCAAAGCACATCGAAATTTGATATCGTCCTTGTTTTGTCCAAATTCGGGGTCATATTGTTAGTTTACAAGCAGGATTGTTGAAGGATATGTCATAAGTGGTACTTGATACTCGTTCAAAAAGGTCAATGATGTTGTTTTGTTTTCGTATAGTATTTCTGTTCTCAATATTCAATAACAATAAAGGCCTTTTAAACAAACTGAGCCATTAATAAAATTTGAAGCAATTCACTTCAGTGCGTCATTTCCTGTTACAGGAAGATGAGGGTAAACAAGCTACATGTGTAACCGTTTTTTATTACGTTTGTGTTTCAAAATATCTGCATTTTGTAAAGTTGTCCAACATTTTAAAAATATATGCGCAGGTGCCCAAGCTTTGGTATGAGATATGAAATCAATGATAAACTTTTTTTCTTTAGAGTTAAGGGCACCCAATACATATTATTGAAATAAGAATTAACAGCAAAGTTGAAAACATGGACTGTTTTCGAATTCCTAAGTAGTGTCAGCGACTTTTTGTTATCCATAAATAAATATAAGCATTTGCATTCCGGTGACCGTATTTCATTTATAGGTCAAAGGTCATACCGTTAACTAAATAAAATCCTCTTAAAGTGATAATGAGTACTCAAAATTTGTCGTCAGATCAGTACTCAATTTGTCGTCAGTACTCAAAATTTGTCGTCAGTAGTAATAAACGAGACAAGATGTATTATACAAATATTATTAAATGAAGAAAAAATGCTCTCTTACATAAATTTCACAGAGGTTAGAAATAAGTTATAATCTTTTCTAACAGAAACTGAATAAAGACAAGTACGAGGATTGATCTAGAAATTCGTACAATGGGTTTATAAAACTTGAAAGGTTTCGAATATCAAAGCAAGTCTTATGCAGTCATTAAATATCATATCTGTGCAATACACTTGCTAAAAATTCAATGTGTACATAAAACATTTATTACACAAAAGTTACAACGCATCAAAGATATATAGGGAATATTATGTTAAAATAGCAGTCTGAGACCTTGTATTTTGCTACGAGCTGCGTGGGAAAATCAATCTCTCGCGAGACCGAGGTCCCCGTTCGAAATGCTATCTCACTCTTGTGTTCTGTATAAAAATATTTTGTTTTTATCTCGGCTGGGCGTTCCGGTAAAGTTCAAAATAGACCCTTTTTAACTCAAACGTCTTCAAGGCATTCCGACTGTCGAAAACCTGCACAATTTTCTCGAAATCAGAGTTGTTTCTACAATGAACCGGTAGCCGAATTAGTTCCCTTTATAAGCCGATTCGGTCAAAACTGCTCTCTCTCTTGAATAGCAGAGCTTTCGAAAGTGATAATCTGTTTCAAACCATTGCAATGTTATAGTAGCTCGCCTTTGGAACAGCAGAGTATTTGCAATTCCGATTCATTCATTTATTAAAACAATAATGAGGCGAAATATGCAAACGCTGAAACACGTTGTAATGTTGTTATTCATTCATTTTAATACAAAGACCAGCAAAGGGCCTAGGGGGTGTATATAACAAATAGCCACTAAATCGGTAACATACAAAAGCGTATGGTCATTCCCATTGTGAATATAGAGATTTGCTTTCAAGATGCTGCAAGTAGTCGTGAGCTAAACTAACAGAGGGACCTGCTCCATTTCCTATCTGTCATAACCTTCAAGCCACTGACCAACAGATGTGTCCCGCGTTCTCAGCTTCACTATGCCCTAGTATACGTTGGCTTCTCTAAAACCGTCTGTCTAGCAAGCTGCACGTGCAAACAAATCAGATCCTCGTGTGTTCATTTAACCTTACAGACGTGCATCGAACAGAGAAACGAAAATGGAAAAGAGAAAAGGGACGTGCATGTCCTGTCAATACTTGGCCATTTTCGAAAGTGGCTAGCTCGTTGGGCACTTAAAGTGTTAGTCGCTGACTTGCAGTAAACAACAAAAATGAGCCACCGTGCGTAAAAAAAGGACTTACATGTATAAGCAACGGGCTCCATTCGGAATGCTATCTCACTCTTGTATTCTGTATATATTTTGTTTTTATCTCGGCTGGCCGTTTCGGTATAGTTCAAGATAGAGCCTTTAACTCAAACGTCTTCAGCGCATTCCGACTGTCGAAAATCTGCACAGTTATCTCGAGTTCAGAGTTGTTTCTACAATGAACCGGTAGCCGAATTAGTTCCCTTTATAAGCCGATTCGGTCAAAACTGCTCTCTCTTGAATAGCAGAGCTTTCTAAAGTGATAATCTGTTTCAAACCATTGCAATGTTATAGTAGCTCGCCTTTTGAACAGCAGAGTATTTGCAATTCCGATTCATTCATTTATTAAAACAATAATGAGGCGAAATATGCAAACGCTGAAACACGTTGTAATGTTGTTATTCATTCATTTTAATACAAAGACCAGCAAAGGGCGTAGGGGGTGTATATAACCAATAGCCACTAAATCAGTAACATACAAAAGAGTATGGTCGTATCCATTGTGAATATAGAGATTTGCTTTCAAGATGCTGCAAGTAGTCGTGAGCTAAACAAACAGAGGGACCTGCCCCTTTTCCTATCTGTCATAACCTTCAAGCTACTGACCAACAGATGTGTCCCGCGTTCTCACCTTCACTATGCCCTAGTATACCTTGGCTTCTCTAAAACCGTCTGTCTAGCAAGCTGCACGTGCAAACAAATCAGATCCTCGTGTGTTCATTTAACCTTACAGACGTGCATCGAACAGAGAAACGAAAATGGAGAAGAGAAATGGGACGTGCATGTCCTGTCAATACTTGGCCATTTCCAAAAGTGGCTAGCTCGTTGGGCACTTAAAGTGTTAGTCGCTGACTTGCAGTTAACAAAAAAATTGAGCCACCGTGCGTATAAAAAGGACTTACATGTATAAGCAACGGGCTCCATTCGGAATGCTATCTCACTCTTGTATTCTGTATATATTTTGTTTTTTTCTCGGCTGGGTGTTTCGGTATAGTTCAAGATAGAGCCTTTAACTCAAACGTCTTCAGCGCATTCCGACTGTCGAAAATCTGCACAGTTTTCTCGAGTTCAAAGCTGTTTCTACAATGAGCCGGTAGCCGAATTAGTTCCCTTTATAAGCCGATTCGGTCAAAACTGCTCTCTCTCTCTCTTGAATAGCAGAGCTTTCGAAAGTGAAAATCTGTTTCAAACCATTGCAATGTTATAGTAGCTCGCCTTTGGAACAGCAGAGTGTTTGCAATTCCGATTCATTCATTTATTAAAACAATAATGAGGCGAAATATGCAAACGCTGAAACACGTTGTAATGTTGTTATTCATTCATTTTAATACAAAGACCAGCAAAGGGCCTAGGGGGTGTATATAACCAATAGCCACTAAATCAGTAACATACGAAAGCGTATGGGCATTCGCATTGTCAATATAGATATTTGATTTCAAGATGCTGCAAGTAGTCGTGAGCTAAACAAACAGAGGGACCTGCCCCTTTTCCTATCTGTCATAACCTTCAAGCTACTGACCAACAGATGTGTCCCGCGTTCTCAGCTTCACTATGCCCTAGTATACGTTGGCTTCTCTAAAACCGTCTGTCTAGCAAGCTGCACGTGCAAACAAATCAGATCCTCGTGTGTTCATTTAACTTTACAGACGTACATCGAACAGAGAAACGAAAATGGAGAAGAGAAAAGGGACGTGCATGTCCTGTCAATACTTGGCCATTTCCAAAAGTGGCTAGCTCGTTGGGCACTTAAAGTGTTAGTCGCTGACTGCCACCGTGCGTAAAAAAGGGCTTACACGTATAAGCAACGGGCTCCATTCGGAATGTTATCTCACTCTTGTATTCCGTATATATTTTGTTTTTATCTCGGCTGGGCGTTTCGGTATAGTTCAAGATAGAGCCTTTAACTCAAACGTCTTCAGCGCATTCCGACTGTCGAAAATCTGCACAGTTTTCTCGAGTTCAGAGTTGTTTCTACAATGAACCGGTAGCCGAATTAGTTCCCTTTATAAGCCGATTCGGTCAATACTGCTCTCTCTTGAATAGCAGAGCTTTCGAAAGTGAAAATCTGTTTCAAACCATTGCAATGTTATAGTAGCTCGCCTTTGGAACAGCAGAGTGTTTGCAATTCCGATTCATTCATTTATTAAAACAATAATGAGGCGAATTATGCAAACGCTGAAACACGTTGTAATGTTGTTATTCATTCATTTTAATACAAAGACCAGCAAAGGGCGTAGGGGGTGTATATAACCAATAACCACGAAATCGGTAACATACTAAAGTGTATGGGCATTCGCATTGCCAATATATACTGACGGAAAAATATAACTGTGCACACTAAAATACTTAATATCTTTTATTAGGTATAAAATTATTTTAGCAGATTTCTTTTGTGTAATTCACAAGGTAATCTTGTTTCAATAATACTGCTTTTCGCGAGTTGCACGTGCAAAATGTATAGCCCGTAACGGTCGCGCTTTTTACGTGTTGCTTTATGTTAACATCCTCGTACATGCTGTTTCGAGTTATTTTAACCGTCAAATTATAGTGAGCTACCCAGCAGTTCAGAAAAACACCTTCATTTGGATTTTAAGTCTTTGAAGACAATGCCACGCATCTCAGAAAATGATCGCCTACGTGCCGTCGGTATGCTCCAAGCAGGCATTGCTCAAAATGCGGTTGCGCAGCGTTTTGGTGTTCACCGAAACACCATATCAGCACTTTGGCGACGATTTCAGCAACGTGGCAACGTCCGTGATCTACCACGTCCAGGGCGTCCACGTGTGACGTCAATCCGTCAAGACAATTATATCCGGCTTACACACCTACGGAATCAATTTCAACCGGCCACATTAACAGCACGAACAATTCCTGGCTTGAGACCTATCAGTGGACGAACTGTTAGAAACCGATTAAGAGAGCACAGCATTACTCCACGACGTCCTGCGATACGTCCTACTCTTCTCTTACGTCATCGACAACGTCGACGTCAGTGGTGCAGACAGTATCTAAGGATTCCAAGAGCATATTGGAATAATGTTCTGTTTACTGACGAGTCGCGGTTTCACTTAGAAAGTTCGGACGGACGAGTTCGTGTATACAGGCGTCGCGGAGAACGTTACTTGGATCCCTGTGTTTTTCAACGTCAACGTTTTGGTGGTGGTGGGTCGATAATGGTTTGGGGAGGTATGTCATCTCAAGGCAGGACCCAGCTTGTAATTGTCCGTGGCAATTTAACTGGTGTTCGTTACAGAGATGAGATTGTCATACCCCACGTGCTGCCATTTCTTCAACGTCAAGGGCGTAACATGACGTTTCAACAAGACAACGCTCGGCCACATGTAGCACGTGTAGTTACCGGGTTTCTGGCTCAGCAAAACGTGAGTGTCTTACCCTGGCCCGCTGTTTCACCAGATCTTTCACCAATTGAGCACGTTTGGGATGAGATGAAGAGACGCCTCCGTCAAAGACGTAACCAACCTCTCACGCTGGACCAACTAGCGCAGACATTGGTCAACATCTGGAACACCATTCCACAGGCAGTTATCGCCAACTTAGTTGCCTCTATGCCTCGTCGCTGCCGTGCTTGCTTGAACGCCAATGGAGGCCACACACGATACTGACCTTGTGAAATCAGATTTCATACCTGTCAACTTCTGCGCCTTGTTACTGTAAAAATTGTTTTACATGATGAAGTGTTTGTATTGATTGTTAGAAATAAAACGTTGATTGGCTAATCTGCAAAGTTTTATGTTACTATTCCTAATATTAAAAAAAATTCTATACCTTGAAGTATGCACAGTTATATTTTTCCGTTAGTATATAACAGAATTACGAAACGACATTGATGCGTATCTTCTAAAATTAAAATGACTGATCAGAGTATGTATTTGCTTTTATGGCTTTGTACCTACACTCACCTCAGGGATAATGCATTTCCGATCTTGCTAAACCTTTTCCCATCACTATATAGATGTTAGTCGCTCTGTCTGGGGATCGGATTTATCATTCCTAGCTTGTTGATCAGTTGTGTTAACAGTATTTGATGAATCCTCTCCTGGGCACTAGTGCAGTTTCACCTTCTGATAATTGTTCAATCAACCCAGTGTGTCTCCGCACGTCCTTTTCTTCTTTACATATTTTGAATATCACGTTCCTCTATCGGGGTCAAAGGGTAAGACAGAGCAAGATTTAATCAATCCATCCTGTCAGCATATTACTTCGATTACAATGGCTTTTTCCAGTCTGTTTAAACTAATGTATTTTACAATAATTTGCGTAACCATTCTTGCCGTCTCACTGACAGCTTTCTGTGTACAAACCAGTGACTTGCGGCAACAGTGTAGAATGTTGGAATTGGATGGGAGCTCTCGCGACTCTGGTAAGATTCGAACCACCAGTCTCCAGATCGAGTTTGCGTATCCAGTGTCTTCCGTAATATGATACTGGTAGTTAATAATAAAAAAGAAAAGAAAAAATAATGATAATAAAAGGACCCTTTTCAATGGCCAATCTTCGGTCTTTTAAGTTTGTTGTTGCTGTTTTTTGTTGTTGTTTTTTTTTGGTTGTTTTTTTTTTTTTTTTTTTTTTATGCGATAATTCACGGTGAGTTACTTATCAGTAAAAAAAATCTGTTCAGGCTATCGAACATTTACAAAAGTTGAATGCAGTTCGAAAAACTTGCCTCGCAAATGATGTTGAACAAATAGGCTAACATTATTTTTAAGACGACTATTTTCAGCGTAAATGCTAAAATAAGTATATATATTTGATAGAATTATTAAATAGTCTTGTACCGTGATGAATGGTCGAGAAGGAAGCAGTTAAAAAACGGGTTCGTTTAAGTTCTAGGCGAATTAAGAACTTTCCTGAATGAATGAATGAATGAATGAGTTAATTAATTAATTAATTACGGATCGATGGATAAATAGATGGATGGCCAGCGAACTAACTAACGTATAAATAGATAAATGAATAAAGAAATAAAGAAATGAATGAATTACCTAATGCTTCCTAGCATTTTACGGAGTTTAACATCAAAACTTTCGAGCAAAATGATAAAAAGATAAACTATTTTGCATGTTTTTAGGAATTTTAAATTATAAAGTCTTGGTATATCAGAAAGTAAGTCAGTTTAAGATATCTGCATCATTATCTTACATGAAAAAGAGTTATTCTGTGATTTCGATTCATAGCAGAAATAAATAGAGCCTTTTCTATGAAGATAGAAAAAATATAGTATACACTGGCCTAAGAAAGACAACTCCTGCGAACCTGAAAAAAGCGCGCGTTTAATGTTTACATCGTTCCGCGCCTGGGAAATTCCAGAGATTCTTGAGCGGCCATCTTTGTTTATCATCATGTAGGATTTTAGGTCAACAACAGATTTTCGTCGGACAGTCATTTGCTTGAAGTATGTAAGTTTTAGGACAACTATGTTAATGCTAAAGACCAAAATGACCAATTTTGAATTGGAAAGATTGCATGCATATCTGTATCTCCTGCAAATGAGTTGTTGTTTGCATAGCTGTTGGACACACATTTTTTCGGATAAACCTGTTGAATTTAGAGTTATTGTTCAGGCATTTAATGTTATTGCTCACAATTGGAAGAAATGTTCTAACGTTTACAATTTCATACTATTTTACCATGTTTAAGGATTTCCATGGAAAGGCATGATGGGGAATGAGAATGAAAGTTGAAATTACTTTTTTTTTTTTTTTTTTGGTCTTACCTGATTCTGAATCACAGTTGCCTTGATCATTGTCAAAATCTGTTTGATCTTATTATTGTGTGTACATTTTTTTATTTTTTTTTTACCAAAATTTGAAACACCATTGTAAACATTTTAAGGGGGGGGGGGGGGGGGGGGGGGGGGGGGGGGGAGTAGATTTGCCACAAATTAATGGGTGCCAGAGGTTTCATCACAATGAATACCAGTTTGTCACAATTATTTTTTCTGTACAAAACAGGTTGAGGTTTCGTCCCAATTAATTTATATAGTAGGTAATAAGAAACTTCCGATGAAAAGGTGTTAATAACAAGCAATTACATGTATTTTGTATGATCCAACTTAATTAATTCATCGGATCTAGTTTTTAGAAAACAGTATTAAAAGGATGATTTAAATTGCAATAATTGCACAAATTTTAGTCTTTTTTCGCTCTTTAATAATCTTTTATGCATCAAAATAATAGACCTTTTCATAGATGCTTTGAATTTAAATACAAAAGTTGTTATTTCTGAATGATAAAATCATTTTTCATGAAAGGCAATCTTTTAGCTGTTTTCTATTAATTGAAATAATATTCAATATCTTCGTGTAACCGTTCCCCAGACTGACATTCTTCGCTTTCACAACAAACTGCTTTGTCATTTATCCAAACCTTTAATTAATGTGAAGACTGGTCACATTAATTATCACTAATTACGTTAAATATGCTGCTGATAGTTTGTTTCATCATAATTGAATCACACCTGTGCATTTAATGTTTGCTGACTGCTTTAATAATGAATATTAAATTATTGCATTCAATATACAATAGGTGTGAATTACACTATAATACTAATGTCCCGAAACCTCTTTTCTGGTACTAAATAAAATAGTGTAATGAACTGGTAGTGAAACGAAACCTTCATAATTCAAATTAATTAGTCCAAAACTTTAGAGGTATAGCACTTGTGATAGTTTTATTGATAGGGCCAGAAAGTTAAAATATCAAAAAGCAATGTCATATAATTGGGACTAGAAATTAATTTGCCTACTCAGGGCTCTCGCGAGGGGGCAATTCGGGCGAAGTCGTCGCTTCGCTGTCTCAAATTTCGCCTTACGTGAAGATCAAAGCGAAAATCAAGTCGCCTTATCAAAATTTAACAAGGATAAGAGTCAATGGTGTCATAAAATGTGGCAGTTTTTTTACGATACACAGTTTTTTTACAATACACATAAACAATCGCTTGCCAGCCACTCATTAGGGAATCCCCGTAAAACTCCGCCTCTCGCTATTTCTTGCCTTATAGCCATGTGTGACGTACAACGAAGACTCCGCCCATATTATTTATATCTTTTCAACCAGAACATTCGATACTGACACTTAGGCAAAATAAACCAATCAGCATTTAGTTTTTAAAAAAGCACTATTGAGTAATGAATAATAATGAGTTTCCTGTCGGATATTTTTAGCTGATTTCAGTGTTTATAAATTACCACTAATTGATCACTATTTGATTGCGATGTTTCGGCAATTATGGACTTGATTAAGATCAGGAACCCTCTAAGCAATTACGGCGATTAAACTGTGTAGGTATGTATATTGTATCACGAGACAAAAAAGGTGCAATCTTTCAGGTTTTCTGTGAAAAACAAGTCAGCAATAAAAGGTTGATCGTCGGAAGTGTTACAGAATTTTAATCGTCGATCAATAGTTGATATTAGTTTCATTATGTTTCTGAATACTGGTTGATAAAAGGGATCAATTATTAAAGGGAAATTTAATATTACATAAGCATACGTTGTCCGAAACAAAGAGTAACGAAACAATATCCACTTCGCTCTGAAGTCTGTCCACTTCTCCCTAACCTTCAACCCAGGGCGAAATGACTTCTCCAAAAATTCTGAGTCTAGCGAGAGCCCTGCTACTGTCCAAGGTTCCTAGATGTCCTATGTTCATTTATGTTTCAGTGTATAGTCTAGCATTGATGTATTGAACTTGTGTGAATAATCTGAATATTCCCATTTTAAAATTCTATGAAAAACATATCACAAAAGGTGACATTAGCTGTTTATATCCTCTACTGTAATGAATTTATAATCCTTTGGTACATTTGGGTAGTTTCAAACGAATGTGAAAACCATGATTATTAATTTAAATTGTTTCAGAGAAGCTTGAAATTTTATCCGTTATCGATAAGATTTTTAAAAAGGCTGAAATTCTAAGTCTGAGCTCACATGTTCTGCAAGGACTGGTGTCAACTTAGATGATCAGAAGAAATTTTCAGATTACAAGCAATCATCCTCGGTGTTTCTCCAAATTTGTTGAACTGAACGTCTTACATATTTGAAATATTCCACCTACTATTATTAATGATGCATGGATTCCTTTCAATGATCAGACAGAAAAATACTTCAAGTAACTTGTAAACAAATTAAAAATTTCTAAAACAACAGCAGTATCTCCTTTGTTGTCCCCCGCTGATGGATTTGGGAGGGGGAAAGTATTTTTGCATTGTCTATCTGTCCATCCGAATTTCGTTTCCGCTCTATTTCTTGGCAGCTACTGACCAGATTTAAATAAAACCTTGTGTGAACTTTCAATACCAAAAGGAGATGTGCATATATCCTCGGCATGTTCTGGTTGGACCCTTCAACACAGACTTATGGCCCTTGAATAGTTATGCAGTATGTATGTATACAGAGTAACATACATTTCCGCGCTATTTCTCGACAACTTCTTGCTGGATTTCAACGAAACTATGGGAACCATCAATACCAAAAGGAGATATGCATTTCATTAGAATGTCCCGGCTGGACCATTTAACACAGAGTTATGGCCCCTGAATAGTATTTTGTTTCCACACTATTTCTCTGCAACTACAGAAAGGATTTCATTGAAACTTTGGGAACTTTCAATACCAAAAGGAGATGCACATTTCCTTGGCTTGTTCCTCTGACACTTCAACACAGAGTTATGACCCTTGATTAGTTATTCAGTATGTATTCAGAGTAACATTCGTTTCTGCTCTATTTCTCAGCAAATCCTTGCTGGATTTCAACGAAACTTCATGGGAACCATCACTACCAAAAGGAGATATGCATGTGAATGTCCTGGCCCGGCCTTTTAACAGAGAGTTATGGCCCCTGAATAGTTATTTACTATGTATAAAGAATAGCATTTTTTCATGCAGTTTTTGATGAAGATAATAACCACAAAGTTATTCTTTGAAAAACCTATACTGAATTTTTTGCAATTTTCTTTATATGCAAATTCTGACCATACCCGTTCTTCAGACAAGCACAGATCGGCATGGATATACTGTCTGTGACAGAATTTTGTTATGCCAGTTCTGGGATAAGACCAAATTACCAGAAGGGACCAAATATTTTCACAAGGAATTTGAAGTATTATGTATTTAAAGTAGTCCAATGCCTGAAACTCTCAAATCTGTCTGGAAGTACATGTACAGAGTAAGGATGACACAAGATTAGTTTAAAATTTAGTTTATTTCTCAGGAAGGGGTGTATACACATTAATAATTAAAGGTAGCTCAGTTAATAGAAGTTTTATTATAGAGTACACTGTGTATCTGTCACACCTTAATTTGAGATTCCATAACAGTCATAGAGTTTCTAAAAGGCACTCAGAGAAAATTTCACCCTAATATATTTTAGGCTGGGAAAAAAAATGTCCACATGTCTTTTGTTAATTTTGAGAGCCTGATTTGACTTTGTGGAAAAGTATACAAATATTTTAAGCAGCAAGCCTGATGTCCAGGGCTTGTACATTTTTATTGACTGTAGACTCTACAAGTCCAGAAAAATTCAAAGAATTGTTTTGTTCTGTAATACTATGCAGTCTTATGTATAATGTTTACCCCTGAACATGCTGAAACTTTGTAATGGATTTGCCCAGCTTTGAATTTGGAACAGTCCATTTAAAGTTTAAGGGATTTAAATATCAAAATACAAAAATGGAGTTACCAACGGTATAGAGCCTGGTCAGACTGCACGGATGTGCAGGCTGGCTGGCTCTATACTGGTGGCAAAGGCTAATCAATTTCGGTTCCAGCAGGTTAAGGGTTAATGTTTTTGACATTAAAACCATATAAAGGCAGAATGAAATTAAATATTTCATTTTCCAAACAGGTTTCTTAGGCCACACCAAAATGATCTCCTGTTCGTCGGATTTCCCGCATCAATTTTCGAAGAAATGAAAAAAAAATATTTTAATTTTTTTCTCACCGCCCGCTCCTGTCGTAAAAATTGCACTGGGTCGAAATCGCCCGGTGCGAAAAAAAGTTATTACTTTTGATTGTAATTTATAGTGCAAATTTCTACAGAACATGTTCTTCGGTTTAATACTCAGTTACGCGACGCGATTATTACTATTCCGCGCGGTAGAGACCCGTTACTGGGCGTTAGGTAATGATTTGCTCGATTACCAAATGAACGTCATATTTTTGGATCACATCATAAATCAACAAAGGAAAATGGCCTCTTACGTGTTTGTTGTTTCCTGTTGCGAGGGTGATGACAACAAGCTATTTTTCCACCGACTGCAGTAGAAATACCTCTTAATGCAGACTTCAACGAACTGTTCAGAGCTGCAGCCGTGTATTGTAATTTAAATTTGTCTGGAGCATTTCTCCAGAAGTGTTTCATCTAGCAACTTGAAACTCCATCGGTGGATACATCTCATTAAGGAAAAGTGCAGTGCACAAGAATTGTAACACTTATTTCCATACTTTCTGAGTTGTTGCCCTTTGATATTTTTTATGCATATTTTTTTTTGTCAGGAGCATAACTAGAAAAGTATTTGAGATAGAAATTTGAAACTTCATAGGTGGATAGATTGCATCAAGTAAAAGTGCATCACACAAGAAAGATAACTCTTCCATTTATTATTTTCTAGTTATTGCCCTTTGTTATTTTTCATACTTTTGTTCATACAGGCGTTATGTATTAACAAATTGTGTTCACATGTATAGGCAGGTTCCTTTTAATATCCTCTAAAACTGGGTGCAGTTTGGGTCTCTAGGGATCATGGTCAAGGGTAACAGTTACTAGCAATAGATTTTTACAATTTCTTTGCCCCTGCCATAAAATGGCAGGACGGCATTTAACATTTACCCTGTCGGTTGGTTTGTCCATCCGTCTGTCCTTGTCAAATTTTGTGTCCGCCTCATATCTTTGTCATACATGATGAGATTTTGGGAAAAAAATGATATAAATGATCATAATATGAAGACAATGTGTCGCGTGCATGAACCATGTCATTTGCTCAAAGGTGAAGGTCACAGTGGACACTTAAAGTTTATGCGTAAATGTTAGTGTCTGGCTTATAACTTTGTCAAGCATGACGGGATTTTAAAATAAATTGGCATAAATGATCATCATATGACGTGTAACTGGCATCTTGATCATTATACTTGATGTGCACTCTGCTTATCTGTTTCTAACTGAATTGTTAAAATACATGTATATATGTAGAGCTGTTTTTCTCAAAAAGGCTTTGTCATGTTTAAATCATTCTTTTGAAATCGATAAATTAAAAGTGGTTTTAACATACTCATTAAATGCTATCATTTTTTTTCTTCGCTCTTCGCTCGCTCCACAAAATGACTGATCAGAAAAAAAATATTTTAATTTTTTTTTCGCTCGCTCGCCCCATATTTTTCTAAAAAAAATCCGAAGAACAAGATATTAATTTGGTGTGGCCTTATCTTAGTTTTGCTAGGGAAAAATTATTTTGCAGAGACTTCTGTATTGTAAGGTGAATAAATCAGAGCTTTTTCTGTTTATAGAGAACCTCAAGTGACTGTAATGTGTTCATTGAAATACTTCCATACCTGAATAGCAATGTGAAATGTATGGGTTATGCAGAACGTCTTGCAGAATTAAAGCTAGATATCTGAGAAGATATGCCAAGCAATAAAAAGCCAACTGTTTATTTTACACTTAATCATAATTACTCCTTTGACCAACATCCTTTATAATTCAAGAGTTCAGTCATAGTAAGAAAAGTTATTTTACGTGCTTGGTGCATTATAATATAAGCACCATAGAAGCCAGGACTCATCAGAAAGATAATTGAAAGCGTACTAATAGCTTCTGGATTTTACAGAGCCTTTAATTGCTCTGCTTATCTGCCCTCTGACAGTTTCAAACCAGTGGACCCTTTATGTTTCAGACAGGTCTGTTACTGTCAAAATTGTTTATGTTGGTCATTTACCTGCTGGTGGCAACTGTGTTTACCTTTGCGACTAGTGCAGACCAAGATCAACATGCACATGCTGTCTGATTGTGGTCTGCACTATTCGCCATTCAGTCGGTAAATTTTCAGGTAAAACCCCTCTAAAAAATTAGTGGATCTCACCAAATTGAAACTAATGATATTTAGCATGCAGGCTATAATGGGTGACATTGCAGAACATGCAGAAAGATAAGCTTGTAAGTTGTATTGCCAGATGGTTGAAAAGGAAAAAGGCATTGAGTGTGAGCTTAGATTTTAAAGTTCCATTAGAGCCAAACAAAGCCAAAGGCTCACTTCATTATGCTCTATTCACTTACTCTCAGGTTATCTTTCACATATCACCTATATTTCTGAAATACAGAGAATTATATAGGAGAATTATGGTACTTTTCCTTACCGGGTTTTTAGTGTTATTTGCAGACTTATTGTGAAAGACTGGTCAACGAAGGATAATATGTGTAATTTGGTTGCTATTGCTGGCAAGATGAAGTCTTCAGATACATTCCATAATAGATTTCAGACTTACCCATCTTATGTGAAAAGGAGTCCTTGGGTTGTGTATTTATATGTAAAAACAATGCCGATTTTGACTGCTTAGGTGCTGAAATGTAAGTAAATACTAAAAAGGGATTGTTTTATCAACAAATAAATGAAAAAATTCCGAAGGTACATGTAAAAATGATTGTTTGTTATGCAGCAAATAATGTGCTTTTCTTTGAACTGTGGGGGTGTATTTACGAAATAGATATATTTTTATTTAAACTTTTATAGACTAAAGTACTCAAAATTACATTTTATACCCTGTGTTGGTCCTCAAATTCCTAGCTTGAATTTATGACCTCAACATTCCCAAGTCAGTAATAATACACGCAGTTCATAGCACATTTGGAATTTATATGGCAATTTGTCAACTTAGTGGTTTAGAATTTATTACCATTTGAGATTCATTACTTGGCCTGATACTATTTCAATATTTTGTAAGCGTTATAGCTTTATGTGATCATTTTTGTCAATAGGTTGTAAAAATAAAATTCACTTTTGATAGTTTTTATTTTAAATCATGTTACTCTTTAATGGTATTCTCTACATTTTAGGACATATAAAAGTTTGGCAGATTATGTGACGAGATAGAATAAATCTTAGTGCAACTTAAAAACATCAGATCTTTCCTTGAATTTCTGCTCTTTTCAATAAAACTTGTGTTAAACTAAATAGTTTTCAGTACTTTGGAGACTCGAAACCTAAATTTGACTTGACTGCTTACTTTATATTTACATGAAAGTCTTAAATACTTCTTAATGAGTTTGGATCACAGTTACAGTATTCGCCCCATCTTAATTAATTCGAGAGAATGGGGCCCGTAAAGGTGTACTTATATAAAGCCTTATACTGTCAAGTTCAAGAAAAGTTCATAAAATTGAAACCAGAAGTTTATTTTGCTAGACGGTTAGTAAAGTGTGTACATGCCATTACAAAACAGAAAAGAAACACCATCACACAAAAACACGTTTATTTACGAATTTCCTACGCCTATTCATTTGCAAGTCAAAAGACGCGTGAGGGGCGCTGATAGGAGCATGGGTGCTAGATCAGGCAAATTTGGTACAAATAGATGTTCTTATTTTACCAAGACAGATGTGTTACCAGTGAAAATAATATTATTAGTACCAAAATCAGTCCTAACTTTGCTTATTGAATCGATGAACATGTTAAAGATATATTGCATTACTCACGACATGAGTTTTACTCAGATGCACTGTTTTTGTTTGTCAGTATTAGTGTTTAATCAACATTTTACCGGTATTTACTCATTTTTGAAAGATTTATTTAATTCATAGCACAACGGTTAAATTAATTACGGCATACAGGTCTCTGTTGTTTATTTTAATTCGTCAAGAAACAGTGAAATATCATATATTTCATTACAGACATCATACTGTTCCAATGTTAGGATGATAAGAGAAGGGAAGAAATTTTCACATTTTAAAAGTTGATGAGTTTTCATGCCCCCATTAGTTTGAGGGGTACCAAATAGATTTGCCGTTGTCGAGCTGTCATCTCTTCATTGGATACCCACAATTGGTTATTTACATAATCAAACTGTGGGAAAAATGAATCTGTTTTTTTTCTGTGGATATATAGCAACAAGTCCCAAAAATGAATTTGCATTTAACAAAATTGATACTCTTCAACAGAAAGGGTAGAAAACTATCAGAAACAAAATGATTGACAGTGAAATATCTGCACACTGTTGGGAGTAAACTATTTTCTATGTCTGTAGACCTTGTCTGTAAGACAGGCCCCCCAATTTGAGTCTGAAATCTCGAGGCAAAATCCTGGTCTTATAAGCGAGTAAACATGGTATACTAAGTGTGCAAAAAAGGGCCATGATTCCGTTAAATTTGTAATAAAAACAGAGACAGAAAAGTGTTTAGTGTTCGAACAACAGTGAATATGGACTATTTTAAACTACTTAAAGGGTAATTTAGTAGCCAATTAGAGTATGCTTTATATAAAATGTATGAGATAAGAGAAGGGAAGAAATTTTCACATTTTAAAAGTTGATGAGTTTTCATGCCCCCATTAGTTTGGGGGGGTACCAAATAGATTTGCCGTTGTCGAGCTGTCATCTCTTCATTGGATACCCACAATTGATTATTTACATAATCAAACTGTGGGAAAAATGAATCTGTTTTTTTTTCTGTGGATATATAGCAACAAGTGCCAAAAATGAATTTGCATTTAACAAAATTGATACTCTTCAACAGAAAGGGTAGAAAACTATCAGAAACAAAATGGCTGCGCTCATGCTGAAAACCAGTTTCGTGTGTCTTGCCAGTATAAAAGGTAAAAACTATCTCCAACAAAATTCTTCCACTATCAGGGACCATTAAAGTGATATTTTATCTAGTATTAATTAACATTCGCCCACATTTTCTATTTTGAACTTTCCACAAACTGTCTTTGATACACCACTTATCGACTAGATAGTGTCCAAAAATCCCACAGCTGAGCAGTTTCAATGGATTGGCCGTGGAGATCTGACGATGCTGTCAACTGTCCATACATAGACCAGTATGTGTCACATGTAACTCCAGACAAGTTGCTGCAAGAGCCATGAAACTTTCTAAGAATAGTTGTCAGCATGTGATCTAATGGACCTGGGTATTTTGACGCAGATTTATTGGAGATCAGCAGAGTTATGCCTCCTCATTAAGCAAAAAGTAGCAGTTTTAGACTCATTAATGATAAGGACAATGTATATATGCAGCTGTAATTGTAGTATTTTACAGGATTTTTTGTGACAATACAGTGGGATGTTGGAGCATCCGTGTCCTATGGACACATCTCTAGTCTTTTTTGGGCATAGAAATGGAATTTATTATACTGTTCCAATGTTAGGGTGATTCTGTGGACAAAAATTATGCCCATAGTTGATTTAAATTATCATGTTTCAGCTGTATATTCCAGAATCAAGGCCACTATCATAGATTATTTTGAAGTCTGGTTTCATACTTTAAAATATTCTATCTTTTTCAGTTCAGTGCTGAAAGGTTTTCAATGTGAGTCGAAACAACTTTCATCAGAGTCAGAAATAGATAAAGAGAATACAAAAGAGAATACAAAAAAGTTAAGGCTTTTTGAGGTAAGTTATTTAAAACTTGTTGAAAGTGTAGGAGTAACTCAGTTGTTATATTTAAAGCGACTGACTCACAGACGATGATAAAAAGAAAATGTTTATACATCTTGAAATTCTTGCTGTAATCGTGAAGAACATATTTAAACTAAGTTACTGACTCGGTTTTTGTGACAGAAAAACATCAAAATATAAAGTTTCACATCCTTATTCGGTAAAAAATTTACCCTGTTAGTCATATGGGGTAGATACTTTACTTATAAGATTAATTTTGAGGCGATCTAATAACTAGGTGTCGTGGCTCAGTGGACTAAGTCGTCGCTCTATATTTTACTGACCGAAAGGTCGTGGGTTCGAATCCTGGTTAAGTCAAAACTTTTTTTTTTCAGTTTTCATGGTGTATAGAAGCATAATATTATATTTTTTCCATAGTATATTTAATCCTCTTAAATTTGAAAGAATAAAAAAATTCAGCAAAATTTTGTGAGTCAGTCGCTTTAAGCCCAAAAGAATATGTGGTCATGGGACCCGACAGTCACTTATTTTTTTCCAGTCTTCCCTTAACATTTGTTCATGGAAAACTGATCAGATACTCAAAACTGTAATTTGGTATGAATAATAAGGACTGCAAAGCCAAGGTGAGGTATTCCTTACTTCAAAACTTGTATTAAAGAGATACATGTACATAGTTCAAGGCAAATCTTGTATCAAAAAAATATTTTTTTAAATATGACAGCTACCTCTGTTCATCATTGTGGCAATGAAATTGGCAAGTTGTTTTCTAACCATCAATATATATGTAGCATAAATAGCCAGGCTAAGAAAATGTTGTGTGACATTTTTTTTATAGCCGACAATAACAGCCGAAATGTAAAAAGTACAATAAAATTTGAAGATAAAATCTGAGGAAAATCAAATACCAAATGGTTGAGACTAAATGCAGACATTGGTCTGTTACGATACTGGAAGGAAGTAGTTAGTCACTTGTGAAGAAATTGTTAGTAAAACTTGTTGGATACCCAGGAACACTGGTTAGGTGGACTGACCGCCGGGATATGACCTTAGCAGTTAAAACTGGCATTAAACCCCAATAAAACCAAACCAAACAATACTGGAATGAACTTCGAACTCGGCAAATTTGTCAGCAAATATCTTCGTTTGGATATCAGGAATTCCTTTTTGATTGGGATTTTGTTTTTTTAAGATAAGGAAAAAATTGGACCATTGGGAATGGGTCCAATGGTGGGACTGGTGGTGACACTGGGGAAAGGCCTGTAAACTGAACTTGATATTCACCTTCATTTGACCTTGACCTTCAAGGTCAAATTATTGAGTAATTCTAAAATTGGTGTAACTTTGTTATTAATGAATGGATTTGATAATAATAATTCTGAATGATTTTGCTTTGAAAACCCTTCACCACAATATGCATCCTCTGATGTGTTTGCCTGGAAAAAAGAAAAAGTTGAGTGGCCCTCGCTTACGGTGGCTCTTGTTTGAACATTTCATAATGTACCCTAAACTTAACAGTTCTGTGCCCAAATTAAAAAGAAGGAAAATTACTCGCCACTGAAACGACTTTATGACCCTTGACATGAAGGGTGTTGCTAATTATTACATCATTCAATAATATATATTAACATTCTGAAGTGGAAAGGATACCTGGACTTCTTTGCATTGAAAGAATTCAACTTAATTTGAATATTAAACTTAATTTATTAGTTAAAGGGACTTGTATCAGTTGTAATATTTTAGGCCAGTGTTAATTTAATTGATTTATGGGAGCAGAGTCCTATATTATTACATTATTGCAAAATCCAAATGAGAGTAAAATTAGAATTTGTAATTTTAATTTTGTTTTTAGCTCCACTTTTGCCCTCCTCTGGTCAATTTTTTTTCAGTTGAGCCTATTGTTTGAATTAGCTCATATTTTATTATACTGAGAAAAGTGGAGCATGCTGTCTGTGGACAGGTCTTGTTTCTCTCAGGATGTAAATTCAAATAGAGTACTGGTGAATTGTTACATTATAAACTGCAGACAATAAACCCTAGTTATAAATCTTTCTTCCCTTTAATCTTCTTAAATATTTTATCCAGGTAAAAGGATCATATGTTATAAACTAGGTTGACTTTTATGTTGATACATTTATTTTGCCGTTTTCCATTTTTAGTACAGAAGAAAAATGAAAAGAATGCTAAGAGCGACTTCGTATTTTCTTTCATTGCACAGCGTAATAATGTGCTACTTATGTACTCAATTTGTTGGTAAATTACAGACATTTATAGCTCTTTTTTGTTCATTTTATAAAATATGAGAAAAAAATACAATACTAAAGATGTTTAACACTGATGAAAAGAGGCAAAATAGTTGCACTTGTAAATGGAATGCTATGATAATCATGATAAAAGTTTTATAGAATTTTCAACCTTCTGTTTTGCTAAATCTAGGTGATAATAACAATGCATCTGGTGTAGAAATGTAAGCAGAGATAGGCCAGTTTGGAAAATATGTCAAAAATGCATGCAAGCGTAGACAGGAATGTGGTTATACCCTGAGGAATGTGGAGAGATAAGTTATTATTGAAGTCACAGTGAAAAGTTAGGTATTTTTGACTGCAGGGTAAAAACTAAGTTAATAATTCCTGGCCAGCTTTCAATAAATGTGAAAAGCGAAGGAGGTATAAACTTATGGAAGAAGGCCTTGTGGTGTCTGAAGTGTTTTGTGCTGTTAGTTTAGGAATTTCGATATGTGCTTAATAAATGGTTAAGAACCACACATGTGCATCCATAATGCATAATTTCGACCCTGTATAAGTGAAAAAAAGGAAAATTTTGTGTCAAACCATTAATTTGGGACGATAACCTAGTAGAGTGGTGGAGAAAGAAATAAATCAGAGGGAATTTATACAAAAGATAAATATATGTGCAAACAAGAAAAAACAAATTTAAAAGTTGGAGTTTTGATATAGATGAAGCCATAAAATTGTTATTCAAGAAATTTTAACTGGTGGATTTTTAATGTTTATTGAATTTAGAATTTGAAAATACTGTGCTGCATAGTTGAATTTCTATCGCAAGGAAAATCAGTATGCATTTGGAAGTGACGGATATGGTGCCCCTTCATCTAGAAGACGGGGAAAAGTCACCAACATACGCAAACCTGAAGATGTTAAGCTTTTGCAGTCCTACAGGTAATAGCCAGTCTCTGAGGGAAAATATTTTGATTCATAAATTTCATTTCATAATACTGTTACTTGAAATAGATAGGTAAGACAAATAAGATACTGACTTTAAATTGATAAAGTATTATATTATAAGTGATTTTCAAACTGTACAGAACAGAAGCCAGCAGTTTCCACTTACTTGCATCTTTGTTTAATTTCAAGCATTTAGGAATTTTGCTGGAATAATTATAAAGAATTCTCTTTAAATCTTGGTATAGCTATATGGATTAAAAATTTGAGAGAGAGAAAAAAATGCAGTTTATTATGCTGATAAAATTTTCATTGTGTTTTTTTGTTTTTTTTTGTCTTATCTGTACATGTATAATAGGGAAAACATTAAGGTACCTCATCTGTATTATAGTGCAGTTTTCTTTTTTTTCAAAAGAAAGAAGAACAAATATATTTGTTTCTTCTTGTTATAGTTGCATCAGTTGATATTTGCCTGTGTTCGATATTACCTTTTTTAAAAGATTTTTATTTCTCGGATTTGGTGAACTTGACTGAAAGATGATCCCCTCTTGTACCCTTAGAAATATAAGTTTACAGATTTTAACTAAAAATCAGACAGTGTTGGATAAATTTGAGCCATTCAAACCTAGTAACAGATATACTGTTTTAAAGTAAAATTAGTTCAAGATACAATATTTTTTCCATGAAACAAATTAATTTTATCTACAGAATGGATCATAATTTTAAAAAATGGGCGATATATCTTGCATGATCATCAAAATGGTTTAGCCGTATCTTGAAAATATTTTATAAAATATTATACAGATATGGACTTTTAGCTAGTGAATATGTTCTGATAATTTGTACTTAAAAAATTAATATTGACCGAGGCAATCTGAGGTCAGTATTAATTTTTTAGGTACATATCACATCATATTTACCAGCTAAAAAGTCCATATTTGTTTTATTATATAATCTATAAATAGCTTTTATATGGCACATTTCTTTCATCCATTTCTTATATCGTTGTCAAACGAATGCATCGGAAACGTCATAATTCACAATTTTTAACATCCTGTCAGGTGGCGCATTCAACGGAATTTGCTATAACGGCCTTCGTCATATCCCAAAAGTGAGTCATTTTGCCGGAAATGTCCGAATTATAAACAGATGCAGGGGATTTCCAGGAAATCTATTTTTTGAAGAAAAAAAAACTGTCAGTATGCTCTAATATTTACCGTTATTTTTTTACCAGCGCCAATCAAGCATTTCAAAGTTACTTATAATAAATCCTTGTATTGCATCATTGAGTTTAAAAGTTAAAAATGGAGTTTTTTTTTTCATATGAATTCATAAGAAAAGGCATCAGCTTTAAATTTTTTTTCGAATTAGGGTGAAGACTTTTTCTTATATATATATTTTTAAGGTTTTTATTAAGGCAAATAGTTGTTAAGAAATTTTACTTCTTGCCTTTTATTGTAGTAAAATCAAAATTGTAATAATTAAAACATACATAAATATTGCTATATTTTTTTTTCAAGTAAAATTATAGTGGAAAAGATATTGTTAATGTTTTTTGTTAAAGGCAGAAAAATCGTAAGAATGATTAAATAATTACATTGTATAATTTTAGGCAATTTTAAATTATTAAGAGGCAAAATTTTGGGTTAAAAGTAAAATTACTGACTAAAAAATTAATTGGAAATATTTATTTTCCTGAATGAAAGAGAAATGCAGAAGTATAATTTGTTGTAAATTATAAAATATCTTAACGTCAAATTGGTATTAAAGAAAAGGAGTGACTTTCTCTGGCAAGTTGTGTATGAACAAGACTAATTTCACCTAATTTTACAATTATGTCGGTGAGCGCCATTTCCCATTCATAATTACACAAATATAATTGATTGTAATTACAATTTTACCGCTTTATTTGACATTCCATTGACCATATTTGGAAGTGCCCAAGGCAACGCAATACACACAGTTGTGGTTGTTTGCGCTTGAAGCATGCTCGGCTGACTTCAATGAATGTAGACCTTTGGTTTGAAAAGTTCATACTTTAAGTCTTTCATCATACTTAAATTTCAAAAGACTCTCAGGGGAAGAATGTCAATAATTAATTGTGATATATTAATTGCACAGGAAGTCGGAGAAGAATTTCCTCAAATGAAACACTTTTGTCAGTAGAAGTACTTTGGTATGAATGGAATTCTATTTGTTTTCTGTAATTCACCACACCTAAAATTTGGCTCAAGCGAGGATGCATTTCTGAATATAATCCTAACTGTTTTCAGAATTAACGGTTGAAAGTTTTTAAAAAAGAACCTTTTGTGTTTGAAAAAGTTTTGCCCCTGTGAAGTGAGTAGTTACTGTTCATGAATAATTCATGTAACATTCTGAAACTGTTCCTGAACTTAGTTCATGAACTATGTATGAAATATCAATGAATAGAAAATGAGCCAGATTCATAAGATGTTCTTGAAATTTGCAGTTCATGAACTGTTCTTCAAAAAAAATATGGCTTGAAGTGTTCATGAACAATTCACACCAAAGATGTTCTTTAAAAAAAATCTTCATATCTGGTTCATGAATAGTTCATTAACTTTATTCTTCTGTTTTTCAATGACACATTTTCAAGGATTGCAAAGTTCTTGAATAATTAATAGTTGATGAAATATCCATGATTTAATGTACATCAAGGATAAATCAAGCACCACGCTTGTTTCTTATCTAATATTTACCAGTTCATGATCCATAACTCATGAACAGATGATTAGAATTAACTGAATGGAGTCTTGATCCATTCTTGAACAGTTCATGTACATTTTAAGGGCAGTTAAAGCTTCATGGGTTCTTGAATTGTTAATGAACAGCACTACAAGAACAATTCATATACAAAAGTTCAAGAACTCCAGTCAAGAACTTTTGAAGGAGTATGTTCATGAATAATTCATGATTGGTTTGAAATGTGCATGACATAATGAACCGTTTCTCACAGGGGTTCTTTTTCTGCTTCACACTTTGAATGGCCTTATATTTAAGGGGATTTGTGTAAAAGAGGAAGAAAATGAAAAGAATTCATTTTCAGATGGCCGACAATATTTGGTTTCTAAATTATCTGCCTGAATGAACTACATTTAATGTCAGTTAAAATAGAAGTTATGCCCTGGGTTATCAATAAGACAATTTATTTACTTTTTTTATTTCTTGACTAAGTAATTTTCATCTAAGTAAGGTACCAATTACCAGAAATGAGCTCTCAGCCTTGAAAATTATATCAGAAAAACTTCCAAGCAATAAAGGTTATTGAAGTTCTTGTTATTATGCACTTAATTTCCAAATGGTAAGAATGATTGAACACTCGGAAAACAGTGTATTTATTATTTTGTTTATTGGGTTTTCTTCTTATTCTTAATAACGCAAAAAAAACAAGAGGAAACTTAAAGTTTATTTACCACTTAGATTTATTTCGTATGATATTGATGATAAATAACTCTCACGAGAGGTCAGAATGCTGAATATTCAAATGATTTCGTCGAAATTGTTCTGCCCAATAAACTTGTTTACGAAATGTTTGTAAGCAAAAACGTAAATATTGATAGAAGGAAATTGCATTGCCGATTTCGATGTTAATAAATTCAAGGCAAGTCTGCTTGTTTCCAAAACTGATCTGTTTTTCCGAATTATTATGTTTACTCATGTTGATATTTGCTTATGATTTAAATAATTTCAAATTCATTTCCTTTTGCATAAGTGTTGCAGTGTTGCCCTCCCAGTTATTAAAACAAAAGTTCGTTCACATCATATATTTAGAAAGACAGGACTATATTTAACACTTTATTAATATCATAATAGAAACGTTGAACTCCAGTGTTAAAGGATGTTTGCTTCTGCCTCCATCAGTCAATTTTTCTTAACTGTAAATAGTAGATACTCATACTGAACAATTGTAGGTCATTCGTTGAATTTTAAATTCAGTTTCTGACCCGAAATTTCATGTAAAGAAATAGACTAGTTAATTAATACCAGTGCAATGGATACTGGAATTTGGTACTAGTGAAATAAGGGTTCAGTAATGGTACCAAATGGTAGAGAAAAAAAGGGGTTTAGTGCTGGTACAAAATGGTACACAATATGGAGGTTCAGTAATGGTACCAAATAGTACTGTAGAAAAAGCTGTTGAGTCAGTTATTTAAATTTATATCTCCAGTTACAAAGATTTGATGAAATTTTTATTATTTGGTCAAACAATAGGCAAGGTCCAAAGAGCATTACTATAAGAAGAAAAAAAACTGCAAATTAGTGCAACTAACATTTTTTTTCTACAAAAACTTTGATCAGCATTTGGACAAATTACATCCCACAGAGTTTAATTATAGCCACTGTTTTTCACTTGACTCACAGGTTGTCCAGAAATAGAATTTATGACTACAATGAAAACTGCTCTCTCAGGGATGTTCTGATTTAGACATAATTTATTATCTATATTGTTCACACCTTTTTGAACTCTCTTTACCATGTTTGAAAGAAAAAATTTCTGTGATGGATTAAGCATGACACCCTTTGTCAATTTTGATTGTCTTGTATCTGTCATGTTAATATGAAGGAATTTAAATATTTCTTTTAAGTGTTACCTTGATACTGAATCGCTCGTAGATTGGCCAGGCAGTTTATTGATATTAATCTTCTTTGGATGTATTATTTTGTTGATTACAATCTTGGAAGGAATTTTATGCACAAAAGACCCTATCAGTGCCGTTGACACATTTTTGCTTCAAGTTGGCGTTAACTGATTGGAGAACTTGATAAGTTTTTTGATATTACACAAATTGACTAGACTTTCTTAAAAGTGTTGATTAACACCAGTGTTGTCAGTGCATAATATTACATTACAGTTACACCAGATATAATAAATACTTAACAAATTTTCACAAAAGTGCAGAGGGAAAAATGGTTGCTACTCTCCAGTTTCGTAAGTTTTTATTTATTTGTAAGTTTATTTCTGAAATATTAAAATTATTAATCTCTTTTGAAATAGATTTCTCATTTATAAGCAGATAAATGAAGTATTATTATATTACTAAATCAATCCCCAGTGAAAATGGCCAGTGAAATTTTAGTGTTATTTCAGTGAAATTTCAGTGAAATTTTACTGAAATAACACTGAAAGATTTGGGCAAAATTTTGTTGAACTTTCAGTGAAATTTCACCAAATTTTCAGCAAAATTTTGATGAAATTTCGCCAAAATTTCAGTGAAATTCTACCAAATTTTCACCAAAAGAATTGGGCAAAATTTTGATGAAATTTGGTAAATTTCAATAAAGTTTTAGTGAAATTTCAATGAAGATTCGGTGAAATTTCAATGAAGTTTAGATGAAATTTCAAAGAAGTTTCAGTGAAATAAAAAAAAAAACCATGCAACGTTGCATAATTTGCTACATGCATGCAGTAGTTCTGCAGACAGTCCTCATGAAAAATATTGTCTGAATTTGTCTGAAATGGGATCTGAATTAAGCTGAATTTTATCTGAATGTGTCTGAATATATTGCTGAATTTTTGCTTAATTTGGAACACTTTCAGACAGATTCAGCCAGTTTTCAGAAAATTTCAGCTACTGAAATTCAGAACTGTTCAGACAATATCTGAAAAAAATTCAGCCAAATCTCAGAAACTTTCAGAAATCTGAATGTTTGCTTAATTTGGAACACTTTCAGACACATTCAGCCAGTTTTCAGAAAAAATCAGATACTGAGATTCAGAACTGTTCAGACTTTTCCATTTGGAATTTTCAGATGGGCTTGGTGTTTTCAGAAAGATTAATTCTGCTATGAGATTCAGATTTAATTTGAAAAAGGAACCCCCTCATCTCTTTAAACACAGTAAGGGAAAATTTACCTATTGATATACCAGCAACAGACATCAAATGATCACAAAACAACTCAGCCTAAATTACTAGGGCTCAGCCAAGCTAAAAAACATACATATTTAATTAATTTGTGTTTTAATCAAAATCAGACCATGGCAGACAAAATAATGACCACAATATTTCTGTCTACTCTAAGAATATTTTATTTAACTGCATAACACATTATATTTGTCTAGTACTAAGTTACTAAGTTGTGAACTAAAGATAATGAACTTCAAACACTAAACTTAATTCTGGGGATTCAATAACACAGTAGTTACAATAATTGTATCACTTTTTTCTTTTGCCCCAAGTCTTCTAAAAGTTCTAAAATAAGTTCTTTTAGTCTTTACTTTTTGTTTCTAATGAAAATGTCTAGTCTTTTTTATTTTCTATGTCCTGATCAAGAAGGTATAATAGTCCTTTCTACATGAAAAAGACCTCATCTAGATACTCAATACTTTCTGTCCATCTCCTGATGATCCACTATTTGAATGTATTCTCAGCAGTCTGCTTTGCCTTTTATACGTCCAAGACTTACTTTTTTCTTTTCAAGTTTAATTTTTCATCTTTTACCACTTTTTTCTTTGCAGTCTACATTAAAGGTTTTGTAGTTGATATCAGATGAGAAGTCTATATACTGCTGAATTAGGCAGGAAAATAACTATACGACCTGCAAAACAGAAATAAAACATACAAGCAAAATTATTTATACATGATATTTATGTTGCATGATATTCTGTATCTTTGACAATAAATTTAATTCCGAAGCATCTATTGATAACATATGGCAAACACACCTACTGATATTAAATGTTTGTAAGAACAGTTAATACTAGTAATATCTGTTCTTTTGCAAAGGTTTATAAATAAAACAAACACTATTACTCTGTTACATCAAATGGCCACTCTAACATACAACCTTAAGGGTTAGAGTGAAAGAAAATTGTCTGAATATATGTTTATTTAACGAACTGTTTGTACAGTGCCCGGTGTCACTTCATTTAACAACAACAACAACAACAAAATTTTAAATGTTGTTGTCAAAAACTACAAGGCATGAAGCTTAAATATTTCCTTTGCATTAATTTGGCCAATGGACCTCTACATCTACAAAGTCTGAACAAATCCTGAGTCAAGATTTTGTGCCAGATTTCCAAGACCCAACAGATGCTGAACATTTCTAAACAAGGTATGAAAATGTATTGTCTTTTTTGTCTTTAGAATTCTACATGCTACTTACTTCTTGTTTTCTGTGTCCTATTTACTTCAAAATGATGTTTTGATGGAAGATTTGGGGGAACATTCTTTTGACTGTAAAAGAAATGTACATGTATCAAAAATACTTTGACAGGGGGACATTTATTAGTTTTACATCAGTTTCAACAGCTATATAATACCAGTGGTCAGTCCACCTAGGGCCTCAATTAAGGCCCTGGTCCACCTAACAAATGTTCCTGGGTATCCAACAAGATTACGAACCAATTTCACTGCAAGTGACTGATTGCTTCTTTGCTTGATTCAGAGATAGTGACTTTTTTTTCAAATTGCTAAAAAAATCTTATATCTTCTTAAAAGCTCTGCTTTTCAAAACATTATATCACTATGTGGGAAAAAAAAAAAACTAAAAAAGTATATATGTATAATTCCATGCCTTAAACATAATATGGTATATCTAGATCTATCTATCCGAATTTGTTTATCCGATTTTAGTACCTTTAACCAATTCTTTCGAAATAATATGAGCAAAAAAAAAATGAAACACTTCTTACTCCAGATGAGTTTAAATGCGAACTGCTTGCGGAAAATCACATCAGACAACCCAGACTCTAGCAGACAACCCAGACTCAACAATGCCTTCTTTAAACATTTCATTAAGGGCTGGACCACACCAACAAAAATGAACCATAAAAGTAAAAGAAAATGAAGCACTTACACTTTACTATGATTACTGTTCAGATTGACGACATATAATGATGTTTACAGATTTTTTTTTACAGTTTTCGAAATCTCTTTGATGGCGCCTTTTTCGGGAGACCAATAGTCTGTATCATCCAGACGATTGTATCTCACCTCCCACAAGTAAAACATAAACGTCTGGATGATACAGACTAACAGGTGCTCGCTCATTTATAAAACTTGATCATACTATAAAGATTTTCAATAAATTTATAAAACAGAACGAAAAAATATTTAATATTTTTCAGTGGTTTTAAGTTAAAAAATTGGTTTACTCACCTGTTTACATGCACCCACTTCCGGTCAAACGTTTACATTGGAAACATGACGAAGCGAATGCGTGATCAGAGATATATTTACAAAAATATCACGTCTAACTCTAACTTGGTAACAGATACTTTAGTAAAAACATTTTTCATAAGCTTTTGTTTTGATAACAACCAGTAAACCCATTTGTCATCGATTTTTTTCAAAAGAAATTTAACATTTTAATACACTTTGGTTTGTTCCCAAAATATCTCGACCCAAATGTTAATACCAATAATATTTACACTAAAAAAATCATTGAACAAGTACAATGCAAAACAAATGTATTGATAAGCAAGAAAATATTTCTTCATAAACTATTCTTAAAGAATAAACTGTTTTACAGGCATTTAAGATATACCGTTAGGTACTTTCTCTAACTCTGTAAATAATTCTGTTGTTAACTATCCACTGTACATATTTCCCACTTTTTAATCTTATCTTTTTTTGCTCAAACCTCTAAATGGCTGAATAATCAACTTGCTGATGGTGGCCATTGAATGGTAGAAGTAGAAGTAGGATACGGTTATATTTATGATCATCATATGTACAAGTGACTGATAGGATTTATTATTGTAATTTGTTTTGATGTCAGCTGAATAAAGTACTTATTCTGGTTTGTTGATATTTTGTAGCTCCTTCTTAGGGGGACAAGAAGCTAGTGACAAGATGCCTGTGTTAGATTTCCAACAGAATATTTACAGATGGATGCTTTCATTGATTTTCAAAGATAAGGTAGGCACAATAAAGATTTGAACCAAGTTAATAGAACTGACAGTTGGCAAACAGCCTTAATTATAATATCAAGTTAACTTTGGCAACATCTTTAAACAGAATATAAAAGTTATGCACTTCAAGGCATGCATAGTGGCTATATTCCTTTTCTCGACACCATACATGTATGTACTAAAATAAATGTATTCAACTGCCTTTTTCCCTATAACTTTTAGTTCACCTGAGCATATGCTCAGGTGAACTTTATTTTATTCCTTCTTTAGTGGGTGCCTAATAAAATACCATCAAGGCCCTATTGTTTTTTCTTCTTGTATATATAATAGTGTGAAGATAGAGCCTATATTGTTGTCCTATTTTCCATTATGTGTGGAATAATATGAAATGAATCAGACAACCTTAGCTTCATACCGTTATTGGTACAAACCGTAGTATACTCAGTTTTAATCTTTACTTCTTATACAGTTTTTAACTATGATCTGCTTCTCTTTGTTAGGTGGCTGAACCTCTAAAGTTGTTCCAGAGAATGAGTCTTTTCCAAGAATGAAGAAGACAGATTGAAAATCCTGTACTTGCATCCATAGGAGTGGTCATGAACAAGCAAAGAAAGGAAAAGCTTTATTTTTTAAAGATGTGAAATTTTAAGAAAATAATCATTAAGGATGAAACATTCCCAGTGTGACAATTAGTAATTAAGAAGTGTGTTTTACCCAGTGTTTTTGTACTGATAATTATGTCTGATAAAATGTTTCTTATTAGTAAAGGATTGAAGAAAGTTTATGGTGTAATGAAGATGCAGATAAACTAGAATGTCAGGACTGTGGCATATGAAGTGAAGTGAAAGTGAATTGAAATATATCTATTGTCAAACCAGTGTTGATACAAGGTAACAGTTGCGGAGGTCAATGCTTGTCTTTGTTATAGAGGAAATTATAAAAGCGTCAGTTATATCAACATCACAGAAAACAACGACTTTTTTTAGTGACTCTTTGTAGAATTACACGCAGGTTTCAGTTAGAAGTGAACTGCAGATAAAGCTTGTTAACCTGTTAGAGGCACTTAGGTCATTTGGATGTACAACAATTGATGATAAAGCTTGCGCCTTCAGGAAGTTTTTTTCTAAACCTAGCAGATATTTGATTTTACAAATATTTATGCTTAAAGTGAAAGATTTCATTGCTTATATTTATTTTAGGCATGCCATATCAAACATATATCTTAAGTATAATTATTCAAATGATAATAGAGCCAATCATCATTTTTGTAAAGATGATTCTTGTTTCAGTTAATGACTTATTTACTGTTAAGGAGCTATGGCTATGTATGTATGTTTGTGTAACATGTATAATATAATTTGACAATAATCTGATTTATTCAGACAAAATTATGTCAAAAGTTTTAAGTTGGAAAATCATACTTTGAAATTGTAAGACATAAGTGTCTGAATAATTCAGATTAATGTATCAATTAATTGTTAAGTGTAGTAAGAAAGTGTGTAACATACACTTAGCATGTTGTTTGATAAGATATGTTATTGCTTTCAAATATTTTTCAAACAAAACCAATAGATTTCAATTACTGATTTGTATGTGAGAATTAATATCACTAATATCAATTCATCTGAATATTCAGACAAAATTTGTTTCAGTTTTCATAGTTTAAAATCACTCCATTGACACATGTCTGAATTATTCTTACAATTAAGCATTAGATTTTTTTGTTAAATTTTGTAATTTTTTAACATATTTGGAAGATAGATATAATTTAAAACATATTTACTTTTATTTTATGTATGTTTTATCTGTTATATGCATTCTTGTAAAGGGATGAGACTGAAATAAGGAAATAAAAATGATAATAATACACTTCAACTTTTGCCAAAACCCACATCAATTGGTTTTATACAATTCAGATTGTCAGTATTTTAAATGGCTTTTTAGCCAGAGATTACGCACTCATCTCATTCACACACTTTTAGAACTTTTTTTGGCAATTTCTAGGTAAACACTTTAAGTTCAACAACATTTTTTTATATGAAATTTTCTCACCATAATTTTGGTCACCAAAAAAATTGACTCAAAATTTCACTGAAAAAAGAAATTTTTATGAGAAATAAATTTGCACCAAATTTCAGTGAGATTTCATTGAAATTTCACTGAAATTTCACCAAAATTCGATCATTTTGATAAATCCCATGCATTTCGGTGAAATTTCACTGAAATTTGGTGAAATTTCACTGAGATTTTGGTGACATTTTCACTGGGGAATACATTTACTTAATTCTAAATAATGCTGATCTTTTGGGGGGAAAAAAAATATTACATTTATTATCTGTGTATAATTCTTATTGGATGTTTATATTACTGTGGACAATTACATTCTGAAATTTAAAGCTACATATATGTGTATTCTCAGTACAATGTTAAAAACAGTGATTTTCATAATTAAAAGAGATACAAATGCAAAATAACAATAATCCACTTATAATTTCAAACCAGTGGATAATAATCTGGTGAAAAAACCCATTTTTTGCTTTATAATTTTTTTTTTAATCACCAAGGACTCTAGATCGTTAAATATTCAAAATCAGTTTATGACTTTAAGATACAGATCTGTTGTTTATTGGGTAATAATCTATTAACATTGGTACATTAATTTTCATGTTTCCGTCATCTTATCTTTTACCAACATCAAAATAGAAAATAACATCTGCCCAAGGGCAGTTTTAATTTACACAAATATTTGCTGAATATTTTCTCTGTTATCAAATATGTAATCTGCCAAATAAATTGACAGCTGCAGTTTTTGAAGTATAAAGGTGTTGAATTTGTAACATTGTGAATAATTGCTGGAAAGAATTTCATGCATTCTGAATCCTTTGTTACAAATTCAGAGCTTTGAGTTCATTAGTCGAATGAAAAATGCTATGAAGGGTTTTGATGGCATTGATAAAAAGTTACAAAAATATTAACAGAATTTTGATGTTGTGCATGATAAAATGCACCACAAATATGTTATAAATAGACAAAAGAGGTTCCAAATCTGATTTGATGTAATATAAAGATGGCCGCGCTCCAGAGTTCTTTGCTACAATCACAAGTGTGGAATGTATGAAAATCTACATAACTTGGATTGGGAGATAGCTAGAGGTAATAATGTTACCGCTGTGACTCATACTTTTATATTTCGGATACATTTTGAAAAGGTTAACTTAAATACTGTTTTATACGTTGCAGTGGTATGTGATTTAGTTGTTTTCTAATTTAAACCGTTTGTATATAAATAAGGAAAATAATAAAGGTACAGGTGAATTATTGTTTTAAATATTAACAGGGATTTGATGTTCTTATAACATGAATTAGTAACGATAGATGAGAAGAAATATTATCTGAAAGACTTTGAACATGTATATTCTGTTTGAATTTTGTATATTTTTTAAGAGCTTAGATAGCTGAGGATAAGAGCAGTTGTTACACGTTCTGGCAGCCAGTTGTATAAGCTGCACCTAGAAATTCTTTCGGTGTATGCAAATGTTTTCCTGCTCTGGCGTTTTCATTGACAGCTGAAAATATGCTGGGAAAATTTTGTTACTGGGTGTTACCATAGAAATCATAAGGGTTTAAAAGCTTATAATAACTTCTGTTAAAACTTAGTGTTCTATTAAATCTGTGGTTGTAAATTTCTTTCATTTTTTTTTCAACTGAACAGTTCTATCCAGGTATTTATTTGATTTACTGCTTAAGTATAGAGCTGTTTTTCAATCGTTAAATATTCGTAATGGTTTGAGATAAGAGGGAAAAGGCTTGCAATGGAATGTGCAAAATTATTCATTATCACACGGGTTTGAAAAGAAAATCATAAATCTGGTTGGATCTTTGTTCAAGTGGTGCTTCACATGTTTTGTCATGAAGATATTGGCTCCCTAGTTCACTGGGTAAATTGATATCATACTGCTTAAGGAATGTGGCTTATTGACATGTGATTTTGTATCAGTATGATAATTCAGTACCATATGTGATATAATAAATGTTCCCATATGAAGTGTTTTTTTGTGAATGTGTGTGTTTGGTGTGTGTGCTGGGTAGTTGTGAGCGTCTCAACCTGTGTTAAGGACCTAAAAGAATGTCACTTGATTTTAACCACTACTATTTGTGCTGAAAAATAAATGTGTCTTGAAATTTACAATCTAAAACTATAGCAAATTATGACAGAAAAAATGTATTTTTAAAAAATTCAGTGAAGAATTAAATTATAGATGTTATGTTTATTATAGGCAAATGACATTCTTGAGGTAAGATAGGGTTATAATTTTATTGCATTGATACATGTAGTTTATATTTTTAGATTGAAAAATACTAAAAATTGAGCATTTAATTGAACAATAATGACTTGCCTACAAGAATTTCAAATGAAAGTAAACACCAAGTGACATTCACCCCACTTTAAATATTTGAATTATTTTCTCCCAATATGGCATGGTTTGATAACAAAGATTTCGAAACGTGTCAATAAACATCTCAAATATTTGCCTGTTTACTGCTTGGATATTTTGTACCCCACTGCGCTGGCATGTATCCAAGGCATTCCTGAGTTATCAGACCTTGACGGTACAAAACACGCGTCTTTTTGAAGCAAGCATGGCAGAACAATTAAATTTGCGACAGTCATAACCAATTTGGCATTTGAATTGAACCTAAAGTCGCCTTCTTTTAGAATTCATTGATTTTTGGATTATAGATAACAGATCTACGTCAGATCAGTAGATTTTTGACACTGGTTCAAAAGACTTTGAATGTTTTTGAAATATTTGTAGTATGGCTTTGTTACAGTGATAGCTATTCTTCGAAGTTAAGCGGTGTTTAACAAGCGACGTTATTTGTACTTTGTCACCATTTAAGGAGATTTCAAATAGTTAACAGGATTGATTTTAATTCGTAAGCTGGAAGTTATGTGCAATTAGGAAGTGTTTAAGGATTTTTTCGTGGATATTTAAGTGTTTTTGTTGACTAAGAGATCAAATAGAAAAGAAAAAATGGTACTGGATACATATGATGATGAAGTAAATGGATTATATCGGAGTTTCAGTGTAAATGGTAGGATATTGAAATAAGTTTAATAATCTAGGATTGTTCAAGATTTAGAGAAATGAGTGTCAGTGGTATTTGTTGAAGACGTTTCCCTTTTCTTTTTCTTGTTTTCTTTTTTCATGTTGAAATAAGAAAAGTGAAACAAAATCATTATAGAAATGACCCAGAAAAGGGTTTTAGCCAAAATTATCAAATATTGAGAGTTAGTTTTGCAAAAGAACTATTAATATGGTGAAAAAAATTATCATCCCAATTGAAATAATAAAAGGTGTCATTTGGGTAATTGTTTGTACTTGGGTTGTGACATGTTGTGGCATAAGAAAATGGCAATTGGAGAAGGTTAGGTAAAATGTATAGCATAACAGCTTTTATATCGGGAGCTGCAAGAAATGATTTAATTTATTTTGAGGAACATATTTGTTTAAATCTTTATTTACTTTTTATTTATTTTATTATATATCTCGTTTCAGAGTTAACTGGTAATTTAAGCAGCCCAGAAGATTTGTATCGAGAGATTCACACCATGTCAGGATTTCGAGAGCCCCCTCCTTACCCAGGACCTCCAAAACAGTCAAGCAGTCAAACAGGTAGGTGTATGGGAAAAACTTAAGAGTTATAGAATAGTTCAGAGATTTTCTTTTTTTTCTTTATGTTTTGACTGGATCCATTGTTTAGTCATTGGCTGTGACTAGTATGCAAAACTGAATAAAAGAAAAATATAAACTCAAGGGTAAAAACGAACATGAGGAAAAGTCTTCTGATAAAATAAAGACTAATACAGAAAATGGTGTCAAAAATAAAGAAAGTATAGTGTAAAATATATAAACTTCATCAGAAATGTAAAAATTTTAAAAATTTGTAGGATATTTTTCAAAATAAAGTGTTTTTTATTTTCTTTTTTTTAGATGTGTTCAGAAAAAGAATTTAAATGTGAATTGTTTCTAATGTGGGTCTGTTTTTGTCTCAAAACAGAGACTATGAGGTGTAAATGCAAACATTCATAAGGCAGTCATTTACGTGTAGGCGCCAAATTGTTCTAACCACAATGAGTGCTTTTACTATACTAATTATTGTAAGACTGGCATTATTTGACATAGGTGAAGCATAAAGCCAAGACATTGTTCCTCCTTACCTGCGACAATACATTCAATATGTTTGACTAGATAATTTGACAAGTTTGACCCCAGTGTAACACTTGTGGTTGGCTGATTACCTGTTATTGTCAAAAAGACTTTCAAGAAATGAGTAATCGTCGCTATAAATAATAATGGAATTCTTAATGCTGTGTAATACAGGAAAAATGTAGTTGATAGTTGTAAACATACTGGTAAATTACATCACATTGTTACGTTGAAGGAGTGAAGTTCAGTCGAAGTTAACTTCTTAAGTTGTAACATGGATTTTAGAAGGCTTCAGGTGATATATAAAGGTAACAATACAAGAAATTCATAGTAGAATGTAAGTTGTAAAATGTGTTGCCAAGTTTTAACCCTAGGTTAATTTCTTTTTTTAAATGCTTTTTGTAGAAGTATCCTTAATAATGGTGGATTTGATTGAACCCTCCTCTTTTTTTTCTTTTTTAAAAAGGTCTTCATCAGAGTTTTTCTGGTAGTGAGACAAGTACAGACGTTTCAGTATCATCTACAGAAAATTTATCAACGTGTCACAGGCAAGAGCCACAAGGGGAGGAAACTCAGGTTCCGCAAACGTGTTTGTCATATGATACAAGTGGAAGTAGTGAGTACAGTATACTCGCCAGACTCGGTATGCCGACATCAGGCATGGATGTAAAATCTCTGAACACGCCGCAGATTTATGTAACTGGAAACCCTTCACATATGCATGGACCTCATTTCGCAACTAGTCCAGTCCAAAGGAGTGGAACACAGAAACAGAATCTCTACATGTCAAGCGAAAGTGGATTTTCTAGTGCATCACCAACAAGCTCAAAATTAACTGTTGGCGATAATTCAACTCTCAACAGCTCATTCACATCGGCTTACTCTTTCGACCAGTCACCTAATGTTCCGTCAAGACAATCTGTTTCAAATTTTTCATCACCGACAAGTGTTTCATCATACAACAGTAGTACACTTTACGCAAACTTTCCATACGCAGTCAACCAAAGCGTAGTAGAGCCATCAAATCTACAACACATGCCACAGTTTACGATGTCACCACAGGCAGGACAAATGGTTCCACAATACCTTACATCTTTACCGCCACCACCGGAATACCCTGGAGGCTATGATCCTCGCGAAGCAACTAGAAGGTCATATGAAGTTATCGGAAAACCAGAAATACCAGGCTCAAGGTCACAACCAGAATTGAGCCATTTCATAACAGCCCAAAACAAGCATTTGGGAATCATACACACACCAGCTGGATCGGGGTCAGACCGGGGGTCACAACACTCTCTAGAAGGGTAAGCTTGACCATAATGTTTCATAATGACATAAGTACTAACTGTAAAATTTGCAGCAGAAGATGAATTTGAAAATGTAATGCAAACCCTTTACATAGATCTTTTGTCTAGTGTTTCCTACACTGTTAGCAATGTCTGCACTGTGTTAACATACCATTGAGAAAGAAAAGAAACATTTACCTGTGTCTCAGAATTAGTGACTGCAATCTAAAAATAATCGCACCAAAATAGAACTACTCTACATAATGCCAAAAAATCATAGCCGTCTTTTGTCATTGAGACTGATATTTTGTGCACTGTTACTGACACTGTTACTGACATCGATACTAACCAAAGAGACAGTTACGTTTTTCTTGTTTCTATTTGCGTCAAACAATGATAATATAAACTGAAAAGTTGTGCAGTATATATGTGCACTGGATACAAATCGAAATTTATTTGTAACCGAGTTAAGACCTGTGTCCTACCACAGCACAGGCATGTTAGTGGAATTTGCACATTGTGAAGACCTATGTATAACAGCACCAGATAGCATCAGTATATTTTACTGCCTGTTCAAATATAGTTTTATGACTGTAAATAATGACTCCTAATTTGTTTTCTGTCTTAAGCATGTAAGTTAAATCCATACAAAACTATAAATTTCATATTTGTACTCATTACAACACCTGTGGTTCATCATGAGGTTATGTAGAATTGAGTAAGGCCTAGTTTTGAATTGGTAATTAACTTTCAAACGTGTTGTTAAATGTCAGGTATGAATTTTCGGATCACACAGAACCACAAATTACCACAAAAATTTATGAATTACCATTTCACAAGACTTTAGTCCATGTTGTGATAATAAAGTTTATTGACGTAAATTACCATCATAGAATTCCATATTAAGTGCACATTTGGTTATTTATTTAGCAAAATGTCTCTGATTCCTGATTCATTATTAATTAATTGTTCAAAAATTATCGTTGACAGAATGACAAAATAAAATACATGTACAGCTTATTCAATTCAAAGGACGTTTTAGAAAATTGAACTTAATTGAAATATATTCTACATAAGCCCTTGATCTTTAATCTGATTTCAAATGATGAAGTTGAAACATTATGCATTCTAGATTAATAACATTGAGTCTATTTTGTTAAGTATTTGCATATACATCTTGACAAATAATGACATAAAACACTGATGAAAATGATTGGTTTCTTCATTGTAAACAAGGGGAATAAGTCATGATGATAACAATTATTACGAAAAGGCAGCCCTAAATGATAATAATGATAATAATATCTGAAATGAATGCTAGTTATCTTACACTTCTCGAGTGCTCAGGCAGAAATTATAGGTTACAGGTTTTTTTATTGCAGAGAGCTTAGATCTTAACCATAGCTCCATTTTATTGTAAACCGTTCACAAGAAATTAATAAATAGTTTACATTCTTCGTAAACATTAGGGAATGATTAATCACTTTTTGATAGACTGTGCCTGCATTTTTTTCTAGGAGGGGTAGCAATAATAATGATCCATTAATCAGATTTTATAACCAGTCTGTAACTTAGAATTATTACAGGGGTTGGCTTTCTGGAATTGTTTATTTTTTGGCAGGCAGGTGCAATGGAAATTCTTTTTCTTTTTTTTTGCTGAGTCATGCATGGAGGGTAGGGAGGTTGTCTAGCTTTGCAAAATTATGGAAAATACAATAAACATGCCCCAAAAATGTTGTTTGCAGTAAAATAGAGTAACAAAATACTTAATGAGTGCATTTTGCGTAAACGTTCACATTATATGAGAAAGTTTAAAGCTCACGAATAGTTTATTTATGATGATTATCCATTTTAAGTGCATACAGTTTAAAATGAACATGTGTTTGTATATTACCGTTGTAAGCCATCTGCAAAAATTTTAGGCAATAAAATTTTGAAAAAAAAAAAGAACTTTTATATAGACCTGAGATTGTTTTCTCATGAAGTAAACACAGGTGCAGAACTTATAAATTCTTCTTTTGTTCTCCGGAACCCTGTATAGTACAAAAGAGTAGCTCAAGTTCTCATGCTTTTTGTTTTGTTTTTCTAACGTCTAGGTCATTCGACCAGCCAAGATTTACCTCAGACATCGATCTCATAGCAGCACAGGCTACGCGTATGGTAGATTTCCTCACAGAAGAAAACAAAGCTCTACGTCATAAGTTGGCGATGTATGATAACAAAGTCACCAAGCTACAAAAGGTAGAAACTTCAAAAGCAATTTTTCCAGCTAAATTATCAGTTCAAAATACAACTCAATCAATAAAGTAAATCTAAGTTAAATAATTAAAACAGACTGGTACTTTTCTCTTTATGTTTTTATTGATTGAATTGGATTTGAAAGTTTTTCATATTCACCTTTTGTCACTTTATTTGACTGCCTGTTTCTATGATAAGATTGGCATTTTATAATTGTTCAGGCATTTTATATTTATCTTGAATTTCATTGGTTGTTTCAGTTTGAAATGGAGATTCAAAAGGTACATGAAGGTTACGAGTCTCTAGTCAAATCAAACAAGAAACGTGAACAGCTTGAAGTGGCAATGAAGAAACGTCTTGAAGATGATTTGAAAAAAGTCAAGGCCATGAATGCAGGACTGATTCAGCAGTTGCAGAACGCAGGAATACCAGTACCTGAAAATGTGATTCTGGCTTCAGTTGAACCGACAGACAGCAGTATGGCACATCTGTTAGCAAAACGTAAGCTTTACATCATTTGCTTCATTTAGTGCTTCATTTAATTCCCTGCGGTATTTCTTTCTAAAAACAAATGAAAAAAAAGAACTATTTCGTTTGCAAATTGGATGAATAATTTCTTAGAAATAATGGAAAAATTGACTACTGATATCATAATGCAAATATATTTCTCCTCCACAGATAAAGAGTTACTGAGCATTAAAGAACGGCAGGACATGGAGATTGATGCACAGCGTGCAACGATACAGGAACAACGCAGTCAGATAGAAATACTGAGAAATATGCAAGCAAATCAAGTTCGTATGGATGAGGAGGTAAGAAAGTGAAAAAGCTTAATTAAAAAAATATATAACTATTGTTTGTTTATCGGTAGTTCATAAGTGCAAAGGTTTCATTTGAAAAAGTTTGAAAAACTGTTTCACATTATTATCAAACATTTTGATCACAGACAAATAAATATCACTTATTAGGTCAATAGATTTTTGGTACAATTAGCTTTAAGTTTTATTAAAAATTTAAAATTTTAAAGCTTGAACCATATCATATTGTGACAAGTCGTAACTGCTAATAGAAGCAACTTAGCTACCTTTTAGTAAATTGGTTATTATTAAATCTTTCAGGCTCACAGACAACAAATCATAGCTGAATATGATGAACAGATTCAAAAGGAACTCTCGTCTATAAAGGCCGCTTATGAGAAAAAAGAACAGACGGAAAGAAGCATCCGTCAGAAGTTAGAAAAGGACTTAGAATATTGTCGACAGAACCACGGGCAGTTGAACACAGTAGGCAGAAAAACCGATCCAAAACGGGACTTAAATGCTGATATTAAGAAAATGTTGGATGAGAAAGAGGCCAAGATTTTGCAGCTTGAAAAAGAACTAATACAGGTAATTTGAAGCAAAGTTTTATTGAAATATTGTTCCTTTGCCAAATCTGCCAATTTGGATAAGTTTCCACAGAGTAACAGAGGATACGTTTTATAGTAAGTCTGTTTTTTTTTTTTTTTCCCTTTATATATATGTAACAATCATGTAGCATACATGTTAATATTCTTTTCTTTCTAAGCAGATAAAACAAAATTAGTGACAGTATTCATTTTAAAATGTCGAATGAAAAGAGACGTTAAATAAGTCTTCTGGGATAAAACTTACCCTAAACTTTAATAAACATTAAATATGAATCCTGAAAAATTGTATCTTTCACCGAAAAAATTCTAATTTTTACAGTGGAAGGAACAGCAGCTTGAGGAAAGTATTCGAAAAATTAAACTTCAAGAGGCTGAACCTGAAACCATGCCCCGTCTTCCAACGTATGAGCAGACGAGCATGAACCCCACAGAAACACTCATACATGAGGCAAAAACAGAAAAATTAAAACAAATGGAAGAGGTGTACCAAGCGAATAGAAAAGTTGCCGAGCTTGAGGCTAAGTAAGCTTGCCATTTTAAGATTTTGTTGGTTAATCATGTTTCGACATAAATTTTATGTCAAGTTTTAAATGTTTGGAATTTGTAAAATTTCCATGTTATCAAATTCTTTTGAAATGAAAACAAAGGATTGCAGGTGTGGCTGCTGATTTTGCAACGATAGTACTAATGAACCAGATGTTTATTGTTTCAGTATATAGTTAATGGTTTTAGACTTCCTTATGTTAAATAAACATTTGTGGGTTTTTTTGTACTAATTCACTTGTGGTTAACAAAATAGATATATTTTCCAAAGAATATAAGTGTATCTGATATGAATTATATAGACATGAATGACTTGTCTTTAAACATTAATATACACCCAAGGAATGGTATAGTAGTTTCACATTGTTATCCTCGTATTTCAGTGTGAAGTCATTACAGTCGCAATTGAGCGAAAAAGAAGCTATGTTGCGTGTGTACCAACGTTCACCAATGACTCGCAGCAGCAGTGTTCACACAATTTATTGTACACCAAAACATTCGCCTCGCCCTTCCCTGGTTGCTACTGGCTCATTGAATCGTCAACAGAGCCAGGAGGTTTCGGCTTTAGACATAAAACACAAGAAAACGGGAAGTACAAGCGCTCTTGAAACATACAGCAAAATGTCGCAGGAGGAATTGTTTGAAAAAATTCAGGGACTTGAGAATCAGGTGAGCAAGTGTTTCTACCCAAAATCTGATCAAGTTTCCCTTATTTAACCATTCATCTATTTATTTTACCTGTCGTTAACTTTTTTTCTTTTTTTTTAAGTGATTGAAAATTTGAATCGAAACTTTGGCAAAACATTCATTGGGCTTAACATTATTTCTCCATTTTGGTTTTAAATGTCTGCTATTTGAGTCGAAGATTCAAAATGTCTTTATTGCTATTGAGTGTTAGCATCAAGTTTATTTTCTCTCTTTCAATTTGACAGTCTTCTATCTCACTAATTTTCTTTGACTTTTATTTCCAGTCGAAGAGCACATCGGATACGGAAGAAAATTCGGACATTTGGCAAGTCTGAAGTCTCCATTTTACTTAGAGGCTGCCAGCTGCCTAGCAACATACCCATGTGTTCTCGAAGAAATTCCTGCAAGGATTATGTTCGTGACTACGTCCTTGTGGCAATGGATTGTTACATGCCTATTGTTAAGGTGAAAGAGGAGCAAGGAACCATACACTGCTGTTACCTTGTTCAAAATGATATTTCAAGGGAAGTAACTTGTGTTCAGTTCACCACAATGAATAGCCAAAAAGAGTGTCTTCCCTTGGAAAAAGAAAACTATTCTGACTAGCAACCAGAGTTGTTGCCTAGCAACCAGGATTACCAGACTACCTGTGATATTCACATGTCCTTGGGACATTAAAAGTGCCAGTATGATCATCATCGTGAGTCTTGAACAGAAAAAATGAGCCTGACTGAACAAAAACCTACCTTGAGACAATGCTTAAAGATACTGTTAGAGTCATGGCTCAAATGTACACTAGATTTTCTGAAGGAATTAGGGACATATATTCCTAATATATTGATGATAAATTTATCGGAAGTCATTTTCATCGCAATGTGAAAAAAGGTAGCCTCCGATATTTTTGGACACTTAGGTATTTGTTCAATATTTTTTGTCTCTTGAAACTTGTGCGTATAAATATATACCCGCAGTCTTTCATACATATGTAATTGTCTTGGAGTCAGCTGTAGATTAGATCTGAACCACATTTTATAAATATAATATGTGCCTTTTGTTTGGTATGGCTTGATATTCAAGCTTTATTCCTCCTGTTTAGTTTCAATTGAAGTTTTCATCACGCCTTTGAATTCATATTTCATCAAAAGCAACCAAGTACAAATTAGCTGTGGAAGGGAAGCATAGTGATTTTTTGAAAGACGAATTTTCATATTTTAGTCACCACCCATGTCTTTCAGTCATTCAAGATGGAGAGAAAGAAGGAGGGATGTAAGAAGAAAATGATGTTGGTGAACTTTTAAGGAACATTTCACTTACATTTTCTAGGTTTATAAAGTGTTGCAGCTTTTTTTTTGCTGAAGGTCACAAGATCTGCTCTTCTATTTTTAGATTTTTTTTTTCTTTTTTAGTATTCATTTAAGCCAAAAAATTCAAAGTAAAATGAATTTTCCTAATGTCATAGGTCGTAACAATTATTTTTTACTAAAAGATATTGACCGAAGTTACCTAACACTTCAGTATTTTAGTGAGTGTCATAATAGGTACATGCAGTATTTTGTGTGGAGCATTTACAAAAGAGTTTATTAAGTAAATGAAAGGGGTAATTTTACGTTTACAGTTCCGTTTATATGAATGGGCTTAGTCTTTAAGATTTCAGTTGCTACAGCTAGTGCATTTTAGAAATTTAAGTGATTTAAGGTCGAAGGGTTTGTTTTGCACTGCACTTGACAATTTTGACAGTGGGAATTTCTTCATGTCCCTGTACTCAGCGAAGCACAGTTGGTTTGCCGTTCCCTTGAATTTCTGGTTACTGTGTTAGAAAATTGACCTGTATCCTTACGATACGTAATATTGCACTGTGCACGTTTTTTTTTTTTTTTCACATTGACAAAGTTGGTTTTCATGTCTGAAGGTAACTGATGATAATTTGAAGGTGCTACACTGTTGTTAAATCCTCGAGTAACTTTTATGCAACCAGCAAACATTAGGAAACACTTACTGTTTGATTGCTGCGTAAATAACTTGAGTATGTGTTAAAACTATGCAATTCATGAAAACCTCTTCCAACTGATCAGGAATGTTGATGATTTTCGCAGGCTTTTATGATGTAATTGAAATGTCTTATTACGTCAGCATTTAGTGTTTTGGGCTTCTTTTTTTTCTTCTTTTTTTTGAAAATTTTCTGATGATATAATGACTTTTTCAGTGCCTCGAAGAAATTTCATGGGCATGATTCATTCAGCTATTCTAGGAAAGTCTGGGAATCAAACAGCAGAGATAATATAAAACCAGTTGAAAACTTTATTGCTCATTTTTGTAGGTTTGTTTCAGCATTTTATTGGCAAGTTAGGATCAGAACTGAGACAAAAATAAGTTAACGGTACTAAGTTGGTCTAATGTTATGTAAACAAAATTCAAAGTTGAAAAATTCGGGATTTGTGGTTGGTTTAACTGTCATTAACTTCACAGTTCATTAGTCAGTAGAAAAAAAAAACAACATACAAAATGATGTAGGATATTTGGTTTCTGTATTGAAATTTCTTGCTTTTGTTTTTTTTAGCAATACCATGAATTATAAAATTTAGAATCATTTGCAAGATTCATCGAGGCTGCTTTTCCCGAAAGTTTTTGGGAGAGGGTTTTTTCATCAATTGTTTGACATATTGTCAAAGCAGTGCAATAATTCAATGATATTTGTGTCGCTTTTAAACCCTGAACCTGCCGAAGTTTTGTAATGGATTTGCCCAGCTTTGACTATGGAACAGTCCATTCAAAGTTTAAGGGATTTCAATATCAAAATACAAAAATTGAGCTACCAATAGTATAGAACCTGGTCAAACTGCACAGATGTGCAGGCTGGCCTGGCTCTATACTGGTGGCAAAAGAAATCACTTTCGGTTCCAGCAGGTTAAGGGTTAAATGCAAAGTACATGTATTAGTTCTTGTGTGAAATTGACTGTATTTTAAGTGCAGAAGAAAAATAGTGTACGTGTTTGATTCTTAAAAGAATTTTTTTTCCTTTTGAAATGATAGAAAAATATTCTTACCTGTTATCCTAGGTTGGCACTCAGAACTTGACCTAGCCATTTGGGGGGGGGGGGGGGGGGGGGGGGGGGCATGGGTAAAACTTAACTAAACATTTTTCTGATTTTTTTTTTTTCAATTATTTGCTACTTAATTTATTCATTTTTTCTGACACTTTATTCCTGTAATATAATTTCTTTTATTTAATATTTATTTTGAACCACAACTGGTTTGCTGAGTTGAAATTGTATATTTAAAAAAAAACATTTAAGTTAATTTTGAAATGGTTAGCTTTTTAACTCTTCTTTTTTTTTTTCTTTTTTTTTAAACTTTTTTTTTTTTAGTTATCCTCATTTTTTCAGTTTTGGAAATAATGTGAACCAGTCACATACGTTTTTATGGGTTTTTTTTTGAGAAAATGACTTGTATGTCTTTGTCATAATGTGTAATAAATGCAGACTGTCTTTGTTTGATTGAAGCTTTGTGGAGTGATTGAAGACACATTGGTTGTTATATTTTATGAAATAAAATAAAATGTTATTTATTTGCAATAAAATTGCATTTTCTGTTGTCTTTGATCCATTGAGATATTGCTGAAGTAATGGAGGTAACTTCTCAGCCCTGGATATATCTAAGGAAGAGCCACTTTTACACAAATACAGTAGAACTGTCATTTACTCAGGTACTGGTTTGCACGTGTTGATGCGGATCTTGAACTGAAGGAATTGCAGAAACACTAGACTGGAAACCAGAAGTATGGGCACTCCTTCACGTGGGTATAAATTATAACTTTGCCATCAGTATTTTAAAGGCATTTTTGGCTAACTTGGGGTGGGCCTGTACCACAATTTTTTCAACCGATAGCGAAAAGAAACGTATTTTTCATCACTAGCACCCACTCAACCGTGGATCAAAGCATTTGTGACGAAATCAATAGCACGGCGGTGTGAGATTAAAAATGACCTTGGCCTTTGACCTTTATGACTATTTTAATAGTATACCTTTTGAACTCAGTAACGATTTACTTACGTAATGGCTTGAGATATTTCTATTTCAAAATCGCATTTTAATCATTCTTGACTCGAAGTATTATATAGTCCACGTTTATTGTTTACTACTGGTCATCGGTCTCTCCATCCATTAGTGAGTTCGTTTGTTGGTAGGCATCTTCTGAACGCATACCCACTACCGATTTGATCAGTTTTGCCATTTTTTATTGGTTGCATTCTTTTGTTTCTGGATTTCATTTCGACTAATTCAGTTATGACCCGTCTCCATTGTTGAATGGCTAAAGTCGCTAACGCCAGATCACTTAACCCATTTGATGGATGATCATGGCTCCGTGCCCCGTTCTGACCATTTCCATTTACGTGAGCAAGTTGGCAGTTTCTAACAGAGAATAGGAATCGTGTACTGGTCCTCACAAGAATAATGTTAGGTTAACTGCCCGCCCTAAATGACCGACCTTTGAAGTTGCTGAAATTCATTTACATATATTCTCGTAATATATCATAAGAAAGTCATCTTCCCCTTTTTACGCTGTTTCTTATTCATTCAAAGGATCAAATCATATAATTCACATGATCGTCTGTCCTACCCTCCCCTACTGTCAGTAAAGTCTTACGCAAACCTAGTATTAGATAACGTAGTGTTAGCATTATTTGTCTAACAATGGTACCATTGATGTTGTTCTTGTTGAAAATTGATAAGAAATAGTAAATTCCTCTAATCAAGGTTTTTCTCTAGTATTTGAAATTTTGTTTGTCGTTTGTTATTAAAGGGATGTAAAAATTTCTTATCCAGCAGTGGTTACTTCCCTTAGAAGTTTAACTTCTCAATCCCATCTTCATGGTTACTGTCTGTTTCGCTCTCATATTTTTTATAAGAAACATGATTTTTTACTATGACTTACTAAATTTCACTTTTGTCCCATATTTAAACGTGTCATTGATAAAAAAATAAAATCTTTGGTAAATTATTTCATGATCAGAAAACCGACGCTTAGGCTTCAACCTACACTCAATACGAAACATTTAACTTTAGCAAGCACGTATATTGTAACTACCAGTGTACGTGCGTATGAGAATTTGTTGTTGTTTTTTTTTATGAAAACAAATCTATGGAGTATGTCGCGCAAATGACGATAATTTCTTCAGAGACATACACAACCGTACTCCTGTCACGAGATTTTGAGTGGGTGTCCGTCGTATAGAGATTTGTGAAGTTAGCGGCCTAGCGGCCTGGCGGCGTGAAGTTAGCGGCCTAGCGGCGTGAAGTTAGCGGCCTAGCGGCCTAAACTTAATATTTATCATAATTTATGTTTATCTTAAAAACGGCTTGAATTCGATTTTTACAGCATGCAATGTACATTTCAGGGATGATTAAGTAAAATATCAACAAGAACTAGCTTTGATTTTTTTTTAAGTTTTCGAAGCCTGGCGGCGTGAAGTTAGCGGCCTAGCGGCCTAAAATTAATATTTATCATAATTCATGTTTATCTTAAAAACGGCTTGAATTCGATTTTTACAGCATGCAATGTACATTTCAGGGATGATTAAGTAAAATATCAACAAGATCTAGCTTTGATTTTTTTTAAGTTTTCGAAGCCTTGCGGCCTAGCGGCCTAAACTTAATATTTATCATAATTTATGTTTATCTTAAAAACGGCTTGAATTCGATTTTTACAGCATGCAATGTACATTTCAGGGATGATTAAGTTAAATATCAACAAGAACTAGCTTTGATTTTTTTTAAGTTTTCGAAGCCTGGCGGCCTAGCGGCCTAAACTTAAAATTTATCATAATTTATGTTTATCTTAAAAACGTCTTGAAATCGATTTTTACAGCATGGAGTGTACATTTCAGGGGGTGAATAAGCAAAATTTTAACAAGAACTAGCTTTGATTTTTTTAAGTCTTCGTAGCCTGGCGGCCTAGCAGCCTAAACTTAATATTTATCACAACTGCATTCTGACTTATGCTTATATTAAAAACGGCTTGAAATCTATTTGGACAGCATATTATGTATATTACAGGGGTGTATACCAAAAAATATCATCACGAACTAGCTTTTATTTTTTAACAACTAAGTAAATTGTCAAAATCTTTTAGAAATTATGGAGTCTTGACATTATATGAGCATGTCGATCAAAAAATACAGTGAATGTTGAACTTTATTTGCTTCCAACACAGAATACAATCTGTTCTGTTACTGTCACTCGAAGCTCGGAGAAAAATATAACGGTATTGAAAGTTGGCCCCTGTATAAAAAGTGGCGCATGTTTTCAGCAGTCACGCAAAATTTGTGGGCACATACGCAGCAGATCATTTCTTAACGAGGAAATGAATGTTTGTAGGGATTTTTCATCATGTAAACTGACTTTTAAACGTAATAGGCATATATATTTAATGCAGGTATTTTTTACATTTCACTATAAATCATCATAATCATTATTGTGTAAAAATGTCTGTAAAAACCTCTATATTTAGGAAAAGAGAAACTCAAAATATTTTTTGTTCATAAACATCGTTATTAATTTACCATAAATTAGTTCGTTTTCATAAACCATTCTGTAATAAAGATTAAGCGCTCCTCTCTCTCTCTCTCTCTCTCACACACACACACACACACTCTCTCTCTCTCTCTCTCTCTCTCTCACTTGTAAAAAACGCAAAGTGACCAATATTGAGACCCTTAATGTATCACTCGATTTCAAACTTACCATTTGTGGAGCTTCTAAGCTGAGGTAGCTGGTTTGCATATCACGCGAGCCGGTACATTATTTCAACGTCGGAACATCATTTATGTTATAACATCATTTATGTTATACTTTACCTCCGATTCAAGTTAGCAGCCAATCTGTTGGCAGAAAAACCATTTTACAAAAGTTGAATACCCAGGAACAACGGTTAGTTGGACCTCGGGGATAGACATGTAAATGAAGCATAGAAAGGCATTGAAACGGAGTTCAACCACAGAAAAACAAACTATTTATATGGTGGTCTACACAAAGAGAGTTAAACTAACTGTCGGATGAGAAAAACAGAGCAACAGTTTCCATTTTGAAGTTCTGATTTTGAGTAATACACATTACATGACGCTCCTATGTTGCTGATAAATAAGAGTATACATGTACGATATAGGTAAGAAGGTCAAAATTTTATCATACTGAGTTTGCAACAATCGGTACAACAACCCGAGGAACAAACAGCTTCTGTATGTGTTACTCAAAACCATTTAATAAACATATATTAACATACACTAAAAGGTTTTGTATATTTAAAAATTGGAAGCGAACGATCTTCAGAAGTTAGTTCTTCTTCACTTTCGTGAGCAATTCTGTTTAGAAGACATGTTATTAGTAACTTGTTTTTTTTTTCAATTTTAAAGAATTTCGGTTTTCCAGGGATTGATTGATAGGGTTTTTGTAAGTTAAAGTTGTAATTTCAGTCTTGTTCAGGACAGCATGTGCATGTCAAGTGTGTGACGAGCTTGTAAGAACCGTGTTTGATATTGTAGTAGGAATTTTTCATGTCGATGTCCTGATTGTTTAAAGTTAGTTCTAGCACCGGGCTACAGATACCCCCACCCACCCCCGTTCACACATAGACGCCGCTTCTACTACGATCAAAGTGTGACCGAAAACGTGGTCGATCGTGACAAATCGCAGTTATCATTTAAATTCTTTGTGTTTGTTTGTTTTCGACATACAAATTTGAGCGATTTCTTTTTCTGGCAAAGTAAAAGTCTTGTTTTTATGTGTTTTTGAAATAAAATTACTTGTAATAACAGTAGCGTAATGAAATCTTTTTTTTCATATTACCCTACAACATATGTATTCATATTCAATTGCGTTTTTTATTTAGACATTTTTGAAAAAAGATAATAATTTTAATAACCGGTAAATATAATGGGTCTTGATGATAACTTTTAAAATCACGCTACTCAACATCACATCAATCGAGCCTTACACTTTCGGGTTGCCAGGCTTCGAAAACTTAAAAAAAATCAAAGCTAGTTCTTGTTGATATTTTACTTAATCATTCCTGAAATGTACATTGCATGCTGTAAAAATCGAATTCAAGACGTTTTTAAAATAAACATAAATTATGATAAATATTAAGTTTAGGCCGTTAGGCCGCCAGGCCGCTAGGCCCCCAGGCTTCGAAAACTTAAACAAATCAAAGCTAGTTCTTGTTGATATTTTACTTAATCATCCCTGAAATGTACACTGCATGCTGTAAAAATCGAATTCAAGCCGTTTTTAAGATAAACATAAATTATGATAAATATTAAGTTCAGGCCGCTAGGCCGCCAGGCTTCGAAAACTTAGAAAAAAATCAAAGCTAGTTCTTGTTGATATTTTGCTTATTCACCCCCTGAAATGTACATTCCATGTTGAAAAAATCGATTTCAAGACGTTTTTAAGATAAACATAAATTATGATAAATTTTAAGTTTAGGCCGCTAGGCCGTCAGGCTTCGAAAACTTAGAAAAAAATCAAAGCTAGTTCTTGTTGATATTTTGCTTATTCACCCCTTAAATGTACATTCCATGCTGAAAAAATCGATTTCAAGACGTTTTTAAGATAAACATAAATTATGATAAATTTTAAGTTTAGGCCGCTAGGCCGCAAGGCTTCGAAAAGTTAAAAAAAATCAAAGCTAGTTCTTGTTGATATTTTACTGGATAAATTTTTTCCCATCTGAGTATTGGCGCATTTGCCTACATATTGCACTAAATTGAGTGACATTTTATCGGAGGTTTTACGTCAAGATTGCTTGAACGCTATTATGCAACTTTTTGCACGTGCACATCGAGTAGTACGTTTTTCATGTTTTATTTGTTACTTACCGATTTACTGAACCTTTACGCATTGAAAAATCACAATTCAAATTGAATTTGACTCGTTAACACGATGCCACGGCTTCGAGAAAATGATAAGAGTTCAATCTCTTGTGCTTCTTACGTCAGGAAGAAGCGTCACTGACGTTGCGAGACAGTTTAACTGCCATCGCAACACAATTATCAATCTGCGGCAGCTTTTTCAGCAATCTGGAAGCGTAAGAGATGGCGTTCGTTCAGGTAGGTCAAAACCAAGACCGGTACATTACGTTAATGCATCTACGTGACAGGTTTAAAATCCCAACAAGTACCGCGAGACAATTTGGCATATCCAGACAAACCGTTCAAGAATGCAATCCCAATCAGGGTCAGGCGGCCATACGTAGGCCAGATTATTAATCCTCGTAACCGTAATCTTCGGGGACTCTGGGCTCAACATCATTTACGTTGGACTAGTGTCCAGTGGGCAAGAGTATTGTTTAGCGATGAGTCACGTTTTAATCTGAGCGTTTCAGATGGTAGAGTACACGTTTTTCGCCGTCGAGGTGAGCGTTTTGCAGATAATTGCTTGTTGGAGCGGGATCGATTTGGTGGAGGCAGCGTTATGGTTTGGGGCGGGATAATGGGTGACAGAAAAACAAATTTAGTCGTCATTCCTGGTAATCTGAATGCCTAACGTTGTTTTGATACTGTTCTCCGTCCAGTGGTCGTTCCTTTTCTGCGTCAGCATCAAGGTTTACTGATGCACGATAATGCCAGGCCAAACACTGCTAGGCTCACGCAAAAATACCTCGCTAGGTACAATGTTAACTTGCTAACATGGCCGGCTTGCTCACCGGACATGAATCCCATTGAGCACATATAGGATCTTCTTGGATGGAGGACATGAAAAAAATCACGTTATTAATAACATTCGTGACCTTACACTTGCCCTTTTCCAAGAATGGAATGCAATTCCAAGTTAGGTCATTCGACGTTACGTAAGGTCGACGCGGTCGAGAATCATTGCTTTGATTCATAGGAGAGGTGGACATAATCGGTATTGAAGAAATGTCAGAAATTGAAACACATTTACAGTAAAAATTATCAAGACATTCACTAGCGGATCCAGGGGGGGGGGGCGCACCCGGCGCACGCCCCCCCCCCCCTAAAATTCCCGGAGCTTACATGTTCTTTGGTATGGAAACAATAAAATATACTATATTTTCCTATTTTTTCTTCGCTCGCTTCGCTCTCGTATCTTTATACAACATTGCCTTTTGAGATGTACTCGTACACAACACAGAGTGCACGCAATTTAAACGTTCCCGCCTTCCCTTACTGCTAGTGCTAGGATCTGCTAGTGCAACCTTTAGAGTGATTAAAAGTTACGCCCCCCCTAACCCAAAATCCTGGATCCGCCCCTGACATTTACAGAAAAATTGACAATTTAAAAATTTTTCAATTTTGATCCCTTATGCCTTTAACGTGAAAAAAAAACAGCGGCGTTTATCTTTGATTATGACAGAAAAAAACTGCATCATGTTGGCGGATTGAATATCCCAGATTTTGGTACGAAATATTTAAATGTTTTTACAAGAATAGCCTTAAAAAGTCAGTAAAACTTAAACTTCAACTTAATACTGCCAAAAGTCAATACGGACTATACTAGGCAGGCGCGTGTCAGGAACATTTAAAATTATAAAAGTTAATAACAAAGAAAACAAGATTTAACTGAAGATCTTACTTAAACATTTATTTTAAGTACTTTAAAATCTATAAAACTTGTTTAGTCCACTGATAAAAGCTGGCACAGTTGGGGTAGCCTTAATCTCGGTCGGTAATTCGTTCCAAAGTCGTATAGTTCTTGGGAAGAATGAGTTCATGTGATGTTGTGTTTTTGATTGTGGAAAGGAATTTGCTGTTTCTTGTGTTTGTAAGGTGATTGTGATCAACATTGACCTGATTGTTTTTTATTTTGTGTAGCATGACCAGGCTGGCATGGTTTCGCCTTTGTTCTAAAGTTGACCGTTTTAGTTCTTTGATCATGTTTGTTACACTGCTTGTATAGTGGTAATCATTATGAACATACCTTGCAGCTGACCTCTGGACCATTTCTATTCTGTGTGTGAGATATTTTTGCCATGGATGCCATATGGTTGAGCAGTATTCAACCTGTGGTCTTACATATGTTTTGTATGCTGCTTCTTTGAGTTGTTTGTTTTGTGTTTTGACGTTTCGTCTGATGAACCTTAAGCTGTTCTTGCTTTGTTTGTGATATTGTTTATGTGGGATGACCAGTTTAGGTTGCTACTTATTGTAACTCCTAAGTATTTTGCATTTTCTGTGGTTTTCAGTTTAGTGTTATGTAGGGTGTAAGGAAAGATGACCGTTTTTTTTTCCTGTGTATTCTGAGTACTTCACACTTGTCAGGGTTGAATTCCATTGACCATTCTTTTTCCCATATTTCAAGGTTGTGCAAATCATTTTGTAAGGTTTGTGCAGATGCTTGTGATTTAATTGTTAATTAAACTATGGTGTCGTCGGCAAATAGACGCACCCGGCTCCTGACACTTCCTGGTAGGTCATTGATGTATGCGAGAAAGAGACATGGACCTAAGACCGATCCCTGCGGGACACCAGAAAGCACAGGGAGCCTGTCAGAGACCTTGTTTTAAACTAATACTTGTTGTGATCTGTTTTTGAGAAAGTTTTGTATCCATGAACTGATGTGTGGATGAACTCCCATGTGTTTCAGCTTGTGTATGAGTTTGTGGTGGTCTACTTTGTCAAAAGCTTTACTGAAATCCATGACTATGACATCAGTTTGTTGACCTTGATCAAGGTTGTCAGCTATTTCTTGTGTGAAGCCAATGAGCTGTGTCTCACAGCTATGTTTTGACCTGAATCCATGCTGCTGTGGGCAAAGTATGTTGTGTTTGTCAAAGTAATCCATCATGTTTGAAACAATGATGTGTTCCATTAGTTTTGATGCTATACATGTGAGTGATATTGGTCTGTAATTGTTAGGTTTTGATTTTGACCCTTTTTGTATGCTGGTGTGATGATGGCATGTTTCCAATCCTTAGGAACAATACCTGTGTCTAGTGATCTTTGGAATATGATTTTAAGGATTGGTGCTATCTCTGTGTGTAGCTCTTTGAGTAACCTAGGTGAAATCTCATCTGGACCTTGGGCTTTGTGGGGGTTTAGTCCTGTCAACAACTTATCAACTCCTTGAACTGAGATGGATATGGGAGCCATGGGCGGGTGACCAAGTGATGACATTGAGCTTTTAGTTATTTGTTTGAGACTGAGTGGTGAAGGCTTTGAGAAAACTGAATCAAACTGTTTGTTTAGTATGTTCGCCTTTGACACTGGGTCACTGTAAGTATGCCCATCAGAGCTGAGTGGTGCAATTCCAGTGTTTTCAGTTTGTTTGTGTTTAATAAAGTTGTGGAACTTTTTCTTATGACCTGGATCTGTATTATCTGAGAAGATGATTGTCTCTAGATATGACCAATAAGCATTTCTTGTTTTTGCACTGATGCCTTAAGATGTTTGAATTTCTTTATGTTCTGACAATTCTGTGACCGAGACCTTTTTATTTTTGTGAAGAGTTTGTTCCTTTTCCTAATCTGTTTAACAATATCGTGAGTAACCCGTGGTAAATCAGCTTTATTTTTGCATTGTCTTGACGGTATGTGTTTGGATGATAACCTTTTGATCTCAGCTTTGAACGTGTTCCATAATTGGTTTGGGTCTTCATTTTGATTTTGGTTGAACGTACTACTGAAAGTGACCAAGTCATTTTTGAAGTCAGACCAGTTTGCTTTCTTGTATGATTTGACCAGTCAAGGGGTTTGCCTGATTCGCCCTCTTTTGACCTTAAGTTCATGGAAGACTATATCATGGTCTGATGTACCTAAGCTTAGTAAGACTTTTGTGTCATGAACGTGACCCGGAGTGTTAGTGAGAAAGAGATCTAGGATATTTTTATCCCGTGTGGGAACTTCGACCATTTGTTCAAGATTATGATTAATCATGTTCTCTGCAAAATTATCATACATGTCTTTGAATTTGCATGTATCTGTTGGTGTTTCATTTGACCAGTTCATGTCTGGGAGATCGAAGTCACCCAATACCCAGATGTTGTTGTTTTGAGGAATTTTTACTATAGATGACCAAAGTTCATTTAGTGAGTGTTCATCATTTTCATGGGGCTTGTAGTATGCAGAGACATATATGTCTTTGATACCAGTTATTGAAATTTTTGACAATATGATGTTGCAATCTGTTTTTAAGTCTGGCTGTTCTTCACTAAGTAGGTTATTTGTGACTGCAAGGAGGACATCTCTGCCCTTGCCAGTTGTTCTGTCATCTCTATAGACCTGGTAGCCAAGGTGGTTGGGGAAAATTTCTGCAGTGTGGGTGCTGGGTTTTAACAAAGTGTCAGTGCAGCAGATTATATCAGGTTTGACTTGATCTATAACTTGATGTAGTTCAGGAATTTTGTTATTGACAGAACGACAGTTAATATTGAGAATAGTGAGTCTTTCTTCGGATTGTAGTTTGACCTTTTCCTTTCCTTTATTTTTACACTGTTTGGGGGTGGAGCTCGCTTTTGGATAACCATGGTGACTATGTTTTCTCACTGGGCTGCTTTGGTAAGGAAGATCATCAGGGGCATGTTCCGGGGGGGGGGGGTGTGAAACTTGATTGGGAGCCTAGACTGTCCAGTGAGACTGCTAGTGATGTTGAATGGTTGTTACTTCCACATGTGATACAAAACCAAAAAAAGCTTGAATTGGACAGGAAGTCGTAAGTTTTGTCTCCTAGCCCTTGACAATCACAGTGATACCAGGTACTGCAAGAGTCATACAGGATGCCTTTATCGTTCCAAGTAACCTCTTTAAGACATGTTCCACAGGGATATTTTGTATTTGGTCCTGGATTGGCCTCAATATCTGATGTTTGGGTAGCTAGGAGACAGTGAATAAATATCAGCGAGCACTTGCTTGGAACCTCTGCTTGATTGCAAGAAATAAGCCTACAAGACCGTTTAACCGAGATTAATATAGAGCCTAGTTGGGAAGATGGTGAGGGTTGACCAGAATTTGTAAACTTATATGCAATTATTAGCAGAAAAAGGACGAAACCAGTTATTACTAGATTCATTGCAGATGTAAACAAATTAACCGGAAGTGTGGGAAAAATGGCGGGTGAATTTGACAGTTGACGACTAAGGAAGAAAATTGCTCGAGTTACAAAGGCAGCCTTAACCTGCTCCAAAACTTTACTTCAGCGGGTAAATCTAGATTAAAATGATACAATACAACCAATTTTATAAGGAATCAATAAATATAAACTTGAGAATAATTGAAAAATCACTTAGCTACGGAAAGGTGGATGCACTGTTCCGACGCATGCGCGAGTGCACAGTTTCTTTTTTCCGTCAGTATCATAACTGAAGGGCAATCAGGCGCCATATATCTTAAAAATTATCTGCTCAAAATGTTGACGTTGACAAAATGCAATCTTGTTCAATCTATGTACTTATAAACTAGAATATGTTGTTGCTTTTGTTGTTGTTGTTTTTCTTTCTTTTTTTTCTTTTTTTTAAATAGAAGTATACAGATATATAACTTACATCACATGGTCTTGACAAAAAAGGACCGTTTAAATTCTAAATAATAGTGAGATATTAAGAAGTAAAAACTTGATAAGCCATTGGATAAGAAATGTTCGGTTAATACATATCTTTTGTTATAAATAAGTAGAAAGATCCGACCATAGAAAGCTTTAGAGATTACAATTAATTGGTAATTAATTAGTGGGACAACACTCATACTTGTGCAAGTCTGTACATAGACAAATTGTTTCAAATATCTTCAGAAAGGAAACGCTTAAGCTTAACTTCCTTATTAGTATAGATTTAATAAGAACAAATTGGTATAAACATTCATCGCTTTAAGAACCGTGAAGTAGTTGTACTATCGCCGTATCGCGACGTAGTTGTAGCCAGAAGCTACGTCACTTTGGCGCTCATTTGGTAAGAGTTTTATAAACAGAATCAAGGATTTTTCCTGCTTTCATTATTGTTTATGTTTTAGCGGTATACGGGTCCTGGCGCCCATTTTGTCGTGCCTATATTTATCAGTGATGAAAATGGAGAATTATATGTGTATATTTGTATGTATGTTGCTCTTTTTCGCAGGGACCACAGCAGGTACGTGTCTTTGCTGTAAAAGCAACAGTTGTTGAAGTATTTTACGGTGTTCGTGTTGACAGCTATGTTCTGCAACGTGAAGTCATTAAAAACATTATATTCATACCTTAATAAGATAAAAACAATATTTATACACACTATGTTTGAGTATACAATCAAATGTTTCATTTCAACTATCGATAGGATATGCACTTAGTATGTTTTTCTTCTCCTTGTGGAAAAAACGACTATAACTATAAAATGTACTGCGCAACAGCAACAGTTACTCTACAATAACAATAAAAATAACAACAACAACAACAAGATAACAATAAAGATAACAACAACAATAAAGATAGCAACAACAACGCGAAACGCATTAAAACTAATCATTTACTATTCTTGAGTTTTCACATTTTTTTTCTCGACTGATAATCATTTGTTTAACTGTTCATTAAACCTATAAGGTTTTGATTCAGTCATACTAATCAATTAAATCAAAATTAAACAATACTAAAGCTATTCTGTTATTGTCTGTGATTAGAGTCGAATTCTACGGTCTGTTCTACAAAAAGCACATAGGCCTATCACCTCAATGTTACATCAAAGAAAGATCAAAGAAAATTGAGAACACGTTTGTAGCCTAGCCGACTACCTTTTATTAATTATCACATAGAAATAAAGTACGTTTCTTTTATGATTTTCTTTTCTTTTTTTAAATTCTTCAGTTTCATGGTATCCAGCTATACATATGTGTCTTTTATAATATGAACGTCTATTAGAATTTTTGAAAACATGATGTGGAAGAGATGAGAAATAACTTCTGATGACATTTCAGTACGGCATGCAAGAAACCTCATCTGGGCTCAAACCCCTTCCTTGAAGATCGGAGTGTCCAGGATTGTTGGCATAGAAGGCAACCCAACTGAGTGGGTACCCAGTGGCAATGTACAAGTTAGACATATCAGGTGAGTGGTAGTGGTTGTGTTGCGGATAAGCTCGGATATAGTTGTGAGGAGCTTAGTTATAAACATGACGTTTTTCCCAGATCGGAACTTCTTGGATACATAGGTCACTCTTCGACGGATTAACCCCATAAGATACTATGTTCAGCTCATTTACCGGGAAAAAAGTTAACCTAAAAAATTCAAAGACATTATATTGTAGGCAACATATTGTTCTTGACAATATTTGACGCCTTTCTGTACAACTTTCTGTATCAGATTTCCCTAAAATGACGTATGACGTCATATGTGATGATTTTAAGCGACCTCTGTCTACGAACAGTGATGTTCTTGTACAAAATGTTTGCCGTTTCTATAAATGTGATGTTTTGTTCTCGACGTTTTGACGTTTGTCTGCAAAACGTTTGGGGCTCTTTACTTGATGTCTGACGTCAGTGTCGAAACCTGTAGTATACTTTAAAAAGGTATCTACATAAAAATTGCGATGTTCTTGAGAAAGCTGCATGACTACATTATAAACGATATTTGATGTCTGTGTACATGATGCTTGACGACCTATGGTGTACTTGTCCGCGCGACTTAATATCTCTGTTCACGAAATGTGATGCACTTGTACAGGATACAAATATACTTCATGTCTCTGTTCACGACCTATGACGTACTTGTACGCGCGACTTGATATTTCTGTTCACGACATGTGATATACACGATACTTGACGTCTCTGTTCACGTCCTATAGGTCTTAAACACGCGACTTGATATCTCTGTTCACAATCTGTGATGTACTTGTACACAATACTTGACGTCTCTGTTTAAGACCTGAGATGTAATAAAGTTGCCTGACGACTCTGTACACGACCTGTAATGTACTTGTTTACATTCTTGTCTACATTCTTAACGACTCTGTACACGAGCTATCTGTTATGTTTTTGTACACGGTTGTTGATGCCATGAAAAACGAAGCGTGATTTCTTTTTAAACGCTGTTTCGTGTCTCTGTAAATGGCCAGTTCCGTCCTTGCACACGACAATTTGTGATGTTCATGACCTTTGAAATCTTTTATACAAGTTGTGGCCTCTTAATTGTGATGGCCTGCATGTGGAGAGTCCCTCTTAATTCTAAATCCTTGATAATTTGAAAGTCTGCGTGTTCAAACGTAAATTGTAAAGTGTTTGTTTAGTATCATGTTATCAGTGTCTGATAGTGCGGTCGGTCATATGGGCAACCGGTACCGACGTTAAATTAACACATATAGACAGACCCTATGTCCCCTGTCGGATCTCGAGTCTTCGACCTTCCAATCTGTAGGCGAACCCCTTAACAACTGGGCACGGAGACGTGTATTCTTTTGTTGTATATTTGCAGCGCCCCTCACCACGGCTGGCAGTTCAAAGCTCTTGCCTTCAACTATGCTACTCAAACTCTGTTTTGGACTGAGTCCACAAACAAGAAAATACAGGTAATTTTCATTCTTTTACGTAAAACAACAACAGCAACAACGTGAAAGCAAACTAAAGTTCATTGTCAAGCAACATGTATCATTTGAATATTAATATGAAGTTTAAAAGATATTGACTTCGCAAAAAGGGTTTTTTTTCTGCTAAGGAGTTATAATACATTGTGTTACAAAGTTCAAGTGCCTTGTTTATGACTTTTAAACCCGGTAAATCTTGTTTCTCCGATATATTGTGCGACTTGGCCATCGTGGCCATACTGGCTATCTGGCTAGAAAGAACAATTCACTAAGATATCATTGTTTGTCATGTAACAGACCTGTATAACAAAGTGTCTATTTCTTGTTACTATCTAGAGTTATGGTCACTAAAATACATTGTGCTACTCTACAAACGGATCCGTTTAATGACGCCCAAAATGACTGTTGAGACATTTTGGCAAATCATTCACCATTGGAGTAGAAAATTGGTTTGACGAACATAATTGTAAGTCTGGCGCACAGTTTGATTTTTATGCTCCCCGAAGGGAGAGCATATAGTCGCTGCATTGTCCGTCCGTATGTCCGTCCGTATGTCTGTATGTCCGTCCGCCCGTCCGCATTTTCTTGTCCGGGACATAACTCTGAAACTACTAGAAGTATCAACAAAAAACTTTGTAGGTAGATAGATCTTATTAAGTTAAAGTGCAGTGCATAAGAACCATAACTCTACAGTGCCTAATTTTCAAGTATTTGCCCTTTGTTCATTTTACACTTTTAAATTTGTCCGGGACATAACTCTGAAACTACAAGAGGTATCAACAAGAAACTTTTTTTAGGTAGATTGTCCGTCCGTATGTCCGTCCGTAAGTTTGTACGTCCGCCCTTCCGCATTTCCTTGTCTGGGACATAACTCTGAAACTACAAGAAGTATCAACAAGAAACTTTTTAGGTAGATAGATCTTATTGAGTAGAAGTGCAGTGCATGATAACCATAACTCTGTATTGCCTACTTTTTTAGTTATTGCCCTTTGTTCATTTTAACACTTTTAACTTTGTCCGGGACATTGTCCGTCCGTATGTCCGTCCGTAAGTTTGTACGTCCGCCCGTCCGCATTTCCTTGTCTGGGACATAACTCTGAAACTACTAGAAGTATCAACAAGAAACTTTTAAGGTAGATAGATCTTATTGAGTAGAAGTGCAGTGCATGATAACCATAACTCTGTATTGCCTATTTTTTTAGTTATTGCCCTTTGTTCATTTTAACACTTTTAACTTTGTCCGGGACATAACTCTGAAACTACAAGATGTATCAAAAACCTCTGGTTTACCTGTCACAAGCCTACTTCAGTGACCATGACACTGTCTGGATAGGACTGCCACTGTCTGAGTTGATAGAAAAATAAAGAATAAAATTGTAACTGTCTTACATTTTTCATTGCATATTTAAACAGTTTTAACCTTTTTCAGCAACTACCAATAACATAATAATTATCTTTATGCTGAATTTGGCAAAGACTTTATGGGAACACTATTCTGTATCCAAAACCTTTCGGGGAGCATCACCCGGTTCGACCGGCTCTTGTTGTAAAGGTTGCAGTAATGTAGACGGATTTTTTTTCACAACATAAACATAAAGAACATGTTCTTTTAAAGAAATCACGACTTCTTCGTGCGATAACAGATCTAAGTAAGGCATTTGACTCAGTCTACAGAAATGCATTCTGATTTAAGTTTTTTGTTTTTGTTTTTTTAATGGGTCCGACAGTCAGATTATACATGTATTCCACTGTGAAATTATGCGTAAACCATTGCATCTTAGATATTTGATTCAGTCTTTAAGTTGGGCTCAGACAAGGTCAAAATAACTCGCCGGCTATGTTTGTCGTCTTCCGCGAGGACCTAGAATAACTTTTACAAAACAGGGTTGATTGTGGTTTATCTTTATACGACTTCATGTATTTTTATTCTTTTGTTTGCCGATGACATGGTCTGTATGGGATTGCACTTAAAAATACAACGCAGATTAAACTCTCTATATGAATGTTGTAATACTTGTGGTCCGGATTGTTTTGCGTAAAAAAAGGACAAGTAAGATATCCTGAGTAGTATTTTAATGAACAATGGTTTTGTAACAACTAACCACTTTAAACGGTAGCCGTTTACATGGGTCAGTTAGCATTTAAAATGTCAAAGTCTTCAAGATTTTAAGCTATACATGTGCGGTTTAGTGGTTTTTAAAGCCTAAAGATATCGAGCGACTTCATTTGAAATTTTACAAGTTATTTCTTGGGGTGAGCCGAAGTTAAACAAATGCCGCAGTGTAAATGATGGTTGAAACTACATTATATTATACGTAAGTTATATTATAACGCCTTTACTCAAAGTGCTTTTACTGTACTGAAAATTTTATACATTCATTTTAAAACATTATTTTGATTTTTTAGCCTTATCTTGATATGATTTTATGCAAAAGTTCGAGGCGTTGCTTAACCTGTATCAGAATACCCGCTTATAATTTTCTCATTGAAACTGGGCGTTTTTCTAGGTAAAGTTTGCCACGACAGAAACGTCTTTGTTGCTTGTGTTATAGTAATGATATCGAAGACGAATTTCATTTCATTCATAAAAGCATTTTCTGGTATATGTTACACCTAGTATGTATAAATTCATAAAATTCTTGATACTAGAGGATAAGTATATGTTGTTTATTTCTTGTAAATATATCAAATTAGGCACTGAGAGAAGAAAACAGTAGTTCCCAAGGTTATTAATAGTTACTGTAATAAATGTGTTAGAAACAGATTCAGATTTGATATTTTAGCTAATTATTTGAAGTGACGATCAGGTTTACATTCTTTCACATTATTCAGTGTGGAAGCTATTCAGTGTGCAATGCTAAATGAAAAGACTGTGCCCAAAAGTGGTTTTTGTAGGGCCAGAGTCACTTCCCAATAAAATTGTATATGAAGGACAGACTATGTACATTTAACACAAATGTGTTCTGTCAGGGCTGATTGCGGTAAATAATTCAGCTCAATTTCATTTGAAATGGTCTGTTTACAAACTTCCAAGTCCAAGAAATGTAACTGTAATTGTGTTCTACTTTCGATCTGCTTATCTTTAAAAAGCTTTAAATATAATTATCTTAGAATTACAAACAGCAAGATTACTTAGAAATTTCCAAGGACATACATAAACAAGTTTGGAGTTTTTTAGGTCATCATCCCTGAATTCAAGATCCTACTTGTTTTAAAGACATTGATATTAAAATGAATGAGATAATCGTGCTTAAACACTTAAACTGCTGTCCTAAGGAAGTGGATTGAAGAAAATACTTTGGGCTTACCTTGCTCCACTGTCACTAATCTAGTGCAAAAATAACAGGAAAAAAAAGACTGTACAAAAGAAACAAATCTTGTAACGTGTACTTGAGTTCAATGGATTATTTGTCAAATGAAATACAGTTTATTCGAATTTTCACGCTCATTCTGAACACTTTTTTTTGTTCTCTTCAATTATAAGACAATAAGCACTGCTTTTACGACAAGCGTTATATCAGAGGGAGGTTGTAGAATTTGAATGGCCTCCACAATATGTATATAGCGAACTAGTAACTTTGCAATAGGTAGCACTTATTTTCAAAATAAACCAAAAGGGAAATTGTCTTTGATCTTTTATTTTGTAAGTGTCTCATACTGAAACTGACCAGCTCTATACGAAATTCATTCTTTTTTTATTATCATTATTATTTTTGTTTGTTTGTTTATTTGTTTCAGGCACTTCGCCTAAACGGCACAACAGAGACAGAAACCATTTTTACCGGAACTTCCAATATGGCGGAGGGATTAGCTGTAGACTGGATCTCAAACAACATATATTGGACTGATTCTCTTTATAACTGGATAGTTATGGCGCCACTGGAGTCACAAGAGAAGGTTTACAGACTTGTGGTGAGAACCGACCTGTCGGACCCTCACTCTGTCGCTGTTCATCCAGAAAAAGGGTCAGTATCAATAGACTATTTTCTACCTATACCCGGACCATAACAAGCATCCGTGAAGTTGATTCTGAGATCAGCAACCAGGATTTTGCTCGATATTCTTTTTTATCCTTCTATTTTGGCTTTTGAGTACCGAGTGGAATGTCGAGCTGGCTCAACATTCAGCTAAACATTCGTTTTCTGCGATTCTTTTTTTTAATGAATTGTTTTCATACTGACTTCAGGTTTATACTTATAAATAAATAAATAAATAGATAAATAAATAAATAAATAAACACGTTATAACAAATAAGGAAGTTAAATTCAAACTTATGGCAATGGTTTTCTCAGTTTTGTTCTTTTGTGTCTTTTAGATACTTGTTTTGGACGGATTCTGGTGTAGTGTCCAAAATCGAATGTTCGGATTTACTTGGCGAAAATCGGATAACAATTATTGACACGGATATTAAACACCCACGTGGTTTGACGATCGACTACAGCGAGGAGGTTCTGTACTGGGTGGACAGCAAGAAAGATACCATTGAATCGGCGGGTTTTCTTGGTAACAACAGACGTGTGGTGGCTTTTCAGTCAGCTACGATATTCTTTGGAATCGCAGTATTTGAGGTAACTTTTTGAAAATGACACATACCAAGAAAATGTCGAAAATTTATGAATATCGGTTCGGCAAGTGATAATTATTTAAAAATATTATCATGTTCAAATAATTTTCTTCAAATTTACTGTCAACACTCTTGCGACTTGAATATTTTTTATACTCACAAATGTCCGAATATCATTGTAATCATAGGGGATTTTTTCCACTTTTTGATCAGTCATTTTGAAACACTTATTTTACCAACTTATTTCTTTGATGACTTCCTTAAAGTAAATTTCTAACTTAAGAATATAGATAGTCTAGGGGTACAATAAGACATTTCAGAGTTGGTAAAAGGCAATTTGGGAGAAAAAAGTTCATAGATAGTGTGGGTTTAATTCCTAGTTTGAGTTTAAAAGTGGGTTTGTTTCTAGGCACAGTTTTGTCATCATTCTCTTAACTGTATATGAATTATTCAGAAAAAAGCTATTGTGAAAAAAATATATATATATATTCTCACAGAAAAAAAAGCGCGAATCGCAGAATTTTCGTTCTGAAAGTCATGAAAACTTAATGTTTCAGAAATTCATTTGTTTTACTATTTTTCATTTCAGAAATATTTGTTCGTAACAGAGCAAATGCAGGGTCACTTACGGGTCTACGACAAGAAGACGGGGAATAACGAGATAAACTACCAGCTGGGCTATATACCTGACGGCATTATAATGTATGACGACACAATACAGGCGAGAAATTTCAGTAGGTGTACCAACCCAGCATATTTCAAGCAAAGCTATTTCCCCTTCTTTTGTCTTCGTCCTCTTGTTCTGTTATTTCTTCTTTTATTTTTTCTTCTTCTGATTCTCTTCATCTTTTCTTTTTCTATTCCTTCTTCGTCTGCTTCTTTTCTGCTTTTATTTTTCCTCTTTTTCATATTCTTCCTTAATTTCATCTTCTTTTTTCTTCTTCTTTGTCTCCCTCTAAATATACTGCTTTATTCCTCCTTTCACGTCTTCTACTTTTTATATATATTTCTACTTATTCTTTTCTTTCTTTTCTTTCTTCTTTCATTTTTCTCCGGCATTCACTTCTTCCAACGACAGTACAAGATCACAACCTCGTGTAAACGCGCTTATAATTCAGCAGTGTTTTAAAAAGACATAACTGTTGGAAAATTTATAAACAGTTTGAAACGCTCAATAGATTTGAAATGTAGATCCCTAATATCTCTTCTGTCAGACTTAAAATAATTTATTCATATTGTTTTCTGTTCTGTGTAGGTGTAAGTGTGTCACAAGCTGTATAATGCTTTATAATATTATTTTTCCCAAGGCAGACGGACAAAATTTAAAAAATAAATACATGTACAAAAGAAAAAAAAACATTAGCATTGCTTCGGTTTCGCCGTTGGGCGATTCAAACTGACCATATTGCATATTTTGTGTAGTGTGCAACTAGATCGTTGCAAGTATAAAAATATGTACCCAAACGTCTGTATGTTAACAGTACCAACATATGAAAACTTGAGAAAGTAATATCTGATATGTATTCCAGCAGGTGGCTGTGATGAGAAAGGATGCCAACAGATATGTGTTAACGACCCTCTATACGGACCTAAATGTAGATGTGGAGATGGCTATATACTGGATGAGGACCAGATTTCTTGTACAGGTATATTGTTTCTATGGAAACAACTGTGGTTTTGTATTAATGCATCTGTTGTTTAAGTAGTTGCAGTAATGTAAATAATACATACATGTACCCATGAAAAATGTTCCTTCAAGATTTGCTGACGAAAAAGTTAATCCGAGCAACACTTCCTCGCTAGATGTTTACGTCATAAACAAAGTCTTTTTTTTATTTAAGTGTAGTAAAATTGAAGTGAATTTAGATGTGTTAACATTTGTTTCACTGGAATGGAAATTCACACTACAGTGTATTTTCACGTCGGGATATTGTTTGAAAAATAATAATATGGCATGTCCATCAAGTAGAAATTCGTGTCTGCTTATAAATTAATATCCAATGAAATGTCAAAGATCCATAAATCACGCCTTATACTGTGGGATTTATGCAAATCAACCTGCCCAAATGGGACCCTTGTATATTCTGCATAGCTGTCAAAACAAAGCAATTAACTTTTTTATGACCCAATCAATGATAAAGTTGAGACAAATAGCGAAATTTAAGGGCAAGTGATCTTTCAAATTGATTGTATTACTTTTGATCAGTCACACTTGTGAAAACATTATGTAATAGCTTGTTCCAATTAACATGTCTGAATGATTTTTTGTTAAGAAGCTTCCATGCAGATACATATTTTAATTAGATAATTAAATTAATGGATCTTTTTATGATGAAAATAAAAATCAGTCGACTTCTTAATGTGAACAAATTTAACAAAAAATAAAAAAAGAATAAAAAACAATGTTTTTGTGTTATGATTTTGACATAGTTTTTAGGGCATCTTCATATAAGTTGTTCTCTGATCATTATTTTTTTGTTTTTTGGATCAGTTACTTGAAAATATCTCTAGATATTTTCACTGATGTATCTTTTAATTTTATAACCCTGATTTAACTAGCCTCTATATAATATTGCTCATTGGCTTCGTAATTCCATCAAAATTTCAAATTATTTATTTAACAAATCTTCAATTTATATTCATGTTGTTAGCCTAACTTGTTCAATTTTGTTTTTTTACTATATTCAGTCTATATTTTCATTTTCCATCATAATTTTTAAGTTTTTGTTAACAATCCAGGCAGCTGTGTCAAGTGGCAAGGGATAAATGTGCGTCACTTCCGGTTTCGCTCATGACGGTGCGCGCGACCAAGTGCGTAAAATATGGATTTTAATTTGCTATAAAAACATCTTTAAGATGAAAATTACCTGCGGAATTTTGTAAAACTGTCATAGTTAGATATATATTTTTCGCTTACATGAAAATTTCGCAGTCAAAAATTCGTGTCACATGACCTTTAATAACAACAGAAGTTACAAAAGAAATTGAAATATATTTGACATTTACAATAAATAAGCACTTTTCCACTAGAATGTGTTACATGAGAGACACGACGGACATGAGCTGTTACATTTATCATAGACACCATTTGGACTTTAGTTTAGAATTTAAGTATGTTTTATGCATATTATGCTTAATTTACCAGAGGACAAATTCAAACAAATGGACATTATTGACATAGACAGTCTTCACGAATAACTTTTTGAAGCACTGGACATTCGGACCAGCCAAGGCAATAGTCTGACTGGACCGAATGACATTTAACTGGACCGAATAATAGCTGTCAACAATGCTATAAGGATGAACAAAACAATAAGACTATGTTTTGAAGTAGAACTTGTCACCACAATGTGAAAAATAATATTAATTATACTTTGAACTTGCTTCATAGCCTAACAATAGTATTGTAAACTTGTCACCACAATGTTAAAAATAATATTAATTATACTTTGAACTTGCTTCATAGCCTAACAATAGTATTGTTTAGTGAACATAATAGTATTCAAGGGTTTTTGCCCCTTCTACGCCGTTTACAGGCGTCTTCCCCTTAGGAAAATTCCTTAAAATCATAGTTTTCCCCTAAAATTCAATTTACATCAAGTTTTTTCTTCCCCTTTTGCAAAAAAACTGCATTAAATTTCCCCAAATAGCTATTCATCATTCAATATATTAACAAAATATGGAAGATTTATACAGGTTGTGAGCTTTGTTGAAACGAACAAAGGTATGGTATTGTTCAGGGCTTGAAATTATTTTAAGTGAATAATGTTCACGAGCAAGGAATGAATAATTAACTTTCAATAATTGTGAGTTTTAATTTGAAGAACGTAGACCGTAAGAAATTAGACTGATTGCATGTTTTACTTTTTTGCTGTTATTAGCTGATGAAAATTTTATCTAGGCTGTATGTACGACAAATATTAACTTTCTGCATACTACTACAAACATTTTATTTCTTTTCTAAGCAACTGTTACAGTAGGGACATATTGTGCTACCTGTTTGACTTCAAACTTTGTTCCCGATAAACAAAGACGCATTAAGCTTAACCATATTTAAAAACGGATAGAAGATGGATGACGTAAACATAAATTGTAACAAAAAAATGTATTTTCCCATGGTCAGTTTTCAGAAGTTTGAATGAGTGAATTGTGGCATAAAAATATTGACTCATATATTTTACCTTTACAGTCGGGAAGAAATTCGTCATGCCCAGCCACATTTATGCCATAGGCGACGCTATATGCCATTATCCGGTAAATCTACCGGACATGTCGCTCTATAACGTTACACTGGAATCGCAGTGCTTCCTTCAGAGGGGGCGTGGTAATTTCGGACTGACCTCTGACGCACGAGAGCACGTTCTATACTACACAGAAAACGTAACGAAGAGCATTGGTCGGATTAACTTAGAAATTGGAGAGACTGGAACGTCAATAATTAAAGGAGTTGGTGATGTCCAAGGTAAGCTAATATTAACGAATAAGTTTATGTTCTTTCGTGAAAGGATCAATGGTAGTATAAAGCCATTTCAGTATAGGTCTAAAGTATTTATGCAATACAGTTCTGACGATTTTGAGATGTCCTTTTCTTCAAGCAAATTCGAGACAGGGCTATTATACTCGGTACAAACTTCCATTCTGGGTTACAGATAGCAGTTTTATATTTATTGAAATGAGATGTCTAAACCAACACCCCTACCAAAAAAAAATAAAAAAAAATAAATAAATAAAAATAAAAAAAAAAAACCTTCTTCAAAAACGCAAAAAAAAATACAAAATCATGCAGGAATATGTCTTACTATATGTTCGACTTACAAAACTGATGGAAATCATAAATACCTCGTTTGGATTTGTTTCTCTCTTGTCTGATTATTACAATTTAGTTTCGTTTCTTTACTTTAACATACACCAGTGACTGTACTAATAAGACCAGGAGAATTTATTTAAAATATTGTGTTAGAATTTTTGTTCGGCTGTGTCAGGTCTTGCTCTAGACTGGGTGTCAGGAAACCTGTTTTGGACCGATCAAACCTATAACCATATATCAGTGGCGAGGAAAGATGGAATGTACCCCACAGTTTTAATAGAAGGCCTTGACCAGCCCCTTGGTATCGCTGTTCATCCGAATCGAGGGCAAGTATTCTTGTTGAGCTTAAAACGATAAGTTTTGTCTGTATGTATAATAAGAAAGAATTGTATGCAAAATAGGTGCTTTGCTCTTTTAAAAAAAATCAAAATGCATTTATCGCCAGATTAATATTTAGGGAAAAATGTATTTCTATGTATAAAAAAGATAATAAATGTATTTGAATAAGGCGTGAAACATCTTAGATATATTTTTAAAAATCTATGACACATTATGCAAATTCGACCGCCCAGCTGGCGTTTTGCAGTTTGGGGGATATATTAGTTACATGACTATGGTTGTCATAGAAAGACAGAAAGAAAGAACCAATCACAGACATTAAGACAAATTACTGTATTTCTATATGTGTAACCAACACAATAAAATATCGGTTTAAGTCAAGATTAATGTGCAGACTTTTGGCCAAACATTTTCGTGGTAAACCAAAAATTATTGTATTTCTAGTCTTTTGACATATTTTTTTGTAGTAGTATACACGAAGAAAGGTGTAGAGAGAGTGCCAGTAATAATATTTACAATTTCTGCTTGACAGAAAAATATATTGGACGGAACTTGGTACAACTAGGATGATTTTTTCCGCTTCCATGGATGGTTCAGAACTAATAGAGCTTGTCAATAAATCAGACGTCGAAATGCCCAACCATTTGTTTCTTGACTACAGTAAAGACAGGTTTGTGACACAGGTGCCAGGAACTTAGCCGACACCCTTAATTAAAGATCCAATTCCACTTGCCAACAGAAACAGGATATTAAATTAACAGAATTGTCATGTCTTCCACTATTCGTCAAACGCATAGAAGAAAAATAAAATTTAACAGACATTTGACATTCAATACATTTGTAAAAAAAAAATAAACCTGCCTAGGGTCTCGTGACTACTCACGTGACATTAGCTAATTTACATTTAGTTGATGTATCATCAAGTTAGTACAGCATATGTTGTTTCCCGCAGACTTGTAGATATGGGGTTGTATTTAACTGTCTGAATGATGGGAAAGTTCGACTGAAGCGTAGTTAAAGCTCATCAGTAAATTCTGAAATTATAGTTTATCTTATATTAATTTTGCAAGTGAAACTCGATCTTAAACATGAACGCGAAATTGCAAGTGAAACTCGACCTTTAACATGAACGCGAAATAAAAATTTCAACGAGCAGTCGTGCAAAATGGCATTGAGTTATCATGCTTATAACTGATTTTCAGATGTTTGCTATACAATTTATAATGACACCAAAAGTAGGATTTAGAAAAATAAAAGCAAAAGAAATGTAAGCTTGCTTAAAAAAAGTAAAAATAGCTAACACGATTACATCTTTCTTTGTTAGTATACAAAAGGTTTCAGCTATGTGTCTAATACATGTGGAGAAAACACTCTAGGGAGAACTGGAGTTAGTAGGGCCCCATTATACCTTACATTAATACACTTCTTCAGAGACTTGGCTGTTTAAATCACTCATTAACTTGCGACTTTACTAAGACGGGACCGCACTAGCCCTGGTTTCCCCTAAAACAACAACTTTAAAGCGGCTATCGCATACAGTAATTTGTTATACTACTGAAAAATATCGTCAGCAGAAATGATAGTGTATATGATATTTTTTTAATGCATATTTTTTCAGGTTGTATTGGGCCGATTCGGGATTTTATTCCATTCGAAGTGTAAATCTTAATACCGGAGAGGTTGATATAATATATGAAAAGATTAAAGAAAGAGTGACATTTTTCGGCCTCAGCATTTATCAGGTAAGACTTTTCAAACCGTTTGTAAGATTTATTATTTCTTCAGTTATTGTTTATAATAAAGTTATGACTCTTATGCTGCATGTGTATACAGTTATATCAGTTATTAAGTTATTCATTTTACGCCATGTAACTGAATACTCATTGACTGTAACGATTTTTAGGACTATTTGTTATGGACGGACAAAGAAGACCAGAAGAACGGGATCCACGCCGCTCGTCTTGACAAACTTGAGAAAGTTCGGGGTATATTACACCCGCACGCAGGCCTTGCGTCGGATCTTATCACCTTCGATATTCACAATCAACCGGATATGGACAGTAAGGAACTTTTTCGGAAATAAGGGATGATGCTTTTGACCATTTATGTTTTAAGGAAAGACATATTTACAGTTTATGCGAGAGCGCTGCATTTACGCTCATACTGCAGTTACGCCAGCTCGGCCGTCTCCGACAACTTTCGCTGGAGAATAAGTGATTTGCCCGAAAACACTGAAAGTACAAAATGTTGTATATTACTTCAAAGTGCCTAGCTATATATTTTGTACGACTTTTGTGTCAGAATCTGTTGCAAATCTAGAGGAAAACCGGAAACAGACAGATGACAGATTTTTTAAAAAAAAACTCATTTTTCAAGTTTTAGAATAACTATGTGCATTTCAAGAAGGCCCTTTAATCTTTTGTTCTAAAAATACACTTATATACTATATGTAACTCAAACAAAAACTTGTTGGCTTTTGCAGGCGCGTGTGGTTTAGACAATGGATACTGTGAACATTTATGCATCCCTACAAGTAACGTCACATATCTCTGCAAATGCGGAGTGGGATATAGGCTGGACCAAAACATGAGAACATGTTCTTCAAGTAAGGAAAAATGTTCTTTTTTTCGTATTCTCATGAAATCATCAACGTGATTTTTTGGTGATTTTCGGCGTGTTCGTATGATGTTTATGAAACCTTCATTTTTCAATAAAATCTCGTGTTCATATGGTATGATAAAACTTTCAGTTTCGATGAAATCTCGTGTTCATATTGAATCATAAAATTTCATGTTTCGTTGAAATCCCGTGTTCATATTGAATCATAAAATTTCATGTTTCGTTGAAATCCCGTGTTCACATGAAATCTCGTGTTCATATTGAAACATAAGATTTTAATTTTCGTTGAAATCTCGTGTTTATATTAAAATATAAATTTTAAGTTCCGTTGAAATCTCGTGTTAATATTGATACATAAGATTTTCAGTTTCGTTGAAATCTCGTGTTCAAGCCTCGTGTTCCTAAACCCTTCAAATTCCTTGAAGCCTTGTGTTCAAATGAACTTCTAGGCGATACTTGACAACTTTTTTTTTCTTCGTTTAATTTGTCTTCAGAAAATGGAGCTCTGTTGGCCCTATTTACTTTCAACATTTTTCAAGTGTAATTCTATGTTTCTTCCTTATTGAGACTGATAGTGTACTTTATTGTGTAGAACAAGTCAAGTTCAACTTGTAAGATTTTAAGGAGTATTTTGTTAAAAAGATGTCGAGTGTTTTCCACTTTTTTACGTCCTGATATATTTTTTCTGAAGGTGTTGTATCTGACAACTATATAGTCACTATTGACTCCTATCAGAAGCATCTTTACCAAGTCGAGGTTGACACTGGAGAAGTTAGCACCATTCCATTGGCTAATTTCTATAAAGGAGTGGCTTTAGATATAAATAAACTGACGAATACCCTGTACTGGACGGACAACCAGGCACACGTGATCATGAGTGCACAGATAGACGGGTTCAAGGAAGAAGTTTTTAGAAAGCTTCCGAATGGTAAATTGGATTTCTTTCTTAATTTCGAAAGAATTTAACCAATTGATATATGGTAGTATGGGGACAAACCCTATAAATGGACATTGATGTACTGGACAAAATTTTGAATTTTTAGGGTTAATTCTCTTTAAAATGGACAAGTATAGATAATATGAAGTAGAATATGTATTCATAAATGTCTGCTTTGGTCACACAGATAATAAACGTTCATTTATAATAAAAGGATATTACCAAAACAACTCTCTACACTTAACAAATTTACCAAAACTAAACTAAGTAAGGGAACGACTTGAGATTTTTCAGAATGTTGTTTTTCTATCTTCTCCATTGTTTACAACAGCTATGTACCGCTGTCAACAGTACTCATCCTGAACGGGTTGAACTTTTCCACCTTTCCGCGGCAATTAAACGGTTAAACTGTTAAAATAAACTTCAAGTGGCCCATTGGAAAATTTGTTTGGTGTATATAAAGACTTGTATTCATGTGCTCATGTTACCTTTTGTACTTCATTTTTTTTTCTGGACTGACACATTGGCATCTGGGCATGCTTTAGTATTTTTCAGTGTTTTATGAAGGAAATGTAATGCTTTAAAGGAATTAGGACATGCTTCTTTAAGTGAAAATTATCATTTATGTTTCTTTATTTTAGTTATAACATTTATTATCATTATTATTGCTATTATTAACATGATGATGCTGATCATCACCATACGGGCTATTCTTTTTTTATAATTTTATAATGTTGAGTATGAATTGTTTTTCTTTAACACCATACATTTGATTTTAATAAGACGTAAGAAATGAAGATTTTGTACAAAACTATCTCTTTAACTTGTAAAATATTCAATAGATTCAATGCTGTTTGTGCCCAGTTCTTGATGTATAATTCTAAAAAATGTATTGCTTAACTCAAATGCCAGAGCGTGATCAACAGCAGAGATTCCCCCAAATTCCTCTAGAGATTTGCAAACTTATAGGAGTTGCACTTATAAGCATGCTAGCCTCGGGCCTACACATGATTTGCTCCTCGCCCAACCCCCTCCCCACTTCCGCCCTTGAAAAATGAATTCCCTTAATCTGCACGTAAACTGTTAACCTACAGTGTCCTATTAGCAATGCTACGTCACTGAACATCCCTCCAAATAAATATTTTGACAGCCATTTGGTAGTTGCCAGTACAACAGTTGCACTGTTAACAATAATGCAGACGATTTCAATCAAGTTTTTTGGTTATAATTGTTCAGAGACATTTCCATGCAAATATCAACAAGTTTTGAAGAACTACTTTTTAGGTCAGGATGTTGTCACCTCTTTGGCATTTCTGAGATACTGTCCGAAAAGTGACAGAATTGTAATTAAACGTACAGTTTAACTTTATCAAATATATTTTTAACACTATACACGTACTTACTCCTGTGTTCTATGTGTTTCCTTCGCAGAATCAATTTCTGACGGTCTGGCTGTAGACTACATCAACCAGCTATTATTCTACACATGTACGAATGAAGATATTATCGTTGTCGTCTCTTTGCAAGATAAACGGATCTACAAAACTATAGTCAATGACAGTTTGGACGAGCCAAGAGACATAATCGTACATCCTGAAAGGGGGTATGTATTCCGCCAGGGACAAGTTTTTTAAAGTAACCTTAAGTCTATTAACTTTTTATCTTCTAAATGTTACTTGCATGAAGTTAATTTCAATTTATTTTGATATCTTTCAGTAAATGTTGTATTGTATCGAAGTTGTTTAAATAAATCCAAATTTATATTTGGATATAATATGCAATTTATAGCCAATGATACCTTTAAAATAGTGATGATTTATGTTTATTTGTTTGTTTATCTCAAATCCTAGAATAATTCATTTTTCTCACAGCTTTAACATTATAAGGTAAAAGATTACATGGCAAGGTGGAGATGTATTTTAATATTTGTATGCACTGAAGGCTTGAAACGTTTACATCCGAAGGTCGCTAGTTCGAATTCCACCAGGGGTGAGTGTCTGCAAGAACATTCCACATTTCTCACTTTCGGCGCAGGTACTGGCTTGAACACAGGAAGCAGTCATCGAGAGGGATTGATATAAGTTCCAAGAACTTGCTTCCCAATGATTGTTAAATAAATGACACTAAAAGTTTTTATTTGATCTTCCTATTGTTTAACTTACTGCCCCTTACGACACATAAATGGCATTGATATTTTATTATCATTACTTAGCGTTATATATTGGACGGACTGGGGAGAGGATCCTAAGATTGAGAGGGCAACAATGGACGGAGGCAACAGGAGCGTGGTGATTAGATTACAGAATAATTCCTGGCCTAATGCCATTGCTTTAGATGTCAAAAGTAAGAATCTTTTCCGTGAATGTCAGACAAATTGTCTCGACTCAAGTACACTTATTTTTCGTCCTAGATATTATCACGCAGTTACATTGTGTAAGACAAACCTTGGTTGGCTTGAAATTGTAGAACATTTTCATTCTAGAGATGTCAACATAAGTATAGTGTCTTAAAACTTACTTTTATTGGCTTATCTAACTTCGGAATGAAGTACACTTTATGCTTCCATTTGACAGTTGGAGGCATATAGGCATTGCTGCTGTCCGTCAGTCCGTTCATGCGTAAGTACGGGGTCCTATCATTTTGTCTCATCAATAACTTGCGAACGCTTAATACTAGTCTCAAGAAACTTCTTACAGTTATTGGACATAACAGCAGATGACCCTTGTTGATTCTGAGATTACTAAATCAAAGGTCATGGTCGTAGTGGCCACCAAAATCCATCTCCGACAAATAGCTGGCAAAGGCTTGGTTCTAGGTTCATTAAACTAAATTTCTTTATTAGGCATGACTAGAAGGTAACTAGGTCAAAAGTCAATGCCAGAATTACAGCCTGTGTAAAGTCAATATCCGGTAATAACTGGGGAAAGCTTTGGTACACTGAACTTTTAAGAAACATTGGTTATGTCCAGCAGCTAATCCGTTTTTTAAGATCAGTATGTCAAAGGTCGAGGTCAACGAGACGGTCTCTGTAAATCCTTTTTTTATGTTATTGTTTTTTGACAAGTAAGACATCTAGTAAACAGCGCATTTACTTTTCTGTGAAATGCGAACTTCTTCAAGCAGCAAATGTGTTCACCAAAACATTCTGTGTATATATTGCTTTTGTTTTTCTGTGACAGGCAGATGTTAAGAGGGGAGTGGGGTGGGGGGTTAAGAGCAGAGAGGGGGATATTAATGTCTTATGGACACATTTCTAGTTTAGTACAATGTATAGAGAAATCAAACCTTATTCTTAATCAAAATCTTCCTTTTTAGATTCAAATAAGTGCAATAAATCTTAAGTGATTACTTAATTAACAAGCCAGATTTTATCTTGTGTAACATTTCTAATTATTGATTTATTCAATTATCCAGGTATGAATCTATTCTGGGTGGACGCCAGACATGATGTCATAGGAAGAATCAACATTGACACCGGTGTGAAGAAAGTGCTTCTAACCGAGCAAAAGGCGCACTATTTCGGCCTTACTTTGATCGAGGATAAACTTTACGTAACAGATTGGTTTAGAAAGTAAGTGGGGTCAGTGTGACCCCCTCTTCGCCTGTTTCTCTGCTACAAATGAATATCTTTGCAAGATCGAATTTAAATTTAAAATTTTAATAAAGAAAAAAATAGAAAATAATAAAAAGAAAAGTCTTGTTTATATATAATAAATATTACAGTTTATTCTATGTTTTCTATAAAAGTAAGATTTAAACTTTCGAGAGTAGAAGAGTGTTTAGTAAAAAGGCTGTTTATTCTAAAAGTGTCGTTTTTTCTTATGTTCCTGTGACACACCAAATAACTTAAACTTCGAGTGATGTTTAACATTTTTCTAGTGCGGGTAACTTTATTTGGACGACCAGTATGTTTGAATGTCTGAATACTATAAATAACTTTTTTTCTCTAAAATTTGAAAAGTTTGATTTTCAGACAATACTGTTGCAATATTATAGCACAATATTGTGTATAATAATTTATAATTTATTTTCAAGGCATGTAAGCCGAATGAGTGTTGATGGTGGCCCACTTGAACAAGTTGGCCCTTCAAAGTTTTCCAAACTGAACGGAATAGCTGGATACAAGAAAACCGATTTTCGATTAGGTAACTCTAAATTCCTAAGATGTTAACCCATTTATGCCTAATGGATTATTCCATCATTGTCAGTTGGACGAGTCCATTTTTTAAATGAAAGGGTTTCTGGTATAAATTTTCAATTTTATTCTTTGTAGGAAAATCCTTTATGCAATCAGTGAAGACCCTGGTCAGATGTCGCATATTGTCGTGTCTCCAACTTTGAGGATTGTTTATCACTTTATTCGCACATATTTCTTAAATTCACCTTTCATCATTTTGTCTGAATCAGTACGCAATATTTACTATATTAATTTCTGAAAAAAACATACTTTCTTTGATTATTATTTTGAAGAATTATAATGGTTTTAATACATATGTGCTAAAAGCAAACCAGTTTTCTGAACTTTACTTCTGCAAGAACATTATATGACGTCCAAATGTTTTTGAGATTATATGGTGCCCAAAATCAAGGTCATGTTACAAAGGGATCCTCATGAAACTTGGAATGCAGATCAATGACAATTTAAAGAAGCCTATAAAGTCCTTTTCTGAAAGAATTATATTATAGATCAGCAGTTACTTGTTTAAGAGTGGCAGGCATATATATTTTTTCCCCAAGATTTGTAAACTGCAGTACATAAGTTTGATAAATACAATCTCCTTTCAGCATTCAGCAAGTGTTTACTGAGTACTTGTAGTCATCTTTGTTTACCGGTTTCGGAAAAAGATTACAAATGCGCATGCTCAGATGAGGGCAAGAACGCTGAAGTACCTTGTCGGGAAATTAATGGTTCGTTTATTATAGTTTTCGTTTGAATACTTGACTTTTTTTCTTTTCTTTCATTTTCTCATGGTAAATAAGAAAATTTTATAGCTAATAGTTTGTTTTTTATTTTAATTTTTATTTCTTATTTCTTTATTTCTTTTTATATTTTTTTTTATACTTTTTTGCTGTCTAACCTCACTTTTCACCCAGTTAGGGATAATGAAAAATCAGTATTTATTTGTGCGACTTCTAAATATTCCTGTACTTGTTAAAAAAAGTTACGTATTGTTTGTTGGGTAGGCAAATAGTTGAAATACGTGATTGTAATGCCCAAACTTTTATTAAATGATGGATTGTTGTTTTATCAAACACTTGTTACAGATGCATAATGAAACCTGTTTTGGCCCGATCAATACATTGTAGTTGTAAAACACATTCTCCATTACTGTAATGTCCTTTATCGTCGGATATCTTTTTCTAAAGATATTTCTTTTTAGTATTTATATTTAGATAAGTTACAGTGCTGTTTATGTCTTTGTTTTTTTTTTCAGACATCAACAACCCAATTATTTTACATGCAAGCCTAGTAAAAAACGAAAAGGGTAACTATGGTTTTTCTTTGTCAATATTTATATTCTTCTGACGTCACGTCAGCGATTTCCTCAGAAAAATAGCGATGAAATTAGATGCACTCATGTTGGGGCTACTTTTTACCAGACTTTTACTTTTTTGGACTATTAACGTTCGGTATTTTATTGTTTTATATTGGCCAATAAAGAGGTAACTCTCACGGAAGATTCCGGAGATATCTTCGTTGCACGACTTTTTCTGTATCTGAATATTGAAAGTTAGCCGCCTGGAAAATAAGCCTGTATTACCTTACCCAAGATCTGATATAAATTGTGACTTATGATATTAATTTTGAATGACACAAAATAATTAATCTGTACATGACGTATACGTTTTATTCATACTCATCTGAATTTATTTGGCATTACAATATAAAGAAATCACGAATGTTTTTGCGGTTAAAAACTTCATAAAATTCCTTATTAAAAACAATAAAAGTCATAAAATTTCAGTTTAAAAGTTTAAAAGCTATCTAAAAGATCCAAGTTTGAGTCTTCTTTCAGTCACTTTATCACACGTTATCCACTTTAGACAGTCACAGGTGAAAATTCACTACACAAGCCATTGAAAATATTATTACACTCATAACTAGAAAATATGCCGGCGTTGAAAATAAGCCGTCCTCGAAAATACGCTATCAATCTCTTACCAAAAATTAAAATAAGCCCCGGCTTATTATCAAGTTTTTAGGGTATTTCATACAGTATAGTGATGTGTTTTAACTATACATAGGATCAATTATAGTAATCCAGTATTATTTCTGTTTTCTTTAAGCTGGAAATGAAGCATTAATTGTTGGACTCTCAGTACTTGGTGTGGTCGCTGTGCTTGTCAGTGTCTTTGCTGGCATTTTATTTTATAACAAGAAGTAAGTACACGGTAATATAATAGCAAGTAGTTGGTGAGTATCTTCTGTACCTCCTCGTTTCATAATATTGTGCAGTTACTACAGTTTTGCAGTGAAACTTTGATTGTATTTCGGTTGGTAATAATATTTATTGTTTTTGCAGATATTTCACTTTACACATGCAAAGGTATTCTTTGGGATATAAGTATGTGTTCTTTACTGGTAATTTTTTATTTCACTTTTGGTCGTACAAACAAAAGATGCGCACTCCTTTACGACAAAAACAGAAAAAAAAATCAGAAAATTTCTTGAATACTTCCTGCTAAAACAAAGCTTAAAACTAATTGTATCTATAGAAGTAACTTTAAGAGTTTTAGCAAGTGATGACAAAGGCAAGTGTCTTACTGCAAATATGCAATAATTTGGGCTTATTTATTCTTTTAGATTCCGCGGGGCAAATATTTCTCATGATCGACTGGTTGAGGACACATCACGAGTGGACACATATTACAAACTGACATTTCCCGAACCCGGAAAGGAGGACGCCAACTTCGATTCCGGGATTGAGAACCCTTCTTTTGAATGTAGCGTCGAGGACGTGACCGTAGGAGGAAATATTGTGAAATATTCACCGATGTGATTTGTAAAGACTCAAAGACTGAAAAAAACAACAACAACACACTATCGAAGAAAGTAATACAAAGAAAAGAGTACGAATTGGGCAGAAAGAGGTTTTGTTAGGATGTAATAACATTACATGCATTTTCAAGGTTTTGCTGTTAATGACAGACCTACATTATAAAAACATGACATGTTTTTCTCACGATATAGAAGCTGTTGGTGATAATAAGCATATATGCAGTGGTGATACTCACGGAACATGGTTTAAAGAAGTTCTGAATTTCAGATTTAACGTGCTGTAAAATGGCACCTTGGTCAAATATTCATTCAATTTGCATTAAAGCGTGTGTGCTTACCTTGCCTTTTTAACATTAAATTGATATTTCATTTGCCGTGCTTACGTCATAAAAGTTTCTTTCTCTTCGCGAGATTGTCCTTTTATGCCAATTTCGTCACGTGAGTTACGTCATAAATACATGGTAAAATTACCTCATATCATTAAATACATGGTAACGTCATAAATACACAGTAAGGTTGTTTGAATTAAACGGTGGTCGTAACTTCTGAATTCCGTCACGTCGTAATTACGCTGTGAGGTAGTTTGTCGTCAGTTAAATTGTGTAGGACAATTAATTTCCACATTATTATAATGACATCATTTCTGTTCGTGATTCTTCGTTCCTCATGACGTGGAAAGGTCTTTTTATTTTTGCCAGTTAAGACTTTTTTGTCGCGTAAAAATGAACTAACTGTTAGGTTTCGCTAGGAGTTTCAACTGTGAGAGTTTGGTTTAAACAATATTTTATTCAATTCTTTGAATGTACAATTAATCATATTTACAACAAACATTTAGGATCGAGTAGAAAGCTGTAAGCTTGTTTGAAACTCTCTCCTTGGTAATAGCCTAACATATACATGTATATCGAATTTGGTAACAACAAAAATGTCTAACAAATTGTGCTTGCAGTTTATTTAAAGTAACCATTTTATCCATTTGGTTAAAAGTAAGAATTAAGGCTTGTGAACAAAGAGAAAAACTTTCAGATTTTTTCTGCAAGTATGTACAGTACCTCTACAAAAAAATTGGTAATTGCTAATACGTGTATTTCAAAAAACAATAACTAATTTATAAATAGGTCTTCTTATAATACGGTAGTATTGAAGATACAAGTGAGCGATGTAGACTTAAAAGAAATATGAAGCTGTGAGAGTTTCACAAATATTTAAAGGAATAATGAATATCAAGGATACTTTTTTATATAACGGAATATCATGGACAGTTTCAAAACAGTTTGTGCAATATCTAAACATGTGCCAAATTCTCATTTTTTCTTAAAAGGTATTATTTCTGTAGACGTGAATTTCTTCAGAGTTAATCTTGATAAAATATGACAGGAAGAGGTCCCTACGTGTAATAACAGTTTGAGGGTTTCCTAAAAAATTAACAAAAAATACTACTGTTGTCAATGACAAAAGAAAAAAGCAGGCCCCCATTATGTCATGTATATATCTACAGTCTCTCAGTTTATTCGTGTATGGATGTATTATGAGAATGCATATGTGCTTTCTGTTGCCTGTATTCGCTTATATGAAAAACATTTACAATGAAAGAATTGAACTATATTTGTATTTGTGTAATATTTGTAAAAAATAAATGTTTAAAAAGTTCATAAACTTGCAAGTTGCTTGTAATGTTGACAACAGCAGACAAAGTACGGGTATTTCTTCATCGGAACATTCAAAATTTGTAAAGATGGAAAACCTTAAAAAAGGTCTTTATTCTATATTAACTTCATATAGTATGCTATAAAATATAGCAAACCCCATTTAAATGGCTTAAACTTGCATACACTTGTAGATCTACAATTTTGTGCTTTCAAACAGGAAAAGTGTTTTTGCTCTTACGAACATGCCCATATGATTACGAAAAAAGACAATTTCCAAAATAGGCAATGTGAAATAAGTCCTTATCATGAATTAAACTCAAATTGCAAATGAACATTAAGCTGCAACCACACTACCAGAAAATAGTCAAGTAAATTGGTTTCATCAAAAACAAAAAAACAAAACAAAAAAAACAGGTTATGACGATTTATTTAAATAACATCAATATAAACTTAGAACTATTTCTAGCCGCAAATATGCGGATGCCATTATATGAGCTCTGATAGACTAATATGGTGATTTCAAGTCTAAATTTCTCTAATAAGCCATTTAAAGATGCTGTTTTAGCAAAACAGTGTTTGTTCTCCTGTTTCAAAATACATGTACTAATTTTTCCTCTAGAACAACGTGCATTCGAAAGTTTCTCTAAAGAGCCATTTAACGAAGCTACTTTAAAAAAAATCAAAATATCATTTTTTCAGTGTTAGGAAATATAAAACGAAAATATCTATTTTTATACGTTTTTGATACGAAATTTGGTGTGTAGTATTATCTTGTGGTGCTCTACTAAGATTTGTTTCAAATCCTGTCCCTGAAGTAACCCGGGGTTACATGTTTGACTAAGTAATATACGTGTGTATAGAAATATTTTTAAAACTCTTATTCTCTGAAACAGTAAGAGTTCTGAAATTCTGCAAGCTGTTCTGTCTATGCCAGTTCCTAGTCGCCAGCTGGTTGAAGAATGGTAACCGATCCCCATTCAAGTCTTGAATATAAGATAGGAAATAATTGTTGTAATTAGCAGAGGTATCTCCACAGGGAGGGGCAGGGGAGGTTTCCTCTCCGGTACGTGTAAATAAATAAACAACAAGCACTTTACAATGTGTCATTCTTGAAATATACTATACATGACACCATAAAAATCCTTCAGCTGGAAATCGTTAGTAAAGTTCCGCTATTAGGATAATATTGAATGTATTTCACAATCATGCAAAAATCACCAAAGATCTACAGGCCTGTCGGTAAGATCAAATATATATCCTTATTATAAAAGTTTCGGCTGTCTTATTAGCAGAGCTTTTCTGGAATTAAAACAAAATCAAAATACGTTCATTCACAAAACACAGAAGTGGGTTATAGAAGAAAACAAATGAAGCGATACCGTACATAATATGAAAGGTCAATAGGAATACAATATACCTGCAACATGATTTTTCCTTGAATATATGTGATTGTATCAATCACTAGGGCTGTGCACAACATGTATGAATTACCCAGTCACGTCAGTTAACATGACAGTTGTGCCATGCGACGTGTCAGTTACGTTCTATTATCCGTGCTTCTAGCTTTCTGTTTAGCTACAAGCATGTTGTTTAGGCAACAAAACAAGGCGTGCAAGAATTACGATGAACAACCCGGTTATCTTTGACACCTGCTTCAGTTAAGAAATCCGCCATCTGTCTTAAGCAAAGCTTTCGTGCAAGAAATAACGCATCCTTTGGCTCTTGTCTGTTCCCATTCCATTTACCATGCTCTTTCAAAAAGTCAACTATCCTCACAAGTGTGACCATATCATTTGCTTTCACGGCTGCCGAGAGATGTTCCTCTTTATATGGTACACCTTTCGAAATTAACAACTCACAAAGGCATCTGTTGCCCCAGTTCACGCATGCTGTCATCGCTTCGTCCTTTTGTAAACACTTCCAACATTTGTTGTCTGTAATAGATGTATTTCGGTACAGTTTCAGCGTTTCTTCTTTGTTAAAGGTCTTGTCTGTGTCGTTTGATTTACCCATACTTCTTTTGTTAGAGTCCAAAATTTTTGACGTTGGTCGATCGTCTCTTATACCCATGCGGGCAAAACTTCCTTCTCTTGTCAAATTTCTCGTTCTTGCACTTCGGCTTCGCTTTTTGACAGCTGTTTTTTCATCACGCGCTGATTTATTAACTGCACGGCTTTGTCGATTGTCTTGATCAAAGGTTTCAGTTTTCATTTTCACATCATGTTTGCATTTCATTCGTAGAAGCATTTTTTCAACAACATAAGAAACCATATCCATGTCACTATTGTCTACGTGGCGGAAAACGAAAGCTAAAAAGAATGAAAAGTTCACGCGCTTGCCATTCGGTAGTTTCCATGACTGATGAGGTTCTGTAGACTGCGCGCGCAGAAATTTCTTTGTCACGTGATTCTCGTTCAGAAAGGCGAAGAACTCGTCTACAAATTCTTTATTTTTTAGTAAAGGGTTCCTGGCAGCAACGTCTATTTGCTGATGAACTAACACTTCGTTTGCAATCCTCTTCATGTTGTCATCAAAAACTGAAAATAAGATTTGGATTTTACAAAGCAACTTTTTTTTCCAAATTGACACGTTTATAAATTTCATTTCTTATAAAAATAAAAATACCCAAATATACGAAACGTGTTATAAATGCAGTAGGACTGTCGTCAGAAGCTATTTCGAAACGTTCTAAAGGAGAGCGAACTGGAAACTAAATTGACTCTGAAACAAATAAACCTAAACCGTGTGTTTAGAAAATAAAGTTGTGAAACATTAATCATTGACAGCCCCTTCTTATTTTAACATTCCTCATGATCTGGACATATTCAGTGTAGTATGAATTTTTTTTTTGCATCTTAGAAGTAGAAAATCATTTTCCTTCCACAAAAATCTAGGAACCGTTTATTTTTATTTCTATAACAAAATTTCAAAATATATAGAAAAATTACCTTTTATTCTGTTGGTGAGCTGAAGTAGATAATTGACATGTAGCAATAATCCTATTATAAATTAATTTTTTGCTTGTGCTTGAACATAAATCATAAATGTCCTCTTTCGAATATGCTGATTATATATTCATAAATCTTGTAGCCCGGTCCGAGATACTAGATAAAATATTTAAATTTAATTTACCTCGCCTTTTATCAGAACAAATCTGAACTTCATTAAGATCGGAGGCAGTTGCTTCCTTTTTCATGCTTTCTTTGTCCTGTTCATACGTTTTCTGCGTAGCTTTGGTATCCTTATCTACGTTTTCCTTTAGATTATCTGCTTGCACAGTTTCGTCTTCGGGCAACTTAAGTTTTTCTTTGTACATTACAGTTTTGTGGTGAACGTGTCTACCATTTTCACAATACTTCTTCTCGTCTACTTCAATAAAACTTGCTTCCTCCGTTGAAGCATGTAAGAGCATGTCTTTTACATTACTTGTTTGAGTTTTATATACCGTTCGAGCTGACTTCAACTTTCTAGTCACAACTGGGCGTGATACATTGGATTTTAATTTAGAATGAACGCGTCTGACTGGTTTTGACTGTTTTGAAGCTACCGTAGATTTCGTGTTTACTGTCGTTTCAATTTTCTGTTCAACTTTATGCTTTCTGTCGTCTAGCAATTTTAAATTTTGCGCAGAGCGACCCGCTGGAATTCTTTGCTTGTTCCATACTTCTCGTTGCATGAGATTTTTACTAATTCTTGAACTATTCACACGTCTTATATTTGCATTTACAACATGCTTTCCCTTTTCGTTCACACCGCTTGTATCTTCTTTTGATGTCTGTGGTCTCTCCCTTATAATCAATTTATTGCTTGTTTCTAGGATTCTTTCTGTCGCAGACTGAGGGCGTTTTCTAACCATGTCCTTATTTCTTCTGGCAGAACTGACGTTTCTTGTTGGTATGTCTGTTTTGCTTCTATGTATCGTCAAATTAGGACTTTTATGCGTTGTATTATCTTCTGTTCTGTTAGTTCTCCCTCGAGACGGTGTTGACAAATTTAATATTTCGGCTGTTTTTGGTCTTTGTGTAATTATAACTTTCTTATCAGAATTGTATAAGTTTGTTTCAAAACTCTGACTCATAGTTAATCGTGCTCCTGCGGACTTTGGTCGGCGCCTCTTCTGCGGCCTTTCCGTGGACGAAGTATTAAACAGTTGCCTTTTCACCATTTGCTTAGCTTCGTCTGTCATATTTTCTTCTCGATGTCTTGAGAAAGCGTTATCAGCAATAAGTTCTGCAATTAATGACTCTAATCGCGCCTGTGTCTCCTTCCTGGCGTTAGTCGTCCTTGTCTCCATTTCCACTTTGCAAATGAAATTTCTTACTTCCTTTAACAGAAGAGAGTCGTTTACAGATTCCGCCATTCGTTGAACCGCAGAGCACAATTTGAACCACTCTCGTCTAGCTAAGCTCCCTTTCTTTGTTACTGTTCCGTAGGAAGCCTTTTGCCGGCTGTTATTTAAATGACGTCTGTAGATTTCACCAAGGAAACTCACGTCATCCTGCTCGCGAACACTCAGACAATTACATGCACGCAGAACGAGACAAAGAAGTCTCGTGTTCCATTTCATGAGATCTGGCGATACATCGTAAGGTGGATATACCAAGAGCAAAAAGCTGTCATTGTCTTTCAGCGCCAATATGATATTTACTTTCTTACATTCTAAAAAATTCTTCACTGACATTAAATGAGCATCCGCAGCTTGCTTCAAGCGCATGCGCAGAACTTCAGCTGTTATCCCAGATAGGAATGATTTGATTACTGTTGAATACTTGAAATGCAAATCCTTCTGTGATGGCTTTTGAGACAAGTACCTTTCTTGTCCGTACGTTGGTCTTTTCAGAGGAGCTGAGTACAAGTTCATGGTGGAAACCTCTAAAATGGATGAAACAGGGTGTAATATTATTGAAAGAGAAGTGCTTCAAGCGAGAACGCGTATTTAGGCCTAAAATTAAAGCACTAGTCTGTGGTAATAGCACAAAACATATACATATTTATTATTCAGTCATATGCAACTCAAAATAAGCAGTAACTTAAAAAGAACAACAACAGTAACACAATTGACTGAAAAGTATCAAGCTGCTTGTGGTTTTGATCCACTCAAAATCTGAAATGGACAGATACATTTTATCTCTGTTCTTTTGAAGTAGCACCTTTCTATTCATAACTCGAAAAATCTTTACACAATAAACCAGTTGAATGAATTTATGAATGAATGCATGAATGAATGAATGAATCAATTAATTAATTAATTAATTAATTAATTAATTAATTAATTAATTAATATTTGAATTATTGCGTGAGAGAGCGTTTGAGGGAGTGAATGGACTTTCGTAGAACGAAAGAAAGAACGACTGACGAACGCACGAAGGAATGAATGACAGAACGAACAAACTAATAAACGACACGAAAAATCGAATGAATTACAAAATGAACAAATATATAAATGACAAAACGAGCAAACGAATAAATGATAGAACGAACGAAGATAGAAAAAGAAAAAAAGAAAGAAAGAAAACAGATTGATTGATTGATTGATTGAATGAATGAATGAATGAATGAATGGATGAATGAATGAATGAATGAATGATACCTCTTTATATTCCTTTAAGTCCATGTCATGGGAATGCGCCACTCGAAGTGTTTCTATTTTGCTGATATTTAAAATATCTTATTCTAATCTTAAATATGTATTTAACGTTCTTGTAACTTAAGATTGCCACTTAAGCAAAATCAAAAGATTTTAATCTCGACTGCGTTTATTTGACAAAGGCATTCCTTTTGTTTTTGCTCACATTTAAACTTTTACAATACAGAAGATTCGTTTACAGAAATATATATTACCAATATTTTAGCTTCATTTGATCTATACTAGTTAACAGTTAAGTAAAATACTGAAAGATTTAAGGTTAAAGGTCTTGAAAGTGGTTGAAACATTAAATATATACACTTGATAAACAACTAAATCTAAAAAGGGTGTAAAGCTAATCAGAAGAAAAGAGAGACCGAAAAGACGAAGAAGCGAGAGAAAGTGAAGAAAGAAAAAAAGAAAGAAAGAAAGTAGGTAGGCAGGAGGAATGAAGAAAGGAAGGAAGGAAAGAAGGTAGGTAGTTAGTTTGTTAGGTAGAGAGAGAGAGAGAGAGAGAGAGAGAGAGAGAGCTGTACAAACTGTGAACTTCTACACACCATATCACACTCTTTTATCCTCAGTCTGAACACACAGTGTGAGCGTATGGAAAAGCTTTGTGAAGGGAGAGAACTCTTCAAAATAGCATACTTCTTTAACAAATTCAGGCGAGAGAGACAGCAGGGGGAATCCAAATACAGACGATTTTATTTCTAACAAATAATATTTTCCTGTAATCGTTTACGAAACAAACAAATAAAAAACATTGCATGAACAAAAAAATAATATAATAATAATAAAATAATAAAAACAGAAAAAGAAAAACAAAACAAAAACAATATTAATAATAAAAAATATCAGAACACAATTCTACTTAAAAATTCCAATCACGCCAGATGTTGCCTTTGCGAGTGGTAATAGAAATGGTAAAAAGTAATAACTTCAAACGCTATATTAGTGGTAATAACTTCAAACGCTATATAAGTGGTAATAACTTCAAACGCTGTATTAGTGGTAATAACTTCAAACGTTATGTTTGTGGTCAAAAATGACAAAGATGCATGAGAGACGAGATATTAACTGTTGAAAACATACTGAATGTTGGAATTTATCTAAATTAGGAGTTACAAATGACTCCTGTAATGAGAGACATTGCTGATAACAAATTATCTCCCTTACTCAGATAACATCAGAGGTAATCCAAATTGCACTTTGGTCCTTTCAGTTGGAATCCTCTGACTTTATCCTTGTTTCTCTTTGTGATAGTCTTGACTTTCAGTTGTGAAAATTGTCACTTACATATTAAATAAAAAGTTAGGAATTTAAAAAAACAAACTTTATGTGCTAACAAAACATATTTTTAAACTAAATGTTTAATCTGACTACTATTGTGGCAAATAATAAGGTGTAATTATCACCATACCATAAAGGAAAACAGCGATGAAAGCAGAGGAATCCAAATGGAAGGACCAAGTTAATATTAGAGAGTATTCAGGGTAGATAATCCACTGATGTCCCCCATTCTGACCAAAAAAAAATTGCAAGCGCTACGTTGGTAAAAGCGTGGGCTGATCACTTGATTAGGTAACCATATATCAAGGTCACGTGACCAAATGCCGTATACGGCATACAGTTACAGAATAAACATAAATATATTCATTTTTCATTCCTGTATTGTGGTAGATATAATTTATGACCGAGCCAGTCACAAAAGATTTTACCATATTCAACTTTACTCAATGGGAGCAATTTTTTTCTCAATGGATAATTCTAATCTTTATTTTCTTGTAAAATATGTCCGTGCAAATTGAATTTCTTTTTAAATATTCAGTGACACTTTGTCTTTCAAATGAACTACTTTTTAAAAAGCAGATTCGGCGTTGTCGGGAGACGTCATTGTTAGTCAGCTGGACTGTTTAGCTGATTCGTACCCTGTAACTTCTTTTATTCTTTCATCTAATGTCTTTGTGTTGGTCAAGAATTAGGTTAGACAGTTTCGCCGAAAAGAGAAGATAGATATGCATTTTCTTTATTCTTTGCAAGATACCTAAAAACACCATTCTGAAAACTTAACGCGCGCAAACCGCGCGTCTCCAAATAGATGAAGCAAACACTTTAATTCTAAATACATGTAATTGTATTTTATATCTTCGGATGAAGCTTGTGATGGAATCAACGTTTTTGCCCTGGTTGACTCGGTGAGTTAATTTTGTCAGCGAAATTGATGTGCATGGTAAGCAATAGGCCTACTGCTCTGTGGCTGAGAGCATACAAATGCCTATCTAGGTCTCACGTTTACGATCAGTCTTTTTAATACGAAATATTTTCAACAATGAAATGATGATTGTGTTTCAGAGGAATTATGCCATTCTATGTGAGTCCCTGACCGAATAGAAATGGATGCTGCTTTGGACAAAGCAAACGCCTGTCAGTAAGGGCATGTTAAGGAACACTAGGCCTAAGATATGCATTATAGTCTTAGTCTTTACCTTGGTAAAAGATAGACTCGTATTTTTCACGAGACCATTTTTAATCGATTTTATTTGCATTAAATCAGTGTCTTAATTCTCAATTAAGGCCCTGATTAAATCAAGTTAATAGACAAGTGTTTCACAATGCCTAAATATAGACGACTATTCAATGAAAAAAGTATGGCTTTGGGTTTTCCAGCTGTCATATAAGAATTTAACCCTTTTTATGATGTACAAATATTTAAAAAATAGCACTGATCTACTGGTCTGTTGTTTCAATATAATTATAATCTCATGCCATGTCATTACCGCTTTAATTCAGTGACACGGATTCTAGGAAAAGAATAATGTCTTATATTTTTTTAAAATAACATTACAGAAAACGACTGTGAAAGTTTTGTCCAAATAAGCGTGGGATTAAAAACTTCATTAGAAAAATAAATCCCTTTGCGGGGGGAGTCAAGGCTAGCACACACGCGAGATTGTCAAGGGAAACAACTGGATGTAGCGAACTCTTCAAATTGGAGGTAACTGTCTGGTGTGGACGAAGCCTGGGCGAGTTTTTATAAACATATTCAGGTAAGTCATTAACATTTCTTTTAAAAAGACAACATACAATTTGATTTAATAAATTACCTAATGAGAGCTATTTTCTCAACATTGTCATGCGATCGGTTTGTATGTATTGCTTAAAAAACGTCCCAGACACAGTGACCTAGTTTCCTCCTCGTGGTTCACAGAGTGGGTGGGGTATTGTTTTTTTAGATTATGTGAATTGGTGACTTGTTTGAATCATTGCATGTACTGTAAGGGGAACGGAATAAAAGAAATTTTACGTTTCGATTGTTATGGTATATTTTCAGAGTATTGATTCCGTCCAGTGTTTGGGAAAGTTGATTTTTATAAAGTAGGTCATCATTATCGCCAGTTCATCACTTAGTTCATCATGACAAAAGTTAATGTTTTATGTGTGTCACATGGATACAGTTGTCAGACCCCTCCCTCCCCCCCAAAAAAAAATTATGGGAAAGCATTAGGTTCCATGCATGTGACATTGAGTTATGAACTCATCCAGTCTGGTAGCATTTATTACACATTTTCATCAATTTCTTTAAAGTTTACTTTCTAATGTCAATTATGGACATCCATTATTTACTCTGCTTGTGCTGTATTTAGAAAAATTAATGGTCGAAACAACATTTTCATGCAAACATGAAAATATAGGTATAAGGTAACACACATCAAACTGTCTGAAACTGATTAACAGGACACCTGTAAGCAGAACTTTTAATTTGAATATAAGAAATATCAGTCCTTTTTTGTTCATATATGTTTGTCTGCTCTCTTAGCCTTTCTTTCCAACATTCTTTTCCAACACTGCTGAAATCAAATCTGTCTATAGACTGTTCCTGTATACAGACTGTAAGAAGAGCATTGAATACTTATTTACTGAGAGATGACCTCTCTCTTGAGAATCCTGTCATGTATAACAGGCAAGATTAATATGGTACATTATTCAAGGAAGCAAAGGAGAACTGAGAAAGAAACTCTATGTCACTCATTGTTGTAGTTTGAAAACTCTGTACTACAAACATAATTGTCTTACCAGCTGTTTATGTAGGAATAAAAAGTCCTATAGATTCTATTTATTTGACTACCTATCTCATTACAAACAGCTGTGATCAAACATTCTCTCCACTAAAGATCAACCAATTAAATTTGTGGATTTAAACTTTAAATATAAGTAAGAAATATAAGTAAGAAGATTTAATCAGATATTCATTACTGAAACAATATACACATCAAATTCACTGCTTTTCTTGATAAATCCCAAACAAACTGCAGGGAAACATTCCATCACAGTTGATATGCTTATTGTAAGCATTTACTGATTTTATAACATTTCACCAATGCAGGTGTTTCGTGTAGACCAGATAACACTAGTTGCCTTCTTCAGTTATAACAGTGATCTTAAAATTACATGGGGATTGCGCTGGCAATTTTATGCATTGATATGCACATAAAGAATGTTTTAAACTGTGTTGCACTACCACAGTGCTAAAAAGGACCGAAAGAGGGGCCTGCAATTGCATTTATTTTGTAAGCTCTAGAACCATACAGCATGCATTCCATACTTCTGGAGGTCTCTCTTGAGATTTTGCTTTTTCAGATGTGAATTTGTGTCCCAAATCCTCAAGTCCTCAAATGCACATGTAAAACTAGAACAAAAATTCCCAAAAAAGTAAGAGCAGTGGTTGAGGGGTTAAAGCACTGGCCTCCCAAATGGGTGGTTGCTGGTTTGAATCCCACTAGGGGTGAGAGTCTTAGTGACTTTCTGCTTTTTGACATGAGTATTGGTTTGAATTGGGGAAGCAGTCACCAATAGAGATTAAATTAAATTAAATATAAATCACAAGAACTTACTTCATTAACGATGTAAAATAAATTATTTTAAACTAAAGAACCTTCATAGAATGAACACATTTTTGTGAATCTGGGGTTTTGTGTCGCCTGCTACAAAGTAGCCGCGACATATAGGGATCGCTTCTCCGTCATCTGTTTGTCCGCCCATCACAAAACTTGTCCGGACTACTCCTCAGAAACTATTGGTGCGAATTTGTCATAACTTTACAGGAATGATCAGTACCAAGTCTAGTTGTGCATATCATCAGCATGTTCCAGTTCAATGATTTTTGTCAGAGTTATGGCCCTTTAATGATTTTTATTTTTAAAGTTTGTCTGGACTACTCTTATACTACTAAAGCAATTTGAATGAAATTTTACAGGATTGATCAGTACCTCAAGTACTTGCGTATACCTAACAGGTTCTTCGGTTGAATGATTTTTGGCTGAGTTATTGTCCTTGAATGAAAAAGGCGTTTTTGCCAAATTATGGTTTTTGTGTTGCAGGCTTCACAGTAGTTGCGACAAACTACAAAGTAGCCATGACATATAGGGATCACTTCTCCATCATCTGTCTGTCTGTCCATCCATCCTTCTGTCTGTCTGTCTATCACAAAACTTGTCCAGACTACTCCTCAGAAACTACTGGTGCGATTTCATCCAAACTTTACAGGAATGATCATTACCAAGTTTAGTTGTGCATAACTTGAGCATTTTCCAGTTCAATGATTTTTGTCAGAGTTATGGCCCTTTAATGAATTTTATTTTTAAAGTTTGTCTGGACTACTTCTGTTATACTACTAAAGCAATTTAAATGAAATGTTACAGGATTGATCGGTACCTCAAGTACTTGCGCATGTCTAACAGGTCTTTTCGGTTGAATGATTTTTGGCTGAGTTATGGCTCTTTAATAAAAAATACGTTTTAGCCTACAAACTGTCCAATCACCTCTAAATCATCAGGTGACACATGTGATCACTGATTGCCCTTGTTTATCTTTCTGTTCATTACATGATATATAAATGGCAATATATACACTGAATGGCATATGGCCTTGTGGTAGGTCAAATCTCATGAAATTTGCTCTACCTTTGGGTAACAGTTATTACAATGCAATAATTAGTATAATGTATTGTCGTTCAGTATGCTACAAAATACTGTTCACCAAAATTAGCAGAGTGAAATGTTTTCAAATTCCTGTTCCTTCTTAGAAACTGTTTACAGCAGAGCAGCGCTCAAAAAATGTTCAGATCTCAATTGGCGTGAGACCCCCCACCCACTGAGAATAAATCGGCCAGTCTGTTACTGAAAATTATGAATAATATATCGTCACTGACGTCTAAAATTGAATTATAATACTTAAATATGTTAGTTTGTTGACATCACAAAAAAACATTTTGTTCTGAGTGAAAGTTAGAGAGGAAGTAGCGTAAATTTCACAACATAATAATGTTTTCAACACTGGTTAATATAATTGATTGACTAGCTGCCAATCAAGCACACCTATTGACAAGTTAAAGTGTTAATTGTTGTTAGTGTTAGTGTACCTTGGGCGACTGGTCACATTTGCAATTTTATGGGTTGAAGGATGGCATTAGGGACCAATTTGGGTTTAGGTGTGAAATTTTGACGTTTTAATCATAAGTTATACCGTAAAAATTCTATTTAAAGTTCCCCCCCCCTCCCCGATATTTTGAGCCCAAAGTTGAAAAATCAACTGCCCCTTTTTAACGCCTGTCCCTCAGTTTCAGCAAAATTGAGCTTACCTTTACAATTCAAGTTTACTTATTTCCCTTTTATTAGTCCCCTACTGGTTTAACCGGAGGGGACTATAGGTTTACCCTCCGTCTGTCTGTGCGTCAGTCAGTCTGTCCGTCCGTCACAAAAACTGGATCCCGTGATAACGCAAAAAGTACTGAAAATATTTTAATGAAACATGGGTAGATGGCAGTCTGGAAATTATGCACGTCTTTTTTTTCTTCATAATTATGTTGAAAATTTTGGTTGCTATAGCAACAAATATACTTAAAATATGCCAAATACAATGTATAACAATATTTGTGATAACTCAAAAAGTTCTAAGAATAATTCTATGAAACATAAAATATGGATAGGTGATAGTATGGAAATAATGCACCTCAAGGTTCACAACTCTAGCACCAAAATTATTAGATTTATCCCCCCTTGAACTTAGAATTTTCATGAAAAAAATGTGTTATATTGTAAAACTCAAAAAGTACTGAAAATATTTTTTGGAAACATAAAGTATGGATAGGTGATTATGAAGATAATGCAACTCAAGGTTCACAACTCTAGCTCCAAAATTATTAGATTTATCCCCCTTGAACTTAGAATTTTCATGAAAAAATGTGGGTTTTTTGTACATGTATATAACTTCATTATTTCTTAATGTATCTACTTCAAACTTTAAATATTGGTTTCTTATTATCACCCACATCATATGTGACAAGGTTTATAATTCTAGCACCTAAATTGTCAGAATTATCATCCTTGAACTTTGAATTTTTTCATCCTTTGTTGAAAAATTTGGTACATTTGTCTTTCCCTAAAAACTGTATCCAGTGAAATGTGGATAAATGGCAGTATGGAGAATATCCACCTCATTTTTTTATGGACCTAAAGGAGGAACTGTCCGTCCATTTATCAGTCATTTCCTCTGAAAACTTTACCATTGACATATTTTTCTTACTACTGAATGGAATTACTTCAAACTTGGCCACAACAATACCTTGGACAAGACCATTCCAATGAAGTACATTTCTGTGACCTTGACCTCTGAATGACCTTGACCTTTAAAGTTTTCATGTCCAAAAACTATAAGTTTGGCCATAATTTCCTTATTTCTGAACAGAATTACTTCAAACTTGGTCACAACAACCCTTTCGATAAGACCTTTTCGACAACATATATTTCTTTGACCTTAACCTCTAAATGACCTTGACCTATGACATTTTCTTCTTTTATGATACTTTGTACATGGATAGAGGATCATATGGAGATTATGCATGTCTCAGACAAATTCTTTAGTCAATTTCCACATATGGGTTGGAGTTAGGGAGATGGACATTGCACCGGTAGGGGACTGTTGCTTTGTCTGTGACAAGCTCTTGTTTTACTTTTATTTCCCTTATTTCTGCTGTAAGAAAGTAGTTTAGATCATGAGCGAGTCTTATTTTTTATTCCCGTGCTCAGCAAACTTTCACATATACTGGACTCTACATGTACTGTAATAGTGGAAATGAACAGATTTTAGCTTTGTCTGCAAGAAGTCAACATCCGCTCTTTCTCCGGATTCGATTTATTCTTGTAATTATGAGGGGCGAGTGGATGACCCGAAGGGTGGCATAAAATTTTTGAATTGTCAGTCAGTCAGTCTGTCAGTCCCAAAACTTTAACATTGGCCATAACTTCCTATATTTATTTGACCTTGACCCCTGATTGACCTTTATCTTGAAGATCCAATTGTCCAAAAACTTTAACATTGGCAATAACTTCTTTATTAGTGAGTGGATTTACTTCATACTTGGACACAACACCCCTTTGGACAAGGCTTTCCCACTGATCTATATTTGTTTGACCTTGACCCCTGAATGACCTTCACCTTGAAGATCCAATTGTCCAAAAACTTTAACATTCCCCATACATGTAACTTCCTTATTAGTAAGTGGATTTTCTTCATACTTGGACACAACAGCCCTTTGGACAAGACCTTCCCTATGACATTTCATTATTTGACCTTGACCCCTGAATATCCAATTGTCCAAAAACTAATATTTGGCCCAAATTTCCAAATTAGTTAGTGGATATACTTCATACTTAAACACAACATCCCTTTGGACAAGACCTTCCCACTGACATATACTTGTTTGACCCTGACCCCTGAAAGACCTTCACCTTGAGGCATTGTCATCTTACTGTGACAGTTCTTGTTATTTATTTATTTTTTTTTTTTAAATAGGTCAAGGAAGCAGAAATTTGGTAAAAAAGACAAATTTTCAGTTTTCCGGAAATGTTAATATGTAGTATAATGTAGTATAAGTTGCTGTCTAGAAACTCCAATGTAAGATCACTGCATTAAAAGTATATATGAATTTTTACTCCAGTCTTTTAACCTATAATAATGACCTTTGAATTTGTCATAAATAAAAGAAGATGGGATTTATAGTAATTCAGTTATGAATTTAGCCTTTTTGTTGTCTGGAAAAGATTAAATTTTCTAGTGGCTTACCATAAACACTGTTGTATTTACAAAATTTGTGTCAGTTTATTGTCAAAGGCATATTCTTTTGATACTGTGCCTGAAAAAGTTTCTCAGAAGTTATTGTAGCTGTCAAAATAACAGAAAATAATTACAGAACAATACTGGCGTCCTTCATATTACTGGAGAGAAAACAATCTTCTCACAATATGATAGTGTTACATTAACATATGAATGAAAATGAAATTTTCATTGATCATTCTTAAGTTCATTCCTTATCAAATCATGTGTGAACTACAGGATAAACCTCACCTTGTCAATGAAATATTCAAAATATATTTAGAACATGATTCTAAACATCTGCTGTAAAAAGCCGGGCTCCAATGAAATGCCTTTCAATCAGTTGCCCAGTAAGTTGTTCATCGATTGTGTCAAAAGTTTTGTTGTCACGTTGGAATTTTACTTTTATGTCGTACAAGATATGATTGTAACAACATGCCTTTTTTCAAGATGAAAATGTTCATTCTTTTTTCCTGGAAATCCCATAGTATTCTATTTATAGCTAGAAAAATTAGCATGTATAGTAACAGAGTCATTCCCCATGGTGTGACTGAGACAGGAACTGTTTAACACTTATAGACACAAGACATGGTGAAACATTAAAATCTTTATTTAAGATGGTCACTTTGAAGACATGTTGAAGGCACATTATATAGATGTGAAGAATATGCCTGCTTGCTATAATTTCAAACATTTCAAATCCAGATAAAAATAAATCGTTTATTAATGTTTTTAAGTGCCTTACAGTTCAGTATGACATATTTTTCACTCCTCCTCAAATTCATAAGTCCTTTGATAAAAACTGGTAGTTTGAAACAAATTTTCCATCATTAAAATGTTAATTCTTTTAATACTAAAACTTTGAATGACCACAGCTTTTCCATTCTGAAATTCCAAACTAGTAAGAATGATTTTAAAATGACACCTGAAATAAAGCCATTCTTTTTAATAATTACAGGAAACATTTTATCCTAAAAAAAAAATTGTGAGTAAACTGAACTAATATGTAATAATGAATTGGCAAAATATTTACATTATAATCAAACCCTCACAAACAAAATACTGGAATCACCCTGTTCGGTCTATCACATTTGCCATTTTGCGTTGCAAACTCCTCCTTCAGTTTTCAGCTGATTAAATTGAAACTTTTCAGGAATGGTCACTTTTGATGCAAATCCATGCTGGCAATGCAGAGTTATTGCCCCTTTAACTTCCCCATTTTTGACTAATGTATACCTTGCGGCACAAACTCTCCTTCATTTTTCAGCCGATGGAAATGACACTTGGCAGAGATAGTAATTAGTCAATGAAGATCTATGAGAAAGACACATTTCTGATGCATACCTAGTCAGGCACAATTATTGCCCTTGAACTTAGACTTTTTGTCATGTTTGACATACCTTGTGGTACAAACTCCTCCATCAGATTTCAACAGATTGAACTGAAACTTGCCTGGCATAGCCACTAAAGCTCCTACTGTAGTAACTCCAGATTCGCTTCTGCTGTTGAGTCAGTGGGCAGTTGTGGGGTTATTTGTCATCTTCAATGATTGACTGTTGTAGTTTTTACTGCTTAATGTTATTTTGATGGAGTTAAAACTTAAATATTGAAATCAGGTATGTAATGTCACAGCATACACACCTTAGTATTTCTTAGTATGTTTTTTTTCTGTCTCTGATTCAGTGTAAGGAGGTGACATATTTTGGATATTAGTTAGATAAAAATCAATAAAGATAATTTACATGTATAAAGTTGTATTTTACCCTTCCTCAGCTAAGCATTTCAAATGGTATTGCCTATCTACCTTGGACAGACTCATAAAGGGTGTGGTTTTATCACATGAAGGGTGTGGTTTTATCACATGAAGGGTGTGGTTTTATCACATGAAGGGTGTGGTTTTATCACATGAAGGGTGTGGTTTTATCACTTGCAGGTAGTAATCATCTAAATTTGAAAACAGAATGAATTTGCAGACTGATAATGGACTGTACTCTTATATAGGCAAAACCAGTTGCTTCCGGCTGGAAGGAGGTCTTGTATTTATCCAGACATGAAAACATGAGTATAAAAGATTTTACTTGGTCTGCATTTCGTTTGCCGTGTTAGATGCATAATGATTCTATTCAGTTTTGTGAAATTCCAGAAATTTCTGCTTCAGTACTCTCTTATGTTAACTACTAACTTCTTCGTAGAAATCTCTTTATGTATGAATCGAATTTTATTAGTTGAGACAGGTAGACTGATAGATATCTCACAGTCGCTAATAATGGAAACTCTTATCTATGTTCTTTTGTTACAGATATGGCGGTCACCCTGTCTATTGCTTACAATGAGTGACAGTCGAGATGCACAGAAGGTCAAAGCAGACAATTATGGCAGTACAGTATTACAGAATCTCGGAAAATTGCGTGAACGGTCAGAGCTGTGTGACTTTAAAGTGTGTGCAGATGGAAGAGTGTTTGAGGTATATTTTTGATGAACAGTTTATTACTTTACATACTATAAATACTTGCAGATTTTAAAATTGAAATTTTCACCAAATTTTGTCACAAACATATGTTCTACATGTAAGTATCTTATTGCTGTAGTCAGAAACGCTCCCTACTCCTTCAGCTACTTCTGAAAGGATTAAAAGCATGTTCCTGTTGGTCAGTTTTGAATGAGTAATTTGACATTATATAATATAGGATATTATGTGGAACAAAGGCGTTTCTTGGGGCAACATTTACAGGAGAGTCAACGATAGCACTTGTTTTCTATCAAGGTGTACATTTTACTTGTAGGTGCATAAATGCCTGCTGGCGGCAACAAGTGATTATTTCAGGGTCATGTTTGGCGGGGTCATGACCGAAAGTAAGCAGAACATGGTGGACCTGAAAGGTATGTTTAGGGGACTGTCTCATTTTCCTTAATATTCTTTTTTTCTAATCGAGTATCAATTTCCACAGTCGCTGAAAGCTTCAACAGATAAACTCATGTTGTGCAGATTTCACGATTTCTGATAACAATTCTTGCAAAGTTTGGACTCATTTCATAATAGCTTGAAGAAGCATGTAGCTGATAAGCTCCATTTTTTTTTTTATTTCAGCCTAGTGTACTGACGCTATTTTAGTATAGAATAGTTTTGAAAACTTAACTTAAAGAATGATACCATGCTGGTTTCAGATAGCCATGTGTTATGTTACTGGCATTTTGCCAAAACAATTTCGGATAAATATTTTTCTGGAAAATTGCAGCTTTTAAGACTCTGCAGACACTCGGGGCCATTAAATAAACTTTCTTATTTCATTTCAAGTAGTTGTTTGGTGATTTCCTTATATTGATTGGTATTTTTAGGCGTATAGTAGTTGAATAGAGACTCTAGATCGAGGCATGATATGTTCTCGGTAAAATTGTATATAGAGACAGACAGAACTGTTAGAAACTTTCTTTTTTTCCAATTAAATAAATGCTTATGTCACTATTTTCTGTGCAGATAAGGCTGAACAGTTGTACAGAACTATTGATTAATAGCAATAAAAACAAGAATATTGTGAGAACAATTAAGATAAGTGGCAACAATTTGAATTAACATGTTTTGGTTAATTTATTGTTCACATATAATAATTAGTGGAAATGCCTACAGAGATTATTGCATTTTACCTTAAACATTTAGCTTTTATTTACTTTTAATACAGATAAGCTCTGTCTCCACAGGATTTCGAAATAATCAGAGCGTTTTAATAGTGTAAATTTACTGTTATTTCATTTAATAATGTCTTTCATATTATTAAAGTTTAATAATTTCACTGAGTGTTAATATGTTTTTTTTTTGTGGTTTTCAAATAAGCCTTGGCTCTGTTAACTTTTTTGTTGACAACCAACACCCCCCCCCCCCCACCCTCCCCAATATTACCCCTCTAAATTTCCTAAATTGACCCATCTCTTACACTGTTTAGGGCAGAACCATTTATCATTAACAGGTAAATTAACTTTAAAACTTACTGAAGAATAGTGCATATGATAGATACCTGCATCTCAAAGCACGTAATTTTGCCACATAATGAAATAACATTGATTTTATACAAATCTTTATGAAATCAATTTGTGCTTTGAAATACACAGCATCAGTATGGCTAAATTAATATATCAGTACAGGAATGTAAGCTCCGATTACTAGTCAAATACTGATAAGCCCTCCCACTCCAAGGGAATGATGTGCATGCCCAGTATAAGGTGTAGCTTTTAACTTTTACAGGGAAAATGTATGACCAGTTTGTTTTAAAAAAAAATAGGTGGAAATTGTAAGGTAATGTTTTTTTAAATGTTTATAGACATTTGTGAATGAAAAGATTAATGCAAAATTGCTCCTCCATAAAATAATCTAAGACATCAAGTTATTTAATACAATTTATTTTAGTTTTATTTTGATTTATTTCTGGACAGTTTTCAGGGGGTTTTTTTTGTATCATAGTTTCTACTAAAGCTAATTTGAGTAAAAACATCTTTTTTTCTATACCATACAAATCATTTCATGAAAAAAATCCCTTGCAATAATAGAAACATTTTGAAAAAATGATAAAAAAGATGTAAGCAATTTTGATTTTTGCTGAAGTTTGATTAACTTACCTATGTTCACAATATTTATTGAGTTCCAAGAAATCTTTCATGACTTCCTTCTGAAAAAAAGAAAGAAAAAATAAACAAACAAAAATGTGTCAATATTTTTATCAGCTGCAGTTGTACATGATAAAACTGATTATTTCCTTAGAGAATTTGTTATTTAAGAATTTAAGAAAAACTGCAATCATTTACAAGAATCAATTTCTTCTTCATTGCTTTAGACCAATTTGATAAAAAAGCCCCCCCTTAAGGAATTACCTTGCTTTTCAAATTTATACATCATTTGCATAAAAGATGACACACTTATCTTGCTGAAGTCTAAGATGCTTCTGGGGAACCTTGGGTTAATTTCCACAGCTATTGCTTCCAAGAAGTCTGTGAAAATTGGAAAATGTAATGTGAAAACACTAAAAAATGACAGTAGATAGATAAAAAGGAGACAGATTAAATTGATGCGGACAGAAACCACAGAATTTGTCAGTATTTCCATAAATAGTTTTTGCTGTAGCTCTAGGAAGTAAAGCATTTTGATCTCAAGTTTTTGCCAGCATTCAAGGGTTAAATAGTTATAGACATTTTTATTAAATTTATCAGCTGTCTGAATTTTCTTTTTCATCGCTTCAAAAAAGTTTCCAAAATACTGCCTGTGGCAGATTTGGAGAATGTTTGGCTGAAATATTTTATAGTGAAGAAATGAGTGAATTAAGATTTATAAATATCAATTAAAGAAAAAACAGAAAAAAACATGATGCTTTCACCTCTTACTTTCTCTTTTGTTTATTTTATTTTTATATAGCGTTGCACTTGTCCGTCCGTCCGTACGTCTGTCCGTACGTCCCGAAATCTTGTGAACGCAACTCCTCTTAAACCGGATGGCAGATTTTGCTTAAACTTCCAGGGATGAACAACCTTAATGTGTAGATGATAGTAAAGGAAGGAATTTTCACTGCGACCAAATTTAACAGAATTATGGCCCTTTGTTGATTTTTTCACTATGTAGAAATTTTGTGAACGCAACTGCTCTTAAACCGGATGGCAGATTTTGCTTAAACTTCCAGGGATGAACAACCTTAATGTGTAGATGGAAGTAAAGGAAGGAATTTTTGCTGTGACCAAATTTAACAGAATTATGGCCCTTTGTTGATTTTTTCACTATATACCATATAGAAATTTTGTGAATGCAACTCCTCTTAAACTGGATAGCAGATTTTGCATAAACTTCCAGGGATGAACAGCTTTAATGTGTAGATGGCAGTAAGGGAAGGAATTTTTGCTGTGATCATATTTAACAGAATTATGGCCCTTTGTTGATTATTTCACTGTATACCATATAAATAGTTGAACATATAAATTTTACATTTGTAATTTAATTTAACATGTACATAAGGTTACCTGTAGATCATTTTAGGTATATGTACAGAAAAAATCTTACATACAGGATATACATGCTCTTGTTTATGAGCACTTATTCATAGTGGGGGCATCCGTGTCCTATGGACACAGTTCTAGTTTCTAATCTGTCCTTTTCTTCAGTGGTATTTAGGCAGTACACATGCAAATACCTTTTTTTCTTCTTTAAAGTGTCAAAGTAGTCTCCAACATTGTTCCAAATTTATTTCTACAGTTTTAGGTTTTCCCAGATTTTGTCTACAGTTTGAGGTTTTCCCAGATTTTGTCTTTAGTGTGAGGTGTTCCCAAATTTTTTCTACAGTTTTAAGTTTTCCCAGATTTTGTCTACAGTTTGAGGTTATCACAGATTTTTTCTACAGTTTCAGTTTTTTACAGATTTTGTCTACAGTTTGAGGTTTTCCCAATTTTCCCCCCTAAAGTTCGAGGTTTTCCTAAATTTTGTCTACAGTTTGAAGTTTACACAGATTTTGTCTACAGTTTCAAGGGGTGAATACAAAGATTTGTTGTCTATTTTTTTACTTAAAGCACTACATTTTTTTTGCATTCAGCCATATAGTCATATTTCTAATTGTATCTCATTGTAGGTGTGGCAGTCAATAGTCTTTAATATTAACTTGATTTTTTACCAGCTGTATACAAATATATAAGAGAATTTTTGCTGAAATCTGTTAGGTCCAGTTTGCAGTGAGATACCTCAGATTCAACAGATTTCATTAAATCTTGTTCATGACCCTTTATTTTTGTCTTTTGTAGGTGTAACAGCAGATGGTCTCCAGCATGTCCTTGATTTTATATACAGTGGTGAAATGCGGCTACACTATGACAATCTCACGGAAATCATCAACACTGCCAGCCATTTACAGGTTCAGTCTGGTCTTGATCTCTGTAGTTCCTATATTATCTCTCTTATGACCTTTGAAAATGCCGAGGACTTTCTAAGCATTGCCGACACATACTCTCTTGAAAAAGTCTTGGATCACTGGGATCATATGATACAAAATAATTTCTTCGAGTTTAGTCAGACTCAGCATTTTTTAAAAATGAATTCTGAGACACTGGTTAAACATTTGTCAAAAAACAGTCTTAGAATTTCGTCAGAATACAAATTGTTCAGATGTGTCGAAAAGTGGTTTTATTACAGTAATACAAGAATTGCATCAGATGCAACAGTTGTTTTAAGTCATATACGATTTCCACTTATGTCTCAGATGGAATTAGCATCAGTTCAGGAAAGTGATGTCATCAAAAGATGTCCTCAGGGAGTGCAGTTTGTTGCAAAAGGGTTTCGATACCACATGGAAAGTAAAGAAGGACATCCTAGCATGGAAGTTGTTTCAAATCTCAGGTGTGAGTCTCCAAGTTTAGTGTTTGTACATTACGGTTCCTCATACATGCCATTTCAAATCACTGCTTACGATAATAGGACAAGGATGTTCTATCGATTATTCTCAGATGTAAATGGAAGTCGGGACTGTCGGGTAGCTGTTATTGATAACTTTACATACGTCTGTCGTGTTGTAGATTTTGGCGGCGGAAGCCTGATGAGTTCTGTGTTCAGATTTGATCCACGCCATCTGTGTGGGCAAGAATTACGACCTATGCGACGATTAAGATTGGACTTTGCATTGGTCTCTGTTGGTAAATACTTGTACGTTTTCGGGGGTCTGACAGACCAGTTTGCAATACTAGACTCTGTGGAACGCTACAATGTCCTGACAAATATCTGGGAAGATTTACCTCCTCTTCATGCGGCAACACATTCCCTGGCGGCCATAAAGTACGAAGATAAAATCTACCTCACAGGTGGGGTTGTATTACTGGGACCAGAACGACAGGCCATGAATACCTTCATCTGCTACCATACTACCTCGCGGCACTATGAGAGTAAGCCAGGGATGTTGTATGCACGTAGACTTCATGATATGGTCTTAGTTGGTGAACGGGTTTATGTTATGGGTGGGATTCCTCGAACCGGCACACCTCTTCATGGACAAATTCCAATAGAGTATTATAGTCATGTTGCAAATCAGTGGACACTATTATCTAGCACATTGAGTGGGCGATCTGTTGGCCATTATTCGTACTATGATAACAAAGTATTATCACTTGGGCACGAACATCACAATGCAACAGAGGATGAGATTTGGTCTTACAGTCCAGACACAGATACCTGGGCACGTCACATTAAAGCACCACAGAGAATGAGTCTAACTCAAGCAATGTGTGTGAAATTATTTGTTAACTTTGGTGATGAGAAAGTCAGTAAACTGTTTATTAAGGAAAAATGACTAAGAAGGGGAGGATGTATGTGTGATTAATACAAAAACAGTACACACAAACATTATAAACCTCAAAATGCAAATATACTTCAGGCATAACAACACGAACCCAGCATTACATTAACATCGGGATGGCATAGAGACATGAAAACAAAAGACCTTGTCATTAATGTATGCAGTATAAATGGAAAGTAAATTGTTGTCTACTTTAGCTTCCTTAAGTTCTTTAAATGATATGTTTTCTTGTACTTTAAAAAACTGTGGTATGGTCTGTGTTATTTCCATTTTTTGTGTTAGTTCATTCAAATGTTCTTTGTATCTTTTGCTACGAAATTTACAACTTTAAAGTTAGCTTTTAAAGCGACTAAACTCCAGATTTTGCCAACTTTATTTCAAATAAATGTTCCTGTTTGGCAATAATTTTTTTTGTTAAACATATACATCATAGAGTTAACAGGAAAAGGAAAGTAAATTGTGTAGTGACTGGTTTTTAAGGATAAGTTTTGTAGAAAGAAAATATGCTTTGTTTGCTTTGTACAGTTAAAGTTAATATAATCTGCTAGCATGAAGTAATAAATGGAAAACACTTTAAACAGCAGAACATATCTTATTTGCTTTGTTAGATTTGTATTTTTAATTGTACTCTTTATATATTTGGTAACAGATCCTTCCAATGATGAATTTGACACTTTTTCTTCCTGTTCAGTTGAAGCATTTGGGTGATCTGTCTTTTTGGATTAATTCTACATGAACTCAAAACGAATATTTGTACTATTCTTACACCATTTGCAATTTGTTGACAATATAGAAGAAATTTACCATGATATATCCTACATGTTACATGTGTATATCATGCTGAATACAAACCCGTGACCGCTGACATCACTGCAAACATCACTGGTAAATAGTGCACATACTTTTATAATATACCTACATGTAAGAATGGAAATAGATTCTAATGTCTTGGTGATCTACCGTCATATATATATCACGGTATCTCTTTCATATGAGTAATTACTTAATCATTAAGGTGTGCGGCCTTAGTGATTAAATTACTACGCATCTAAACTCAACACCGTGATATATTCAGTGATATATCACTCAAACTTAAAATCTGTTTCCTAAATGTAAGGCATGCTTAGAAACCAATACAACTAGATGAACAGAATTATTATGTTTACACTTACACTGGTGTTGCCCTCATTTCTAGAAAGCTGTCGCCTTTTATTTCTGCGGTGTTTTAGAAAAATCCTGGTATTTGTTGTCTAAGTCTTTCTTGTATGATGGTGATAGATGTTAAATATTGCATCATTTTTTTGTTAATTTTTATATTTGTAGGTTAGGAAATATATCTGTTTTCATCATAGATGTTGCTTTGTTGATGAAATGTATTATGAAATTTCATTTGTTTTGTATACTTGTTCCACTAGGTGGACTGTATTATTTTTTTCGTTACTGTAAGAGTGTGTCTGTTTTTATGCACCTGTTGTATAGTCAGGAAGTAACCAGTTTTATGGATAATAGGAATTAATAGCCTTGATTAAAACGTGATTACATATTGAATATATTGAAAGATACTTACCAGTACTTGTATTTGAAATATTGAATATATGTAGATGCAGATGTGTTTCTTTTGAAGTCTCAGCAGTTAGAATTGTTCTTTGACTCAGTATTCAAATAGGGGTCATGTTTTTAGCTCACCTGTCACGCAGTGACAGAGTGAGCTATTAGGATACCCTTGTGTCCGTCGTCCGTCGTCCGTCGTCAACATTTTCTTTAAATGACATCTCCTCCTAAACCCCTGGCCCAATTTTAAAATAACTTCATACTAATGGTCCTTAGATGTCCCTTTACCAAGTTTGCTCAAATGGTTCCGGTCCAATGCACAATATGGCTGTGAGGCCCTAAAAGGTGTTTTTAAAATGGAAATTTCAAAAATCTTCTTGTCTGAAATAACAAGGCCCAGAGCTTTCATATTTGGTATGAAGCATCATCTAGGGGACCTCTGTCAAGTTTGCTCAAATCATGACTTCCGGGGTCAAACTGGTTCAGCCCCGGGGGTAAATAGATTTTACTTAGAATTTATATAGGAAAAACTTCAAAAATCTTCTTCTCCAGAACCACAAAGCCTGGCGCTTAGATATTTTGCATGTAGCATTAACTAGTAGACTTCTACCAAGTTTGCTCAAATCATGATCCCCGGGGTCAAGTTGATCCCGCCCGGGGGTCAGTTAATTTTATATAGAGTTTATATAGGAAAAACTTCAAAAATCTTCTTCTCCAGAACCACAAAGGCTAGAGCTTAGATATTTTGCATGTAGCATAACCAAGTAGACCTTAACCAAGTTTGCTCAAATCATGATCCCCGGGGTCAGATTGACCCCGCCCCGGGGGTCAATTGATTTTATATAGAGTTTATATAGGAAAAACTTCAAAAATCTTCTTCTCCAGAACCACAAAGCCTGGAGCTTAGATATTTTGCATGTAGCATTACCTAGTAGACTTCTACCAAGTTTGCTCAAATCATGATCCCCGGGGTCAAGTTGACCCCGCCCGGGGGTCAATTGATTTTATATAGAGTTTATATAGGAAAAACTTCAAAAATCTTCTTCTCCAGAACCACAAAGCCTGGAGCTTAGATATTTTGCATGTAGCATTACCTAGTAGACCTTTACCAAGTTTGCTTAAATCATGATCCCCGGGGTCAAATTGACCCCGCCCCATAGTCAATTCATTTTATATATAGTTTATATAGGAAAAACTTCAAAAATCTTCTTCTCCAGAACTGCAGGCCTGGAGCTTAGATATTTTGCATGTAGCATTAACTAGTAGACTTCTACCAAGTTTGCTCAAATCATGATCCCCGGGGTCAAATTGACCCCGCCTGGGGGTCAGTTGATTTTATATAGAGTTTATATAGGAAAAACTTCAAAAAATCTTCTACTCCAGAACCAGAAAGCCTAGAGCTTAGAAATTTTGCATGTAGCATGACCTAGTAGACCTTAACCAAGTTTGCTCAAATCATGATCCCCGGGGTCAAATTGACCCCGCCCCATAGTCAATTCATTTTATATATAGTTTATATAGCCATCTGATCTTAGTCTGCAAAGTTTGCTTCGGTCTTCCCAACTGCTGAGTTCAGTACGTACAGTCCATGGTCTGTGGATCACCTATCTTGTGTGTCATAACGTGCTCTCGAATTCTGTACTGGTACAGAATTTACCAACACAGGTTAACTGCATACCATTATGTAACTTAAATACTGTCTCAAAATAGCATATACCCTAACACAAAAGTCACTTCTAGACTGTACATTTCTGAAGGAAACTACCTTCAGCCAAAATGAAAACATTACACCTGTTTCAGATATCCATATTTCAATTTGTACTTCATACAATAGTTTCATGTTAACTTACAAAGAAAAAAAAAATGTATCGAAAGTCTAATGACTTTGAAATGTTAACATTTTCCATGTATTTATCATCTAGACGAAATGAGGTAAACTGGAAATTATTAAAACAGTTCATGTAAAGTTAAAACTTCACCAATCAGCAAGTGTGGACACATGCCCTTCTTTCACCAATTCTCTCCTCATTATGTCTACAATATCGTTTCATGGTCTATCAGGTGAGCGATTCAGGGCCATCATGGCCCTCTTGTTATTCATACAGGACAGGATCATATTTACATTCATCAAGGTTGGGTTCATTTGCAAAAGATTGGACAGGGTCTTATTTGTTTTCATCCTGGAAGGGATTGTAGTTGTATTCATCCAGGACAAGATCGTATTTGTATGCATCCAGGATGGGGTTGTATTTGAATCCATCATATTTGTATTCATCCAGAATAAGATTGTATCTGTATTCATACAGGACACAGTTCTATTTGTATGCATCCAGGATGTGGTAGTCGTATTTGTATGCATCCAGGATGGGGTGGTATTTGAATCCATTCAAGACAAAATCATATTTGTATTCATCAAGGATAGGATTGTATCTGAAATCATACAGGACACAGTCCTATTTGTATTCATCCAGGATGTGGTCAAATTTGTATTCATACAGGATGTAGTCATAGTGGTATTCATCCAGGATGGAATCCTTTTTGTATTCATCCAGGATGGAATCCTGTTTCTGTTGGACAGTGCAGTTTGTGAAAGCAGATGACCAGTAGGAAAAAGTAACTGTCACTTTCTCTGTTGAGTTTGAGTCAACCAAGGTTTTGGACTATAGACATTATATATGTATTTGTATTTAACTTTCCTTTCTAAACTATCTCAATGGCATCTGTTTGGTATATGTTAGATGATGTAAAAATGTACATGTGATCTCAGGGTATGACCCCTCTAAAAGTATATGTGTTTGAGATATGAGTTTGTCTTTAAAAGAGCTAAGTGAAATTTTTACTAGTATATTGTTGTCAGTTTTAATATAAGAGATGAATTGAAGAGACTGTCGTTGATTCTTTTTATAGCAGACAGCCTTAGATGTAAAACAATATTTTTATTCTAGCAGTATACGAAGATTGCTGTCATTCTTGAAGGGTCATTTTCAGTCAAAAGTTTATGTACCGGAGTGAACTGTGGGATGTTTTTAATCTGCCATTTTGTTTTGCAATTGTCTCCATTGAAAATGGACTGAAAATCCTTCTTCAGTATAAACTAAAAATATTGCATTATCATTGGTCGGCATTGTGTTTAAGACTTCTGGGAGTATATGAAGCTTTTTTTGTACATGCAGAATCATTATAATTATGTCGGCGGTTCATGAACATTATTGTAGTGTTTATGTGTTATCAAAATAATATTTCATGTATTATGTGTGTTGATTAGGACTTATCTTGTACAATTGTCAGGTAACACAAAACTGCCTCAGAAGTTAACAGTTTTATGAGCTCAGATTTTTTAAAATGAATAGTTAATACAACAAGTGTCTTGGGCTAGGAAATGTTGGTTACAATTCTAGTTGTTTTGTAGAATTGATAGATTTTAAGTAAGGTTGACATGTACTATATGAATAGGATTGTGTAACAGAGTTAAGGTTGACATGTACTATATGAATAGGATTATTGTGTAACAGAGTTAAGGTTGACATGTACTATATGAATAGGATTATGTAACAGAGTTTAAGAACCTCAGCATCGTTTGAAAGATTTGCATCAGTGTAACAGAATATGTCAACTGTGTTTGGATGCTTTCTTTACTGTTCTGTATTGTTATTATCATGGAATTAAATTTTTATAAAACAAATAGAATTGTAACCCATAGCGGCGCCATGCTGTTTTTTTATTGGCCACTTCTTTGACGTTTTTTTTTGGCAAAATCTACCTCAGAAAGAGAAACTCTCATGTTTATCAAATAAGAATAACAACATTGTGACAACTACCTCTTTTCTTGCAAAAGACTAGATTTCTGTTAATTTTAGATTAGTTGTTGTGTAAGGTGAGACATAATGGTGTTGTAATGTTTCATTGACTTTGATGAGGAATGAAATGTAAAAAATCAACTATTTTCTATTGCTTCATTACTGTTGCTGACTTTTAAACAATAATTACACTGTCCATATCTCACTGAACAGTCATAGTATAGCTTATGATAAAAACCAAGTTTGATACAGCTACATACATAGCATTATTTAACATGAGAAGAATTGTTTTAATGGGCCATATCGGATGAATTATCTTATTTTCTGATGTATTCTTTTTTTCAGATTTTTGGCTTGTAGTCAGTAGTCAAGAAGAAATGTATATATATATCGCTTTTGACTGCCAATTATAGGGTTTTGATTGTGAATGATAAACGGTTCTGTCCAACTTGCATTAACAGCATTGGGTCAAGCATTATTAAATTATTTTATCCAGTATTCAGTCTGATGCATTTAGTTAACAACGTGCATTTTAAGGTTCAACACATTTTAAGACAAGGAAGCAAGATTATGTAGGGCAACGTTATCGCACATTATTAGAAGTAATTCTTAGAACTTAACTTTAGTCAAGACTTGTTTGATGCATAACAAATGTTTATATCAATGTTATTTAACCTTACAGTAGCCATATTTCTTTCTTACAGTTTACTATACAATTGTGTTAAATTCTTTATTTTCCATATCAGGTTAAATTGAACACTCTGCATTGACACAAAATAATGTTCTTTCATTAAAAAGATCTTGAATTCCAAAGCAGAATTAATTCAATTTCCAGCATGTATCTTATCTGTTGGTGACAACATTGTACCAAGACCCATTGATGGTTTCTTCCTTGGTTGGCTTATGGTTAGGATTCTAAGTGTCTGCTTCCATCTTGTTTCCTCCAGCTCAAAATTAAGTATTGGGTTTTGTATGGAAAACTACAGCCATAAAGATAAACTGATTATTAGAAGTTTATATGAAGGGCAGAGAATGAAGACATTCATATCACGTTTGATTGTTACAGACACTTTCTGAAGAAATCTTAATCTCTGTTTTAACAAGTAGAGCTAGACTCAAAAAAAATTGCACAACTGATTTTTTTTGTTATTAAAAATGTTTATAAGTATATTCATGTTATTATATATATTGAATCGAGGGATGAATGCTTAAAAGTTCAATATGCTATAAAATAAAGAAGCAGATAGGACTTTCAGGCATTCACCCCTTGGAATGTTGTCTTTTAACCACTGCCATTTCCGCTAACAAATCGACTTCTCATGTGATTTTGATACAAAAGAAAAATCATGCAATACCAAGTCTTGTGACACAAACTAACACAACTCACGAAGAAGTCGAAAAGTGGGAGTAACGGTGACGAATGATCTGTGACTTGTTTGTACTGTTTTTCATTATCTTGAAAGCAGTTGACAGTTGAATAAATTTAAGAAAGAGAATTCTTTTGTATTGGTTGTTTAGGCTCCATCGTTATTCCCCGCCACGAGAGCGGGACGGGAATCTAGGAATGGTCTTTGTCTGTCTGTCCGTCCTTCCATCCAGGTTCGTGTGTGTGCCATAACTTTCAAATTATTGGAAATATTTTAAATGACTTGGAACAAATGGTAAACATCATGGAGTGTTGTGCAGAGCGCTACACCCAGGTTTCTACCCCCAATGTTAAGTTCACACTTAGAGGGCCATAACTTATGCTTTTTTGTGTCTGCTCCATAACTTAAAAAAAAAATGAGCATTCATTAGACAGTGCGTCATACTAAATATCTTAGCTCTAAGCCCTGCGGTTTCGTCGAAGAAGAATTTTAAAGTTGTCATATTTGTTTAAAATCTATTTTCAGCTCGGTGGCCCATATCTGAATGGACTGGAACAATTTAAACAAAAATAAAAGAGTTCCATGCAAGGAACATTCAAGACAAGTTTTATTCAATTTGGCCTAATTGTTTCAGAGGCGGTTTCGTTTGAAGTAATTGTGGACGCCATACGCCAGACAGCCATCGATCCTTAAAGCTCACATGAGCACTATGTGCTCAGGTAAGCTATAAACAACAACAACAAAAACCACAAACAAAACAAAGACGTGTCATTTAAGTCTGCATGACCACTAAATAAAGTTTGACTTGTGTTTTCGTGTTTTCAACTTGTCAACGTCCCTATGCAAATTGGCCATTACTTAAAAATCACCTGCCATTATCACTCGCCACAATCGGTTGTCATGGTCTATTCTTTTGTTCAATCAAAGAAGAAAGTGTACACGAGATCATATGGAGATTTTATAAATCATTGGTGTTAGATATAGGCATAAATTGTATGACATGAAAAAAGAAATTTATTTTCTACACGATGGCATATTTTTATAACCTGTGTTACATTCTAGTGAATATATACTAGGGCATTAGAGGCAAATGAGGTCAATTTAAAAAATAACACTTTTTTAAATTAGGTCGGGTGACTTCCGTTAGGATATAATCAAACTCATGTGGATTTTGTTAATATCGATTGTCTCCACTCCGTCAAATAACAGCCTGTATGCGTGACACCATGGACCTGACGTAACTTCTGTTGACGTCGTTTGGGATCCTGTTCCATTCATACAAGAGGGCATTCTCCAAATCATTAAGATTGTTCAAGACATGTTATTTTCGTACTTTTCTACGTAAAATATCCCAGATATGTTCAATAGGATTCAGATCGAGAGAGCAGGCAGGCCATGGCAACACGTGGACGTTTTGATCTTGAAAGTTCCTTGTATGGGCGGCAGTATGTCATTGCATTGTCCTGCATTAATATCACAAAGTGCTGTTGGAGAAATGGAACTGCTACAGAAAGTATTATGTTTTGAACATATACCCTTGCATTCAATTATCCCACCCGAGATCATCTCGCTTTCACCTCCGAAACTGTCACGTTCCATCAGGCACTGGTTGTCAAATCTTACACCTTTCCTACGGAAAACACGGACCATTCCGTCATCAAAGCTTATCCTGAAGTGAGATTCGTCACTGAAAAGGACTCTAGCCCAACGCGTGTCCAGTGTAAATGCCGACGTTCCCAATGCAGACAATTTGCAATTACGCTCTCAAACGGTTTCAGATTGTTTGGCTTCTTGCGCCTTGTTCAAGTGCCGTACTTTTTGCGGTTTTGACGCGTTGACGTAAGTGCGTCAACGTAACATATATCGGTTTTGCCTAGCTGTTGTTGCTCACGGTCTGCCTTGTGGAGGCAATGTCAGAAATATCTCCAGATTGTTGAAAACAAACCTTCAGGCGTGAAATGGTATTTCGATGACAGTTGACTGACTTGCAACGTCATCAACGCTAGTTCCAGAGCAAGCAGAGCTAACGCATAGATTGACCAGATTGTTTATGTTGATTAGCTGCCAAACACACCAGAAGTTGAGATAAATCTGTCACATTGGGTACACCACTAGCATTGCGAGTTACATGTGCAAAATATTGCGTAATACCTTCCACCGATTTGTCAACCAAAGACGCAACCGGGGCGATGAGCAGGGCCCATGGTATGTGCTCTCAATGAGAGAAGGATTGATATAGTTTAATTGATTACAGACTTACAGCAGAACGCATCATGCACACTTTCTCTTTTGACTGAGTTTATGTCTGTCTTGTGTACGCTTAAGCAAAATAAAATTGTTTAGAATTCATAGAAAATGCGGTTAGAGACGGTGCTTTTGTGCAAATGCCATCAGCCTGTATTAAATTGGTAACTTAGTTTTTGGAATGGAACACCCAGAATCATTATATCCCCATTTTACATGATTTAGTATTCAGATATCCACCTGTTGAAATATTTAAAACATGTGCTAGCAAAAGGCGACTACCAAAATATGAGTCTGTGAGAGATTTTACGATTTTTTGGAATAAATTTAGTGATTATTCAAAATTCTTTTAGCACTTTGCTGGTTTAAAGTTGTCATTTGAATGAAGATTCAAAGTGAAGCTAAATCTCAAGTAACATAGACTGACAAAATACTAGTATAACATGTCAACAAATCGTTTACTTGTGTCTTATTCGGTACATTAGATTCATTAGCTAAATAAATGAAAGCAATCTTTTATATTGTCTTTATAGGGACTTAAAGACTGGGGGGGGGGGGGGGGGGGGCATCAAGGCACGTGATATAATCAAATCAAATATTGGAGAAAAAATAACTGCTACTTTCAAGATGAAATACATTCAGGTTTTCATGAATCGATACAGAATGCCAAGAGAAAAAACAATGCATGTCAATTATATACAGAGAATATTTATATTCCCATCACAAACATGTATACTTTACATAGAATATCAGACTGTCAAATTGCTATTTTTGTTGATTTAGTGTGTTCGATATGTATCAGCTGTTGATTTTTCCCCAGAAATTCAAAAGCAGAATATATATTGCTTATGAATTAAGATAATTACAAAATTGATATATTTTCTAGGATTTAAGTGAAATTATTAAAGCATTTAGAAAAATATGAATCTAGATATATAATGCCATCAAACAACTTAATGGGAGAAAAACCCTTAATATTTCCGTTGGACTGTTGGTTAGAGTTTTATTGGTAGCCCGGTGGCTTGCACTTATTTATAGTCAGAACAAGGAAGAATATGAGCACATCAGTTTTCAATTATTTCGAAGAAAAATGGACAAAAGTTCAAAACTTGTTGTTTTTTATGCTTGGGGAGGGAATAGATTACCTCGTTTCTGAGATGTTTGGGGAGGAGATGGATTACCTTGTTTCTGTGCTGTTTCTGGAGAGGATACATTGCCTCGTTTCAGTGTTGTTTTGGGAGGGGGCACATTGCCTTGTTTCTGCCATGTTTGGGAGAGGATACATTGCCTCGTTTCTGTGATGTTTGGGGAGGGGATACATTGCCTCGTTTCCATGCTGTTTTGGGTGGGGATACATTGTCTCGTTTCTGCGATGTTTGGGGAGGGGATGAATTACTTCGTTTCTGTGATATTTTGGGAGAGGATACATTGCCTCGTTTCTGTGATGTTTTGGGAGGGAAACATTGCCTCGTTTCTGAGATGTTTGAGAAGGTGATAGATTACCTTGTTTCTGTGCTGTTTCTGGAGAGGATACATTGCCTCGTTTCTGTGATGTTTGGGGAGGGGATACATTGCTTCGTTTCCGTGCTGTTTTGGGTGGGGATACATTGCCTCGTTTCTGCGATGTTTTGGGAGGGGATGAATTACCTCGTTTCTGTGATATTTTGGGAGGGGATACATTGCCTCGTTTCTGTGATGTTTTGGGAGGGGATACATTGCTTCGTTTCTGAGATGTTTGGGAAGGGGATAGATATCCTTTTTTCTGTGCTGTTTCTGGAGAGGATACATTGCCTCGTTTCAGTGTTGTTTTTGGAGGGGACACATTGCCTTGTTTCTGCCATGTTTGTGAGGAGATACATTGCCTCGTTTCTGTGATGTTTGGGGAGGGGATACATTGCCTCGTTTCCGAGCTGTTTTGGGTGGGGATACATTGCCTCGTTTCTGTGATATTTGGGGAGGGGATAAATTGTCTAGTTTCTGTGATGTTTGGGGAGGGGATACATTGCCTCGTTTCTGTGATGTTTTGGGAAGAGATACATTGCCTCGTTTCTGTGATGTTTAGGTAGGGAATACATTGCCTCGTTTCCGTGATGTCTTGGGAGGGGAAACATTGCCTCGTTTCTGTAATGTCTGGGGAGGGGATATATTGCCTCGTTTCTGTGATGTTTGGGGAGGGAATACATTACCTGATTTCTGTGATATTTTAGGAAAGGATACGTTACCTCGTTTCTATGATAGTTGGGGAGGGGATACTGTGTCTTGTTTTTATGATGTTTGGGAAGGGGATAGATTACCTTGTTTCTATGCTGTTTTAAGAGGGACAATATTTTACCTCTTTGTTTACTTATTCAGTTGATAACCTCAACATAGATATCAATTCGAATAACATTAAATACACCTTTCCAGCTATTAATAAACGGATTAAACAACGATATTTGGCTTAACGTTTAAACAAAAATCATTTAACTCTAAAAGGGACTTTTTAACAAAAGTCTTACAATCAAAATATTTTACAGAACAAACAAACATTCATTTGGGCTCTATTTGTCAATGAGATTCGGTGTCAGGCATGTTTAATTTTACAAAAATCAATTAAAATTCTTTATATCTGAAAGTAAAACAAACATAACTATCTAGTTGATATAGATTACAATTGTTCTCACAGAAACAAGGAAAAGTTGAAAGTGATTTAAGCTTCATTGCAAATTATCAAATGTTTATTAACATAAAATATTTATTTCAATTCTTAAAAGTTTACATAAAGCTTCTAAAAGTTCATTATAAATTTTGGATTTTATTTCACTTACACAACTTCGCTGCATTAAGGATTCACCTTTTTATATCTTTGCACAAGATATTCGGAAAAACAAACATTATTGTTTTTATATCAATTATCACTTCTAAGCTACAACAATTGCCTTAACTTCTCTTTGCCGTTACTTCAACACTCAAGCTATGTTGTGTCCAAGCTTACTAAAGGGGCTGAAATATACTGGTGTATAGAGGTCCAGGCCCACGTACAAATATAAGATACACTGAAATGATAACAGAATTAAAATTTGTGTTTAAATTTTACATTATAATACAACTTCATTATTCATCTTAATACAACCACATATTTACCAATCTCCAAGAAACAACACCAACGGTTTCACTAACTCGGTCATACATCGACTAAATTCAAATTAGCTACGGTCACGTGGGTAGTCACGAGACCCTAGGCAGATTTCTTTTTCAGTACAAACATAACAAATATCAACTGTCTGTTATAAATAAAGACGCTCGATAGAAAATAAGTTGAAACTGATGTATTATTCCTGTTTTATTTTATGCCTACCAATGAAATATAGGGAAATATCAGTGAGATAAAAGTGATAATCCACTGTTTTGAATCAGTGAAATTACCATTTTGATAATCCACTGTGCCGGAACTACTTTTCCCCACCACGTAAATACAAGAGAATCCGCTGTATTTCAGACAGTGACAGCGAGTGAAATTTTTTTACCTTGTTAAATCCAGTTATAATATTGAATTCCTGAGCCTAACTAGTTGTGAACAATGATGAAATTCGCCATAAATTATTTAAAATGTCTGATTTGTTTACATAACTAACATGGACAATATCCAATATGGCCGACTTTCAATTCAATTGATTGAATATTACTCGGTATTAATCCGCTTTTATAATTAAAGTATGTATGGCTAAAATTCAATAAATATTGATAAACTGTGTAGAGAAAAATAAATGTTATTTGATGAAAGTGTATTCAGTTTATTTCAGCAGAAGTAAAGTTATGATATGTATTGGAGATTGTCTGCACTTTTTTGTGCGGTTTGACCAAAGTACGCATTAACTGATTTGGGGCTCACCATGGGGAATTTATTGAAGGCCTTGGGTAAAAATGTCATAAAATACCCATTTTTGACGTGTTGGCATAAAATAAAAAGAAAATTTGTTTGTTTTTTAGTGGAAGATGGGAATTTATTTCATCTCGTGAACACCATATGTTTATATTTTCACTCGTGGCTGCGCCACTCGTGAAAATATCACATATGGTGTTCACTCGATGAAATAAATTCTCATCTTCCACAAAAACAAACAAATATCCTCTATATTGTAGTAAATTTTATCTTTGCAAGTGAATATGGACTTTTAAGTACAAGCAGAATATAAGACTCGGCATAATTGGACTTTTGAATTTACCCAGAGACATGGTCTAGCATTTGTTTATATTTTGTGTCAGACTATAGTAGTGATCGAAGTTGTAATGAAATTTTTGGTTTCTGGTTTGGAAGCAAAGGCATTTAAAACTTTGATGTTTTTGTGATTTTACTTAATAAGCGGTCCAGACATGCTTACATTTGGTATAGTTGTCCTTGAGGAATTTATTTATTTTAAAGGTCATGTGACACGAACTTTTGACCTCGAAATTTTAATATGAGCGAAAACTATATATTTAACTAAGACAGTTTTACAAAATTCCGCAGGTAATTTTCATCTTAAAAATGTTTTTATAGCAAATTAAAATCCATATTTTACGCACTTGTTCGCGCGCACCTGTCACTAGCGAAACCGGAAGTGACGCACATTTATCTCTTGCCACTTGACACAGCTAACTGGATTGTTAACAAAATCTTAAAAATTATGATGGAAAGTGAAAATGTAGACTGAATATAGTAAAAAAAAAAAAGCAAAATTGAACAAGTTAAGCTATCATCATGAACATACATTGAATATTTTTTTAAATTTACAATTTGAAATTTTGATGGAATTACGAAGCCAATGAGTAATATTACATAGAGGCTAGTTTAATCAGGGTTATAGAATTATAAGATACATCAGTGCAAATATCTAGAGATATTTTTCAAGTAACTGATCCAGAAAGATTTTGAACATGCTTATTTTTATCCGATGCAGTTTTTGGAAGACTTGATTAACGAACTCCAATGGAGATTTTTTTCCATAAAAACATTCTCTTTACAGTGATGTGTTGCTTATTTGTCTGTGGTATATTTTGCCTGAGGTACGTGTAAGTAATCTTTGACTAGATCTATGATTTTTTTTTTCATTATAACTGCATATCTTTTTTTTGCTTATTCCGTCTACATTAAGAAAAACAAAACAATAATGATCAAAGAACAAATAATATAAGGAGCCCTAAAAAACTATGTCAAAATCATAACACAAACACGTTGTTTTTTGTTTTAATTTGTTCACATTAAGAAGTCGAATGATTTTCATTTTCATCATAAATACATCCATAACATTTAATTATCTAATTAAAATATGTATCTGCATGGAAGCTTCTTAACTAAAAATCATTCAGACATATTATTGGAACAAGCTATTACATAATGTTTTCACAAGTTTGACTGATCAAAAGAAATACAATCAATATGTAAGATCAGTTGCCATAAAATTTTGCTATTTGTCTCAACTTTATCATTGATTGGGTCATAAAAAGTTAATTGCTTTGTTTTGACAGCTATGCAGAATATACAAGGGTCCCTTTTGGGCAGGTTAATTTGCATAATCCCACAGTATAAGGCGTGATTTATGGATCTTTGACATTTCATTGGATATCAAGTTATAAGCAGACACAAATTTCTACTTGATGGACATGCCATGTTATTATTTTTCAAACAATATCCCAACGTGAAACACACTGTAGTGTGAAATTCCATTCCAGTGAAACAAATATTAGCACATTAGATCACCTAAATTCACTTCAATTTCACTACATTTAAATGAAAAGAATTTGTTTATGATGTAAACATCAAGAGATGAAGGGTTACACAGCATGTTAAAACGTGGAGGAGATAGTTTTATATAGAACCACAACATGGAAGAAATTGGAATATATATATTAATATTTATTAAGGTAAAATTACAAACCGTTCTCCCGGCACAAAGTTTGAATTTACTTATAAAAATCGAGAAGTAATCACATTATTTTTTTTAATTTACAATTTATAGCATGTTACTTTTATAAGCGTGCCTTTATCGTTTTTCTCGCACTTGTGGTTTAGTGTTATTTTTTCATTTAAAAAAGGATGTGTTATGAGCAGTGTAATTCTGCACTACTTCCTGGGACAGTAGAGATAAATCTACGTCACAGCTAGAAATTGCAGCGGAAACTACCGATGTCGAAACGGAAATAGCCGATCATCAAAAACACGTTTTTTCTTATCAAAAGCAATATTTTCATAATTTCGCAATTAAACCATTTTAATCAGTACATTATGATTATTTTAAATAGACAAAGTTGCTATAGTCGTGTCACATGACCTTTTAGTAAGATCTTTTAATGACTTAAATGGCCTTTGTCTTAAGCTATTCATGAAAAAAAAATAAACTGATAAAATAGAAAGTATATAGATATTGAGTTGGTAAAATCAACAGTTAATGGTTAACGGTACTTCCTCCTCCATTTTACCTTTTCCCTCGAGAGTATACAGTTAGTTGTCGCGCATCACTTATATTGCATGCAAGGTAAGAATAGAGGCGTGAATAGACAATTTTTGTTGTATTCTCTATCATTGAAATTGAAATTATACAACTAGCCTCAATAAAATCCCATTAAATCCAAACAATCTCCGTTTTGCATTTTAATTGTACCGAAATGTATTGACTATGCATAAATATGTAAATAAAAAATAACTCCCCACTCTTCTGTTTATAATATACTTTTAGCGTTTTGATTCTGCCCCTTCTGCCATTTATATAACAATGTTCTTTGTGGAAACTGAATAGCATTACTGTGCGACTATATTAAAAGTTTTGTAAAAGTAAAAATCAAAACAGAAAATATACATACTTAATCCTCAAACCTTTATAAATTGTCTGCATCTACACTCAAAAAAATAAATTAAGGGTCAAAACTTAGGTTCATAGATTTTTTTAATGCAAAACTGTTCCTGTAAAAGTTAAATTGTGTTTTGCTTTAGGCACACCAGTATTTGTGTATATATCTGTTTATCTATCCGTAACAGTTCAAATATCCCGTGCAGGTCCGTGCAAACACACCCACCCCTCAAAATCAAATGTGTAGAATAAAGTCAACGTGACATGAGCAGGATTTAATTTGAATTTTTAATTCGAATTATCTGTTACACTATAGAACTGATTAGTGTGAAAAATATCTGATGCCTAGAAGACAGATGTCGGAGGCTGAGGCAGCCAGAGTAGTCGGTCGTCTGCTGGCTGGGCAAACGCAGCGCGAGGTGGCCTATGAGCATGGTGTTAGTCAAAGTGTAATCCAACGGCTTTGACATAAGTACCTGGACACAGGCGCCGTCGCCAGACGTCCTCAGAATAGATGTCTAAGGTCAACATCTGCTTGGGAAGACCGTGCCATCGTTGTCCTGGGAAAACGCCATAGGTTTGACTCGGCTGTTGCTCAAAATAGAGACTTTTAATCTGCTTCCGGTGTTCGAATCTCGGCACAAAAATGTCGCAACAGACTCAACGATGCTAATTTACGTGCTCGCCGTCCTGTGGTACGTCCTCCTTTAACACCTAGTCACCGTGCGGCCTTGGAGTTTGCCAGAGATCAAGTTAATTGGCAACTCTCGCACTTTCGTAATATGCTTTTCACCGATGAGTCCAAATTTTGCCATGATGGACGTCGGCTTGTATGGCGTCAGCGAAATGAGCGCTTCAGCGAGTGTTGCATATCGGAACATGACAAGTTTAGTAGTGGCTCTGTTATTGTTTTGGCGGGCATTTCTTACGACGGTCGCACAGACCTTCACGTGTTTGTTAACGGCACAGTTACTGCTAGACGTTATATTGACGAGATTCTCCGACCTCACGTCAGTCCATATGCTGGTGCAATCGGCCAGGAATTCGTGTTAATGGAAAACAATGCTACAACTCACCGTTCGAGCATCGTAAATCAGTACCTTGACGGCCAAGGTGTTGAACGTATGGAATGGCCAGCTAGGTCTCCAGGCATGAACCCAGCATAACATGCTTGGGACATGCTGCAGCGCCGTGTTTCTGCACGACAACGTCAGCCGTCAACCAGAAATGAGCTGGCTGCTGCCCTTACTGAGGATTGGGGTCTCATACCACAAAGTGACATAAAAAATCTCATATACAGCTTCCAGTCCCGTGTCAAAGAGGTTATCCGAGCACGAGGAGGTCATACCCGTTTCTAAAATTTAACTGGTTTCCATATTTCTTATGATAAGCTATTGTGTTTACCCCACTAACCAAGTCTCAAACACTTTTAATACTGATAGGGGTTGTCTTTGAGGATTAATGCTATTGTCTTTGTGAAACACATGTTACTCTTAGTTTAATTTGGTCACAGATATAATGAATTTTTGTTTGATATAAACTTCAGCGAGTAAAAAAGGGTATGTCTTTATGAACTGCTGTCATAAGTCCTTGACCCTTAATTTCTTTTGTTGAGTGTATAAAAAATACTTTCTTTCCTAGCAACTCAAGTACTAGAATCTTCAGTAGTTACTTAATACTTTTTGTGAGTAAATCTATCTAAAATGTTTTCTTTGAAAAAAAGCTAAAGACCTGTGTCAAGTGTCAATCTTTTAACCTAGGAAAGCAGGCTGGCAGCAAAAAGAAAACACCATAACCGCAAGTTGTTAACTTTGGCTTTAATTCAGTAAACCCAATTATACAATGAATAGGAATGAGTTGTTGGCCAGTAGGCTAATAGTTGTTCTAAATTTATATTTTGATGAGACAAAAACTGAAAAACATTTTGTAGTTGATAAAAATTTTATTGATTGAAAATCTATGAAAATTTACAAAATATTAGTCAAACATCTTCGACCTGATTAAGAATAAAGTTCTCCTAGTGACAGGTACTTCATACGCGTAAGATAATGTGTGTTAACCTTTCTGGAAAAGTTGCGATCAGAAACAGTACTTCACTTTTAGAGATGAAATGTTAACATCAAGCTAAATTCTGATGGTTAAACTTTTTGGATCTTTACTTATGACACATTCTTTTGACACAATGCCCTTAAACTGATCTGCAGGAATACTAGACATGAACAGTTGTTAAAGTGAGCAATTTAATTAACACATAAGACAACAAAGGGCTCCAAAGCCAGCCTTATTGATAAAAAGCTTAATAATCTTTATCCCACTGTAAACTTGAATATTTCTAAAACATTTGGCATATAATATACAAAAATAGATTGACATGACTTCATGGTAAATTAGATAGACCAAGCTAAAGCATCGCATCTTCAAATTAACTTCTTTACTCAAACAAGAGACAAAAATACTAGCGAATTAGAATACAAAAGAACTTCCAATAATTTGAAAGAATCGACAGAATATTGTCAATTTTTACTTCTACCTCAATCCGAAATGAAACAAAAAATCTAGATTTCAAATCGTTTGTTCCAAATAAGGATAAAGAGTGATCAGATATGAAATCAGACTGTCTGCTTTAATAACTTCATATAATTCAAGTTTATGCAAGCATTTTTCTCTCACAATAATATAATTTACTTTGCTAATAATGTCTCCTTCTGTTGCACAATGAAACAAGTGTTTGTTTGTTTAATTTTTTTACTTTATTTCGGTTTTATTACATAAAATGCTTTGCATTAATACTGCGAAAGATCATGATCTGAATGAAAACATTAAATATACGATCATATGGTTTTGATGCTTTCAGGCGTTTGAAATGTAAATTTACACTCAACATTGAAACAGAGAGAGAGAGAGAGAGAGAGAGAGAGAGAGCAAGACTCGAGGTTCTGTCATATAGCTGAATTAATCGCATGTTTAATGATGTCGGAGATATTTATTGATATAATTGTGTGATATGATGTTCGTAGGTTTCTGTCTACCACAGTATTGTCGACTATTCGTGTTCTAATCATTCAAAAAGTTCGTAGGTTTATGTCTACCACAGTAGACTCCGCGTGTTCTAATCATTCAAAAAGTTCGTAGGTTTATGTCTATCACAGTAGACTCCGCGTGTCCTAATCATTCAAAAAGTTCGTAGGTTTATGTCTACCACAGTAGACTCCGCGTGTTCTAATCATTCAAAAAGTTCGTAGGTTTATGTCTATCACAGTAGACTCCGCGTGTTCTAATCATTCAAAAAGTTCGTAGGTTTATGTCTACCACAGTAGACTCCGCGTTTTCTAATCATTCAAAAAGTTCGTAGGTTTATGTCTACCACAGTAGACTCCGCGTGTCCTAATCATTCAAAAGAATTGTCAATAAATGACAGGTCTGTGTCTTGTAACACTAATCTACTAAATATTGAGCTGCCAAAAGACGGAACTGATAGTATTAAAGTATATTTGAACTGTTTGCAGTATTCTTCTTTGCCAAGGATAAGTTAAGTATATAAGCAACATTGGCTGAAGTTTTTCTTTCAACAGGCAAATATAATTCTGCTATAGTGCTTTAATTGTTCTTCTATTCTGCTGTTCCGCTGAAGTTTTTCTCCTACATTTTTTTGTCTTTTTTTAATTTTGTCCTAACTTCATATGTTGGCTGAGAGACTAAGTTTCCAAAGTAGAATTATCACTAGAAGATAAAAACAAAATAAAATTATTTCTATATTGCTATCTACTTACAAACTAATTTGCATTAGCCTTGCTCGTATACCTTTTGAGTGATAAAATATCCTGTTACAGCCATATTTTTACTATTTCTGTTACCATAGCAACTAGAGTTTTGATCCGAAGATAAAAAACAAAGTGACTTGCATAATTTCCATTTTGCCATGTTATCACATTATATCAATTTTCATCAACTTAATTTATATGGTTTTTATGTTATCGCGGTATCCAGATTTCCGAACAGTCGTACGGACAGATGGAAAGACGAACAGACAGACGGAGGGCAAAAATCGGTTGAAAACTGTTAAACTCAACTATACTTTTTTGTCTTTTAGAAAGTTGTTCTGCTATTCTGCCATTCTGCTATACTGCTGTAGTTGTTCTGCTATTCTGCCATTCTGCTATTCTGTTGTAATTGTTCTGCTGTTCTGGTATTCTGCTGGAGTTATTCTGCTGGAGTTATTCTGCTGTTCTGCTATTCTGCTATCTTTACACAGACCATTGACGGCCATATATACCTGCAAAATGAAATGCATTAGGGTGTCCCTTAAACAGTAACATTTTAAAGGATTTTTTTTTCTAATCCATTACTTTTCCAGACAGAATCATTCGAAATTCATGTTATTTGTATGTCCCTTTTCCATATTGATCAAAGTAACAACACTTTCTATTTGCCTAAAGCTATTACGTAAGATCAAAGATATTTGGAACTGCCGATGACATTGGTTGATAATAGGGATTGGAATGGTCATTGTATTTATCGGATGTCCATTTAATATGCCAGTACTCGAATACATATTACGTATTATAAAGTGATTTCTAAAACATTTTTTGTAGGTCTTGTTTAGGATTAAGGCAAATAAAATCGTTTAAAGTTCACAATAATTCCGGTTTTAGACGGTATTAGTGCAATAACCATTAGCCTCGATTAAATTATTGAATGTATTGAAATAAATATAATAACTGTTCTGGAATCGTTAAAGTATTTAATTGGTTAAAAGTCATATAACTAAGAAAAGGTAGGTCAATAGGATTTCAAAATGAAGCATTGCTCAAGTAACATAGACTGACAAAATATAACATGTTAACAAATTGTTTACTCTTGTCTCATTCGGTACATTAGATTCAGTAGTTAATTAAACGAACGCAAACTTTTATATTGTCTTTATAAGGAGTTATAGACTGGAAAACATCAAGGAACATTATCTATAAATAATAGAGAAAATAAAATGTGACCTTCAAGATGTAATTATACATTCAGGCTCTCATGAATCGATAGAGGATGTCTCGAGAAAAACTGTGCTTTAAGTTTATGCATGTCAATTATGTACAGAGAATATGTATATATCATAATCATGTTTGCTACTAATAGCAAATATTAGAGAAGTACATAAGTAATAACTTCGAGACGCAAAACATTTAAAACATTTAAGTACAACTGTAACGACTTTATTAAGCAACCAGAAAATATACAACTTGTTATTGTTACTCTTTTTCTCCTTTTAGAGTTAAACCGAATAATTTCTTGATATAATGTGTTCGATATGTATCAGAATGTATTGTCTGTCTCCAGGAATTCAAAATCCAAATATACAAGATTATGATAGAATTGATATATTTTCGAGGCCTTTAGATAAGTATCTATAGGGATAAATAAAAAAGAATACCCCCGAAAAAAGAAGTAGAAAAAACAAACAAAATTGAGTTAAAACTATACATCTAAAGTCTAAAGTACAACCCTGTTATTCAGCTTAATACAACCACATATCTACAAAAAACGGTTTCACTAACTTGAGGATATGTCAACAAAATGGATCACGTGGGTAGTTACGTGGGTAGTCACGAGACCCGAGGCAGATATTTTTACTTAAGAAAAAAACAACAAATGTAAAATGTCTGTTCTTTTTTTTTTTCATGATCGTTAGAAGAAAAGTGTATGTATTTTATCTTTGCAATTAAATATGGATCTTTAAGTACAGCCAGTATGTAAGACTTGGCATAATTTGACTTTTAAATTGTCTAACATTTGTTTATATTTTGTGTCAGACGATAATAGAGATATCGAAGTTGGGATGGAATTCTCTTTCTAGTTTGGAACGAGACACGTTTAAAACTCTGATATATTTGTAATTTTACTTAATAAGCTGTCCAGACATACATAGATTTGGTTAAGTTGTCTTGAGGAATTTGCATGTCTTAAATAACAGCTTTTAATGACTTAAGTGGTCTTTGCCCTTAGGTAATTATGTACTTAAGTATGAACTGGAAAAATAGAAACTATATATTTTATATTTTTTTTTCTGTTTGGGTTAAATGTAGCCGAGAGTTTGTATGTGTTTCTAGAAATCACAAGGAATAAAGACTTTGCTCAATAGCCTGGCCAAATATTAGTTAGTGTTTATTGTACGTCAACAAGACATTAGGTAACAGAAATGCTGGTAAAACTAATGGTAACCAGTACATATAAGAGTTTCCACATTACTCTTTAGCTCAGTGGCTAGAGCGTTGGCGTATCACGCGGGAGATCGGGGTTCGAATCCCGCTCTGGGTTGTGTATTCTATCTGTTACAGACTTTCATGTTCGTAAGATGGGAGCTCGTCCTGGCCTAAATTGTAAAAATTAAGAAAAAAATTAAAAAATCTGCCAAGATTTCTGTCTGATCCATTGATCAACAGCTTCTGTTGATTTAAGAATACACAACACCATTCGTCATCATAAATGATGACTTTCTCAAGAGGGGATGTGTTACGGTCTAGTGCACACCTTCCTAAAATTTCATAAATACAACCTCTGACATCTGCGTCAATAAATTGATCCTTTGGCTCAATGGTTAGAGTGTTGGACTGTCACGCGGGAGATGGGAGTTTGAATCCCGCTCTGGGTTGTGTATTCTAAGATGCATTGTATCTTTCTGCTACGAACTTTCATGTTCATAAGATAGGGGCTCGTCCGGGAAAACCCCTCATGGTCTTAGTTGTAAAACTTAAGACAAAAACTGAACCAAAAGAATCGATTCACGGAAGCAGTTGTCAGAGGATGTATTTATGCAATTATATAAAGGTGTGCACTAGACCGTAACAAAAGAAAGTTAAAGCACTTAAATATAGTACAGTATAGTAGACATAGTGTTTATGTGCTACAGCAAGAAATCGATTTATTTGAATGAGTTACCCAAACCAAATGCTCGACCGTCTGTTTGATTTTGAGATCTCCCAACCGAGGTACTGAATTTTAAACTTGATGACACCAAGGTTTGTTAAGTTTTAAAAAAGAAACGTAAGATCCCTAACACACCAAATGAACGAAACCTCAAAACTCTATTACAGTCATTTATTAAAAAGTTTCTAATTCATTTATCTCTGTAAGCTTTTGAATAAAAAGTTTCAGGAAACCAATAGTTGAAACTCCTACTTCATCGACTACGATCAGCTTCGAATGAAAAAGGAAATTGTTGGCAAGGTGAAATACTCTCAGACATTCCTAAATTGGAATCTAGAAGAAATTATTACTTTTTTACAAAGACATGACAATCTATATATATTCGATACAGAAATAATCTTCATCCACATGGTTTGCATGTGTGTGTTCCATATTAGAAAAAAAGAATGTCTGATTGCTTTAACATACAGTAGAACAACGGATAAATAACACGTTCAATATGTATTTACAGCCATTTGCTTTAGTGGTAAACCGTTGTTTGTTAATTTTATGTACATATATCTGAGACGACTTGTTCATTTAACGCCTCGGTTCTTATTATTTGTTAAAAGGCAGGGACTTTATGCTGATTTCATAATTTAATTGACTTATTTAAACTCAACTATCAACGTTGATATTTCCAACAAAATAATGTTTCATAAAGTTGTAAATAAAGATAAACGTTCAGGTCCTTTATATTAAATGTTTGTTGTAGACGTTTTGGGTTTTTAACATATTGATATTGTAACTGTTTCTTAGTTAAGACAGTTTTGCAAAGGTAATTTCTTAAATGAGGTTGTTTTAAATGAATGCCTTAATCTGAATTAGTTTCCGAGAACAGCGAATTTAATCTTACATTTCTAATAAAAGCTAGTGGAACATGAAAATAAAAAAGGATTTTCTTATGTATAGCAATACAATTTCTGTTAGAATTCCAGACATGTATAAACTTTATTGCGTTTTTTAGTCAGTTCCAAAAAAAAGATAGTAAAAAAAATAAAAAAAATAAAACGAAAAACGAAAGAAAAGATAAAAAAACATTTAAAGATATCCGCATTCATTTAATTTTCATTTCGTATAAAATCTCTGCTTCTTCAGTGTGGTCATACCACGTGGTAAATGATCTCATTTAGACTGTCGCTAGCAGCATTTTTTGTCTCGAATCGGAGGAGAAAACTTCTGAATTTCTTCATCAATTTTAATGGAATATAGCACATGCGAAGCGGAATATTGTGTGCTACAAACTCGTCCTGATGATTCTTTTGTCAGATTTACAGAATTTTCTAACATTTGGGAAAACTGATGCGCTTTTCGCGATAGCGAACATTTTTTTTTTACGAACTCTTTATTTCCCGAATGTTAAGAAAAACTGTTTATCTGACAAAAGAATCAAAAAGACTTCTGATCGGGGAAATTCATGGCTGTGGCTTATAAAGTGACGGGATTGATGCCTTAGTACAAAGCTTTTCCCATATCAAAAATAAATACAATGCCAAGAGGAATTTGAGAACAACTTTTAAACTACAAAATGTACAGTACATGCTGAGGATCTATTCCTAGTCATTATTTATATAATTAAGTTCACGTACATAAAGCTAAAGTTACCAGTTCTGTGGTATTAGATGCGGATCAGTCAGTGGTGCAGTGGTAATCCGCTTGACCGGTATTCCAAGAGACGCGCATTGGATCCCATCTGGTCCACTAATACTTCTATTTGTCTTCCGAGTGAAACGTTAAACCGAGTTCCCATATATCGATGTTATTCACTTATTACAGAAAAGAACCAGTAGGGTCTGTGGAACGGGATGCATTCTGTATCTTGCACTACTGAAACTATCAATGTTCCCCGGGATGGGCGGGGGGTTGTCCTAAGCAATATCACCACAGTGGCTTTACGTATCAAATAATATTGGATCTAAAATTCGACCATTCTGTCTTTCAAAGTCCCATCTGTCGGGAAAGGTTTTCTGTTAAAAAAAACCCATATATGTCCGCCGGCCCCTTCCTGGGACAAAATGTTGATATGTGCATATCCTCCACAGCCTAAAGGAACTAATGCTGTGCCAGAGGCTTTGGTCATATTGGCAACCGGTACAAACAATATATAAACTGAAACGGAATAGAATGGTAGTAAACAATACACCATTGACTCTAACGAAAACTTATTCGAAACATATCTCTATCTAGTCATATCTCTGGCCTAAAGGCGAATTCATCTCTAATCATAAATATGTAAATACTTTGCCAAGAAAAATATTTGTAACAAATTTCATCTACTGGCCAAGTACCCATTCCTATTATTATCAGTTTTCGTCTTCGCTTCTAGCTTGCTTCCATATGTTAAAGATTGACATTAGACACATGCTTTGGACTGTTTTTTTCCCAAGCAAATATTGTTAGATTAGTTTACCACTGTGGATTACTACTCAAATAATAATATCTTTTGTATTCTTTCAGTCGTTTCAGATCTTAATATTGCTATCGATATTAAGACAAAGCTTTCTTTCTTACAGCTGAATTAATTTCATTTGAAATATGGTTGAGATATTTATTGATGTAATTGTGTGAAACGATGTTTCGTAAGTTTCTGCCTGCCGCTGTATTATCGACTCGTGTGCTATTAATTCAACAGAAATGTCAGTAGGTGACAGATTTGTGTCTTGTAACACTTACTTGCACTGAATATTGAGCTATCAAAAGGTTGAACTAACAGAGTTAAACAAAATTTGAACTCTTTGCACTGTGCTTCTTGGCCAAACATTAATTAAGTTTATAAGAAAACGAACGTATTTTCTTTGTATTTTTGTCATAGTTTACATCTAAAAGTATCGTAGTTTTCTTATTATAAACAAATTATTACATGTTCAAACATTAATACCTTCAATAAGGGGCATCGTAATCGTAATCGTATTATTATCAGATTTCATGTAAGCTATCCATGTTTTACCATTTTACTAAGGGACATTGAAATTGGCCCGTTAGTGCATACATCATGAGATATTATATTCTAGGTAGACACTGTTTAGTATCGGAATATATTTTGGTTTACTTAGGGTTGATCTGGTGATAAATGTGATAGACCAATGAAATGCAATAAATTCTCCTTTAAACAGAAACAGTTTTAAGAACATTTTAACTAATCCATTTCTTTTCCAGACAGAATCGATCTGAATCCATGATATTTGCATGTCGAGTAGAAAGTACACTTTCTGTTTGCTTAAAGCTATTACTTATGATCAAAGATATTCGGAATTGCCGATGACATTGGTTGCAGAATAGCGATGGGAGCACTCATCGTTTATTCGAATATCCAAATAACATGCCAGAACTCGAACACATATTTTGTATTCTACAAGAATTGTTCGAAATAACTTGTAATGACAATATGTAGTTTTTATTGGGAAATATCACTAAACAACAAACTAAATAAATTAAACTAACTTAGATAAACGCATTTCTGCATTTTAACAGGGAACATACGTGAAAATAGAACCGTTTATTTTTATACAAAACGATGACGACCGCGATCGACTATTAGATAAACGGCGCCGGTAAACAAACACTTCATTATTCGTTCAATGCCATTTACAGACTTGAAAAATATTACCAAACCTGGGCACTTCAACAAAATGTCATATATAGTCGGCATTGTTTGTCTCTGTAAGAAACAAAATCAGACAGTCTGTTTCTTTCAAGTAACACAATTGATTGAAGGCTTAGAGAATAGTTAGGAGTTCAAAAAGTGTGCCGTTGGAGACGGCTGTTTATTACAAAACCAAATTGCCTGGATTACATTCTCAACTTGAGTTTGGGAATGGAACTCTCAGAATCATTTTATCTCCATTTTAAAGTTTTAGTAACAACATTATATCCGCGCGTTTAAATATTTTAACATTGTGTCAGGCAACATTAAAAATATGAGTTATTGGATTTAAATTATTTAATTGTAATAAATGCTGTTATTTTTTTGTATATTACTAAACTGGTTTATAATCATATAACTAAGTTAAGACACCGGTTTAAATAGGATTCCATGACAATGCAAATCTCAAGTAACATAAACGTGAACATACATCATGTCAACAGGTAGTTAACTCATGTTTACTTTGGTACATTCGGTTTGTGAAAAATAGTAGTCAAAAAGACACAGTATTTTTTTATATTGTCTATAAAGGACACTGAGGATTGGAAAACATCATAGCACGTGTCTGCTCAATCCAATATTAGAGAAAACTAAACTACTGCCTGCTTGATAAAAGACACCCAAGCTTTCATAAACCGATGATAAATGTCTAGACAAAGCCAGTATTTTAATCTTTTAATCGCGTTATTTCCAAAGGGACTTAGTCGATATTTGGGTACAAATGCATGATAGGAATTGTCTTTTGAAGCTCTACAAAGTATTTTTTTTTAAACTTGTAAACATATGGAATGGATATGTAACACAAGAAGACGTAACTCGCCTTCGGGCTTATTTTTTCCCCAAAAGGACGTAACTTAAACACCAATAAAATTGTACGATTTCATACTAAACAGTGCGAAGGTTAAAAAAAATCAATGCAGAGGAAACAACAAAGTGCTTTTGGTTAATTTATAAACCGCAATGAAATACAATAACATGTTGAATTGTGTAAGTATTTGTCCTATTACGTTGCATATTTTCATTTTTTTACCAGCGAAATTGTATGTAGCCTGAATACTTTAGATATCTTGTGTTTAGATAGATAAACAGTTTTCGGATATGTCCAATTTACTGTTTACAATATAATTTGAAGTGATTTCTGTTATTTTTAAGTTTCTGGACATTGAGAATTTATTGACAAATGTAAATCGTGTATGCATACAATTCTATTACATCATTAAGAAGACACATTCCTTATGGAAAGACATTGACTTCTCACATCCTTTGGAACCAACCGAAGAAAACTTTTCCCTAATCTTAAAATTTTCAATCAAAATACAAACCTGTGTCTTACCTTGTTCAACATTTATTTGCACTCCTGCTAAAATAGACAGAATAATTACACGAACAAATTTTACCTCATTAATTCACATTCACTTAGCAGATTCAAAAATATCCACGCTTGCTTCCTGTTTGAAGCAGCAAATCTTGAAACTGTCAACGTTAGTTGATGTACAAATTTACTAGATGATGATTTTTTAGTGGTGAAGGAAAACAGAAGTCTTGCATAAATGTATGTGAGCTTTACGAACATATCACAACAAACATTGCAGAATATAAAGATAAACCGCTAACTGTAGTGGATGCCTGTCGTACAAAGCTGAGGGTAGATGTATGCAGAAGTATTTTACTGAACACAACAGGAGAATTAGTGTACTTCCATATTTCACTTGCCAACAATGTGATACAGGAATAATTTAAGGCAATAAAATTAACGATGAAAAACAATTAAATCTTGGTCACAAACGAGTGAGAAACCAAAGTGCATAGGAAAAGAGGTCCGCAAAAAGGGACGACAAGCTGATGAAGATTACACCAATGCATAGGGTAAAATATTTCCTAGAAAACCTAAGAAATTAAAAAAAAACTACAAAAAAGCAGTTACTGCAAAAACGAGTTCGGGCAAAATTTCTGTCAAATGTTTACTCGTAATGATATAGAACACATAAGTAGAAACTTTTGGGCTTTAAATGAAAATGTCATTTGGAACGAAACTATAAGTTGTCGAGAGGCAAATGAAATTTCTAGTGGCGTTGTTGCTATCTTAAAGGATATAAAACATTAAATGTAATTGAACGATCTCTTCGACATGCTGAAAATTACAGTCCTATTTCGCTCTTGTGAATGTTGAAAAAAGTTCTTCGTACCAATCGGTTTAGATTCACTCAAATACAAGGACGTGGTTTTCAAGACTATCAAAAGGTAAGCAAATTTTCTAGGGGTACCTTACATAAAAGTTAAAGTTTCAACATACTGCAAGAGTCAACCATTGCTCATTGAATTCAAATTTGCCATACAGCGAACAAGAGTTTCATCAACAGTGTCATAAGCAGAAGACATACTAGGACGCAATAACAGACACTTATTAAATTACCAAAACCACAACCAATGAGGAACACGACTTGACAAGTATGATAAAATTTATGCTAAGTGTGGATCAGAAATTCTATAGTCTCTAAGGCTGCTTTTATAATATCAGTGCGGATAAGTTAATATTGTCTATGAAAGATTATGAAAAATGTTGCGGTCCAAACCAAAAGTGTAAAAGAAAGAATAAACAGTAACAAACTTTTAAACAATAACGAAAAAATATTGTTAAAATCTGTCTGATCCTCGTGAAGAGTTAAATGTCTAAATCACTGTTGAAGTATTTTCCACAAAATAACTTTTAGTTGAATAATCCCATAAATTGTTGAAAAGCTGAATTAATTCCGCACAAAAAGAATAATGAAAAATACTTCCAAATATTCTGGTAATAGTTAACTGTCACTGATGAAAATTTACTCCAATATTTTTATGACCAAATATTACCTAAATATACAGTTTGAAGAAATTCTCTGATTTTTATACACATAAAGAAGATACCAGAAAAAATATAATCTAGAACATTCTTTAGTATTCAATATACATCTTCACTACATGAGTCACAAGAATATTCTAGGACAATTTAGATTCTACACAATTTTAAATGCATGTATAAACTTATAAGAGAATTTTCTCTAATGTTCTAAATATAGCCACAAAGAATGAGACATAAGAAGTAAATATTGTAAATAGCATATTTCAGCAGGTACAACAACTAGGTAATTGATTAGTTCTAAAAATAGAACTGCAAACAAGCTATCATCAGATATCTATAGAGAATTATTATTCATATACAACAAAATAAACTGCTTTTTTGAATATAGCTATTCTTAACTATCTCCTATGTACCTCTGGCATAGAAGTTTATTTAGCCTATTCGTTAACCTTTCTATAGCAATTAGTTAAAATTCTAAAATTTAAGTATGGAATAGAAAAGTGTATTTAACATATTAATAAATAATAATTAATAATAATATTATATGACTAGGCTTATATGATGAAATATATCCTAAGTGTTGATCAGGAATTCTATGACAATGGAAGGTGACAAACTGTTATTTTGAATATAGCAATTTGTTAAAACTCGCAAAATTTAAGTCTGGAATAGAAAAGTGTATTCAGCATAATCATTAACCTTTCTATAATTATCATGTTATATTGCTTCAGTTGTATATGCAAAGTGCATAAAAATACTATATTTAAGTGATTAAATAAAAATTGTTGCTACTATATGGTAAATACAAACATAATTACTCTAAGTAACTGACAATAACTTTTTTATGATTTTTATGTTAATTGTTACATAATGATGTTGTTAATTTGATTTATGTTGCTTTAGGTTGGTTTTTTATGGTTCAAATAAACTATTACTATTAATAATATTTCTAAAATTTTAAATATATGTCTTGTGTTGATCAGGAATTCTATGACTATAGAAGGTGACAAAAAATAAACTGTTTGTGTTAAATCAAGCAATATGTTAAAATTTAACTCTGTAACAGAAACGTGTATTGTCATATCTAATAATTTTGCGTACAATTAACATCTTTTACTGTTTTATTTGTTTTGTAAATGTAAAGTTCATAAAAGATACTACATTACTGTGAAGTAATAAATGATTTTGCTACTGTACGGTTCATACAAACTCTACTCTATATAACTGACAGTAATTTTGTATGATTTATATGTGAGTTAATACATAATTATGTTGTAAATTTCTTTCATTGTTTAGTGTGTAAACGGTTCAAATAAACCATTATCGTTGATATTATTTGTTTTTAATGTGAAATAACAGTTATGGTTATATTATCTGCAATTTGTGCTTATCTGCTTTATTGTCCTTCTTCTCAATTAGAGAAACTTTATATAATATAGGATAAATACATCATATTTCACAAAAGAGAAAAAAGAAGTTGTTACTATCTGAAGTGTTTCAGTTTCATCATAATTTAAATTGTACACTGACAGGATCATCAAAATGGCAGAATATCACTCTTAGAATGGTTTGTGAGATATGATTCCATTTTACTTATTAAAGTTATTATAAAAGACCATTGCAAAATATTTTCATTATCAGTATAAACATTGATAATGAAACCTCAATGATATCTTGTAATATTCATAGTAATTTTTGTCATTGTAAGGTTATTGATGGCATAACATTAATTAACAATATACGATATCTTTTGCAATAAATTAATTTAATTGAAACTAAGATAATAAAATCAGAGAGAAGACTATATGCTCTACTATATAAAACCATTGTATGTTTTTCATCGTCACATTTAGTTGCCTAAGCTCATTCTTAACCACAACTTAGTGTTAAAAGGACATGCAGGTCATTTTTCTTTTTCCATTTTCGTTTCTTTGTTCAATGCATGTCTGTGAACATAAAAGGTCGAAGGTGGTAAAATGAGCAAACAAACAAAAGACCTGACTTGTCTACAAGTGCAGCTTGTTAGATAGCTGGCTTTAGAGAAGTCTAAGTATACCAGGGCATAGTGAAGCTGAGAATGAGGGACACAGCTGTTGGTCAGTAGCTTGAAGATTATGATGAAATGTTGCAGGTCCCTCTGATTACTTTCAGCATCTTGAAATCAAATATCTGTATTGACAATGGGAATGCTCATATGTTTTTGTATGTTACTGATTTAGTGGCTCTCGGTTATATAAACCCCAACGCCCTTTGATAGTCTTTGTATTAAAATGTTAGAATAGAAACATTAGGACGTGTATCGGCGTTCGCATATATTACCTCATTATTGTTTAAATAAATGAATGAATCGGAATTGCAAACTTTATGTTGTTACAAAGGCGAAGTTCTATATTATTTCAATGGTTTGAAATGGTTTCATTTTCGACAGCTCCACTATTTTAGAGAGAGTATTTTTGACACAATCTGCCATTAAAACGAACTCATTCGGGTACCGGTTCACAGTATAAATATTCTGAACTCGAGAAAATATGCAGATTTTCGACAATCGGAATGTGTTTGGGATAAAAACTTCTTGTCTTGAATTATACCGAAACGCCTAGCCGAAATAAAAATACACAAAACAAAAAAGTGAGATAGGATTCCGAAGGGAGCTCGTTGCTTACATGTAGACCTTTTTTAACACAGTTTTTTTCTCTGTTGCAAGTCAACTTCTACTACTAACACTTTCAGTGCCCAACGAGATAGCCACGATCAGAAATGATGGAGTACTGACAGGACATGCATGTTCCTTTTTCTGTTTTTCAGTTTAGTTTTTCTATTCTTTGCACGTCTGTAACGTTAAGTGAGTATGAGAGGACCTGCTTTGTTTGCAAGTGCAGCTTGCTAGATGGTTGGTTTTAGAGAAGCCAACGTATACTAGGACAAAGTTAAGCTGTGGGTCGGTAGCTTGAGGGTTACCATAGAAAACATGCCAAGTGCCTCTGTTTCGTTAACTCGCGAGTGCTTGCAGCATCTTGAAATCAAATCTCTATATTGACAATTGGAATGCCCATACGCTTTCGTATGTTACTGATTAAGTGGCTATCGGTTATATACACCCCCTACGCCCTTTGCTGGTATTTGTATTAAAACGAATGAATAACAACATTACCACGTGTTTCAGCGTTTGCATATTTTGCCTCATTATTGTTTTAATAAATGAATGAATCGGAATAGTAAACTTTCTGTTGTTCCAAGGGCGAAGTTCTATAGCACTGCAATGGTTTAAAAACAGATGTTTACTTTCGAAAGCTCAGCTATTCAAGAGAGAGCAGTTTTGTCCAACTCGGCTTATAAAGGGAACTAATTCGACCACCGACTCATGGTAGAAACAACTCTGAACTCGAGCAATTTGTGCAGATTTTCGACAATCGGAATGCATTGAATATATTTGGGTTAAAAGCTCTATCTTGAACTATATCGCAACGCCCAGCCGAAAATAAAATACACAGAACACAAGAGAGGGATAGGACTCAGAAAACAGCTAGTTGCTTATACGTGTAAGCATTCTTAAACACGCGGTGGTTTATTTTTGTTCTATATTGCAATTCAACTACTAACACTTTCAGTGCCCAACGTGATAGCCACGTTCAGAAATAGTCGAGTATTGAAAGGATATGCATGCTCCTTTTTTCCCTTTTTCGTTTTCGTTTTTCTACTCTATGCACGTCAGTAACGTTAAGTGAGTATATGAGGACCTGCTTTGTTTGCAATTGCAGCTTGCTAGGTGGTTGGTTTTAGAGAAGTCAACGTTAACTAGGTCGTAGTGAAGCTTAGAGAATGCGGGACACAGCTGTGAATCAGTAAATTGAAGGTTTCGATGGAAAACGTGCAGGCGCCTGTTTCTTTAGCTCACTAGTGTTTGCAGCCTCTTGAAATGAAATCTCTATATTGACAATTGGAATGCTCATACATTTTAGTATGTTACCGATTTAGTGGCTATCAGTTAAATGCACCCCCTACGCCCTCCATCTATCTATTTAAGTTTATTTATCGTCGGTACCGATTGCCCATATGACCGACGCCCCATGGAGAGATTAGTTATTTTATGTGGTGGGGGTAGTGCAAGATACAGAAAGCATCCCATTCCAGAGACACTTCTGGTTCTTTAACATGTTCAGCGTATAGCACTGATACATGGGACCTCGGTTTAAAGTCTCATCCGAAAGACTATTAGTAATGTTAGTGGAGGAGCGGGGGATCGAACTCGGGACCCCTGGTATACCAGTCCAGTGCGTTACCACTGGACTACATCCGCTCCCCGACGCCCCTTGCTGGTCTTTGTATTAAAATCAAAGAATAACAACATTACGACGTGTATCAGAGTTCGCATATAACGCCTCATTATTGTTTTACTAAATGATTGAATTGGAATTGCAAACTTTATGTTGTTCGAAGGGCGAAGTTTTATAGCACTGCAATGGTTTGAAACAGATGTTCACTTTCGAAAGCTAAGCTATTCAAGAGAGAGCAGTTTTGACCAGCTCGGCTTATAAAGGGAACTAATTCGGGTAACAGTTTATAGTATAAACAAATCATAACTGGAGAAAATATGCAGATTTTCGACAATCGGAATGTGTTAAAGACGTTTGAATTAAAGGCTATATCTTGAATTATACCGAAATTCCTAGCTAAAATAATTAAAAAATCAAAAGTGAGATAGGGTTCCGATACATGTAAGCCTTCTTTAACATACGGTGTTTCTTTTCTTTTCTTTATTGCAAGTCAATTACTAATACGTTCAGTGTCCAACTAACTAGCCACTTTCAGAAATGGCCAAGTATTGGAAAGATTTGCATGTCCCTTTTTTCCATTTTTGTTTCTGTGATCGATGCACGTCTGTTATGTAAATGAACTATGAGGTCAGAAGTGTAAACTGAGTAAATGATCAAACGACCTGATGTGTTTGCAAATGCAGCTTGCTAGATATACTGACGCAAAAAAAGAAACTGTGCTCTTGGGTTTACTATTTTTTTCAGGCTATTCTTGTAAAAACATTTAAATATTTGGTACCAAAATCTTGGATATTCATCCGACAACATGATGCAGTGTTTTCTGTCATTATCAAAAATAAACGCCGCTGTTTTTTATTTACGTTAAAGGCATAAGAGATTAAAATTGAAATTCGCATTTTTTAAATTGTCAATATTTCTGTAAATGTCTTGATAATTTTTACTGTAAATGTGTTTCAGTTTCTGAAATTTCTTCAGTACCGATTATGTCCACCTCATATATGAATCAAAGCAATGATTCTCGACCGCATCGACCTTACGTAACGTCGAATGACGTAATTTGGAATTGCATTCCATTCTTGGACAAGGGCAAGTGTAAGGTCACGAATGTTATTAATAACGTGATTTCCACTTGCCCTCCGTCCAAGAAGATCCCATATGTGCTCAATGGGATTCATGTCCGGTGAGCAAGCCGGCCATGGTAGCACGTTAAATTTGTGCCTAGCGAGGTAATTTTGCGTGAGCCGAACAGTGTGTGGCCTGGCATTATCATGCATCAGTAAACCTTGATGCTGACGCCGAGAAGGAACGACCACTGGACGTAGAACAGTGTCAATATAACGTTGGGCATTCAGATTACCAGGAATGACGACTAAATTTGTTTTTCTGTCACCCATTATCCCTCCCAAAACCATAACGCTGCCTCCACCAAATCGATTCCGCTCAAACAAGCAATTATCTGCAAAACGGTCACTCGACGGCAGAAAACGCGCACTCTACCATCTGCAACGCTCAGATTAAAACGTGACTCGTCGCTAAACAATACTCTTGCCCACTGGGCACTAGTCCAATAAGGTTGACATAAATGACGTTGAGCCCAGAGTCTCCAAAGATTACGGTTACGAGGATTAATAATCTGGCCTACGTATGGCCGCCTGGCCCTGACTGGGTTTGCATTCTTGCTCAAACGATTAAGAACGGTTTGTCTAGATATTCTAGATATGCCAAATTGTCTCGCGGTACTTGTAGCGGTTTTAAACCTGTCACGTAGATGCGTTAACGTAATGTACCGGTCTTGACGTGCAGTCGTTACCTTTGGCCTACCTGAACAAAAGCCATCTCTTACGCTTCCAGATTGCTGAAAACGCTGCTGCAGATTGATAATTGTGTTGCGATGGCAGTTAAACTGTCTCGCAACGTCAGTGACGCTTCTTCCCGTCGTAAGAAACACACGAGCTTGAATTTTATCGTTTTCTCGAAGCCGAGGGATCGTGTTAACGAGTCAAATTCAATTTGAATTGCGATTTTCAATGCGTTAAGGATGAGTAAATCGGTCAGTGACAAATAAAACATGAAAAACATATTGCTGGATGTGCACATGCAAAAAGTTGCATAATAGCGTTCAAGCCATCTTGAGGTAAAACATCCGATAGCAATTTGTAGGCAAGTGCGCCAGTACTCAGATGGAAAATATCACCCAGTAATTCCGAGTAATCACGAAAATATAGCAAATATAAAAGTGCACAGTTTATTTTTTGCATCAGTATAGATGGTTTTGTAAAGAAGCCAAAGTATACTAAGACATAGTCTAATTAGTAAAGCTGAGAATGCGGGAGACAGCCGTTTGTCAGTAGCTTGAAGGTTGTGTTTGAAAAAAATCCCTCTGATTCATTACTTTCAGCATCCATCTTGAAATCAAATTTCTATTTTGACAAAGGAAATGTTCATATGTTTTTTGTATGTTATTGATTTAGTGGCTGTTGGTTATATACATCCCCTACGCCCTTTGCTGGTCATTTTATTCAAATAAAAGAATAACAACATTACGACGTATATCAGCGTTCGCATATATCGCCTCATTATTGTTTTACTAAATGAATGAATCGGAATTGCAAACTTTCTGCTGTTACAAAGGTGAAGTTTTATAGCACTGTAATGGTTTGAAACAGATGTTTACTTTCGAAAGCTCTGCTGTTTGAGAGAGAGCATTTTTGACCAACTCGGCTTATAAAGGGAACTAATTCGGGTACCGGTTCATAGGAGAAACTGTTCTGAACTCGAGAAAATATGCAGATTTTCGACAATCGAATTGTGTTGAAGACGTTTGAGTTAAAAGCTGTATTTTGAATTACACCGAAACGCCTAGCCGAAATAAAAATACACAAAATAATACAGTGAAATAGAATTCCGAATGTAGCTCATTACTTATGCATGTATACATGTAAACCTTCTTTAAAACACGTGGGTTTATTTTTTACTTTATTGCCAGCAAACGACTAACACATTCAGTGCCCAACTAGCTAGCCACTTTCAAAAATGGCCAGGTTGTCGTCTTATTTCCAGTGTTGATTTTGGGTTTTTTGAGAAAATGACGTTTAAAGTTTCGTAGTACTCTGAAACTGTTATCAATCAAGCAAATAACTTGCTTTTTGACAGATAGGTTTGTTATGTACTGTTTTATAAGCCTGATCATTTTCAAATGCGGTGTCAGTTGTTTTTACTTTCGTAAGGGCGTATTGACTTGCATCCTTTTGGAAGTAATATGGAGGAGAAAAAGGTCTCCTACAATCATCTAAAATTCAAATTTTAGCAACAGCATTTTGTGTTCATGCAACTTATGTCTGCATTATAGATACAGAAAAGACAAACTCCTTTTTAATGTTCATGGTCTGTCAGTGAAGGACTGTATCAGTAATTCAGATTCTGTTATTATTAACATTCTATATTAGAAGTCAGATTGTCAATTCGCTATTAACATCAAATACTTCAAGAAATACACAAAAAAAATTTCATAGAAAAATAATTCATCATATAAAAACCTTTAAGTCCAACTGTGACGGCTTTTGATTGTTGATTTTTTTTTTAAATTTAAAAGCAATATATATATATTGGTTATGATTATAAAAATGATATTTTTGGCATTTAATTGCAGCTAACACATCAATGCATTTAAAGAATGTATCTGGATATATAAACGGGGGGTGGGGTGAGGGGAAACAATAATTTTTATTTTCCTTTCCATTTATTGTTGAAGTTTTGTCACTTTGGCACTTATTTTAGGTCAGATATAGGAAGAATGGAAGAATATGATGAAATCAAAAGGAGATTTTGTATTGTGATAAAAGTTTGTAGATACTTAGACGTTTTCGAACTGTATATATGATTGCCTGTAGTTTTTAAAGAAATCATTTAATGCTTTATATCTGAAAATGAAAAATATCCATTTAGTTAAGAGTAAATTAAACATCCTTCTTGCAGAAACGATATAAAAAAGATGAAAGTGATGTATGCTTCACTATCAGTTTTGAACATAACATTTTTATTGTATCGAAAATGTAATAAAAAATTGAAATTTCATCGTAAAATTTTTAACTCAAGTTTTTTTAATATAAAAAATGACAGCATTATGGATTCACTTGTCAGAAAGTTTTGCTTCTGCATAATAAGATATACAAAAAAGCAAAAAAAAAAATCATTAAAAAACAACAACAACAACAACAAAAGAACAATATCAAATATTTATATAAGTTCTTAGCAACAACTATTGCATTAATATAGCACTGCTGTAACTTCGACACTTAAGCACAGTTGTGCCAGACCGTGTAAATGGGGTTGCGATATGTTTGCGGTTTGTCTATTGTTGTAAATTTTAGAAAACTATTGGAATGAATTATTGTTATCAATACATGCGAAAGGTTTCTTAAAGACAAAGTATCAGGTACATATATAAACTATCTATTCTAAAGCAAGTGTAGATTAAACTATGTGTTAAAACTGTTCATCTAAGGAAATAACCCGTTATACTGCTAAATTCAACCACAAGAAACGCCAACGGTTTCACTAACTTGATGGCGAATTACTTGATGATACATCTTCTAAATTCAAATTAGCCACGGTCACGTGGGTAGTCACAAGGCATATATCAGTTAATAACAAATATAACAAATGTTCAATGTCTGTTATAAATTTGGATGCTCATTTAGAAGAAAAGTTACAACTGACACACGAATACTGTTATTTTGATATAGTTTGTCCTTGCAAGTGAATATGGATTTTTAAGTTCACCCAGTGTATAAGTCTCGACATAATTTCTCATTTGTATTTGCCTAGAGTTAAAATCTTACATGCGTTTATAAATTGTGTCTGACGATAATAAAGATATTGAAGTAGAAATGCAATTTTAGCTTCTGTTTTGGAACCAGACGCATTTTAAAATCTGATATATTAGTAAGTTTACATAATAAGCGAACCAGACATGCTTATATTTGGTTTAGTTATTCTTGTAGAAGTGTATGTTTTTAGTAAGATCTTCTGATATAATAAATTGACTTGCCTTTGATAAAGTAAAATTTAAATATTAATAAAGTAGACGACAAACTGCCTTAACAGAAATTACAAATTTTATTTTTTTTTCTTTCTGTTTGTCTTAACTGTAGCCGAGATTGTTGTTTTTGTATGAATTCATATAGAAAACCTTATGTGTACTGTACGTTAGTAAGACATAGGGGCACATGAAGTGCTGATAAAATTGGCATTTAATTGAAACCAGTACTTAAACGAGTTTCCATGTAACTCCTATGAAAAGTATACGAACAGTTATTGAGCGTCACTGGCGATATAGGATCATTTTTTAGAGTAATAAAAAGGAAACTTGATAATACGATAAATGTATTTAGAAAAGATTTTGGTTTAAGGTCAGATTAACATAAAATATAACAGTTCTGAATTGCGTTTGAAATATAATCTGTTTGACTGTATCTTGAGGTTTTGAATTTCAAACTTGAGGGCACCAAGGCATGTTTAGTTAAAACAGACACGTTAGATACCTGACAAATAAGACAAATGAAAACCTCAAAACTCTGTAACAGCCATTTATTTAACCTTTTAGTCCTTTGAAATTCCTATTTCATTGTCTTTGATCGCATTTGAGTGAAAAAGAAATTGTTATCAAAGTGAAATACTCTCTGACATTCCTATGTAGATAGAAAAATATAAGAAAATATTACCTTACTAGACATTACAATCTCTACATTTTCTAGACTGAAATACTCTTCAGGTACAAGTTTTGCATAGTTTTGTTCCATATCAGAAACCAAAATGTCTGTTTGCCTTAAATCGCTTTTGATATTTATATCTAAAATGTCATTTCTAGCAAAACTGAGAATTATCATGGCATAACAACAGCATTTTCATTGTATATTTATAGCCGTATAATTTATACATAGTTAAAGATTACACTGTTGCATGTAAAGTCTTTGTACATATCTTTTGTAAATAATATACATGTAAGATAATATTGTACCCTAAGATATCCTACCACTTTCGATGACTAATGGTGATCTTGATGACGTAAATAATAAAATGACGTTACATTTTACTTTACTTAAAAAACCTACTGTAGTGTACTAAGTTTACTATCATAGTTAAACATATCAATACAAATTCTTTTATAATACCAGGCATGTTAATAACTCTGATTTTAGTCAATTCTGAGAGACAATCATAGATACTTGCAATTAATTTTCAATTTGTATAGAATTAATTTCAAACTGTTTCTTGAATAAACGGAAGATATTTTTTGTGTTGTGTACCTCAATATTTTAGAAATGATATGAAGATTAACATGTATTTAAAAAAACAGGAATACTATTATGTTATGCATTTTCCTAAATTATACACATAAATGGCCGGGACCATGTTGCAGTTGTATATATCAAGAAAAAATTATATTGACCATTGCCGATACCTTTCTCTACATTGTACAAATGCTCATCTTCAAAACTGATCAAATCTAGCGAAAGATGATCAGTCTATTGTTTTCTGACATACAGGGGTTAAAATGTGTTAATGGATGTATTACTGTTGAGGCAATACTTTCAAGATAGAGTTTTATTGTTTCTCTGTATTTTACTATTAAATTTAGTTGCAGAAATATCTGCTGTTTTATAAGGAAAATTTATAAAGTTCATACAGTGCAACGGTCTAGACGTAACATTCTACTGAAAAATTTCTCTAATATTATGATACAGCAGTGATTTATACAACATGTCAGCAGTTTATAGAGATGTCACTGTAATGCGTTTTTGTTCAGAAAAGCAGATTTCTTTCTGAATTTCTTTTGACAGCTTCAGTAAAAAATTATGATTGCTTTGGAAAGACAGTCATTTCTTTCAGGAGAATTATAAAATATGTTACAGCTTCTAGGCTTTACTTTTGATTCAGGTATTCATAAACATTTACGAAATTGACATATATTGATGAACCAGAAAGTACTAAGTTTCCTTAAGGCCTTCTTCTATACCGCGCTATATTGTGTGTGTTTTTAAAATAGAAACCACGAGGAACAAAGATTAGGCTATATGAGATTGTACGTTAGCAAGATCGGTCTACAAAGTGCTGTTTACGTCAGCAAGACGGGCCTACAAAGTGCTGTGTAAACTGGCACTTTAAATTTATCTACACTTAACATTCAAACTACAAAGTTAAGTTTATCTACACTTAACATTCAAACTGGATAAACTGGCACTTTATATTTATCTACACTTTACATTCAAACTACAAAGTTAAGTTTATCTACACTTAACATTCAAACTACAAAGTGCTGTTTACGTCAACAAGACGGGCCTACAAAGTGCTGGGTAAACTGGCACTTTATATTAATCTACACTTAAACGATTAAAGGCGACATTACTCCTTCCTCATATGAAAAGTAATTACCTAAATCAAAAGCAATAAGCATGATAAAGAAACATGCAAAGTTAATAGCACGTGATATACAGTCTGAAAGTCTAAATTTTAAGTTATAGTTATGAAATACTGGAACAGTAACTGAATTGCTTTTTATTTATTTCATAGATGGTTGGTTTGTTTGTTTTTGTTCTCTCTCTCTCTCTCTCTCTCTCTCTCTCTCTCTCTCTCTGTGAAATGTTTTCATATTTTATTCTACATATTTTTAGAAGATGTTGCAAAACTGCATTCATTTTTTTTCATATTGTGAATTTATGTTGATAAAATGAAGTTATCTTCTCTTAAACAGAATCATTTATAAGATTATTTACAAAGAGAGACGCTAAATTTGTATAATTAAGACAAATGATCAGCACCTTTATGTTCACAGCTTGATGGGGGCGTTAGAACTTGGCTACTGTGCATAGGAATTTGTACTACTTCTCAAATAAGAAAAAAAATTCATCATTTGTTACTAAAACGTGTGTACGGAAGGACGTTTAAGACTACGTATTTAATGTAACGTAAATGAAAGAGCCAAAACAAAGGATATATAATTATGTATTTGTTTTAAAAGTTAGAGTAATATTATAAAGGGAGGTTATTCTTATTGAACTTTAAGTGATTCTGAAAAAGCACTTAAAATTTCGCATTTTCATTTCGATTGCTTTTAGATTTCAAACTCTGGTACTTACAGTAGTGAAAATATTACTTTATTGTTATCTCAAGAAGTTAAGAAATCAGTATTGTGAAATACAATACCTTACTCAAAAATCATTTTGAAATTCCAGCCTATTATGGATCACTATAAAATTTAGTGTTTACATATCTATAATCTATATAACTCAATATGGTTTACTCAGTACTTCAACTATTGTAAAAATGAAAGAAAACTGGTAGTTTTCTATATGATTTTCAAATTGTCTTTTTCTAACAATACCTTCCTTGTCTTACAACTGAAGTACTAGAATATTTAGTAGATTCGTATTTAAACTGTTTTGGTGTCTTCGCACCTAAAAAAAAAGAAAAAAAGAAAGAACAAAAAACAAGAAAAAAAAACCCACAAATGCCTCGTTTTACAACCAAAGACATTATAAAAAAAAAAACCTTGTAAATACACTCTTTTTTCACTCAGAAATAAAAATGCAAATGGTACATAATTATATGCACGCCGGTGGTTATACAAACAGAAACAACTATAAATGTCAACCAGTAGCTTAGTGAGAATATTGGTTTCTTTTTCAATACAATTTACACAAATGAAATTAAAACTAACATTGTATGATCGATTCCGAACTTTGGATGGTGTTGGTCTGTGATTGAAGTATGCCTGCCTTGGGTCTATCGTTTTGTAGTGCTCAACTGTTCACTGTTTTGTAGGAATGAACTATTACAAGACAGTCTGTCATTTATATCAGTTGAGTTGAAATAATGTCTGAGATACTGGCGAACAAAATGTTTTGGACATAAAAATACCTCTTTTTTTTGGTTCTGACCAGCAGTATATAACTTTTCCGACTTAAAGTTGGGAGTCTACTTTTATTTTCACGTTTCATATTTTGTATGACTTAACAGTGGCGCAATGACTTAGAACTTCTTTCCTTTAATTGTTTGTATTTTTTTCTTATTTAAAAAGCTTCTCTAACAATTATATCATAATATTTATTCTCTGATTTCAACCTGTTTCCTTAGGCTTTCAAACTGTCAATGACTCAGATTAATTTATTTCTTTCAAGCAGGGACCCTTAAATAAATTGACTAATTGGTTTTGTAAACTTAAAAAGAAAAAAAAGAAGAAGGAAAAAAAGAAATCAAGAATCAAAAGAAACAAAAACGACAACAACAACAAAAAGGTAGATTTTTAATATAATTTATATCATTTTCATATTTCACGTTATTGAAGATACCAAAACTAGTTTCAATATTAAGGAAGAGCTAGGCTCCAGACTTTATCTGAAATGACATAATTTTTCAAAGACGTTTTGAAATGTTTATTGAAATTTGGTATTAAATGGTTTCTGTCTGTATTGTGCATCTGATTTAACAGAAATGTCAACTATTGACAAGTTTGTGTCTTGTAATACAGACTTGATTTTGATCAGGGACAAAGAGAAATTGACAGGTCTGAATCGCACTTCTTTGCCGTCGAAGCCTATACAACTGGGTATGTAAGCATACGGAAACTTTGTTAGCACTGTGGTCTACATCTAAAATTAGCATAATCTCGGATATTGGCATAAATAACAAAAATGATGCCAGTTAACAACCTAAAAAGATGCCTGTGAGAGGCCATATAATTGAATTTGTAATGCTAATATTATTGTATGCATTAGATAAAAAGATTTGAAGCTAGAAAAATTGACATTAAGCATACCGCTTCATTAATCAGAATCAGTATCAAAGAGCCCAAAAACAAAAAGGTGAAACGATTACAGTCGGTGATTTTCAGACAACTTTTACACAGCTATTAGTAAACAAACCTCTTGCACATTTGTTAAATCAAGTCAGAAAAATAAGTATCAAAATATCGTTTAGTAAATGTTTTATCAAAATTTATTTTGATAATTGTATGTTGTCGTTTAGCTGAAATGCCTACAGTCTTTTATATTATTTTATACAATCTTGTTCTATGGTAACATTCAATCATATTTACGAAAGCCATTGAGCGAAAAGATATGTTCGATTATAGAGACAAGGGATAGATCAACATATTCTTCTCTTCTATTTTTGAATATCAATAATCGCATTTTCCAAAAATGTGCCGGCAATAATAAATGCATTAGGATCTCCATTTATCAATAATATCTTAAAGAAAACAGCATTTGTAAGCAATCCATTTCTATTTCAGACAAAATTCATCTAATTTTTTATCCTTTGCATGAGTCTATTTCTCCTGTAAAAAAACACAAGCTATTTCGATTTGTCTTAAATTATTTCTTATAATCAATTACTTTTGTCATTGCTGATAAGATTTGATGTAAATACTCATGAATAATGTTCTTTTAGCATGAATTAAATCGAAATTTAGTGCACCCATACCAAAAGCGGTAAGCGGTTACTAAGTAAACTCCTACCCGTACATTTTATAAAGCGATCTTAGTATATGGTATGAAATATATACCATTAAAGAAAAACAAAACTTTGGTAAGACAAGATGAGTGAAATATCAAACATTCTTAGACTATGTGTTGATGTGCTATGAAGTAGTACAAGCGAACTGACATCCAAGAACGCTTTTTTTTGGCCAATAGTTTTCCCTTCTGAGGATGTAATGAATCATACATAAGAAAATAATCTGGCAATGGTCACCAGTGAGTACGTCTTAACAGACAACGTTTCGTAATTAACAGTCACTAATACGTATTAGTTATAGAATATTATCGAGGACTTTACCGGCTGGTATCAGCGAACGTCGGGATTAATTTCCATGATTGACCCGTCTTGTCGCCCCATTCGCTGATACCAGCCGGTAAAGTCCTCGATAAAATTCTATAACTAATACTTAAGGGCCGTTGTCAAAGAAAGTTTCACGTTAGAGCAATATCCCAATATCTTAACAAGTTCATAAGTGTACTCTGTTTGAGATGTACGCACTTTCCAGGAAACAAATGTTTGAAACACGATTTGTGAGATATTGTGTTGTTTTTCTCAGGCAGTTAGGCAGTGCTCAAGACTCAGCAATTTAGGCTAGACTAAACGTTTGTTTTACTATTTCGTTTTAATATCATTGTTTCTTTGAAGTCAAATTAAAGTGAAAATGAACTGCAATAAAGTAGGGCACATTACATGATTTTTAATAATCAGTATTTTCAATTGCAAAATTAAAGCTCTTAAATGTTTTATTTTCTTAAAGCCATGGAATTCAACTACTCGATTAAATTGTCTAGACGCTGTTTCTAAATTAGAAAGATTAATAATAAATATTGTGATGTAAAATAAGTTCATCTGTATTGATTACATTTTGGGGGGATTGTTAGTGTTTCATCTTAAAGCGAACTGGCTCAACTGAGTTTCAGTTACGAAGTTTTATGAGAAAGAGAAAGACAGTATTATTTTTATTGAAGATCTATTATAAAATCAATGTGAATAGAAATGAGAAATATTTGCTGATTAAACAATATTTACGTTGCGTTTGCAGTTTCTAAAAGGAACAGTCATCTGAATTTTGTAAATGGGATCATTTTGGACCTTCTTAGTGTATAACAATCAAAATGTTAACAATAAAAAGAAAAACATTACTCCTTAACTGTGACATGCATTTTTAAAAACAAGTAATTAGGTTCTGTTTCACATTCTACAAAAGCCAGTAGCATATGGCGGTCATATATAATGCGGTACAATTATCTTAGTATTTACCATTCCTAATACCATTGTCATTATGTTCTTACATCAATTTTATTATTATTGACATCCATCTTCAAAAATAATCAAATCTGGAGAAAGATGGTTAGTTTTCTTTTATGACTTTCTTGGGTGTGGAAGAGTATTTATGCAAAAATTGTATCGTTTGATTGGGCTTTTATTTTTATGCCCCCACAAAGTGGGGAGCATATAGCGTTGCACTTGTCCGTTCGTCCGTACGTACGTACGTCTGTCCGTCCGTACGTCTGTCCGTACGTCTCGAAATCTTGTGAACGCAACTCCTCTTAAACCGGATGGCAGATTTTGCTTAAACTTCCAGGGATGAACAACCTTAATGTGTAGATGGTAGTATAGGAAGGAATTTTCGCTGCGACCCAATTTAACAGAATTATGGCCCTTTGTTGATTTTTCCATATATACTATGTAGAAATTTTGTGAACGCAACTCCTCTTAAACCGGATGGCAGATTTTGCTTAAACTTCCAGGGATGAACAACCTTAATGTGTAGATGGTAGTAAAGGAAGGAATTTTCGCTGCGACCAAATTTAAAAGAATTATAGACCTTTGTTGATTTTTTCACTATATACCATATAGAAATTTTGTGAACGCAACTCCTCTTAAACCGGATGGCAGATTTTGCTTAAATTTCCAGGGATGAACAACCTTAATGTGTAGATGGAAGTAAAGGAGACCATACATGTGTTTCAAAATTCAGTTTTATTCAGACACTAATATTGTATTCCATCTGTAAAGAGACCAAATATGATGCCTCAAGAGTTAGGTGACTTTTTTATCATTAATACATGAATTGAGGAAATTTCAACTGAAATGCTATGATAAGAACAGAATTTTGTAGACATTAAATGAAGCTGCTCTTGTTTACGAGCACATCTGCACAGTGGGGGCATCCGTGTCCTTTGGACACAGTTCTAGTTGCATTCTGTAAAATCCTTTATACTAATTTACAAATTATTGCATAAAAGTAAAGTAAAGTAAAAAAGAAAAGAATAACAGACATTCATGTAAATGCTATATTCAAAGTATTTATGCTAACACCAAAAGCCAAAGTGATAACTGCTCTGGAGGATCATTAACATAAAAATTACGAAAATGTAACATGTTTTTCTTACAATCATTGTACAGGGTAAATCCTTACAGCTTCTCAATATTTTCCAAATTTAGTTGCAACGCACAGTTGTATTTTACATAAGAAAAAGTTTATTAAGTGCATCCAGTGTAATGGCCTAACGGTAAATTTCTACAATACATTGATCCAACAGTGATTTATTCAATCTGTCAGGAGTTGATAGAGATGTCGGTATTGTAATGCAATTTTGGTTTGAAACCAGACGTGATTTTGAACTCTAATTTATTTGGGCGCCTTGCATCATAAAAAGTCCAAACAGGATTGTGATTGCTTTAGAAAAGTAGCAATTTCTTCCGGAAGAATTGTCTGTTTGTAAATAGGAACATAAAATATATTACGACTTCTACACCTAAAATGTTACTCAGATACTCATGGATATTAACAAAACTGGTGCACACTGATCAACTTGAAAGCATTTAATTTGCTTTTGCGTTGTATTTTCTTGGCTGTATCGTGTATATTTGATAGAAACTAGATGAACAAAGATTTGATTACGTAAGAGTGTACATCAGCAAAACAGTTGGGGTCTTCTAGGAGCTAGATAAAATGGGACCCTATAGTTATCGACACTTAAAAGATTAAACGACTAAGCTACTCTTGAACTGAAAGGTATTCAGTTTTCCATATCACTAGCAATACACTTCTACAAGCTAAAGAAAATAACAAAGTTAATAAGACGTGAAGATTCAGTTCGAAAGTCGTAAGTTTTGAGTGACAGCTATGAAATACTGGAACAACTGCATTATTTGTAAGTTTTCTTTTCTTTTTTTATAACTTTTTTATATTTCGTTCTTCTTCTTTCTTTCAGTTTGTGAGAAAGAGAGAGAGAAAACAACAACAGCAACAACAACAACAAAAAGACAACAACAAAAAACAAACAAAAAACACATAGATATGGTCCCAATACTTAAGGTCCATGTATAAGAATAAACCACGGAACGACCAACATGTTCCTTCTTCTTTTCAATTAAATGGGCGTTTCTTTTCTCTTTCATTTCTTCAGCCCACCGCCAAAGTAACAAACAGGGAAAAAATCAAGTGTCACCAATATGTAGTAGTGGAGACTACGTTTAGAGGACATCAGTATCCGAAAATGTAGTTATTAAAAAATCTGTAAATGATGATTAATAACAAGCTTCTGTCAAATTTTTATCGATAGTATGTTATGTTTTAATGACTGTTTCAACTTAAAAGACATAATTGTGCCTATTCTTCAATCTTGTCATTTCCATTTAAAGTTCAATATCTTTATGGAAAATGCTATATATGATAATGCATCTTTATCTTTAAGTAATCATTATTAAGTTTAGAAATTTGAAAATTATTGTAAAAGGGAAGAAAACATGATAATTTATAAAAAGAAATGTATTGATTCACTTCACAAGCGAAATGAAATGATTTTAACCCTTTACTCCATAGATACGTGTTTTAACGCATATGCGACCAGTGCAGATCCAGATCAGCCTGCACATCCGTGCAGTCTGATCAGGATCTACACTGTTCGCTTATATATCCATAGAAATATTTCTGACCGAAAAGCGAACAGTGGAGATCCAGATCAGACTGCACGGATGTGCAGGCTGATCTGGATCTGCACTGGTCGCATATGCGATTTAACACTTAACCATGTGGTAAAGGTTAAGCAATTTGCAAGTTATTAATATCAGGCAGTCTTTACTTGTATTTCTCTAACAATAAAACCAAAATTCAAACTCTACGGTTTCATTCTCGAACTGACTTGAATGTGGTGAAAGTTGAAATATCGAAAAAAAATTATTTTGTCAAGTATAATATGTGAACCTACTTTTATTCACTTCTTCAATCTTTTGACCTAGAAATAGTTGTAAATTGTATTCACTGGTTACATATGCGATTGTAATCAGCCTATGATAAATTTTACTCCCTGATTTCAACCTGTTTTCTTAAGTAGAAGATGTTGACGTAGAATTTCATTAAGTTAGATTTTGTGTTCTTAATGCTCGTTTGCATCGTCGGTGACCCCCGGTACATATTCCGCAAAACTACATTATGTACCGTGGAATAATTGACTGCAGATTATTTGTTTTCATGAATATTTATTAGCGATGGGAAGTAACTCCTCTTCGAATGAGATTCCGCAATACAAATAGACACTCTTCAGTGGGAAGAGTATGAATAATGACAAGTTACTTAAAATAGACGTATTTCCCAAGATTTAAACATGGGCACGAAAAGCAAATTGTAACGAGTACTTTCACTGGCTGAGATTGCGCAAAGGAAATCTTTCGGAAACCAGTAAAAGTAGGTAATGAATTATCCAATTGTCCCACGGTCGATAAATAGAATGAAACGGAATGGATCGAGCGTGGGTTTCCGACAATGGCTCGTTTGATAAATTGACAATTTCGATATTTAACTATAATACAGTGGAAATTCGTTTACACCAGGACATTTTAAGATATAATAATATCATTTTGATATTGCACGTCGTTGAAACTGTAAATAGCATTTTCAGTATTAAGGAAGAGCTAGATTCAAGACTTTTAAGAATAAAAACAAACATAATTTATTTTGTTATTTCAAAGACGTTTTGTAATGTTTATTTAAATAAATATTTGATTTTGTATTAAATTATTTCTGTCTACAGTTGCATGATCGACTCCCTATGTACTGCTGATTACACATAAATGCCAACTTGTATCAGGTTTGTGTCTTGTTACACCGAATTTATTTTGATCAATTGATATGCCTGAATCGTACTTTCTTGCCGTCGAAGCAATTAAGCATTTAAATAAATGAACGATGCCGTTAGCATATTTTGGTCGTGTATAACATTTAAAAGTATCAGAACTTCAAATAGTGGCACATTCTCGAAATGCTGCCAATTAGAGGCGAATTAATTTAGTTCTGAAGATGTTATAATTGTTTTGCATTTGACACCATCAACGATATGAAACTTGTAAGATACTTCCTTATCGCTTCATGTATATAAGAATAAGCAAGTGAAAAGCAGAATGGACTAGATCATAGATATAAAGTATAGATCAATAGATACATGCATTTTGCTGTTGTACATTAAAATTTTAATCTGACAGAACATTTCTGGAGGAACAAAATACATAAAGATATTTCCCTTGAAATACTATTTTAAAAACTTTATATTTAACTACATGTATTCTGTTTTTCATCACTGACAAAACTGATCTAAATCCGAACCGAGCAATTGGCAAAATAACTAATTTTGAACAACTCTACAAATAGTTAAAACCGAGTTTTCAGGATCGAGTATAATACCTATGGGCATTGATTGCAATGAAACAGCTTTGCCGAATGTGTCGGATCGTGCGGTTTTTGGTAAGTTAGTTCAATTCCTCTTGGTGCACCTGTTTGTATTTTTGAATCGAAGTAGGTTCGGTATGTTGAGCGGAAATCGAAGTTTGAAGCGTATCTCAGACATTGTCAACTGGATTCATTCTGTGCATGTGAACTTTAAGGAAATAGTCAACATTAATTTTTTGGTGTTGCTTTTCAATGCATAAGAAAAAAAACAATTAGAGAGCATGCTTATTTTAAAATTACGTGAGATGCCTAAAAGACTTAAGACTGTTCTGTCGTTTTTATAGAAGCATAAAAAAATTATAATGATACAAACGGTTTAAAGACCCAAATTTTGTAAAAGATTTTCATTGTAACAAATCTAGCTTAAATATCTTACATCGTTTAGTGACACTTCAGATATGGTCAGGCAGCTGATGTATCTACAGGAGCCGTTTTACCGACACACTAACGTAATCAATAAAGGAATCTTGTCATAAAGCAACAGGAGTGGGATATTCTACATCTTTAAGTGACGATAAAATTATAAATGATTTCCTTCCTTTATGAAAGTCTGTAAATATATCGTTTATTCTGAACATTGGATTCAATATTTAAATAGACGAATAAAAAACTAATGCTTCAAACAGGACATTAGGAGTATACTTTTCTTCATCTGATCATCTGCAATCAAAAAAAAGCCTCCGCCTCCACAAGAAAATACAACCAGACTTTTATAATCTATAAAGAAGTCTAGTGAAGTGCACATAACTTTTAGATAATCAACGTCAATTACAGACAGAGAATGTCTATTTTCGTCAACATGTTTTCCATATAAGCAGCCACTCAATTTTCGTTTCATTATACAAGATTACACTGAATTCTTCATATTGTTTTAGACTAGAGAATATATCAAACTGCTGAAACACAAAGCCATTAAATTCGCTTTTTCTTTTTCTGTCTGTAACAATTTGTCGATTGTTATTTCATTATATGGGAGATATTTTGGTTGTAGTATTCACGAGGATAGAAGTGCACATAGTCGAGACATCTTGAAAGGTTGCCGGTATCTAAGTGAGTTATAACGCATAAAATAAACCGATGTTGTAGTCAAGTGAGAGAAGAAAATTAAGAAAATTACGATTGATAATCAAAATAATGATGAAGATATGCGTAACAGAATACGATAATATTTACAAAAATACTCAAATTTCTGTTTAATCCGTATGATTATCTTAATGAGAAACATGCAGAAAAAATAACTTTCTGTATCTGCTGTTTGCTTCTTTTAGTTGAACTTATTTATTTTACATGGATTGGGAAGCAAGTTCTTGCAACTTATATTAATCTCACTCGATGGCTGCTTTCTGAGTTCAAACCAGTACTCGTGCCGAAAGTGAAGAATGCGGAAAGTCAATGTAGACTGTGGGATTCGAAACAGCGAACAACTGATCGGAGTCTGACGCTCTAACCCTCGACCACTGCTCCTCCAGTTTCCTCTGCTTCATTTGCTCAACTGGCACATGTTTTACCATCTCAGCTGCCGAAACCAGATGTGTTCGATTTTTTATATAATTTGTTTTTACTATGACAGCATCTCCTGGTATTTTGAATGTCTAGCTTGAGGATACCAAAGTGTATATTGGTGTGAAGCAGTGAATATGTCAGATCCATGAACAATCTTTACACGGAACCACAAGATATCTCTGACATCTAAGAGAGTTTGGCTTCGTTGTATTGCTCCTTTTGCCTTCACAATAATTTGGGACAGGCAAAAAGCATTAGCAACTTATCTGTTACGTAAAATCTAACTGGTTTGGAAGTAATCGTTTGTAAATTGTTATCAAATTAATTCTTTCAAATTAGTAAAGGTAAATAGTATGGCTTTGTTTAAAAAGGACATTGCATATTTATTATCGCAATGTGAGAAACAGTTACTTTGTAAGCAACATCGAGCTTCCTACTGAATCAGGAAATTATTCTGTTTTACTTAATTCAGAATGCGGTAAAGGCATGTGATTAAAAATAATTCATACATTTCTGAAAAAAAGTTCTGACAAAAAAGATCGTTCAAGTCACCAGGACTAATAAGAATGAGTTTAATTTAAACACTTTCATTCGCACAAAGTAAATGCTTTCAACGGCGCAAATTCACGCTCTCGCGGTATTTTCTTCTATAATAATGCCTCTATATATGACAACTTAATTCGCTCTTTACTTTCTTCAGATTTGCACGCGCTTCACCAGGCGGAACTGCCTACTTATATAGTATACGTTATAAACATTGTGATTTGTAAACGCCGTGTTTTTGAGAAAGTGTTTCTTTCGGCTATTAAGTCACTGAAGTAAGGAAGTTCTCAACAGCGGTTATTTGTTCCATTACAATGCCTCTATATATGACAATATAATTCGCTTTTTTCCTTCATCTAATAAACACGTGCATACTGAACGAAGTTCTCTCCAGTGCAGCCCTGGTCAACACTTCCTGGCACGATATTGTCAAAGTGCAGTTCGCTCGCGCTCCATCCGGCGGAAATGCCTACTTATATAGTATACGTTACATTTATAAGGTAAATTCTATACGCCGTGTTTTTGAGAACTCAAAAACACCGAGCTCTCTTGCACCATCCCGAAGACGTAGAGACGTGAAAGTGGTCTCAGACGTTAGCCTGTAGCGTCAGTTTTAACGTGATACCAAATGCAACAAAATCGACCCATGCGTCACTGAGCTACAGTCGCGCAAAGTGAGTGCTCTCAACAGCGCAAATTCCAACTCTAGCGGTACTTTCTTCTATAACAATGGCTCTATATATGACAATGTTATTCGCTTTTTTCTTTCTTCTTATTTGCAAGTGCATACTGAACGAGATTCTCTCCATTGCAGCCCTGTTCAACACTTCTTGACCATATATCGTCCCAGTGCAGTTCGATCGCGCTCCACCCGGCGGAACCGCCTACTTATATAGTATACGTTACATATATGGTGAATTCTATACGCCGTGTTTTTGAGAACTCAAAAACACGGAGCTCTACTGCACCATCCCGAAGACGTAGAGGCAAGGAGGGGGTTTCAAATGTTAGCGTTTAGTGTCAGTTTTAACGTGATACCAAATGCAACAAAATCGACCCATGCGTCACTGAGCTACAGTCGCGCAAAGTGAGTGCTCTCAACAGCGCAAATTCCCGCTCTCGCGGTACTTTCTTCTATAACAATGCCTCTATATATGACAATGTAATTCGCTTTTTTTCTTCTAATTTGCACGTGCATACTGAATGAAGTTCTCTCCAGTGCAGCCCTGGTGAACACTTCCTGATACGGTATTGTCCCAGTGCAGTTCGCTCGAATCTTTTTTTTTTTGCAATGTAAAATAGCATACGCATTTTTAATTTTTCCAATCTTTTAAGAAGTTTATACGAATACTATATTAAATATCGATTATCGTTAATAGAAGTGTACTTGCTGGATACAATATTGAGCGTTAAAATATGCTCTATGGCAAAAAAGGGTACGATAAAAATGTGGGAAATTTGCGTCTGATGTTCACTATCGCTTAGGTGTTGCTAAAGGGGCCGATATGAAATACCTGGAAATATATATCGATGCCGAGAATATCGCAGACACAGCGCCGATAGCCAGCTTTTTTAGATTTGAAATTGCATTTCATTCTGAATTGTCCAACAAACAGAAAACCTCTTGTTGACCATTATTACACACATATTCTCAGGCATTAATTTATTTAGATTTCAACAATACACGTATAATGTTTTTGTACTCTTGTATTCATAATTATAACTTGGCCTATTCGCATCTATGGCCAAATACCTGCAATATATAAAAGGCCCGGCATTGCCAAAATCCGTCTTAGGAAATATACGTCGTATAAATGGCTTTTATATACATATTTACTAGAACTACGTTATATCTAAACTGGTTAATATCTTTATCCAAACTGTTTGACTACTAGACTCCTTTTGCTATCATAAAGTACAAAGATGCTGCATTATGATAAGGCAGAGCTAATTATGAATTACAGAGTTACAGACACTACACATCGGAGGAAGGTAAGAAATCTGTTGTCGTCTTGTGTCGTCATAGCATGAAGTTTTTATTAAATATGATTCATTGCGAAATAAGTCGGACCGGATATTTTTAAACCATCCAAAGAAGGCAACTCATTATAACAACTATAATTCTAGTCAGTAGATTCTACATCTGCATGCTTAATTTGTAAATCATTTCAACCACCTAGGTTACTGAAAGAACTATACACAGAGATAGCACCAATCCTCATAATCATATTCTAAAGATCACTACACACAGGTATTATTCCTAATAGGAATTGAAAATATACCACATCACATCAGCATATAAAAAGGTCAAAGTCAAAACCTAGCAACCACAGACCAATATCACTCACACGTATAGCATTTAAGCTAATGGAACACATCATTGTTTTAAACATGATGGATTGCTTTGACACACACAACATACTCTGCCTCCAGTAACATGGATTCAGTTCAAAACATAGCTGTGAGATCCAACTCATCGGCTTGACACAAGAAATAGCTGACAACCTAGATCAATATCAACAAACTGATGTCCTCGTCATGGACTTCAGTAAAACATTCGACAAAGCCGACCACCACAAACTCATACACAATCTAAAACGCATGGGAGTTCACCCACACATCACTTCATGAATAAAAGAATTTCTCAAAAACAGATCATAAGAAGTATTAGTCGAAAGCAGTGTCTCCGACAGGCTGCCTGTGCTTTCTGGTGTCCCTCAGAGATCAGTCTTAGGTCCTTGTCTCTTTATCGCATACACCAATTACCTACCACGAAGTGTCAGGGGCCGAGTGCTTCTATTTGCGAACGACACCATGGCATAGCTTACTTTACAATTAAATCACAAGCATCAGCACAAAGCTTACAAAACTATTTGCACAACCTTGAACGAGAAAAAGAATGATCAATGGAGTTCAGTCCCCACAATTTGAAGTTATTAGAATACACAAGAAAAAGAAATCTGTCTTCTTTTCCTACACCCTACACAGCACCATTCTAAAAACACAAAAAAAAACAAAACAAAATATTTAGGAGTTACTTTATTTAAGTCGTAACTCGTCATCCCACATAAATTACTTCAAAGACACAGCAAAAACAGCTTAAGTTTCATCAGGCGAATTGCAAAACACAAAACAAACGGCTCAATAAAGCGGCATACAAAAAATGTGTACGACCCCAAGTCGAATACTGCTCAACCTTACGGCACCCATAGCAGAAATACCTCACTCACAGAATAGAAATGGTCCAGAGGTCAGCTGCAAGATATGTTCATAATGAATACCAATGTATATACAAGCAGTGTAACAAAACATGATTAAGGAATTAAAATGGTCAACACTTTAGCAAAAGTGAAACGTCCGTTATTGACAATCCTTCAATATATATTTTTCCAGTATCAGTATCAGTTTATTTCAGCGTAAAACATAATACAATGCTTACAGCTAGAATACAATAAACAGAAAAGACATGAAAAAAAAAACACACACACAAATATACACACACATGTGGTTAACAGAAGAGTCAATTACAATCTTCAAAATATAACAATTTACTGGAATGTATTATTATAACAATGATGAGGTATACCATATATAAATCTTTATGCATTTCTTTTCTTAGTTGCAAAGTATATGAATTTTGCTACATTGATAACAGTTTTGTTAGATTTCGACGACATAAGCGTTTCAAATTTATTTATATTCGGCCAATGACAAAAATATGGTTAAAAGTATTTTGTTCTAGGTTCTTTGTAATTAGGGCAAACAAGTAAGAAATGGTATTCATTTTCAATCTGTCGCATATTGCAAAACCTACATAATCTATTTCTTCGGGGCGTATTTTCATATCTACCAGTTTTTATTGCAAAGGCTGTGAGCAGATATTCTAAATTTTGACAATGCAATTCTATATTTTTCTTCTAAATGAATAAGCAGGTATTTTTCTGGTTCAAAGTCATGTTTAAATAACGCGTAAGATTTAAGTTTTCTAGAATTGTTTATTTCCGCGTACCACTTTTGAAGATAAACGTCCCTTATTCGCAATTTAATGACTTCTAAGGGGATTTCAAGATCTGACTGATTATACCAGATATATGATAATCCGAGGTTTGATGACTTTTTAACACCTAAAATGCTACGTAAGAATTTTGTGTGCACCATTTCTATGTCAGTAGCTTCGTGGCTTCCCCAAATTTCTGCTCCGAAATTCAAAATGGGTGCAACCAAAAGTGTCAAAAAGTTTGAATTTCTGCTTTATGGGTAGTTCTATATCTTTGAATAAATTAAACAATTTGTGAAGAGAGAAAAATGCATGTTGCGCTATAGTTTTTTGGCTTCGCAACCAACTTCCATTTTTGTACAATGTTATTCCAAGATATTTAAAATTGGTATCTGTTTCAGTTTTTGTGTTGTAAATGAAGAAATCGCAAGTTGTAAGCCTGCCTCGTTCAAAGATCATTGCTTTTGTTTTAGATGTGTTAATTTTCAGTCCCCAAATATAACAAAAATTTTCTAGGTCTGTAATCATAGACCGTGAAGCGCTTGCGGTGATTTTGCGAATAAGGCTTGGTCATCTGCATATAGGATGAGAAACAGGCTTTAATTCGTCTACTGTAAAAATGTCATTTAATTCAGAATTTATATTTTCTATTATATCATCCACGAAGAGCATAAAAAGCAGAGGGGAACTGGGATCCCCCTGTTTTAAACCGATATCAGAGATGAAGAAGTCCGAACACACTGCCTTATATCGAACGCACGACCTAACCGTGTTATACATGGACTTAAGAGCTTTAACAAATTTACTACTTACATTTTTAGCTAACAAATTTTGCCATAAAAAGGATCTGTCAATTTTATCGAAGCATTGTTGGTAGTCTATAAAGATGGAATATAATTTCTGACCAGAATCAATGACTTTCGAAATTACTGAATGCAAAATAAAAATACAGTCAACGATTGACTTCACTTTTTGAAATCCGAACTGATTGTTATGAATTTTATCATACTGCTTTGACCAGGCTCTAAAAACAGTTGTGAGTATATTTTAGCTAGGATATTCATTAACGTGATACGTCTATAGTTCAGTGTTGGATCGTCTATATTACCCTTTTTAAAGATAGGGGAGATAATTCCCTCATCCCACTTAAATGGGTATTCTCCGGTAGATAACATTCTGTTATACAGATTTAATAGAAATGGTGAGATAATGTCAAAGCAGCTTTTGATTATTTCGCTGGTAATTTGGTCAGTACCCGGGGACTTGTTATTTTTCTGAGCCAACACTGCTTTTCGCAATATAACTAGTCAGCATTTTCTAACTATATTTTACTGGTCAGTGTTTTCTGGCTTTATCAATGATAACTCACTATATATAACTGGTCACTGTTCTTACTATATTTAATTGGTCAGTGTTTTCCCGTTTTTACGATGATTTAAAACTACAGACAGCTGGTCAGCATTTTCTAACTATATAATATATATAACTTGTCAGCTTTTTAATCTCGTTTTATCAATGATTTATAACTACATGTATAGCGTTTTCCACCTCTATTGAACTTGTCAGTGATCTCTTTATGTAACAGGTCAGTGTTTTCACTTTATATATATATATGGCAAGGTATATATAATTATATATATTTGAACTTCTGATTTCTTGTTTTAAATATTGTTGATTTAGTTATTACGCACAGGGCCTCAATTAAGGCCCTGTTACGCATTATAAATCTTTCATGATATTCAAAATTTCATTTTGCTCATTTTCCATTGTCAGCAAATATGTTTTTATGAAAAGTCAGCAGTTACCTTTTTTATTGACCGTTATCGATAATCCTTCTTTGTCTATATGGTCAGTGTTTTCCGACAATCCTTCTTTACCTATATGGTCAGTGTTTTCCTTCTTATTCTATGCCGTCAATTAATTCGTCAGTAGTTTAGATTGAGCCCAATTCAAACTCTTCACTGTGAAGGAAAGCGCCAAATGTAAACATGAACGTTTCTAAATTATTTTTTTGATGGAAGGACCGACTTAAAACGTAAAAGGACACCTTATCCACAGGTTATACATGAAAGTTAATTTCACTTTTTGTATTTTCTACTAATAATAATGAGTAATATCTTGTACAGCTTGTCTGTTTCATTGGATTTGCACCCCACCCTTTCCTCAATATTAAATATTGTACATGTACAATCATTAAAAAAATCACCTTTTCTATATTATAAAGGGGTGATTTTTTTATGACACGATATTTTTTTTTGAATTTCAGATATCTGTGGAATGAATTATCATCCAGCTTGTTTGTAGGTTAAATCAGGCGAGGATCGTATTGAACATAGAATCAGGGCCAGCTCGGCCCTAAAACATACTCGGCCCCCGAGTCAGCTGGGCCCTATTCCAACTCGGCACGGGTCAACTCGACCCACTTTTCAATTTATTAATATATTTGACAATTACAAATAATTTAACTGAAATTGGAAAAGGACATTAAAGGACTGCTATTATCACCTGCTATTATTACCAATCAATTAGGCAGTGTCTAGAGGTACGGATCCGTACCCCTAGACCGGCAGTCTAGAGGTACGGATCCGTACCTCTAGACAATACTACTAGGAATGTCTAGGGGTACGGACCTTTTTTAATATAAAATTTAGCATTAATTTACGTTGGAAGAAACTCGGTTATAGCGGTTTTGACAGTTTTTAGTGTTTAACAGACTAAAATAATCTACATGTAAGAGTAGCAATGACTTCGATTTTCAGTTCCCGTTTCCGACGATATAATGCGAGTAATCCGGAATCCAAATTTGCTTACGAAAAGAGGAACATATCGTTGTCATCTATTTTCAAACATAGAGCGTTCATTTATAACTAGTTATGTAAATAGTGACTGTAAAAATAACAATATAAATAGTGACTGTTATTAAAATAAACAACATCAACTTGAATGAATTTTTTCTAGAGAAATGTGGAAAAAATGTATATAATGACTGTAAAAAATCTAAGGCAAATCAGAAATATGCAACATAATAGGTTTATGCGAACTTTTCTTTGCGATAGAACTACCTAGAATCATAAAAGCAATGTTAGTACTTATTTCATTAGCTCATTCGGTCTTTTTGGCTAAAAAAGGGGGGCACGAAGAGAGTTCCTCCATGTGGTGTGGTCTGGGTGTCGCTGAACCTAATATTTTCCCATTATTTTTGCATTAGAATGTCAGAAGCTATAAAAACGGTCATTTCTCACGAACATTTAGGTTCAGCTATAACTGAACGCTCTCTGTTTGAAAATAGATGGCAACGATATGTTCCTCTTTTCGTAAGCAAATTTGGATTCCGGATTACTCGCATTATATTGTCGGAAACGGACACTGAAAATCGAAGTCATTGCCACTTAGATAATTTTAGTCTGTTAAACACTAAAACCTGTCAAAATCACTATAACCGAGTTTCTTCTAACGTAAATTAATGCTTAATTATATATATTAAAAAAGGTCCGTACCCCTAGACATTCCTAGTAGAATTGTCTAGAGGTACGGATCCGTACCTCTGGACTGTCGGTCTAGGGGTACGGATCCGTACCTCTAGACACTGCCAATCAATTACCACGTGTATATTAAGGGTACCGATTAATCAGGTGATAATTATGATTGACGCAATCATTCAAATTTGATTAATGACCACCTGCAACTACAGGGTTGCCAGCGGACTTGAAAAGTCAGGGAAATTGGGTATTTTTTCAAGGTCAGGGAATTGTCAGGGAATTTTGAAATTTGGTCAGTGAAAAATGAAAATCCTGAAAAGTCAGTGAAAAGTCAGGGAAAAATTATTTCAAAGGTCGAAAAATATACGCATTGAAGGTCTTACTTGGCTATGGCAGTCTTTAGACATTTAATATTTGACTTTATCACTCTCACAGTTAAGTATTAAATTCAAATAACAGTAAACTGTGATATTAAGAAGCATTATATGTTAACTTAGTGATTATAATACCCATTATTTACCTTAGAACATCATTCAGCCACACTAACTTACTTCACTCATTCAAAGTCTTTAATTTTATAGTGATTATTTCATGATATGCCAAAATGAGCCCTATGTTCTTGTTTTCACAATCAGGTGAGTTTATCATGATGCCTTATACAAGTAACTGTGTTAAATGTTTACTGTTCTTATAGTTTAGAGATGTTTGAATTTTAAGTTTTGTCATACAAGTATTACTCTTATAGTCTTGGTGTTTTATGTGTTACTACTAGGAAGGAAAGAGTGACTTATGTGATTTCTAATACAGATGCTTATATTATGATTCTTCTGATTTTCATGTCATATGTTTCACATGTTTCACTGACCAACAGTCACACTGTGTTTGAATAGAAATAGTTAAGAATAGTAGAACACAATGTTTGAATCATTACTTTGATGTAAATGTTTTATATTTTGGAAAATAAATACAAGTTTACATGCAAAAAATATAATGGGAGGATTGGACGGCTATAGGGGAGGTCAGGAGGCCGTTTATGTGTTTGGCGATTTTGGTCAGTGAAAAACATGAATTGGTCAGTGAAAAGTCAGGGAAAAGTCAGGGAATTTTATTTCACCAAAGTGCTGGCAACCCTGAACTAATTAGAAGCTTATGATAATAAGTTAACACGTTTTTATTTCATATTTTATTGAAGATAACTTTACAAACTAAAAGCATCAAAGGAAACACATTTGTATTAGATTATTCTTAAACGAATCTGCAAGAAAAACGTAACGAATTTCTTGTAAATATTCTGCAGAAGTACAATGTACAATACCAGATTTATCTTATTTTTCATTTAAAACAGCTTGTTTTGATTACATGCAAGTAATCAGAAAAAGTTCATACGTTTAATATGTTTTTTTAAAAGTGGGCCGAGTTGACTCTTTACCTTGAACATATAGGGAAACAATAAACAGTGTTGGTTTTGATATTTGTCGTAATTTGTGGCAATAAAAAAAGTTACATTTATATTTGATTTTTGTGATAATGAAATAAACAAATCTTTATTCAAAACCTATTTTGCTTAGATATTTTTTTAAATTACCACATAGGTCTACTTTTGGTAATGCTTTATAAAGAATTTCAATACAATATTAAAATACTAATATAATAATAAAAAGAATGTCGCAACTTTATCCAATATAAAAAATAAAATCCATCAACGATAAAATTAATTTACTGGAAAAAAAAAGATTTTCACGCCTATACTCTACATGCTTATCTATAACAAAAGGCAAGCGATAATCGATAATTTATTGATGACACCTATGGCAGGTGGTGTATTCTGGTATTACTATATGTTTAATATGATCCCGGATCCCGGCTTTTCTAAAGACAATCCCGGGATTTTCCCCTCGCCATTAAATCATCAAGAAGATTATCCATTTTTCAAAGAGAACTCTTCATAATTTAAAGCATGTATATATCATACAGATTGTAGTGTTGGCTTAGAGTCTCCTTAAAATGCAAGCTTTTGGGGCACCCATTTGGAGGTTCATAATGTGAAATATTGCCTTTTACAGGATTGTTGGTATACATTTCCTTGCTAACCAACTCTTAGAAAAAGTGCACATCCAAATATGTGGGACAAAGCATCTAGAACTCTCTAAAGATGATTTATTAGTAAAAGGACTAAATTACTTCAAAATGCTCCTTACAAGTTTCTATTCTGTTTCAGACATGCAGTGAATGATGCTGGACAGCAGTACCATGACTTCTAATTGCTGAACTGATGAATTGATACAGTTGTATTCATGACGAGTGTGGAGGCTTTTGTAGAAGGCTGGGACTTTGTACAGACCCTTGGGGAGGGAGCGTATGGAGAGTAAGTCAGTTTCATACATGTATATTTTGATGTAAACATGAGCTTTCCTGGGTAGATCTTGTAACTTTTTTGGTCTGAGCTAAATTTGTTTCTAGCTAGAGTAGACCCCTGAATTTTGAGAATTTTAGGGCACTATGACAATGGGGTTGTTTTTGCATAGCTGGTTCCCCATTCCAAGTGCTAAAAGGTATATTTTTGTCCAAAGTGAAAGGGAAAAAAAACACAATCTGACTGATAACACAGGAAAAAAGGGCACTCTGACATTTGTAACACTATTAAAATGAATTGAAAATCTGCAAACATTGGCAAATTCCTCATTCTCTTCAATGCATATATATTGCCACATTTGGACTACTGTTGTACAATATTGGGAAATTGTAACAATAATCTTCAAGATGATATGCTAAACTTCCAAAAAAGAGCTGCAAGAATAATTCTAAATGTACCATTTGATACTCCTTCAGATACCCTCTGCCTCTAGGCTGGATGAAATTTAAATTTAAAAAGTAGAATTTAAAGAGGCTATTTTAATGTATAAATCCACAAACAAAGATATGGCTCCAACATATATCCAAACAAAGTTTAAGCTTACTTGTAATACACACAATTTAAACCTACAATCTTCAAAAAAACAAGGAGCTGTATGTTCCAAAACTAAATCTGTAATTTTATCGTAAACCCCTGGAATACTCGGGTCCAAAAATATGGAATGCTATACCAGTTGCTATCAGAGAATCTGATACACTTCAAAAATTTTAAAAAATGTACATGTATCTGGAATTGAAGTTTCCTGGTGGTTTCAACTCCACTTTAATAGCTTTCAGTAGTCAGTGTCACATTTTTATTGTTTTGATATTCCTAGTATGTTTTAATATTCCTATGGACAGTTGTACATTATTTTGTAATGTTTGCATATCTATTTTCATAAGTTTAAAAGTGTAATGTTGTACAAATTTGTTGAGAAGCCCACATGGAAAATTGGGATACCCAAATGTGCAGCCTCTGTAAATAAAGTCGTTATTATTATTATTATTATTAAATGCAAAATTAAAGTAACATGTTGATGGTCTGAATATTGTCCTTCATAAAAATGCATATTTTGTATAAACAGTTTAACTGTGTTATTTGTTTTCTAAAAGGTGGGTCGCTCGTACATCAGAAAGGTACAGAATTTTAAAATGAAATCGCTAAAAATCTAAATAATAAATATATATAATATCTGCCATATTAATTTAATGCCAACAGAAATGTAGATAGAATCTGACATCATATCTGGGAATGTGATGTCATTTTAAGAAATATCCATTTTGAACATCATGTGCCTCTTCAATACATTGTATCTGTTCTATGCTGGAAGCTGAAATGTTTGGATATTAATCTTGGGATTTCCTTTGTTCAAAATAAGTAGAAGGTCAACTTCCAAAGGTTATGTCAGTATGCCATTTTTACTGTGTGGTCAGTCATCTGATAGTTTTTATGCATTCTGTCTGTTTGTCCATCTGTGGCACTTTCTTTTTTTGCTTATTTGTCAGGAACCAGAGGCTTAAATTCAAAGCTTCACTAGGAAGAGTAGATTCACGTGTTTTCTGACTGTTTCAGTTGGATGATTTTCACAGTCATGGTTATGGCCCTCTCCCTGTAAAATAGAACAGTATTGTTTCAACGCTGTTTCTTACGAACCAATGGTTTGAATTCAACCAAACTTTATGTACAGATTCACTAGCAAGGGTAGATGTGCATACTGCAGGGATGATTCAATATAAATGGATAAAAAACAATACCAAAATAAGCCAGGACAACGTGTACATGTATTAGGGATGTACATGTATCCATTGGTGCCCTTAATATACTTAATCAGTAATTGCCTGTCAAAACAAAGACCTATTCCTGATTTAAAAAAAAAATGTCTTTGTCTGGGTATAAATTTTGGTCATTGTTAAACTTTTTTAAATTTGTTTCTTTCAGCACTTTTCCTCTAAAGTAAATCTTGAATTCCTTGTTTTGGTCCAAAACAGACATTTTTCCTGATCAGAACAATAACCCCATTCCAAAAAGGTTGAGAAGAATCCATGCCTACTAAGTGCTTGCAAATTCATAATCTTCTATAAACAGTCTATAAGCTAAAAGGAAAAGCCAATACTTCCATAAATGCCGGCTTTGACATCTATATCTTTGACAAATCATAACAATAACCCTAAAATAATAGCTTGAGATCAATTAATTATGATGTCATAAAGAATCATGATGTAAGCAGTTGACCACTGACAAAACCTGTCAGACAGCTAGACATCTGTCCCAGTTAATTAAGCTCATTGAATTTCTTAAAATTTGCATCATACAACTTTTACTTGTTGTATCGATAATTAGAACACAACAACCTAAACACAGAACAAATCCTGACATTTTTTTGTCCCTTCAGTTTTTCCAGGAATAAAAGCATCTCTGTATTAGCAATGATACAACAACAAAAATGTGATTCTGCAAAGGCATTATCGGGTCTGATACCATTTTGATGAATTGCAAGTTTACTGTCCCAACAAAATTTTATTTTTGTTATAGAGTGAAGTTGGCAGTAAACAGTGATACAGAGGAAGCAGTGGCTGTGAAGATCATTAACCTTGAGAGGATACCGCAAGCTGAGGAAAATGTGAAAAAGGAGGTTGGTCTTTTAAGTGACATTCCATACTTCCAGCATAAGTACTGATTTGAACCCAGGAAGTGGTCATTGAGTAGTAGAAATATAAGTTGTAAGAACATGTTTCCCAGTCAATTTAATATGAACAGGTTGAACAAAATAAACTTAAAAAACTACCATAAGCATGAACTTTTTTCATTTTCAGCATTAGAAAGTTGTCCTAATTAGCATTTTAGAGAATACCATTTTATGACTCAATAGATGAATCTTGGGGATGAAATTCTTTTTATATAATTTGTGTTGTTTGATTGATTTTGTTTGACTGATCATAAACTTTATAATTATTGATATTTTTTAATAAATCACTGTACAGGTATGTGTACATAAGATGCTGAACCATGAGAGTATCATAAAGTTCTACGGTTTCCGCAAAGATGGAAAGATCCAGTACATCTTCCTGGAGTATGCAAGTGGAGGAGAACTCTTTGATAGAATAGGTTTGTAGATTATGAAAAATAACTGATAATGTATGGAAGAAAATATGTTAAAAATGTTAACTCAGGGCATAAAGTCACTAAGAAAGTGTTGATTTGTAATAAATTGCTATCCATCCAAAAATTGTACATCAACTATCAACATGAAGACAAATGAATTTAGTTTAACAGTTGTACCACTTCTAAAAGTTTTTAGTTTAAACATTTATTTTTCATTCATTGGGAAGCAAGTTTTTGCAACTTGTATTAATCAGTTTTGATGACTGCTCTCCGAGTTCTTATGCCTAAAATGTGTGATGTGGAAAGACACTGGAAACTCTCACCTGTGTCGGGATTCGATCAAATAACCTCCAGATAAGAGTCTAGAGCTCTAACCTTTTGACCTCTGCTTCTCCACATTAGAGACACAAAGTTTGACTGACCCCTTGGCATTGGGTAATGGTTTCTTTAAATTCTGAAGGAAATGTACTTCTCTGAATTATAGGGTATGCCTGATCAAGTTCAATTCTGTATATGAGATTATTTTTCTGTGCTTTATAGAGCCAGATATTGGGATGGCTGAGGTAGATGCCAGCAGATACTTCAAACAACTTATATCTGGAGTGGTGAGTAGGCATTTTGGTAATTGTTTTCATAAAGCAGTTTTTGGAAGATAAAAAAAGATGGTGAAAGATCAGATTTATGAAAATGTTGAAAAATTGAAACTAAAAGTTTGATAACCAATAAACTGTCTGCATTACTGTTTCCACGTCTTTCAAAAGACACGGGGAAGGCTGAAAGATATATATGAATATTACAAATAGAAATTCTTTTTTAAGCAGTCTGGGAAACAAATAGTTTTTTGTTGATTTTTGTTTTCTTTTTTTGTATGAAGTTGTTTATTATTAAAAAAAGAATTGAAGATTTTTTTCTTTTTACAGGAGTATTTACATTCAAGAGGTGTTACTCACAGGGACTTGAAACCAGAAAATCTCCTTCTTGATGACTTTGGTAAGAATGCTACATTAACACTTATGGAACTTAAACTATTGATGATGGCTGTATTTCAGATTTCTATGCTGCATGTTAAGGAACATTTTAACCTCAAAAAAAAAAAAAAATCAGATTTGTAGTATAAAAGTGTAAGCAAGAGTTATGAAATCATAATTGAACTTCTAATGTGAAAATTTTAGATTTGGTTTCAAAGTTCAGAATAAGAATTAAAAAAGTAAAATGCTGTGATAAGCGGAGTGGTACCGCAGGGATAAAACATAGACATCTTTGATACAGTTGATATACTTCATACAGTAGAGCCTCGCCCAATATCATATAGCAATTGAAACTTTGTAAGGTGGTAAGGAATTAAACGTTTTTTGACTGATCTATTCAATGATGTGAAATGTGTTATTTACTTAGTTAACTCCTGGTGTATTTATTTTGCATAATACTGTTGGCAAAGAAACAACATTTTTAACAACCAGCATTCCAACAGTCTTATTAAATTATGGAAAATGCTGTAGCCTCTGTGCTATCGAGGCACACTTAACAATCATGCTTTCTTATTGCAGACAACCTGAAGATCTCAGACTTTGGTCTTTCAACAGTATTTCGGTACCAGGGTAGGGAGAGATTGTTAGAAAAGTGTTGTGGAACTGTGCCATATGTAGCCCCAGAAGTGATCAGTCGTAAGCCGTATCATGCTGAACCGGCTGACATCTGGTCTTGTGGAATTATTCTGGTTGCCATGTTAGCTGGAGGTATAGAAATATAAAAGAAATTTAATGAGATAATTAAATGTTTATGTATAGGCTGGTTTTATTCTTTGCAGAGGAGCAGTTTAATATGGAAAATAATATTTAAAAGCTCATGAAAAATGTTCACTTGGGTGTTATATCACATGTAATTCCAGAAACAAAATTGCAATATTAATCTGCATGTGAAATTGTGCACCTGGGTACTTTGATATGAATTGATCCTGTCTTTGTTAAGTTATTGCCCTTGGTATAACAAAATTCAAATTACTATTTATGCTGTGGTATGTATAATTATAATATTTGCATTTTGTGCTCCCAAAGGTGGGCATATTCATAATGCACCATCTGTGTGTTTGTCCTTCGGTGTTTTCATGTCCAGTCTGTTACTTTGCTGTGCATGAAAGGATTCTCCTAAAATATGGCACAAGTGTTCAGCACATTAAGACTTCATGTCACATGCAACACCCATGTCCCTTCCTAAAATATCAAGGTCACAGACTTCAAAGGTAATTCTTATATATGCACACATTCATTTCCAGACTGTTATTCTCGTATGCATGAAAGGATTTTGAAATAACTTGGCACAAGCTTTCAGGGCATCAAGATGACATGACAAGTGAAAATCCCTAATCCCTACCTCAAATGTCAGGGTCACACTTAAAGTTTAGATTAACAAAATCCTGTGTCTATGTATATGCACTCATTTGTGTCCATACTCAAATTCTCTTATGCGTTGAAGAATTCTAGAATAACTTGGCACAAGTGTTTGGCACATCAAGATGATCATTGATAAGTTTGGGTTCTATAATATGTAGCGATCTATGCTTAAGGGGCTATGATTTTAATGCTTTCAGCTATAATTTGTTTAGGCAACTTTCTGAAGACCAGTGGCAAGCATGTTGAAAATACAGAGTAGGCAGGGCTTATCATTTATGTGTATCATATAACATATTGGGAGTTTAGCTTACATTACCTTGATGACATATTGAGTTTTTGCATTCTTGACTTATCTGCCCTTGGGTATACATTTGTATTTTTAGAATTACCGTGGGATGAGCCAACTTACGCCTGCCAGGAATACTGTAATTGGAAAGACTGTAAAATTACACTCAGTCCGTGGAACAAGATCGATACCTTAGCTCTGTGTAAGCTATATGACTGTTTATATGTTTATTGTTGGGATGGTCATGTTTATGCCCCCCATGGAAGATGAGAGGGCATATAGTTTGGCAAATGTCGGTCGATTGGTCGGTAGACACTTTGGTTTCTGATCAATATCTAGAGAACCCTTGAACACACCTTCCTCAGACTTGGTATGTAGATTGGTCATGACTGATAGATGACCCCAACAGTTTTTCAGGTCACCAGGTCAAAGGTCAAGGACACAGTGACCTTGAATAGCAAAATGGTTTCCAATCAACAACTACAGAATGCTTGGTACAGGTTGTTCAAACTTAGTGTAGGTTGGTCATGACCAGTAGATGAACCCTATAGTTTTTTCACATCACCAGACCAAAGATCAAAGTCACAGTGACCATGTATAGCAAAACGGTTTCCGATAATAACTAAAGAACTAAAGAACACTTGGTCCAAGGTTGTTCAGTCTTAATATGTAGGTTGGTCATGACCAATAGATGACCCCTACAATTTCTCAAGTCACCAGGATAAAGGTCAAGGTCACAGGGACCTCGAAGAACAAAACAGTTTCCAATCAATAACTATAGAAGGCTTGGTCAAGGTCACAGTGACCTAAACACTGAAAAGCATTTCTGCTGTATAACTTGGCAACTACTTCCCATACAGACTACAAACTTCTTAGGATAATTGCTATCATTGATTACATGACCCCTCTATTGGGGTAAGTACATAAAAGGTCAAGGTGACAATCAACTAAACAATCTATATTTCTGCACTATAACTTGATAACCAAGCATCACAACATGAACAACTTCTGAAAGTCTGACATTTATACAAATTAAAAAAAACCTAAAATTCAGATATGATAAAGATATGTTAAAAATCAAATATTATAAATCAAAAACAAAAAATTCAAAATTTAAAGCAAATCATTTAACTCCAAAGCCTAAGGTTTCCTCCTTTTTATCACAGATACATCATACAGTACTTAGATAAAACGCCCTTCGGGCATATAACTCTACGCCCAGCGGTGCTTTTGTTACATCATTCTGTTGCCTTCCATAAAGGTAACAGCTAATACATCGTATGGCTTGTAGACTTCTATGTCTAGTAAAAGTAACGCTTTTTTATATTTATAATAAAGATTAATGTAATTATTTGACAACTGTGTGGACTGATCAGTTGATGAAAATTATACTGACTGATTCCCAGATCTAGCTGACCCTTTACACTATAATATAACTCATAATATATCTCGTATAAAATCATGTCATTTTATGTTGTCTTAGAAACAAAACGTAAAATGACTTTTCATATTTGCAGTTCCAAAAATGTTACATAGATATGTTATAAATGCTTTGTCACACAAATTTAAGGTCAGTTGCAGCTTTTGACGTAGGACCAGCCGCCATATATCGAGGGCGGAAATTGAATTGACTTTAAAGGTATTCCTGTTTTGATCATTTCAGCATTGTTGCGAAAAGTATTAGTAGAAAATGCCAGTAAAAGACGAAATCTAGAACAGATCAAGAAACACCAGTGGTACAACAAAGCCTTCAACAAAAGCAGAAGTAAGTAATCATGTCTCACCGCTCCTAGTGGTACAGAGACATTTTGAGTTTGTGCTGGCCATGTGTGGAGGGATGTATGTCACAAAGTTTGTGTGTTCAACTCCTTCTGCATGCATGATTTTATTTTGATGAAACCTTGCAGAAGTGTATAGTGCCTGGTGTAGTTGTGCATATTTTCACGATTTTCTGCTTGACTGATTTTTGTAGGAGTTATTGGACTTTTTAGATTTTTATTTCTATCTTTTGTAAGTATAACTCCTCCATTCATCATCAGATTAATGAAACCCTTAAGAAATGTTCAGTACCTAGTGTAGTTGTGCATACTGTATTAGTTTTTTGCTTCACTAATTTTGGTAGTTCTATGTCCGATTTGTGGGGCTGGAAGGGGGGGGGTAATAACATACATTTTTATGCCCCCCATCAAAGATGAGGGGGCATACAGTTTTGCAAATGTCGGTCAGTCCCTCGGTGGACACTTCGTTTCCAATTAAAAACTAGAGAACGCTTTGACCTAGGTTCACCAAACTTGGTATGCTGGTTGGTCATCACCAGTAGATGACTTTGAGGTCATTAGGTCAAAGGTCAAGATCACAGAGACCTTCATCCTAAAAACGGTTTCCCATCAATAACTAGAGAACGCTTTGACCTAGGTTCACCAAACTTGGTATGCTGGTTGGTCATCACCAGTAGATGACCCCTATTGATTTTGAGGTCATTAGGTCAAAGGTTAAGCTGACAGGGACCTTCATCCTAAAATCAGTTTCTGATCAATAACTAGAGAACACTTTGACCTAGGTTCACCAAACTTGGTATGCTGGTTGGTCATCACCAGTAGATGACCCCTATTGATTTTGAGGTCATTAGGTCAAAGGTTAAGCTGACAGGGACCTTCATCCTAAAATCAGTTTCTGATCAATAACTAGAGAACACTTTGACCTAGGTTCACCAAACTTGGTATGCTGGTTGGTCATCACCAGTAGATGACCCCTATTGATTTTGAGGTCATTAGGTCAAACGTCAAGCTCACAGGGAACTTCATCCAAACGGTTTCCAATCAATAACTTAAGAACGCTTTGACCTAGGTTCACCAAACTTGGTATGCTGGTTGGTCATCACCATTAATTACCCCTATTGATTTTGAGGTCATTAGGTCAAAGGTCAAGATCACAGAGACCTTCATCCTAAAAACGGTTTCCCATCAATAACTAGAGAACGCTTTGACCTAGGTTCACCAAACTTGGTATGCTGGTTGGTCATCACCAGTAGATGACCCCTATTGATTTTGAGGTCATTAGGTCAAAGGTTAAGCTGACAGGGACCTTCATCCTAAAATCAGTTTCTGATCAATAACTAGAGAACACTTTGACCTAGGTTCACCAAACTTGGTATGCTGGTTGGTCATCACCAGTAGATGACCCCTATTGATTTTGAGGTCATTAGGTCAAAGGTTAAGCTGACAGGGACCTTCATCCTAAAATCAGTTTCTGATCAATAACTAGAGAACACTTTGACCTAGGTTCACCAAACTTGGTATGCTGGTTGGTCATCACCAGTAGATGACCCCTATTGATTTTGAGGTCATTAGGTCAAACGTCAAGCTCACAGGGAACTTCATCCAAACGGTTTCCAATCAATAACTTAAGAACGCTTTGACCTAGGTTCACCAAACTTGGTATGCTGGTTGGTCATCACCATTAATTACCCCTATTGATTTTGAGGTCATTAGGTCAAATGTCAAGCTCACAGGGACCGTCATCCTAATAAAGGTTTCCGATCAATAACTAGAGAACGCTTTGACCTAGGTTCACCAATCTTGGTATGCTGGTTGGTCATCACCAGTAGATGACCCCTATTGACTTTGAGGTCAAAGGTCAAGCTCAAATGGACCTTCATTCTAAAAACGGTTTCCGATCAATAACTAGAGAACGCTTTGACCTAGGTTCACCAAACTTGGTGTGCTGGTTGGTCATCACCAGTAGATGACCCCTATTGATTTTGAGGTTATTAGGTCAAAGATCAAGCTCACAGGGACCTTCATCCTAAAAACGGTTTCCGATCAATAACTAGAGAATGCTTTGACCTAGGTTCACCAAACTTGGTATGCTGGTTGGTCATCACCAGTAGATGACTTTGAGGTCATTAGGTCAAAGGTCAAGATCACAGAGACTTTCATCCTAAATATGGTTTCCGATCAATAACTAGAGAACGCTTTGACCTAGGTTCACCAATCTTGGTATGCTGGATGGTCATCGCCAGTAGATGACCCCTATTGATTTTGAGGTCATTAGGTCAAAGGTCAAGGCCACAGGGACCCTGATCCTAAAAACGGTTTCTGATCAGTTACTAGAGAACGCTTTGGCCCAACCACAAGCAATAAGATGCTGCTGGGGGGCATGTATGTTTTACAAACATTTCTTGTTCTTCCTGGAAAACAGCATCTAGTTAATACTTATATTAACAGCACAAATTTTAGCTCACTTGAGGCAAAGGTGAAGGTCCTGCATTGGCCTTGTTGTTTAGTTGTTGTTTAAAGCAGTAATACACAGGTGAGGGATATTTGGCAGTGATGGCCCTCTTGTTAAGTAAGTGGGAGTGATTCAGGTGTTAAACAAATTTGAAATATTGCATAAACATCATATTATATGAATTATGTTGTTCGGCAATCTGAACACCAAAATTTTAACAATATTGATTTTCATTTAGTTCAAGAGTATGCAATAAAAAGATTATTTTACTTAGCATTGTGGTATATGCACTTGTTCTCAGCACAGAGATACAGTTTTACACTCCTGTAGTCAGGCAGTATCATCAAAGGAATAACTTATGCATGTATCTCTGATGAAGATAATCTTGAATTTTGAACAAAGGCGAGAGCTAATTAGCCAATTAATTACAAAACTGAGTACACTGAAAGCTGTGCTTTAATGAACAAAGGCAAGAGCTAATTAGCCAACTAATTACAAAACTGAGTACACTGAAAGCTGTGCTTTAATGAATCAAGATGTATGTTTGCTATAGAGTTTAGCTAGACTTTGTATATTGCATCTTGCGTAGGACAGAGGATGGGCATGAGGCACCAGAGCACTATGTCACAGGTGCAGGTGTATGTCACAGGTGCAGGTGTATGTCGCAGGAGTGATCCAGGAATATGACTGCTAACTCAACAAACCTCTCTTTGGTGAATATACAGGGGAAATCTCATGGAAGCAGTCAAAGAAAGTAATTGATTCGAGTCATAAGACTGTGTTTTTCCCTGTATTTAATTTATGATAAGTTTAAAACTGTTAGATATGGTTTAACTTAAAATACATTTTGCCACATTTGCAGCTGATGGCTATTGTTAGATTTCCTGTTATCTGAAATATTGTTTTCTCTATAATTTCTCCTTATTTCAGGTTTAGGACGCTATCCTTCAAGTTCCCCTACTAACTCCCCTGCAGGGACTGGGCCCTTCAAAAGAATGTGCTCGGGAGCTGGCATGTCACCAACCAGTATAGAACCAGAAAGGTAAATCAGAGGCAGAAGAATAAAAAGGATGTTGTAATATAACAGATTTCAGGGCTAAAGGGCTTACGTACAATTAGTGTCAGAAGTTGTATTCTCCTGTTATAGTAGTAAGCCTCTGTTAAAAGGTACCACCAGCAGTTCTTTAAAAAAGTGGTCTTAATTTAGGGGTGGTCAAAACAGTGGATTTCCAGATCCATGATCGAAAAAAGATAACTGTTAACTGTAAAAAAATTTGTATTACATTTCTCCACTTTAGAAAATTAAAAGGGCAGTAATTCTCATTTTGGAACCTCTGATACTCCAATGATGTATCACCAATGCATATTTGCTACAAACAAGTTGGTACAAGTTCAAAAGAACAATAGACATAATGCTGCAAGTATTCATTAATCAAGTGTCATTATAATTTTACAACTAACTTCAAAACGATAATCTTGAAAATTATCAACAGTAGTCACAGCGTCATTAATAACATAAAGCATCATTATAATGAAATGGTTGTCATAATCTGGAATGAAAAAGCATCAAGGGGGGATTGAGTTATTGAAGTATGTGTTAAATGTTGATAAACTGGTTGCAAGATAGTCTTATGAGTTAAGAATAAACGTAATATGTTATCTGGTCCTAAAAAGTGGTCATTTCACAGAACAGCCAGTTGGACACGTTATCTGGTTGTGCAATCATTCAAAATAGCCCCTAAAAAATCTACTTTTTGAAAACTAAGTCACAGTGGGTTGGTTGTATTTTCAGGTTGATCATAGTATGTATGGATCACAATCATCTAATATGACAGATAATTGTTGAAAGAAGTTTAATCTGGGAGTCATGTGAAATGTACAGAATTTGAAATTACATTCTTGTTATTGAAATCTTATGTGGAAAAATGAAGAGAATAAAAACAAGCAGGAACTTGTCTTGAATAGCCTCAACTCTTTTTTATTTTAACAACCATTTAAGTTCATAATTATTTTTTTTTAAAAAGAAAACCTTTTTTATATAACATACTTTTTTTTTTTCACGTATATTTCAGTGATTTGTCTCGAATATGTAGCTCACAGCCTGAGATGGCCCCTGCAGCTCTAAGATCTCAGACAGACAACCTAACATCTAGCGGTGAGGACCTAGGTCCTGTTATCAGCTTCTCACAGCCCATACACCCTGATCACATGTTACTTTCAAGTCAGTTCCAAGGCACGCCTGGCAGCTCACAGGTAACTTTCAAAGGTGGTCCTTACATGGACTGCATGGCAGTGACCTTTTAAAGGTAGTCATCATATGTAATAATGCATGGCAATGACCTTCGAAGGTGGTCTTTACGTGGACTGCTTTTTTAAGTTACAAAAGATTTTTTTAATGCTGCGGAATTAAGAAACATATGTTGATTTATTCAGATTGTTTGCATTAGAGGTGAATATTTGGTTAGAATTGAAATGATATTTATCATTTAAATTGTGTTGCTGGCATGATCATATGCTTCTTTAGTTTGATGATAGCACTGTTATTTTTGTTCAAGACACCAATGCAGAAACTTGTTCGCCGCATGACACGATTCTTTGTGAAGACAGACAAGAATGATACTCTAAAGGAACTGGACCGGGTTGGGGAAGGTCTTGGCTATGCACTGAAGAGAACTAGTCCTGGCATCGTAAGTACATATTTATATTGCCACTAACAGATACTCAAGTATGCTAGGGGCTCAGAGCACCATAACCATTTATGTGAGACAGCAGTACACAGAGAGAGGTAATGTAGTACTGGTACTTATCAGGATCTATCGTTAGTAAGGGGGCGCTAAACTGAATTAAACCAATTTATATTGCTTTTGCTCATTCATTGTGCGCAAACTCAGTATTAAATAACAAAAAGTGGAAATTTTTTGCGTTGTCTGATTTTTCGTATTGATACACCACAAGTATAATTTTAATCGACTGATCAGCTCTGTCAGTGATTTTGAACAGAAAAGACGTTGATGTAGCATTTAATTAGACAACAATTTCCTAAAGTACTTCCTACTCTGTTACGTTTTTGACTAAATTCTGTCTAAATCTACAGATTGAAAACAATTTCCTTCTTGCATATAGTATTAAATTTATAGTACAAAACTGGTAGGAACATACACTGTGAAACAGTAGAGCTGATGTTGTTTCTCAATAAAATTAATATTTCTTAATGTTGGTAAATATCAAATGATATATCAGATACTGGACAACTTGTATTAATACAAATATTAAATTGATCATTTTGATTGATTCTCAACCCTACATGAAGTTTATTTTCTTATAAAGACTTTTTGTCATGGACAACAGTACTTGCATAGAATTGAAATTGGTAACAATTTGATTGGTTTAAATTTCAGACAACAGTAACATCTAAAGACAAGCGAGGAATGCCCCTTGTGTTTAAGGCTTGCCTTATGGAGATGGGAGAAGATCTGTTGCTGGACTTCAGATTATCCAAGGTATCTATTTTTTGAGTCATTCTATGAGAAAACAAGGTCTTACGACTTGCTGTGTCAAAACCAAACCTACAGCTTTTATGAACTTTTGAGATGTCATTCTTCACACTAACCAAGTTCTATTTTGATAGTACTGAGTGTGTATGATTTTAAGATGAGCTTGTTCCTATTTTGTCAAAGAAAATATATGACCTAAGCACTTTTATGGTCTGAAAAACACATATACCATAGAAACAAAAAGTTCCTAGAAAAGTACATTATTAGGGTCAATTAATGGATAGTCATTCCATATCCTTTGGTCAAAAAGAGCTGATAAATAAATGTTTGAAACAGTCATATTCACATATTCTTACAAGGTTTGATATGAAGTCATCATTAATGCTGACACTGTATATTACAGGGTGATGGTTTAGAGTTCAAGCGGCAATTTATCAAAGTGAAAAACCAGATGAAGAAAATAAGTAGTAAAGTTCCACCACTGTATCCACTTGTGCCATCACAACAGCCAGTGTGACCTTCACCTTCACTCATAGCAACCATGGTCACCTTCATTCATTGCAGTTGTGACTGTCACAAAGCATGTTCATAATAGATTTTCTTTTTACAATTAATAGACATTATAAACCTTGTGTTAATACATTGCTATTATGATATCACCTAGGATTTTTCAGACAGTGTTACCTTGTAATATTCATTTACAGTCCTTGAGACCTTCATGACTTCAACTTACCACAGGTGATCTTCATCTGATAGAAGGTATTGTGACCTTCACCATTTTTTACCTTCACCCGAGTCATGGTGTTGTAGTGGCCATCACCTGATGAAACTATCGTGACCTTCATCTGAATTGTGACTTTCTCCTTAATGATACCAGTGTTACTGTGACCTTGCTTCATTTTTTTATCATCACTTCAGTTCTTATTAAAAATTGTGAAATCTACCTTGATCCAAAACACTAGCGTATTTAGCTTGATAAACTTGACTTGACTTCAGTTTGTCAGCCTGTTAATGTGTTTTAAAACTGCATTTTTTTTTTCATATATTTGTAGACACAGTCTTATGTTCATCTTCTTAATTCCATTTTGTTACTTGAATTCTTAGTATGTGCTCTTGGGATGAACTTTCACAGATTTATATTAACTTTTGACTTTACAATTTATACAGTGTAATTACAGCATACCTGCGTAGTTTTGTCGGCTCCTTGTGCGAAGTTTTGGAAAATTGCTGGATTAAACTTACAGGAGTAATTAAAACAAAAGAGTAGGCATATTGATTGTAAGTCCTGTTTGGATGTTTGTTTAATAGAATAATGACTGGTTTTGTAAAGGCAAATGTGTTGGTGATCAGAAGAATTTTTCTGTGATTCACCATCATGTTTTCCAACTTTTTATGCTCCTGAAGGGAGGCATATAGTAATTGCACCGTCTGTCCATCCGTCCATCTGTCCAGTAAAATCTTGTGTTCGCTTCATTTCCAAAACCACTTTGAGGATTTCATTGAAACTTAAAAGAAGTGTTTGTCACCAAACCTAGTTGTGCATATCCTCGGGAGATTCCACTTGATTTATTTTTGGCAGAGTTATGGGCACCTAGTCATTTTTTTTACTCTAACTTCTATATTAAAGTCTTTTCCACATTCATCTACAAAAATGCTTGGAGGATTTCATTGAAACTTCACAATGTTTGTCACCAAGCCTAGTTTTGCATATTGTCAGGAGTTACTGCTTGGATTATTTTTGGCAGAGTTATGGGCACCTAGTCATTTTTTAGTCTAACTTTTATATTAAAATTTTCTCCACACTTAATTTCCAAAACCGCATGGAGGGTTTCATTGAAACTACACAGGAATGTTTCTCACCAAACCTAGCTATGCATATCGTCAGGAGTTTCTGATCAGATTATATTTGGCAGTGTTATGGGCCCTTAATCATTTTTTACTATAACTTCTATATTAAAATCTTGTCCAAGCTACATCTCCAAAACTGCTTGGGGTATTTTATTGAAACAAGAATGTTTGTCACCAAGCCTTGTTATATATAAAACATCAGTAGGGGTTGGGAATAAAACAATATTGTTCGTATTCAAGGCCAAACTCACAGCTTTCTGTTTCATTGAATAATTATGTCTTCAACCTTCATATAAAAATCTGAAGCAGAAAAACATTACTATACCATTTACCTTCAGTTCATGCTCTATTTTTTGTCTGATCTCTTTTCCACAGCCATATTCAGTTATATATTTACACCAGTTTCATTTCAGAGCTACATTTCGGGGGCATATGTCAATTTCCAGTGACAGCTATTGTTTATTTGTTAATTGAAAATGTTGGTTACTACACGGTTAGGTGACTGCATGTAAAGTGCTTAAGTACAACATCTGTTGTTCGGTTAGTTGTGTTGTGGATATAACTGCTAATTGTTTATACATAATATATAATGTTGTTTTTTGTACCTTTTTTTTTTTTAGGCACCTTTTTATGCCCCCGGAGGGAGGGCATATTGTGTTTGGTCTGTCTGTCTGTGTGTTTGTTCGTTTGTCACAAAACTTTAACCTTTTTGAGGCCCTGCCGGGGACATGGCAATCATTCGAACATAGTGCTGGTTTATACTAAAATTAATAATTATCATATTTAACTAGAATTTAACTGGTGGTTGGCTACACTATATTTGCCAGAATTTAACCATATTACAAAGGTGCTATCTTGCTGTTAAAAAGTAATTTCATTTTGTATTAAGTTCTGTTGTGTGATTTGTATGCTTGGAGTAGCACTTGTTTAAATGTATCTGAAATGGTATTTTTTTATATACATGTATATAATAAAAGGCAAACTAAAGGCTTAATGTTATCTCTCGGTGGTATTTTAAAACTCAGCAGATTCATATAGACTGGGAGTATAGTAGTGGTGTGTCGAATAAAAAATGCTTAGCTAAACTGCCTGTCTGACATGACCGACTGATAGAAGGCATTAAATTCAAACCAAATAAAAGTTACCTGGCCATATCTATTTTGTGGATGAAATTAATGAATGACATTGCAAAATCCATCTTGATAATTTATACTCTAATTTCAGCTCTATTCAAACTTTTTGATATTGTACTTAACACTCAAAAAGAAATCAGTTACTATACTTAAAAACTCTTCTGAATTAGTTGGATGTTTATTTTTAGTTTGTCTTTGTTGGTGGTGGTGGTGGGGGGGGGGGGGGGGGGGGGGGGGTGATTTGAATAGTGCATTGTACACCGTCAACTATTTAATTAAAACAACATCTCCTAAACCACAAGGCGAAAGTTGATTAAATTTGGCAGAAATGTTGATTGCATAAAGCCCAACCAAAGATGTTCAAAGAATTCTGTTCCATTCAGAACTATGGTTGCTGATTTTGTTTAATCTTGTCAAAAACCACTAGGTCTATAGCCCTAAATTTTGTGTGTCACATTCTCAAGTGGATATTTACCAAGTGTTTTCAAATTGTGTCCCTAACTGTTTTACAAAGAAATGGAGAATAACCAGTTTTACATGACTTATATAGACAAACTTCAAAAATCTTGTCAGAAATCTCAAGGATGAGACTTTTAAAATTTTATGTGTAGAATTATCTAGCAGACATCAGTCATGCTTGTTCAAATTAAGTCCACTAGTGGCCCCACCTGTTTTACATAGAAATATAGAGAAAAACCTTTAACATTCTTCTTGTATGAAAACACATGACCCAGAGTTCTTTAACTTGGCCAGAAACATTGGCTGATGGACCTCTACAAGATTGTTTAAACTTTGCCTATTGGGTCTTTTTTGGCCCCTTCCCTTAGTCAGCTGTTTTTTCATAGACTTATGTAGCGAAACACTCATCTTGTCAACAATTTAAGGCTGAGACTTAATATTTGGTGTGTGGCATTATCTTGTGGTTCTGTATCAAGTTTGTTCAAATTATTTCCCTTGGATCACCTCTTCTAATATTGTTCAAACTTTTCCTTTTTTTAAATATGGTAATTAATACATTACATGGCATCCTGACTTCTTGAGCCCTTTAAAGGCCCTATTTCTTCTTCTGATCAGTCTCTTGACATGTTGATAGACCCAGGGAATGTGATCCCTAATTGATGATTTTTTTCAGTGAGGGTGTTTAGAGTATTTGGGAAATTTTTCCATAACTCCTCTATATATAGTGCGGAGTATTTATTATTTTTCTGCACAAGCTGATCATAGCCATTTAAAGATTGCTCGATGGCCTGCTAGTGTGTTTTTATAGCTTACCTGACCCGTAGACTCATGGTGAGCTATTAGGATCGATCAATGTCCGTCGGACGTCCTCACTTAGTTTGTTAACATTCTAGTGGTCACATTTTTGCCTCAATTGTCATGCAACTTAGTCAGGGTGTTTTTCCAAGTAATTACTTGTACGAGTTCCCACATGGGTTATCTGGGATGAAAAACTAGGTCACATGGCCCAAAAATAGAAAAGCCTTGTTAACACTCTAGAGGCTACTTTTTCAGTCCAAATATCCTGGAAATTTGTCAGAAAGGTTGTTCCACTAATTTCTACCTCAGTTTTGAATATGGGTCATCTGGGGTCAAAAAGTAGGTCACAGAGCGCAAATATGGAAAAACAGTCATACTCAATTAGGTGAGCGATATATGGCCATCATGGTCCTCTTGTTTATAGAGGGGAATCAAACTAGGCTTTTGGTAACATCTCTTGATTTTCACTTCGACAATGTGATGCCTGAAAGGACATTGACCTGTTTAACTAGAGTAGGCTTGGTGGTAAGAAATAGATCAAGGATTTTGTTTCCTCGAGTGGGGAGGTTGACTATTTGGGTGAGGTTGGTATCGTTGAAAGTTCCTATGACTTGTCTGTAGAAGGGTGTTTAGAAGACGAGGATGGACTGGCGGTGTCCGAATTGAACTCGAAGTTGAGCGCTTTAAGGCCATGATGGCCCTCCTGTTGACACCTACGGGACTATATTTCAGATCCTTTTAATCATAAAGTAAATTATTGTTAAATGATTAATCCTACGAGTAGGCCATGTTGAGACGCATGTCCGAGTCTGTTTGTCTGTCGTATTTATTAACTGTTAGTATTGCTTTCCCGTTTGACCGACGCCCACAGAAGAGTAGAGTTATTTTAGGTTGAGGGGATAGTGCAGGATACAGAAAGCATTACATTCCAGAGACAGACCTGGTTCTTCTATGTGCTTGGTATATAGCACCGATACATGGGAGCTCAGTATAATGTCTCTTCAGAAAGACAATAGTGGTGTAAGTTGAGGAGCGGTGGATCGAACTCGCGACCCCTGTGTATTTCCACCGGAGACTGATCCTCCCCATCTCTTAGAGATAAGTTTGCTTCCGTTATATACCACAACTACTTAAATGGCTTCTGCGTAAAGAATTCGCATTTGGCAGGCCTGCCGGGTTTATGTTTCACCAATGTCTGGCGTGATGGATTTTTTTATACCTTTAACCACATCATATAGTTTAATGGGATTAGTTTAAGAGTAGCCTTGAGCTGAGACAAAAAGAAAATTCTTGATGGGCAGTTCTTTTTAACCCGCACCACAATTAGTTGTGGAGATGTTTGTACCTCCATGTTTAAACCGAGTCTTGCCATTTGAAAAGGCAAGTTTGCAGCTAAATCTTATGCAGTCTTTCAGAGACCAGATTAGACCGACATGACTGGAAATACGCATCTGCGAGTGAATCGTTAGCTCAGAAACTTTTTGAAACCTGTCTATTGCGATGGAACAGTGTTTTATCATAGAACATGATTGGTCTTTAATGGTATCAAACAAAAAGAATACAAATAGATCTAAACGTAATTAAATAAATGTTCATATAAGATAGTTTGATTGTAAATTCTGAATTTCCCAAAGCCGTCTTGTAGCCAGTATTGCAGTAACACAACGAACGAAAGTGTTTGCTCTCAAAGATTTATTATTTTCTAAAGATTTTTTTAAGTACAAGTAAACTTTATCTGTCGAACATATCATTTAGTTTAAACTTAATTATTTTAGATCGATTTGGAAGCAGGTTCTTGCAAATAATATTAATACTTCACAATGACTGCTTCTTTGGTTCAAAACAGTACTCACGCCGAAAGTGAGGAATGCAGAAAGTTACTGTTGACTCTCACCCCAGTTGGGATTTGAACCAGCAATCTTTGGATTGGGAATGCGGTGCTCTAACCTCTCGACCACTGCTCCTCATTTCAATTCATAATACTATTTCACGTATTTCTTAATCGGAAAAGAAAATACTCTCACTTTCGATACAAAAATCCTCTTACTTTCAAACGGTTTTCTCCTGCATGTTGTTGAAACACTCTGCTTACATTAAGCTATGTATGAAACATAATCAAAATTTCCAATCGTAACAACTCGGCCTTTTCCGACAACTTCGTAAAAAGACTTATTGAAGTCGCCCGAGGTGTTCCGAATGCAAAAAGAAACCATAGGAGTGTGTCGATTGTATATCCTTAGAAAAACGTTTTTTGCTACATTAGCCTATAACTGAAAAAGTGAAACATATTTTGAAACTGTTTCATAAGTCTGTCAACAGCACTCCCTTGCTGTTATAATGTTATGAGGCATAGAATTACAACTCTGAATGCTTTATATTTCAAGCATAAAGGAGAGTCATATTCGGTAATGATAAAAGAGGTTTGACTTAAGCTCTCGTGGTATAAAAATAATATAGAATGTAAAAGTCAGCTTGATTTCATTTTTTCTGTTTTGTTGGAAGCCCATGTTCGATCCATCCCATTGTACTTTATTTACCATATACGGAATATGTACCAGGGTTGACAGAGGATGTAGGAAAGGTATACAGTCCAGAATGCATGAGTCACACCGGAACTTATATGAAACGGCTGCTTGGTCTAATTTATAGACTCGGCAAACGAAACTAACAACACAAAAATAAATTTGAATATAAATGTGTAAACTGATCCGAAACCAAATACATTTTATAAATTTACTTTTTACAAATTCTGACAGCTACTTTAAGAAATTTGAACTATTCTTAAACAATCGAGAAAGAATAAAGTTCTAGTATTTTTCGAAAATTTATCTGCCTAGCAAGAACTAGGGTTTTATAAAACGACAGCGACAGGGCATCTTCCGTAAAATACATATCAGGGTGCTCCATATTTTAAGAAATTAGTCCTAAATGTATTCTTGAATAATATAAAATACACCACTGAATTGCGACGCACGTGACCTCAAAATATTTTTTTTTTTCACTTTCATAAGGGATTTAATAAAATTTATTCTTTTAGCAGTCCCCGAAACAGGGACTTCGGTGTCACATCACTGATATACAAATACGCTTTCAAAATGAAGATATTTATAATATTTATAAATAACAGTTGAGCAGAGAATGTTTCGAACATGTGAAGCTTGCCAAACTGGACATAAGAACATTTAAAAAAAAATTAAAACGTCGGTACTTATTTGTATCCTAATGAGCCGAAGTTAAAATTAAGCTTCCATCTCTCAAATTCACTAGGTACATGTACCTAATGAAACTTCTTACAACCTGAGCGTACGCAGGACACTTTCAAATATAAACACCATCTTATGCCAATACAGGGACTTTATATTACCATTTACAGCGCAAAGTAGAGCTTCATGCGCATGCGCAATTTCGGAACACTTAAGATACGTTATCTCAAATAAGAGGAGTCTATACAAACATATACCAATATGTGATTTGTATTGAGTTCATTAAGTAAATATTTTGATTTGATGAGTCATTTCAAAATACATGATGACTTTTGTTAAGTACAAAGTTACCTCAGTATTTTGAGTTAAAACTATCACAGTCATAACAACATTAACACTCTGGTGATATTGAAACGTGGTATGAAATCAAATAAATTTGTATTCCCAAGCGAATTGCATTCTTTTATTTGCAGTTACATTTACAGGTGATAATACATAAAGTTTCATTCTTTCACTTAGTTAAGCTTGGAAATACTAAAGGATTTTTCATTTCAATGTGTCTTTAGTTATACTTCCACTTTATCATAAGACATGTTCTAGAAGATAGGAGAAATCTTTCTCAGAGAACTTTAAAACATTATAAAATAGCTTGGCCTCGATAGCTAGTTGATAAAGGTAAGAGTTTTGTCCTGGATTCGAATCCTAGCCGATGCACGAGGTGCTCACTTTGGAAAAGCCAACCGAGGCACATAGGTCACCCAGCTGTAAATGTGTACCCAGCTGTAAATGTGTACCAAAAATTAATCTCACTGGTTTTTCTCCCATCTGATCTCCAACACAATATAATGTAATAAAGTAAGCAGTCCAACCTAAAGAAATTAGTATTATTTTTAAAAAATATAATGACGAGAATGTGAGGCATGTCCACCATAGCTCGTCAACACCGTGCTGCTACAAAATAAAATATTTCATAGTTTTCTATTTCCTGTCCATATTGTCAGACGCTAATAAAAATGTCTTAAATATTTAAGTACCTTACAGGTCCCACAAGTTCGAAAGGCATATGAAAGTAAAGAAAAAATAACATTTAGATACATGGCATCTGTTTTATAATTCTACCAACTCTAGAAAAAAAAACACAATGGAAAGAGTTTAAAACATGGGAAGGGAGATAATGCACTGTACTTTCTATTATTATTATTATTATTTTAAATCTATTTGGCTCACGCTTTAAAGTTTTAATAACGCCCATTAACAAAAATATAACATTATCGCCGATTAAAGTTTGTGTTGCCGTCATGTATGTATAACCGTGTTATTTTCCCGCCCTTTGAAACCTTTTTTTTTCCGGACTGGATTCAGATGCAATGTCATGCCATGTATTTAATGTTATTGGTGTAATTCCCTTTCGCCCACTTTACTCGTTGTTGAACATATTATACTTTTTTTGTAAATATTATACAAAAGTCGATCGGCTATAAAAGCTCTTCAGAGCTTATGTTTAATTGCTAATTGTTTAATTGTTAACTATGAACTGCCGACGTAAAATATCATATCTTTTATTATATTAATAAGTTTTTCAAGGTGCCTCTGTTTTATTCTTCAGACCTTAGGCCAGCGTGACATCAATTTACTGAGACTTATGTTTTGGTTGTTTATGACAAACTGTAATTGGTAAACTGCAACAAAAAGGGGAAAACGACGGAAGCGAGGTCCTCGTGAGTGGCTTTGTGCATGTCACTGCTAGCCATGTTTCCCCCAGATGATTTATGTAGTTTTACCTGATTGTTACAATCTTGTTTGTGCAGCGAGGATCAGTCGGAAACTCTTGAAACAGTATCTAAAATACTTTAGTTATTTTTTTAACAAAAACTCAGTTTCGTTCAATGCATCCTAACAAAATTGTAGGAAAAAGCATCGTTACTCCAGCAAGGCATAAAATATTGTAGTTTTCGAGCATTAATCTGCTAATTTGCAGAAAAACGTGTGCATGAATGCACAACATAAAGTAGGTCGAATAACAGCTGCATAGATAAGTAAATACCTACGTGAATATATAATCGTTTTCAGAAAACGCTAACTGTGGCAAGCTGTGATTAAAAAACATTCAAGATTTTACACCGTGACCTATGTTTTGAGTATATACAATGATGTACATGTTGTGTATACGAATATTGAAGTGGCATATTGATATGATTTCAAACACTACCCTATTTTTGTAAGAGATAATGTTGGCAAAATACATTTTTGTCAATGTAAACTCAACCCCTTTGTCAGTGGTAAAAGGAAAATGAAAAGTATCAGCAATCCGGGAGAAAAAAACCTAACAATTCCTGTCACATTTCGGTAGATTCCTATTTTTGCCGTTACAATAATTAAAGGAGCTCGTTCGTATGTTTGGATGGAGTTTTTAAAAGTGGTATACATTTGTACCCAAAACGATCTTTGTTACAGAGTGGAATAATTCTGAAACAACCTGCCGAGTCAGTAATTTATCCAGTTGTCGTTATATAGTTGCATACTTAACCCTTCTCCTGGTGGCGGCAATTGCCTTTGCGACTAGTGCAGACTGGCTATTCAGCTATTCAGTCGGTAAATTTTCAATAAGCACCCCTGTAAATAATTAATGGATCTGTACAAATTGAAAGATGGACAAGTCCATATAAGATATTAAAGGCTAAGCCGGGTTAATGGTAGATGATGTTAAACAATACTCGCCTGTACTACATTGAGTTCATTGTCAAAAACCACAGTTTTCAAAGGCACTTCACAATGCCAAACATGACCGTCGTAAGGAAATACGAAAAGGACGGACAAACAGACGGAAGGGCAGTTGTATAACTCTAAGTCCTCACCAACATATTTTTGATATTTTGTGGACATCATAGTTTATTCAAATCTTTCTGTGTATTTGATCGAGTCAGCAACCAGGGATTTTCAGTAACTTTCAATTTGATTTCAACGTCATTTTCGAGCTGTCAGAAACCACACTGAAATACAATCAAATGAGACGCGAGAAAAAGGCATGTTTACGATAAATCTCACTTGTAAGAATTTTAAACAAAATAACTACTCCCGTAGCTGCGCTCTTTTAAATACTTACTTTAATGAAATCAAATATGTGTTTAACCTACATTATTAAGTTGAATAGATGATACATACAAAATATGCATCATAGTTCAATCCGCCCGTTCCTGTATTCTTTATCAAATCAGCGATTTACCTAGTGTCTCCCCTCCCCCATCTTCCCTTGCCCCCGCCCCGCCCCATTTTCTAAATATGCGCATAAGCGAAAGCTCGTTACAGAATTCCTTGTGACGTCAGGTCTGTTCCGCCTACAAAACTCAAAAACATTGGACGATTCACAGACTTATAAATGGGAAAATTAATGGGGGAGGCCAAGGAAGTAAATCTTTACTAATTAATTGTAACTTAAGTCAGATGATCGAACAGGTCATCAGATATTTTCAAGTAAATGTTAACGTCCAGTCAGATCGGAATACCCCAAACAAGCCGAAAGAAAGAGGACTGAACTATAAGTTGGTTAATGTTCACATATTAGAATTTTAAACAACTTGAAATTCAAATATACATTTAGCCTATACTTCAAACTTTCCCGAAATGTTGTTATATTTATCTTACGTAGTCAAATAGATAGATATCGGGGGTTTCCCTACAATAACCGTCATACTTACCGAACATGATCGTGTGGTAGACATTCGGTATTTTTGGAGGATTAAATCCAGGCGAGTGTACGTTGTTTTTTTAAAGTTTTTTTTGCATTTTTTATATATATTTTGGTTTTAAATTTGACAGAATAATTTATCATAACTGTCACCTTTAATTTGCTAATTTAATTGTCATTTGTGGATAAACATGCTGATAAGCTTAAGGTCAAATTGAGGTATTAAAACCGCAGACTACCCGATATGTATACATCAATACGTGCATGTAGTACACTAAATCTCTTGGCGTTTTACTTGCATTTTTACTTCTTGGTATAAGGGGAAGTGTTTTGTTTTTTGCGAGGTGTAAGGATTATTAATTTTATCTACAGCACAGGTACTTTCTAATATTATTGTTGCTGTTGTTGTTGTTGCGATGCCCGTTTAGCTGCATATGTAGTTTGAAGCAATGATTAAATATTTACTCTATAATTGATAGCAGTAACATTGCAAAAATAAAAGAGTACTTGGTAACAGGTAAACAAAATGTTTCGCTATTATGATCAGTCGGTACCTTTTAATTGTTCTAAATTCTATATTCAAGTTCTTTCAAACGTCTGATTTTACATTGATTTTGAGTAGTTTGCTAAATTAACACTTAATTTAAACTCTATATTTCATTTTAGGAAAATAACGGCCCAGAGGAAGTTTGAATGTTAATTTGGAGTTGCAGGGAATAACTTGAAAAAACAAGTTTTCAAAAACTTTTGAGTTTTGAACTTCAGATAGGACAGCAACTGATAACCTAAAGATAATTTTCATTTACCTCATAGAGCATTTTCTGTAAATGAATGCAAAACTTAAATATGATTGGTCATTGTCGATTACCACATTTTGAGAGCAGATAAAAATCATCCTTGCTCAGAGATTTTTCCCTGAAAAAAGATGAGTGAAAACAAAACCTCAAACAAAAAGAGAAGACTGGAAAGTGAAACCTCTGGTATTACTGTTTTGTCAACTCTGACTCAAAGCACAGATGTATCCAATGATGATTTTGATGAAAACAGTTCTGATTCTACGTCAAACAACTTTATCAATGGTTCATCCTCAAACATTACAAACACGTTTAGTACACAGCCACAGCGTAGCAACATAAATGGTAAAAATGTGAAAAGACCTCAAAGGAAACGTCAGGTGTCTTGGAGTTTCAATGATGATGAGGATGATGAAACATTTGTCAAGGAACGTTCTCAGTTCGACCCTTCAGGTCCCACCTTTACGGCCCCATATGACAACAACTTTCCCGGGACGAACAATAGCCGGAGGCGGACTCGAAGGGCAACAGAAAGTAGCCTGGATACCCATGCATTCATGCAGTCTCCAGGGGTTTTCAACTTTAGTGGTCAAATCAATCAGGGTACCTCGCCACATAAGAGTTTAACAGCTTCGCAAATACATGGCCATGAGAGAGACATTCAAAGGCAGTGGCTTCAGGAACAATTAATCAGAGAACATGATGCACAGAGATTGTACGAGAGACAAAAAGCTCGAAGTGAAACGCTCTTGGTGGACCCAAATCATAGTGTGAGGAACGTGTATGAGCCTCTTAACAATACAAAAAAACCCGAGAACCCTAAGAAACCACTGGAAACTGTGGTCACAATTGAAAACAGTGGCTCTAATTATTTACAGCCGACGACAAATGTGAATCGAGGGACCTTAAGCATTGGTAACTCAAGTTATGCAGATGTCAACGTACATGGTGAAACATCAACTACGGATAGATCTAAAGTTTTCTGTTGTCGTAACTGTAACAAGTCTTTTTTCCGAAAAGGCTTTTTTGTGCTGCTGTTGCTTAATATTGTGTTAGTTCTGTTCAACGCGGTGTGCATTTCCTTGGCTACAAGAAATGCAGTTCAGCCTGAAGGAGGAGCGCAGCCTTCCCAAATTTGTGTGGAATGTGCGGCACTAACAGAAAATGACAGAAAGAAGTTTAGTTCTTCAAACGATGTACAGAAGTGCTGTGGCTCTGCCGATAAGATGTTTCCAGCACTTTTACAGGTAAGTAAAAGTTTTATCTTGTCTTTTACTTAGCTTAAATGCTAAATTGTACTACCTTATTTGGAAATGAGAGTTGATTTCATTAAATCTACTGTTACTCAAACTATCTGTGAATTTGTTTTAGAGGACCTAGCTGTTATAATGTATCCTTATTATCTAGAATATATGTACGTGGCAGATACATCTTTTACAAAAGGATGTGTCATTCATGCTTACGTCATGAAGCGGTACAGTTGTTTTATCTGATTTAATTATAAAGCTTCAAATATAATCCAAGTGAGCTCGTAACAAAATAAAAAAAAAAATGTCTTTATTTAATTATAGGTGGCGGAAGAAAGTTTCACTCAGAAGTTAAGAATGAACTTTCATCAAGGTAAGGTTGACAGTTAATTACCTTAAAGTTGGTTTCAAACAATTTTTATTTTTTATTTGCCTTTCTTCTGTATCAAACCTCTTTTTCAGTTGTGCAATCCTGGCACTCTTTGAAATTTTTCTTGAAATTAGCCATGTGTTAAGTAAAGCCCAAGAGTACTCCAAAACTCCAAAAGATGTGATTTGCCTGTGTAGCAGAATCAATAAAAAGTAGTTCCAGTTGTCTCTGTTTAGTTCAATGGCGATTTTCAGAGGTCATAGTGCTTTTGTTTTGGCAGTATTTTAGTTCAGTCAGAAAGTGCTTTGACTTTCATCTTCATTTGCCCAAAGATATGGTCTAATATTAGACTTTCCCTCAGACTGTGCTTTACGAATTTTTTATGCATCAATTTCTGTTTATGTTTTCATGAAATCTTTACAAAACTTTGCCACACTTTATTAATGATCCAATTTTAATATGATTTTAACTTGATTTCACTCCCTGTTTTTATAATCCTTATATTTTTATTAATAATTTGTTTCCGTTCACTGTAATGAAAATTTTAGAAACATTTCACCTCTTTTATCAATGACTAGACGATTCAAATAATTTGCCTGCAGTAGAAGTTGGTCGCTTGTTTTTATTTTATGCCTGAAAGGTGCATATTATGTTATTGTCCTGGGCATCTGGCCGTCGGTCTATTAGCAATTTGGTTTCTGGAGGATAACTTGAGTAACTCTGGCCATCAGTCTTTTAACTTCATAAATTTATTGCCCACATTGAGTTGATGACCCCTATTGATTTTGGAGTCAGTAGCTCAAGGTCAAGGTCACAGTGATCTTAACATTGAAAACCATTTCTGCCATGTAACTTGACAATCATTTGTTATAGAGACTTCAAACTTTATATCATGATGGCATGCACACATTGAGTGGATGACCCCTACACATTTAGGGGTCAGTATGTCAAAGATGAAGGTCACAGTGACCTAAATGCTTAGAATCATTTACACTGTAACTCAACAACCATTTCTCATAGAGACTGCAGAAGGTTGCAAACATTGAGTGAATGACCTCTATTGATTTTAGGGTCATTAGGTCAAAGGTCAAGGTCACAGTGACCTAAGCACTGAAAACTATTTCCACTATAAGACTTTATAATGTCATACAGACTTCAAACTTCATTTGATTATAGATTACATTGCGAAAATGACCCCTGTACATGGTCCTGGGCATCCATTTGTCTGTCTGTCTGTTCAACCATCCAATAGCAATTTGGTTTCTGGAGGATAACTTGAGTAACTCTTTGTCCTACAGTCTTTTACCTTATATGCTTATTGCCCACAGTGAATGCATGACCCCTTTTGATTTTGGAGTCAGTAGTTCAAAGGTCAAGGTCACAATGACCTTAACATTGAAAACCATTTCTGCCATGTAACTTGACAATCATTTGTTACAGAGACTTCAAACTTTATATCATGATTGCACACATTTAGTAGATGAAACCATTTTGGGGTCAGTATGTCAAAGGTGAAGGTCACAGTGACCTGAATGTTTAGAATCATTTACACTCTGTAACTCACCACCATTTGTCAAAGAGACTTCAAAATTCATATAATCATTGCACACATTGAGTGAATGACCCATATTGATTTTGGGGTCAGTAGGTCAAAGGTCAAGGTCACAGTGACCTAAGCACTGAAAACTATTTCCTAAAACTTTATAACCATTTGTCATACAAACTTCAAACTTCATAATTATAATGATTGATTACATTCAGAAAATGACCCAGTACATCTAAGGATCAGTTGGTCAGATGTCCAGGTCTCAGTGTCCTAAGCACTGAAAAGCATTTCTGCCGTATACTTTGGCAACTACTTCCCATTCTTAGGATGATTACCATCATTAATTACATGACCCCTATACTGTTAGGGATAAGTACATAAAAGGTCAAGGTGACAATCAACTAAACAATCAATATTTCTGCACTGTAACTTGATAACCATGTATCACAGCATGGATATCATAACTTCTGAAAGACTGACATTTAAACAAATTATAAAACCTAAAATTCAGATATAATAAAGATCTATAAAATTCTAAAATTAAAATTATAAAATTTTAAAAATCAAAATATTATAAATCAAAAACAAAAAATTCAAAATTTAAAGCAAATCATTTAATTCCAAAGCCTTAGGTTTCCTTCCTTTTATCACAAAAGCATCATACTTAGAAAAAGTCACCCTTTGGGCATATAACACTCCGCCCAGCAGTGCTGTTGTTATACAAACCGATAACAGTTTGGTTCGTTTGGTTTCAATTCTGCCTGTTTCAAAATGTTTCAACAGAAAGTAAACCTTTGAAATTTGTTTATGGCATTACAGTTCTTATATTTTGTTTCTGAAACTCTCTTTTTTCCATTGTTATTTTTTTTTTAAATATGTCATTAAAAGTTAAATTGACTTTTGTCATGTTAAACTCCATGTTACTGAACAGATTTTACATGATCACTGTGTACAAACTTACTTTTCCGATTTTTAAATTCAATTTTTACTATACATATTGTCAATTCAGGTTACTTTATATAGACTTTTGTTATGGATTTTCAATTCAGCTTATTGTACAGGTTTAACTTTGTTTTTTTTCTTTTTATTTTCAGAGAAGTCAGGAGTTAAAGTTCCTGTTGTTCAGTTAAAAGCTTCAAACAAAAGTATGAAATACTAGTATTATATCACAAACAGATTTTGTTTCTATACTTTGAGTACAAAACCTACTTGTGTGTAGGGAACTGTGTGCTTTAAGTATAAAATCTACCTATGTGTAGTGTATCATGTGTAGTGGATCAGTGGTTCAGTGGTAACATGCTGGACTGGTAACCCAGGGGTGTCGAGTTTGATCCCCCGCTCCTCCACTAACATCACTAATTGTGTTTCGGATGAGATGTTAAACCGAAATTCTATATATCAGAGCTGTACACTGAGCAAAAGAACCAGGGGTGTCTCTGGAATGGGATCTTTTTTGAATCTTGCACTATCCCCTACTACATAAAATAACTAATAGCTAATTAATAATTAAATAATTAATAGCTCTGCAGGGGGTGTTTGTCATATGGATAACTGGTACCGACAATAAACTCAAATAGATAGAACCGTAGAAAGTGTACTGTGTATACTTTCTATGCTTTAACCAACTTGTGTATTTTAATTCTTGTGTTTATTCTGCATATTGGTGGAAACTTTTTAGCTTTTTATATGCCCGTCAAAGACGGGACGTATTATGGGATCACCCATGGCGGGCTGGTGGGCTGGCGGATGGGCAGTGTTCAGATGTTTGTCCGGAGCATAACTCCTACACTATCAAAACTATTGACTTGAAACTTCATAGGTGGATAGATCTCATTTTCACAAGAACCATCACTCTGCACTTCATGACTGGAGTTATTTGTCTTTGTTTAATTTTCTTGTCCGGAGCATAATCCACCACTATCATAGCAATTGGCTTGAAACTTCATAATTGGATAGACCTCATTGAGATGGAGTGCAGTTCACAAGAACCATCACTCTGCACTTCATGACTTTGGAGGTATTCATTTTCTTGTCCAGAGCATAACTTCAACACTATCAAAGCTATTGACTTGAAACTTCATAGGTGGATAGATCTCATTGTCAAGGAGTGCAGTGTCCAAGAACCATCACTCTGCTCTTCTTGATTTTGCAGTTATTCTCTTTTGTTTAATTTTCTTTTCTGGAGCATAACTCCAACACTATCAAAGCTATTTACTTGAAGCTTCCTAGGTAGTTAGATCTCATTGAGACAGAGTGCAACATCTAAGAACCATCACTCTGCTCTTGATTTTGGAGTTATTCCCCTTTGTTTAATTTTCTAGTCCATAGCATAACTCCAAAACTATCAAAGCTATGGACTTGAAATTTCATAGATGGATAGATCTCATTGAGACAGAGTGCAGTGCACAAGAACCATCACTGTGCTCATCATGATTTTGGAGTTAACCCCCTTTGTTTAATTTTTTGTCTGGAGCATAACTCCTACATTATCAAAGCTATTGACTTAAAACTTTATACATAGAAAGGTCTTATTGAGATGAAGTGCATTGCACAGGAACCATAACTCTTTACTTCATGATATCAGAGTTATGCCCCTTTGTTTAATTTTTTGTCCAGAGCATAACTCCTATGTTATCAAAGCTATTGACTTGAAACTTCACAGGTGGATAGATCTCATTGAGTCAGAATGCGGTGCACAAGAACTGTCACTGTACACTTCATGATTTTGGAGTTATTCCCCTGAGTTCAGTTTTCATACTTGATATCTGTCTGGACCATACTCCTACATTATTGAAGCCATTGACTTGAAACTTCATACGTGGATAGATGTTTCTGAACCAAATTGCTCAGTTGATGGGCGTATTTTGCTCCACCATGCGGCACTCTTGTTTTGCTATTTAGATACACATGGTTATGCTTAATTTAAAATTAGCTTAAAGATTTATTAGTCTTCAAGATTGTCAAGCTTAGTGCTGAAAATACAGTGAATGTTCAGAAAAATATAAATGAACATACGCATACCAGTACAGTTTTAACATCATTTTTGTCTGGGTCAGCTAAGAACAAAATCTACTGTGTTCAGCTAAAGTAAAACTTTTCTTAATGAATCTTTTCAAGTTAAAAAGACTAGAAATCTTTGGGGTTTTTTTTCAAAGAGTGCACATCAGTGCAAATTGATATTGTTGATTTTTAGGGTCACATTGTCCTCTGATTTTACTTTAAAGGAAGTATATATTCCTAAAAGCATTATTTATGATTAACCTCCATTATCATCGATATTTGTAATGTTTTCTCGAATGCTGAAGAACGCTTGCACATTTTAAGTTGGATTAACTCGAATATGTTTAAAGTTTTGAAATGAAACTTTTCTTTATATAGAACGCTAATCAATCCTTACTCTGAGTGACCAGTTTCTCAGAAATACCTTGCCTAGATGTTCACTTTAAGTTATATACCATTCCATTCAAAGAGACAAAAGCGAAAGCTGTTTTTTGCAATTCAATATGTATCTGGACTTTTTAGTCAAACTGTCCACTGGGGAGCATGAAATATACATCAGATAATATGAATGGAACAAAACTATAACAAATTGATAAGGTCTGCTCATTTGGCTTGTTAAAAAAAACAGCACTACATGTAGATTGTACACTTATTAAAGTTTGTGTCACAAAATACTTGTAGACTAGAACTATGTTTTTGGTGCATATCTATACCTTGATTTAGAGTTCTACAAGTAAACTTGACAAAATGTGTCAATGTAATGTTTGCACCTGTTTGTATTTCTGCATTGTCGAGGATCTAACATTCTTTATTAAAATTATTGAAATACGTGGTTATTTTCTAGAAATTAGATTACAATAAATCTAGCCTTTGTGTATTTTTTCACTGTATTTAGTCCTTCAGTCTCGAATGTAAGATGTACGTAATTCAAATTGCATAAATCCTAGTTCATTGTTTAAAATGAACCACTTTTATGAGGCATTTTAAAACAAGGCTTGTTTTGTGTTTTTACAGCCAGTGACAACGTTGACAAACTGAAGATCATTTGGGATGAAAGACCTGACGTCAATACCTTGTCTGCGGAAATTGTTGATAAAACAAGTGTCATCATTTCGAAACCAGGCTACTATTATATCTACAGTCGCATCCACTACCGAAACACCAACAAGAGAGACAAATCCGAATTCACCGTTGGTCATAAGGTAATGAGAATGAAAAAAGATGATAGACAGGCCAAGGAAATAGATGGAATTGTGCAAAAGTGTTTTCCATCAGCTACTACGGGTGATGTCAGGCATACGAATCACATAGGGTCCGTTCAATATTTAGGAGAAGGTGACAAAGTGTTTATAAAGTTGGACCATAGGAAGCATTTCCACCATGAAAGTTCAATTTTTGGAATGTTTCTGGTAGCAACATAGCAGTATCTAATGATTCATTATGATCTGATGAGGTGACAATCAGTAAAATAACAACTTTAGCTAAATGCTTAAAATGTTTGCAACTAGACGTTTTCTCAATGGGATATAAGTTGGAATTAACCCGAAGGAGTTGTAACTACCTGATGTTTTACTACTGGGAAATGTTGACCTGCTAAATGACAACATGTCCAGAATATGCAAGCGATGGAGCCTAATTAATAAATATGTCTGGTTAAATAAACAATGTGATACGGTATTGAATATTGCTTAGCATGCATATTTGCACAACGCCTTAGTTCATTGTGATAGTCAAGTAATTTGTTCATATCTAAATATTTGTGGACAAGGCCATGGGAATGACTGTGGACTAGAAAAGTTCAGACATAAGTTTTATGCAATAAAACAAGAATAGGGCAGATGGGTCTGGCATGAAATGCTATGACTGGATGATGTAATTGTAAACTTACTGGGCGAGGTGAGCCTAACATGGCAGTTACAGATAGGTAGATTTTGCCTACCATAGGAATATAGGGCATGCTGTTTTTGTACAAATTATTTTTTCATGAAATTTACGGGTGTGAATAATCAAGTGAACTTTGAATAATTGGATTGTTGCAGATAGTGAAGGTAACTTCAGTTAAACGAACATTCTGAGGAATGCATTATTGCTTGATTTTAGAGTCCCATTGTCAAATGTATAATGAATACAAAATTGTACAGATAGAACTTATCAATATAAACAAACATGTACTTTTATGACAGGTTTCGATTTGATAACTGTTGTTTGTATATTTTTCTCTTTCACATGTATGTGATAAGTTTATTGATAAAATGTTACCTAAATAAGGTAGCACATGTAGTGTCATTGTTATCTTACAGAAGTCATTATAACCCCGCAACGAAATTTGAGGGGTTATATAGGAGTCACCCGGTGGTCGGTCAGTCGGTCGAGTTGGCGGTCGGCCGGTCGGTCTGTTGCAATTTCCTTGTCCGGAGTATAACTTGAAAACTAATGGTTGGAACCCAATGCAATTTCATACAATTTTCAAGCACAATGACAGGAAGTGCATTGTTTAAGAATTATAACTCAATCTTCAGTATTTGCACAGTTATTGCACTTTGTTGGTTTTCCTTTTCTGGAGCACAACTTGAAAACTGCTGGTTGGAATTCAATGCAACTTCATACAGTGATCAAGCACAGTATGGGAAATTGCACTGTACAAGAGCTGTAACTCCATCTTAACTATTTGCAGAGTTATTGCTCTTTGTTTGTTTTCCGTGTTCTGAACATAACTTGAAAACTACTGGTTGGAATTCAGTGCCACTTCATACATTGGTCAAGCACAATTAGAGGAAGTGAATTGTACAAGAGCTATAACACTATTTTCACTATTTGCAGAGTTATTGCCCTTTATTGGTTTACTTGTCCAGAGCATAACTTGAAAACTACTGGTTGGAATTCAGTGCACTTTCAAACAATGGTCAAGCACAACGAGAGAAAGTGAATTGTACAAGAGCGGTAACTCTGTCTTTACTATTTGCAGAGTTATTGCCCTTTATTGGGTGTCCTTGTTCGGAGCATAACTTGAAAACTACTGGTTGGAATTCAGTGCAACTTCATACAATGATCAAGCACAACGAGAGGAAGTGAATTGTACAAGAACTGTAACTCTATCTTTACTATTTGCAGAGTTATTACCCTTTGTTGGGTGTCCTTGTTCGGAGCATAACTTGAAAACTACTGGTTGGAATTCAGTGCAACTTCATACAATGACAAGCACAACGAGAGGAAGTGAATTGTACGAGAACTATAACTATCTTTAATTGCCCACAACCATAACTCTATTTCAATTCTTTTACAATTAAGTATTCTGTTACTAATAACTTCCTCAGTTCCGAAGCAGTCTTGCGGGGGTATTAATCACATTTAGTGGTAGCTCTAGTTTTGATTAAATATATAAATGACTGTTGTTTAACACCTGATTATAAAATTTTCTCTGATACATTTGTTTTTCATAATGCTTTATATAAATACATGTGTATATTTGTTTAATGACTTGATCCTTTATCTTTGGGTTTCGTCCTATTAACGAAAGTGATAACAATGAATGAGATACATGTACGACATAGAAGGAAGTGAGTTGTTAAACCTTTGCCAAAATACTTTTGATAATTTGCAAAACTGGTTCATTCACTGGTGGATGTCTACCTAGTTTGCTCAAATGGTGACCCTAGATCAATACTAGACTTGACCCAGAGGTCAATGATTTACATAAAGTAGGAATCAAAGGGCTAGAGAGTTTTATGCTTAAAATGTTGCGTTATCTAATACGCCCGTACCTAGGTACTTACATGTATGACCCTGTGTCCTTACTGTCTCCATAGGGGCCCACATCGTCTAAATGAAGCTTTATAAAACAAACCTAAAACATTTTCCTGTCTGAAACCGAAAGACCTAGATTCGTACAGCTTTTATATTTGACATGTAAAATTTTTGTATCGAAGCTTCTTAAAGTTTGCTAAAGTTGTGCCTCAGCCACCAGTGGTCATTACTCGATTTGCTGGAGGGGTCATATGTCGGTTGGTATAATCAGCGAAACGAAGATTAAATGGCGAAATGGGCAAAATAGGCGAAATGGAGATAAAAAAATCAAAATACTGATATTATCCATTATTAAAGATAAAATATTTAAAAATGATCAAAGATAAACTGTTGTTAATATTTCATATGTTTTCAGAATAGATATAAAAGAAAACAATGAACGGTAAATTTCACTTTGGTCATGTGTTTTCAAGTTCTTGTTATGCCGAAATGAAAAAGATCGACGGCAAAATTGGATGCAGATGTAAGAAGCACTTGTTTGTAACAATTGTTTCTGTAAAGTTGTATTTATTTTTTTCACAGTCGTAATGGCACGTCTTGCATATCTGTTAGAAAAACAAACGACGATGATATATAAATAAATAACAGTAATCAACAACCTGCCTTTAACATTATGAGGTAAATAAACGTTTAAAAATATTCAAATTATAACAGTAGAGAGAGAGAGACAGAGAGAGAGAGAGAGAGTACTCTCTTTGGTACTTTATTTATTTAAAAAGACTGTTTTTTTCGCTTCTGTATGCATAAATTGCTAACATCTTTTAATATTTTATCTTTAATAATGGATAATATCAGTATTTTGATTTTTTATCTTCATTTCGCCATGCAAATCTTCATTTCGCTGCACAGAAAAACATTTTAAGAGCTTGCCTGCACCCACAGGGACTCGAGGTTCCATTTTTTTGCTAGAATAACAATTGGTCTGCCCTAAGAAACACATGTTTCACGTAAGATATAACGCGTAAAAATAGTCTTGTCAAAAACCACACGAGCTTTCAAATTTAACTTGCAGAATTCTCTGTAAGATTGCAAAAAGTACGAAGTCATTATTGACAAAAATCACCCAGTGATACGTGTAAATAGGATTTTTATTTTCTGAAAACACAAGGCCTACATGCTTCGCACTTAGCAATGTATCAATGTCTGGTGAATCTTTATAACCCTTGTTATGACGCATCGGATATTTTAATAGAGACACGTAGGAGAATTATGAAACTTTCTCCGAAACCAAAACCTCTAGAAATCATCTTGATATAAACCAAACAGTGTAGAGTTGCATTTTGTATAGCTGTTTCTTTTTGTTTTGTTTTGGGTTTTGAGATACCCGAAGTAATCGTTTATTGAAAGTAAAACTACAGTGTAATGTAATGATATTTAGCACACATCTTGAATAAAAAAATCATTTAGATCACAGATTCAAAACTTCAGACATAAAGCAAATTTACTTCAAAGACTTATTGACATATGTAATAAAAACGATTTATTGCAAATAAATAATAAGTGAATTGACGTATACAGTGCTTTTGCAGGGACCAATGCAAAGATCGATTGCATATCAATCAAACCTTTAAAAAGAAGGAAGTTCCTCTCAAGTACTTTATCCAAGGGTATTTTCGCAAATTTTGTGAATGATCCGTTTTTCAAGATTTTTATGCCCCCCACCCCCACTTTTGAAGAAGCTGGGGTTTATTGCTTTGCACATGATCGGTCCGTCCGCCCGTCCGTCCTTAGACCAGACCTTGTCCAATCAATAACTTGAGAATTATTTTGCCCACAGCCTTCAAACTTCATAGAGTGGTTGTCCGTATTGAGTAGAAGAATCCTGTAACTTTTTGGGTCAGTAAATGAAAGGTCAAGGTCACTGCCACCTTGAATTTGAAAACCATGCCCGCTCAATAATTTGAGAACCTATGGCCTTCAGCTTTCAAACTTCATAGGATGGTTGCTCTTACTTATTGTGGGCAGAAGACGCCTATTACATTTGGGGTCAGTAAGTGAAAGGTCAAGGTGACCTTGACCACAAAAAGTTGTCCGCTCAATAACTAGAGAACGCGTTGGCTTACAGTCATCATATTTGGTTCGAAGGTTGGTCATGACCGATAAATGAACTCTTTTGATTTTGAGGTCAGTAGGTCAAGGGTCATTGTCACAGTGACCTTCACCACAAAAGCTGATCTGTAGTCTTCTGTTTTGGTAGTGCAGTTGGCCATGACCTGTAGATGACCCATATTGATTTTGAGGTCAGTAGGTCAAAGGTCACATTAAGAAGTCCCTGTAACATGTTAAATTTATTGCCATTAGGAAGGAATACATGTTTCTCATACATCTCTTGATTTTTCTCGTTTACATAAGTAAAAATGATTGACATTACAACATACTGATGTCCGACAGTCATTACCTTTTTCTGCACGGAGAATATCTGATTCACGAGCCTTTCGACACGCAGAAATTGCCACTTTTACAGTATTTCATGATATACAATTGTTTGCTTTGTAATACAAGGTAAATGCATTCATGTAAGAATAAAAACATGCAGCAGTTTGATATCTATAAATCCTGTGCTTTGAAATGAATAAAAAGTGCATGCATTTAAGTTACTGAAATTAAAAGTAAATCACATGTCCACAACGCGTTCAGTGACAAACGCACGCATTTAGAATTGCGCCGATTTGTTTCTAAGACGAAATGATAGATAAAAAAAGAAAACGTAGAATGCAAAACGTATTGCAACGCGCATGTGTTTGCTCTGCACGTGTTATTTACTAACGCTACCACTTTTGATTGCAAGGTAAATACCGGTGACTTTTATGAACCTGTTAGTCAAATGCATTTGAGTTTTAGACTTTACGAAACATGTTAAATATCAAAGGAGCTCATTCATATATTTGTTAAAAAATAAATTCCTTCTCACAGACATTTCTTTAATCACTTATGTATTGTAAAAAATATAATCAACAAAAAAAACTGGAAGTATACAAAGAATTTTGAGAAAATCTAAACAAAATATATTTGAACTTTGGTGGAACGGTGCCGCAAGGCTCTTGGTCTATATACCGTTGGTCACGCTACAGACTTAGTCTAGGCAAGAGTATTATTTTTAAGAAATAAGCGACACATTATAAGAAACTTTACCGGAAACACTTTTTACTGATCGTTCATTCCTAATTTTAAATATCTAAACTATTCTGAAGGGATTCAATTCTCTGTGAATGTTTTGCTTGTAGATCTTTTACAAGTCTCCTCGCGTACTTTTAGGTACTAATTACATCATTTCTTTTAAAAAAAGGTCGTCAGGTAGTTTTAAGACGTGTTACAATTTTCATCCAATGACAGTATTGTAGGTTATTGTTTCGAGGTTTTAAACATTTTTCATCTTTCTTCAGCACGTTTGATGCGGCAGCTGCGCCAAAGGAGTCACATATGTGCAGAAAACGTTCAAGTGCTAACACTTGATTTTCGAGTGTGAAATGATTTTCAAAGATTTTAGATGCATCTCGAAATGTATTCCTGATGTTCTTCTGAGACAAAATGAACATAAGATAAATGATGAATGATGGATGTCACAAGAGAAATTATTATTTGTATTAATTCTCCACCATTTTGCCATTTTTCTGTTAAGAGCAATATAGGAAGTAGTTTTTTTTCAGACAGAAATCACTTTTCATGAAATTAAAAAAAAATAATAAAAATACTGTCTTGTATATTATTTTCGGTTCTTTCCCGTATTGTTTTTTCTTGTTGGAAATGTATTTATTAGCGTTTTAGTTAACAATACATAACGTAATATCTAAATACTGTATCGATTAAAACAGATGTTTAATTAAAAGGTTTACCTAATTTATTTTGGAATTAAACCAGATTTAGTACAATTTGTTATAGGTCTTCGACGAAACTCCACCTAAGCATACCTTACTTCATCCCGCTGTAGTAAGCAAAAGGAAGTTATCCTCTTTCTCTCTCATGACATGTTCTGTCATCGTAGATGTTTCGAGTTCTAGTTGCGCGAATTCGAAAGAGGTGTCATTCTTTACCCGATAACTTATAAAAATTTAGTTGTACCAGATCCTGGAATCATGCAGTGCTAACTTTATAGGGAGATAAGTCACTCCTTACATGCACCCACATATTATGTTTTCATTCCGAAGTGTAAATAAAATATATATAGTATGTGCACAGAATAAAGGACGCGTGTACTATCGTAGTTTGCACACAGTTATTCGAGTACTGTGTGTCTATTCTTTCAAATATAAATAAATAGCAACTTTGCTTCAAAGCCTGGACCCAATCCCTTGACTGTTTTTATAGTATCACATCTAAATTTTTGTTTAACTTAATATGTCATTAAAACTCTTTCAATTTGTTCTCCGGGCTTAATAGCTGCAGTATAATGCATATTCTACTGACCTACTTAAACTAATAGACAGTTATATGTTGTCTAGTAAGTGTAACCCCTTGCTAAATCATGATAATACATAATTCATTGATAGGCATGCAAAAAAAATGAAAATAACAGTTTAAAAAGCATCTTGCCAGAAAAAAAATCGTGTATGGCACGTGTAAAATGCTGTGCATTTTAAGCCTTAAGTTTGTTATCTTAATAGCTAATCTCATGACCGTCGTCCAACGCTTCGATTAAGTAAAATTTCTTATTAACTGGGCCAAAATTTATGAAACATGACAGAGATGTTTATTGCATGGTACTTTACCATTTTTACTGGAAAGGTCTATTTCGTGCAGAACTCTAGTTGCTGTGTCTACTTCTTCTTATGCACGATCACCAGGCACAGAGCTCTGCAAGTTGTACTTAAACATTCTCAAGTGGACTTCTACGACGATTTTTCAAATGATTTCTTTACGTCACTATTTGAGCTATCGCACAAGTCACTGCTTTTACATAACAAAAGTTAAACATGTTCTTCTCTAAAACCGCAGAGTCTAGAGTGTTGGCGTGAAGCATTGTTTAGTAAACCTCTACCAAAAGTGCTCAAATGATTACCGTAGACATATATAGTGTGTTATTGTGTTGTGGTATTCAACAAAAATCATGGCTCTTCGGTCAAATCTGGCCCCTCCTTGGTTACTAATTTGAATTGTGAAAAATTGTTTTAAACTTCCCTTAAACCATTAAGCACAGAGCTAGATATCTGGTTTGCAGCGATTGTTCATTTTATGGCCTCGAGGACAAAAGTAATCTCGCCCGCATGGACATATATGTATACGTTTGAGAGGAACTTTTTTGTTTTATCTGACTTTGTCCTTGACTTTCACGAGACCTTGACCTACTGACCTTTCTCTTTGCGGTTTCAGCTAGAGCATTAAAATTTGAATTTTACATTTAATTTTGCACTCATATTTTAACTTTGAGTTTGGCTAACCATGACCTACTAATATTGTCTTTTTTCTGAAGCTATGTCTGTCAAATGTGGACCATACTCACAGTGTTTTTTGAAGATTTAAACGAAAACATTGGATGAATTTAAGCTTGGCCTACTTTCTTGCTTTCTAATCACCGATATTGAAATTTGGGCTACTTATATAATTTGCTTGCAAATGTTAAAATATTGCTTTGAGCGCAAAAGTATATGTGACCGACTTTCTGTTTTGACTGTACGTCAATGAAATTTGGTCCATGTGAATAGTTTTTTATAGTCCATGAAACTGACCTTGACCTTCTGATTTACCATCTAAAACATATTACAGAAAAGAAATTTAGAATTGACACCGCCCTAGGAGTCACAAGTTCCAAATCCAAATGATATTCACACCGTAGAAAATCTGGTCAGGGGACAGAGGCCTTAACCTTCTGACCTATTTCCTTGCGTTTTCGGCTACAGCATTAAAAACTGAGTTTAACATATAATTTTGCACACATATTTTAACTTTGACTTTGGCTAACATTGACCTGTTACTCTTGACCTGTTTTGATCTGATCAGGTGATAAAGATCATGGTCCTGGTAACGAACTTGCTATTGTTGGTAAGTGAACATAACTTTAGATATGTGTATGCTGTACTTTGTCTTAATGCTCGTCGTTCTATTTATATCCCTTATTTTTGGGAAATAAGTTACTATAAGGCTCGATAATTTTTTGTTTGTTTTTGAACTCCTATGAACTAACACATTATATATTAATATATATATATATATAAGCACTACTTCGAACGACATTCTTTCTATACCACTAGACTTACGTTTATCAAACGTAACAAGAATTTTCTTTGCACTAGGCTGTTTAAGAGTTCAATTTCGTGCAACAATCTTTTTGCTATCATTAATACAAGATTTTGAGGGACCAGATGCCCGGGAGATATGATATTTCAGGGGCGGATCCAGGATTTCAGGATGGGGGGAGCGCAAAAAGTTCGGTCCAATTTGTGTCCGTTTTCTACCTCATTTCAACGGTTGTGGTTATGCTAGAGTGTACTGATTTGGCAATATCACATTGGCCTCTGATTATTCAATTCAATGTTGAACAATAAAGTATACATTATTTAAAGACATATTAGAAATAGACCTACAATAACACCTATGTTCCAGGAGGGGGGGACGTCGGGTGTGCCCCCTCTGGATCCGCTAGTGTATTTGTTGTGCACATACACGTCGTGCTCTGAAAATTGCTTTTTTTATTTTTTTTTTTTGTCTTATAGCATTAGATTTCAGTTTGATATCAATGATCCCTTTGGACTGGAAATATTTTGACTAAGAAATTATTAACAATCATTACTGAAACAATTCGAACGCATATAGGTAAAAACAAACGCATTTGAAATGATTATATTTTTGAAACATAAATACTATGTTTTATTCTGAAACATTGCAGTTATTCTGTGATTTGATGTGGAAAGAGTTTAGCATTCAAAATGTAAAAGTAAACGTACCCAATTAAATAGACTTGTTATCGCCGTTCCTGGACGGCGATATATACAATTAACAAGATTTGAACAGTTTTGCCTGTACACCGTCTGCCTTTAGCCAATCAAAGCGAATTATTCATATCACATGATAACAAAATGGACGTCAAAAAACTTCAGCAAGGGATGCGTAAATGGACTCGCCCAACCGCCATGTTTGTCGGGTTACTTATTTGTACAACTGAAAAATACCATGATCAGTTTACGAACTCAGTACCAGTCTTCAGGCTCTTGCAAGATAAACATAGGATAATCGCAATATTTTTGGCTACATGTCATTTCTAACTAGAGAATGTAGTCTAAATAAGAGTATGTTTTTTTGTTTCTCCAAAACTTGCACTTCTAGAAAAAAATAAATGCTTGCTTCCGACAGATACAAACTCCCCGCAGCGGTTACTTCCCCTGATCAGTACAGAAACAGTAGCAAAGCGTGACGAAACCAGTGCGAGGAGTTTAATCAGGATATATCCTAGTTTTATATATGCTTGATAAGAGTCAGGGCAATATCGTATTTTTTGCCTTAAATTTATTCTGTTTAAATTGCACATCTAATATTCTTATATTCTTTTCACTGCAAAGCATGTTATCAGGCGCGTAGCTAGCCTATAAAGAATGTGGATTCAAAATAATCTAGGGGGGTCAGGGGGCATGCCCCCCCTGAAAATTTTGAAATAAATGGTGCAATTTGGTGCGTTTTGGGGCCTCCGGAGAGCTTTCTTGACCAACGAAAATCCATTTATTTTAGCATAAAAATGGAGATGAATAGCTTTACTTTCGTTTATTTTTTTTTTTTTTTTTTTGTCAAAATAATGTGGATTCAGCTGCGTACTCGCGTATAGGCAGCTACGCGCCTGGTTATAAAATTATCAAATTAATGAATGACGAGCATGAAATTCATGCATCTATGGATAAGACGTCATACGTGGCAGAACGGCGATTTCAAGCATTTTTGGAAATGCTAATACTTGTATAACGTCTGCAATGAGATATGAAATTTATTTTTAGACTATTTAAAACGGAAGTAGATACGGTCAAAGTACACATCAAATACAGCTGGCGTTTGATTATAGTTAACCGGATTTGACTAAGTGAAGTGGGTTTTCTTCTTCTTGTTCTTCTTTTTATCTGTCGTCACAGGGAGCCTTGCAGGGTCAACAAAAAATACATTGAATGTCCCAAAGTGTTCAGCTTAATGAAAAGTAAGTAATACATTGTTTTTTGTTTTCGTTTCTCTATGGGTTTAACTATTATACAGTTAAGATCAGTACATAAAAACCACTACGATTTTTTTAAAGCGAAAATTAGCTACGTAAAACAAGTCCCGCTTTCACTAGCGGATCCAGATGGGGAAGCACGCGGCGCGCGCCCCCTAAATCCCCAGACTACGTGTGTTTGTAAACACACGAAAATGAAATACCATTTTATTCCGACATACTTATTATGCACTCTAGACACTGTAGAAAATTCGTCCGAAATATTACGTCCCCTGAAATCCTAGATCCTCCCCATGCTATTAAGTCTGAACTTTTTTTTTTATAGGGTTTTACTGTATTTCTACTGGCGATTTTTATCTGAGTGGGACGGGACGTACCCACTGACTTAACATTATTGTACTGATAAAACTTCCGGGTTATTTTATTTATTGATTGATTGATTGATTTATTTATTTTTTTATTTACAGTAATTTGAAAATATATTTATTTCAACTGCTTTTTACTGCATTGTTTTAATACATAGGCATATGCATGAAAAATCCATTGTAGGTCACGTGTTTATTGGCAGTGTAATAAAACAGATTATATTACAATGTACCATATAAAACCACGATTTACACCACTGAGCCACAGTGACAAGTCGTCATTTTGTCAAAATTAATCTTACAACTAAAGTATCTATCCAGTGTCTAACGGGGGTAATTTTTATCGATTAAAGTGTGTTACAGGCAAAAGTTTTATGCTTTCTTTCTCGTTTCTTCAATCAATATACTATAAATGTGATCGAAATAAATACAATGATCAGTCCCAGTAACAAAGATTTCCTCTTTTTAAATGATTAACTAGGTGGTTTCCTAACCTGACCTACGTGGGCTAGAAAAAAATAAGATTCCGCGCTAAATTTTCGCAGTGAATGATTGGACTACCTGTCACCTGATCTATGGCTAAAAACAACCCAAAAGTATGGTGGCTGATTTGTGCCATGTCGTATGAGCGTGTTTAAGGGGCAAAAAGCAAAAACACGTGAATATTTTTTTTCGCGTAGCGGGGCAAAAATTGCAATTTTGGCGTTTTTTCGCCTGGCGACCTTTCGCCCCACCACATGAAAACACGCCATATTCTATGTGCCGTGTCTGTACCTTATGGTGGCTGATTTGTGCCATGTCGTATGAGTGTGTTTTCGGGGTGAAAATGCGAAAACACAAAAATACTAATAATAACGCGAAAACCCGCCACACGAAAACACGACAAATTGTATCTTTGGCGTGTTTTCGCCAGGCGACCTTTCGCCCTGCCACACGAAAACACGCAACATTCTATGTGTCATGTCTTTACCAACAGTTTGTCGTATCTTTGCATGGCGGGGCGAAACCCCCCCCCACCACGCAAAAATACGACAAATCATAACTTTATCGCGTTTTCGCGTGGCGACCTTTCGCACCGCCAAGCGAAAACGCGCCACATTCTATCTGTCGTGATTTTACCTTCAATTTGTCATGTCTTCGCCTGGCGGGTCGAAAACCCGCCAAGCGAAAACAAGCCACATTTTGAATCTCGTTTTTTTGCCTGCAATCTGTCGTATCTTTGCATGGCGGGGAGCCACGCGAAAACACGAAAAAATCACCTTGGTTTTTCGTCCTTTGTTTAGGCATGCGCACAGCAACTACACACATGCTACACATACAGAAGAAAATGGGGAGTAATAACAATGATAACATCCTTAGTTTTTATTTTTTTATTTTTTTTTTAATTTGAACTTAAGAATAATGTTAATATATTTAAATTTAACTTATCAGCCTTGTATCATGTAAACATATGTGTAATTTGTGTGCGGATGCGGGATCGGAACGCGAACAAGTAAAATGCAATGTTACATCTTTGTGTGGCAGGGCGCCAGGCGAAAATACGACACATTTAACTTTTCATATTTTCTTGTTTTCGCCTTGCGCGGCGAAAATAAAAAGACACGACAAATTAAAGGAAAAAACCCAACACATAGAAGGTAGCGTCTTTTCGTGAGGCAGGGCAAAAGGTCGCCATGCGAAAACACGCCAAAATTGCAATTTCCGCCCCGCCACGCGAAAAAACTATTTTCTTGTTTTCGCATTTTCGCCCCGAAAACACGCTGTTTCGACATGGCACAAATCAGACACCATAGTACCTAAAGTTTGTCGTATCTTTGTATGGCGGGGCGAAAACGTGCCATGCGAAAACACGACAAATTATAAGTTTGTCGTGTTCCTGCGTGGCGACCTTTTGCCCCGCGACACGAAAACACGCTACATTCTATGTGTTGGGTTTTTTCCTTTAATTTGTCGTGTGTTTTTATTTTCGCCGCGCCAGACGAAAACAAGAAAAATTTTAAAAGTTAAATGTGTCGTTTTTTCGCCTGGCGCCCCGCCACACAAAGATGCGACATTGCATGTAACTTTTTCGCGTTCCGGTCACGCATGCGCACATAAATTACACATGTTTACATGATACAAGGCTGATAAGTTAAATTTAAATATATGAACATAATTCCTAAGTTCAAATTAAAAAACATAAAAACCTAAGGATACTATCATTGTTATTACTCTCCACTTTCTTCTGTATGTGTAGCATATGTGTAGTTGCTGTGCGCATGCCTTTACGGAAGGAGAAAAAAACTAGGTGATTTTTTCGTGTTTTCGTGTGGCGCCCCGCCATGCAAAGATACGACAGATTGCAGGCGGAAAAAACGAGATTCAAAATGTGGCGTGTTCTCGCATGGCGGGTTTTCGACCCACCAGGCGAAGACACGACAAATTGAAGGTAAAAACACGACAGATAGAATGTGGTGCGTTTTTGCGTGGCGAGGGGAAAGGTCGCCACGCGAAAACGCGATGAAATTATGATTTGTCGTATTTTCGCGTGGCGGGTTTTCGCCCCGCCATGCAAAGATACGACAAACTGTTGGTAAAGACATGACACATAGAATGTTGCGTGTTTTCGTGTGGCGGGGCGAAAAGTCGCCTGGTAAAACACGCCAAAGATACAATTTGTCGTGTTTTAGCGTGGCGGGTTTTCGCGTTTTCGTCCCGCCACGCGCAAAAAGTATTTTTGTGTTTATTGCATTTTCGCACCGAAAACATGCTCATACGACATGGCACAAATCAGCCACCTTGCTACGTGACCGATTTAAAAAATAACTCGGTGATTCCGTTCACGTTTTACTTTGTTAAAGAACATTCAAATATTTAAGTTCAAGCCCGCATTTTACTTAATTGATATGGACAAACATACTGGGAATTTAAAGTTCTTCTTACTGAACGTGGTTTGAGCGAATAATATCAGTTTTAAATTTATTGGCATTCATTTGATCTTTTTCTGTAACAAAAAATGAGTCAGTAACTTAGTTTAGATATGTTCTTCACAAGTACAGCAAGTATTTTAAGATGTATAAATATTTTCCTTTTTTTCCCATCTGTGAGTCGGTCGCTTTAAAAGTGATGTATTGCTTCGATAAAGAGAACCTGATAAACAACACCAAACACACAAAATAGTTTGTGTGAAGTTAGTAGAATAGCAGAACAGCACAATTGCAGAACAACCCTCGAAAAGACAAAAAGTCTAATTGAGTTGTTCTATAGTTTTCTACCGAAGTTTAACCTACGTCTGTCTGTCCGTCTTTCCGTCCGACTGTCCGGAAATCTAGATCTCGCGATAACACAAAAAACCGTTTAAGTAAAGTTGATGAAAGTATATATGTTTATTGATATATGGATATTTTGAAAACCCCTCGTATAACACAGGAATGGTGAATTAAATCGAGATGATGATGATGATGATGATTACTAGCGGTAGTAACGTTATGATGGTGATGGTGATGATTTAAGTGCTGAAGATAGAACAAGCATACTTTTAACAATGTGTTTATTATTAAATAAACATGTTGTTGCTTTCATGTTAATCACTAAGTATTTCCAGGGCACAAGATCATTTTTTTACAAAATATTTATTATAAAACCAGCACATAAGTTCTAGAGATAGTTATAAAAAAGTCGAAAATTTCTTGCGTCGTTAAAACTTTGAATAATTGTCTTTGGTCTAGCGTGCGTCGTTAAAACTTTGAATAATTGTCTTGACGGGACAGTTTTTAAAACTTTGTTATCTGGGATCAAATTTAAGTCCCTGGCTCAGGTAAGTGTAAATTTTTGTGAGCATTCTAGAGGTCACATTTTAAATCTAACCTTTATTGGGCCTGGTAAGAATGTTTGTTTTAATAAACCCTATGTATCACTGCGGTGGTCACATTTACTTGTGAGGTCTGATTGAAACTTGATCAGAATGTTTTCTCATTTGTTCCTAGGATTTGTACGAAACTGGGTCATATTCGGCTAGAACAAAGGTATCTTGATCATGATCTGTAGATAGCTTTGTGAAAATTCTAAAGGTCTCATTTTTACCCTGTCTTTGAGTTAGAATACCTATTTAGAAATCTTAAGGGAAAGATGAAACATTGGGTATGTAGGCTCAGGAACCAGCTCCAGTTAGTGAAATTCGTTACACACACCATACAGGTCACAGTATTGACTCAATCCTTATAACGCTTGGTCATGATGTTTTCGTTAATCAGCTTTTAGATGCGTTCGAAACTTGGCCACATTGTCAAAACCTAGACTAACTGAGACTGTGTCACATGTACTAAAATGCCAGGACATCTTTCTAAAACATCTTCTCAAAAGCGTTTATTGGTTTTGGCATTTATGTTTTTGAAAAGAAGTATGCTAATGTGAGTTACATTCAAATCACTCTTTTTTATACAACGTAGCAGGTTTTCGTCTCAGAAATGACTTCGTACTTCTTGTTTTCTGTAGCATAAATAAAAAGATATGTTCTGTTCTGTTCTGTTTTCTGTAGCAAGCTGAGGAACAACTCACAAGATGACTTCAAAATTGACAAGAACAGTTCCTTTTGTTTCGACTGCCCAAAGGTTCGGTAATTGAAAAAAAGAGTTGTGTAGATTTTTGCAATAAACATTATGAACGGCAAACCATCGGCGCGCAAGAGGAAAAGATTTGACAGTAGCATATCTCAGGCATCAGGGATTTCGGGGCTCTCTGAGGTCACACGTTCTACTGAAGAGAGTAACGATTGCGAAGAAAGTAGTTTAAATTCTTCCAGACAAAGTATTCATAATGAACAGTCTTTTATGCGGTCAAGCAGTACGGGTAACGTTCAGCCCGGATGCATGTTCACAACACCTGCTTGTCGTACTGAAAACAGAAGGCAGCGGAACGTTTCGTGGTCAGTATGTGATGATGAAGAAGAAACAAAAGTGAAAAGGGCTGTCCAAAATGGTTACGACAATTCGTGTGATAAACAGCAATACAATCAGACGTTTGAAGGAATTGAGGGTATCACTAGAAACAATGGTATTCGACATGTAGGCAGTGTTCCAATGAGTTGTAGGAATGGAAGCAGTGTTTTAGGATTTCAAAATTACAATTATTCAAACGATCGAAGTCTTAGAACCGAAACCGAGTTAAGGAAGACAATAGATTTTCAAAAGCAAGTCATTAATCGTTTGTTACAGAGTAAACATACCAAAGCACAGTCACAACGACTTTCTGTCAGTGTTTCATCTTTAGGTGAGTCGTTAGCAAGTGGTTTGTATCATGAAATTTCAGAAACACAGAGACATCCGAGGCATGACCCACCTTTACATGGTGAAGATCTTCAAAATGAAGATGAAATAGATCGTTTTGAGAGACAACAGCGAAGAAGCAAATCGTGTGACATTCTACTAGATGACGAAGTTCAGCAAAGCCTTCTGTCCCATCCTTTAACAAGAGTCAACGAACAAAAAGACAGCAGCTCAGGTTATGGAGATGTCCTAGAAGCTGTAGATAACCCTAAGAGCAACATTTACGGAAAAGATGGTCACAACAAATTTGCTGAAATATGTGACAATACTGCTGATGATAATGGAATCGCTTTAGAATATGATATTCCAAGAGCTTTGGATGTGAAGGTCAATAGAGCGAATAATAGAAACTGTAAAGTCAATTTTCGCAAACTATTATTTGTTTTATTTGGTTTCAACACTATGTTATTATTGTCTGGGTTCCTACTCTTTTTTGTTGCAACGGTTAAGGAAAAACCAGCCTTTAGTCTCTGCTTGGATTGCAAAGAATTAAACAAACTCGATACTGCAACGGTTATATTTCAACAGAAAAATGGCACGTGTTGTTTTCAGTCAGTACAACAATTATTTGATCTTTTTGCAAATGTGAGTATATGTTGAAGCTCTTTTTTTAAGTTTCTTTATATTTTTACCAAAAGTTAAGTAATTGTTGATTAATATTATAGCTATAACAACACTTTCTTATTTTAGCAGGCATTTTTGTAACTTTTGGTACAGGATATCTTAACTCTGATGATATGATATATAGAATCTTAACAATTTATTCAATTTTAAATCCGTCTTTAGTGGATACTTGAATTCGTTTGCAATTTCTGTTTCTGTTGCTGACAAACTGACAATTTTAAGTATGGTTTTACAGGTCACACAAAACAGTCGCAGTCGAAGACTTCCAGGTATCTCAACAAAACCTTGTCATTACAAAGCTTTGAAGCTTCTATATACAATTACAGTTTCAAAATAAGTCTAGCATGAAGAAAGAAAAGATTGTCACATGGCCTAACTTTTTCATAGATAAATAAGCAATGAATTATTAAAATGAAATGTTTGAAACATTTTAAAGCCTTTAAGAGTTTGTTGACAGGTGGTTTTCTGAAAGAAGTTCGTTTAATGTATTACAAGTAATGGCATGCCTTCTCCCATTTTCACCGCTAGAATACATGAAAAGAAAAATGCTTTTTCATGAATCGCAAAAAGCAAAAAAACATCCTTCGATTTTTATGTGTTCATATGTTTAACATTCGATTAGTTATCGCAGCTACATTTTGAAAAAAATATGGCTATGTATTTTTCAGTCCCGGCCACAATCATCCAGGAGCCATACAGGGAAAGTTCACCAATGGTGCAGTACCAAGCATTTAGAGTAGAAGTTTTTGGTTAGAATTGTTTCTGTTTGAAATTTGTAAAGTATGACGTATGCAGTTCAGAAACGTTACTTTTAGTTGCAGAAAAGACATTAGAATTAGAATTAACGTAAGGTAAATGCAAAGAAGTTAGTAATACAAAATAGTTCACCCTGACTAAACTGTTATACGATTTACAATGATCAACTGACATATAAAACAGATGACGCCATAGTCGGAGGCAGTATCTACCCTAGGACCATCGTCTGAACGACTTTTGTAGAAGACCACAACATAATACCACAAACTAAATAACTTTACATCAGGCATTGTGGTTTCTGAGAGAGATTTAATCCTTTTTGTATACCTTGTAAGTCGAGGCTTTTTGGGTGGGACCAGTTGTCACCCTATGGTTATCATTTGAACACTTATAACAGAGGTTCGCAAAACAATGTCACACACTAAATTTCTAAACTCTTGACCATGCGATTAAAGATAAGATTATATATTTTCTCCTCTATATGTATATATAAAAACGACTGATCCATAGGTTTGGCCTAATATTTATACCAAGGGTATAATTTGAATAATTTAAGGAGTCAAGTGCCACAAAATGTCTAAGCCCTATGGCTTACTGCTTCAGAGAATAAGAATTTCAAAATTTTCCTTCCAGTCATGGTTATGGTTCTGATTATCTTTAATATTTTGCAGAAATAGGATCCGGAGAGTCGGGACAGTTTTGACCCGAGGGATATAATTCGAACAATCTTTGTAGATTTTTTTGGTACAAACCAAATTTCCAAACTCCAGGCTAAGCAGTTTCAGAGAAAAAGAGTTTTAATGTTTCTCTTTAATATGGTAATTTAAAAAAATGGCCCACGGGGCGGAACAGAAAAAATCAAAGAAAATAAATTGTTTACAACGGACGGACGGACGTCTGACACAGAAAGGTCACAATAGCTTACATGGAGAACATTGTGCTCTAGTGAGCTAAAAATTAGGGATTAATATTGATTTAACAATACCCTTGATTTGTTTGCCTTTTAGCCGTATTGACGTTTTGTTGAAGATATAACGGTTTTTAAAGATATTGTTTTCTACTTTAGGGAATGTGAAAAGGATTGCCTGGCAAATAGAAAGAAATTGGCCGGTGCAAAAAAAGTTCGAAGGTCTGCGTCCAGACAGAAATACCTTGATTAGTATTCCAGAATCGGGGAACTATTTTTTATACAGTCGTGTGAGCTACATAAAAAACTTTGGTCTATATAATACAGGCGATCTGAAATTCGGATATAAAGTGTTTCTTGTCCGTCCTGGCGAGAACGTCATAATAGACTCTGTCGAAGAATCATGCTTTCAAAGGAACACCAGTGTGAGACTTACATCACAGCTTAGCTTTGTTCACAATTTTACAAAAGACGACACATTTTATGTTGAAATATACAGTGGAGAATACGTCGACACAAGAAGTTCAAAACTTGGATTATTTCTGCTGCAGACAGCGGAAACTTCCATTAAAAACCTCTTTCACCAGCCCAGTTCAGCAAAAGAAACTGTGGTGGATGATGAATAGGATCTCATTATCAACGACAGTATCATACAATGGAGTATATAACTGATTGACTGGTCGCAAAATATGGCCATTATTGAAGCCTGGTCAAGAATTGTATTCAAGGTGGCGCGTCAGAGATCTTCAGTTATTCTTAATTATATATGTGTATTAAAATATAGGATGAATTATTTTATATGTCACTATACTTTGGTGTTATGAATATAGCTAAATTGTTGTAATACAAATGTAACACCAAACAGTCACGTAGAAGTCGATATTTACTCTATAATGTACATAATTTTCAGATATTATTAGAATCATGCAGACCTCATACATTTTATTTTCATACTTATAATCAATTAGCTAACTGATTACTCTGTGGTTTGTTAGACCACACTTGTAATCACATTGCAACAGATCTTTTACGACTATGAACACATTCGTAACAGGCAAAATATGTTACAAATGTATAAGTTCACGCGTAAGCTGTAACCACGCGTAAGCTGTACAAGCCATAACAATACACATCTACTTTTGGTACCTAAAGTTCCCATAAAGTTTCAATGAATTTTGACTGACAGAACTTTGCTGAGTATTCGCGCGGACAAAAAAGCGAGACGGACGGGCGGGAGGAAGGACGTACCGGCGAATGCATGCTCTGTAGGACCAAAACGGCTCTAAATGTAAAAAAACAACAACAGGGAATTGTAAGTGAAACACGATCACCTTGCTTTCATAAAGTTTCATTCCGACGTAACAAATTGAGATATTGACCTGACTTGTAATAGAAGTTCTAAATCTAATGATACTATGTACTTAATGACTGAAAGCTTGTTACCAATGTGATTCAGTTTAAATCAAGTACATTTTTGTGTATGAAAATTGACATGTGACATATGCGCTTGATTTGCGTTACACATTTGTTACACCTGTTACGCATGTGATCACACTTGTAACAGGTGTTACAAATGTGATTAGTTACAAATGTGGTCTGACAGTGCTTTGTTGTTATAAGAAATAAATAAACACATCACAAAATGATAGTCTTTTTTCGATCAGTGTTATAAAAACGTACCTACAACTTACTGGAGGAAATTACTTTAAGGGAAAATTTAGAGATAAATGTTTTAAATGTTTTGTGCCTGCTTTTCTAAATTTGCCCGCCTTTAACAAAGAAAACCTTTTATTTAAAGGATACAAGACCTCCTGGGGGAAAACAATTCAACCAAAATTAACTCAGACTTTCTGGCTAAGGCTAATATTAATTGGATATAATTACTTCTCAAACAGTTGTTGGAATTCTGAAATACACTTAGAGTTTTTTTTTTCGCACCGGAAGTAGGTGTCACATATCCAAAAAGCAGACGTTACAAGGCAGTTTAAAAACTCTATATTTAAAAGGACCAACAAGGACATGAAAAATGCTGCCATTAACTTGGAAGTAAATTCAGTTAAATGCCATCTTATTTTCATTTAGAAATAGAAACGAAAATAAAATTCACACCGTGCCGTCTCTTCTTAAGGGTTCCAGAGATTTGGCGAAGGTGTGCATGGCTGATTCTGAAGTGGGTTACAATTTGAGAAGGGATTTAAACTTTTCGAATTTAGCTGCTCGAAAGAAGTGTAGCTTACTTATTTGAACCTACGTTATAACGTTGGTTTGAACAGGAAATGAATCTTTGGTAATCAAGAAGTCCGAATGAAGCACCGGTTACATCTTTGTACTTATTACGTAAATTGTTCAACTTAAAAATATCAAGTCATTATAATGTCTAAATAAGTAACATAATTTTTTAAATAGATAAGACTTGAAACTTGATAGTTTTATCTCTTCAGTGCAAAACTATCACTCTGTTCCAGATTTGGTCTGTATTAGTCAATACATTAGTCATAACATGATTTAATATGACTTAATTGGTTATGTCAGTCAACGGAAGTAAAATAGATTGAACTTAGTTATTCACCACTTTTTACATTATTTTTTCTTGGTATACTTCGGGGTTTTCTAAAGAAATTATTGAGGAAGCAACTATTTATATTCACCTTTAGCAGCCATTCAAAGATATGTGAGAGCATGCAAGAAGAGTGATTAATTTAATCATTGCAACGATAGAGTCCAATGTTTTAAAACTAAAGTAATATCAAGTCCGTTGATCATAAAAAAGAACAAAATATAGTTGTTTATACCAGACAATACAGCGTCTTTGCTTTATCAAAAAATGTCTGTACTTTATAACTAATGTGATTTGAAACGTAACTTAACCTGCATCCCCTATTCTAAAACAAGCGATGGACGAGTCAAGGAGGAACAGTGGTCAGCGGAATAGAGCGCCGGACTCCCGATACGGAGGTCTCTGGTTCGTCGAATCCCACCACGTTTAGGTAGTAAATATGACACGTTGGATGACGTTTAGGTAGTAAATATGACACGTTGGATGACGTTTAGGTAGTAAATATGACATGTTGGATGACGTTTAGGTAGTAAATATGACACGTTGGATGACGTTTAGGTAGTAAATATGACATGTTGGATGACGTTTTGCATAATCAAACATTTTTTTGCTTTGTGTTTGTAATTCTGTGCATGTATCTTAAAAAGGCATATCAAAAAATCTAGAGTGGGCTGTTTTCTTAGAATTAATGATAATGTGAATGAAAGTGAATGCATTATTACCCTATGCCTAGGTTCAAGTGCAACAGACCAAATGAATACATTTATATAAGTATTTATAGAGAGTTGTTGTTGTACCTTTGGGGTTTTATTGACATTTATTCCAAATGAGAGTCTCAGTACCTTAAGGAGTTATTTATTGTCATATGTTCATCTTTAAATTTTAAATGATGTTTCATTTCATAGAAAATACACAATAGAATAGACATGCAATATTAATATTAATAGTAGGGTATGTCCCATTAAATAGGGCAACGGGGCATGCTTATTCTGAGAAATGTATGAAAAAACGTATTCGAATTTGGTTTCGGTTAATTTTCTATCCTTGGACAGTGTTACAACAAGTTTTTTTTCATGATCAATATTTTTTCGATAGATATTGTACTGTAGAAGAACCTTTGTACTCGTCAATAGACAAGAGCAATCAAAAGTCATACTTAATGTATGATAGTTTTATTATCTTTCTGCTTCGTGATGTTTGCTTTAGAGAGGTATAAAATCACCACTTCTTCAGTCTGTGGGTTCCGGATATTTATACAGGCAACGAAAAAAATTGAAAAAACTGGATATTAGGAAATAAACGTAAATGCATGTCTTGAAAGCGCTCCCCATATTTTTTGTTGACTTTTTTCAGGTAATTTTTAAAATATAATTATTCTTGCACTATCTTTTTGCTACAATCTAGTCCTATAATTGACTGAAACTTTATGAAAAACTCCAGACCTAAAAGAAAATGCACTCAATACATGCACTTTTAAGGCCGATTATTTTTCCACAAGGTAGCAATAGGTTTCTCACACGCTGTGTACTAAGGGATTGTATTTCTCGCAGTAATGATAAATTTCTCACACGTTGTTTACTAAAGGTTTTATAATGCAAAGTCATGATAGATTTCAAACACGTTGTGTACTTTAAGTTGTATTTTCGCAAAGTAATGATACCGTTCTGACACGTTGTGTACTGAAGGTTGTATTTCCGCAAAGGTATGATAGGTATCTCACACTGTGTGTACTATAGGCTATATTTCGCAAAGTAATGATACCGTTCTCACACGTTGTGTACTAAAGATTGTATTTTGCAAAGTTATGAGAGATATCTCACATGTTGTGTACATGTACTGTAGGTTTCATTTTCGCAAAGTTATGATAGGTATTTCACACGTTGTGTACTGAAGGTTGCATTTTCTCAAAGATATGATAGGTACCTCACACGTTGTGTACTATATGTTGTATTTTGCAAAATTATGATAGATTTCTCACACGTTGTGTACTGTAGATTGTTTTTTCGCCAAGTTATGATAGATATCTCAAAAGTGGTGTACTATAGGTTGTATTTTCGCAGAGTTATGATAGATATTTCACATTTTGTGTACTGTAGGTTGTATTTCTCAAAGTAATGTAAGTTATTTTACTCGTTGTATTTTGCAAAGTTATGATAGATATTTCACACGTTGTTTTTGCAAAGTTATGATAGGTATCTCACACATGGTATTTCGCAAAGTTATGATAGGTATATCACACGTTGTTTTTCGCAAAGTTATAATAGGTTTTCCACACGTTGTTTTTCGCAAGTTATGATAGGTATCTCACACGTTGTATTTCGCAAAGTTATGATATGCATCTCACACGTTGTTTTTGGCAAAATTATGATAGGTATCTCACACGTTGTATTGTGCAAAGTTATGACAGGTATCTCACACGTTGTATTTCGCAAAGTTATGATACGTACCTCACACGTTGTTTTTCGCAAAGTTATGATAGGTATCGCACACGTTGTATTTCGCAAAGTTAAGATAGGTATCGCACACGCTGTATTTCGCAAAGTTATGATAGGTATCTCACACGTTGTTTTCCGTAAAGTTATAAAAGGTATCTCACACGTTGTATTTCGCGAAGTTATGATAGGTATCTCACACGTTGTTTTTCGCAAAGTAATGATAGGTATCTTACACGTTGTTTTTCGTAAAGTTATAATAGGTATCTCACACGTTTTTTTCGCAATGTTATGACAGGTATTTCACACGTTGTATTTCGAAAAGGTATGTAAGGTATCTCACTCGTTGTCTACTTTATTATGTATTTTGCAAAGTTATTATAGATATGTCACACGTTGTGTTCTGTAGGTTGTTTTTTCGCAAAGTTATGATAGGGTCCTCACACGTTATGTATTATAGGCTGTATTTCGCAAAATTTTGATAGATATCTCAAACGTTGTTTACTATAGGTTGTATTTAGCAAAGTTATGATAGGGTTCTCACACGTTGTGTACTATAGGTTTTATTTTTGTGACGATATGATAGGTATCTCACACGTTGTATTTCGTAAAGTTATGATAAATATCTCACAAGTTGTATTTCGCAATGTTATGTATGGTATCTTACAAGGTGTATTTCGCAAAGTAATGATAGGGTTCTCACACGTTGTGTACTATAGGTTTTATTTTTGCAAAGTTATTATAGGTATTTCACACGTTGTATTCCGCAAAGTTATGATATGGTTTTCACACCTTTTGTACTATAGGTTGTATTTTCCAATGTTATGTAAGGTATCTCACACGCTGTGTACTGTAGAATTGTTTTTCGGAAAGTTATGATAAGTGAGTAGCCCGTCGTATACTACTGACTTGTATTTCGCAAAGTTATGATAGGTTAGTTGCAAGTTGTTTACTGTACACTTGTATTTCGCGAAGTTCTGATAGGTTGTTGCATGTTGTAATCTATAGCTATGAAATCCAATTCACGTGTAGTGTACTATAGGATTTTTTGTCAGAATGTTATTTTAAGTAAGTCACATAAATTGTATTGTGTATTAAAAGAATTGCATTTTGCATAGTGAGTATAGGTTTGTCACACGTGGTGTACTGTAGGGCTGAATGTTCGCAAAGTTATGATAGGTTAGTCACATATACTGTATAATAGGATTTTATTTTTGCAAAGTTATCATACGTTTGTCAGTCGCAGACACCTATAGCACTATTCTTATCAGTTTTATTTCCTTAACAACCATTTACTGCGTTTTGGGTTATTCAGTTCTAAGCTAAGTATATTCTTATAGAATGGTCCGCCTTGTATTTTATGCAAACACAGACTGTAATTTCACAATGCTTCATGCGAAGCTTAAATACTATAAGGCAATAGGTACTATTATATTAAAAAGTATTATCACAAGCATTATACAAAATGACTTATTTCCACTGAGCTACAGGCTTTCCGAGTACATTATAACATTGCATATGCCCAAGCTATATCTTAGAAATCACATATTTAAATTTATAGAAACAACAAAACAAAACAAAACATTACAGGAAAAAGCCTGCTTCGGTAAATAGAAAAACGGGTAATTGACAATTTACGTACGGATTGGTTTCAAAGCTCGTCAGGAGCAGCGCCTTTTGATGGGTCTTGTCCGCCGGAGTGCATCGTCAACCTTTAAATTGCACCTGGAGAGAATTTAGGGTAGTTTCCTTGCAGAATTCTCTACTTAGGTTGCTGAGAGTAAACTTTACCATGAACAATTCCGGTTGTTATGGTAACTACTAGGAAATACACATTTTCTTCTTATTAACTACGAAGTTCAGAACCCTCAAATTAGGACATAGTATTGAGTCGTAAGAGATACAAATTGTTTTAATTGTGTTGTCATTTCTAGCGCCGCACCAACAGACTGTTTTAAATAGAAGCTATTGAGGAAAACATATTAAAGAAGCAACTTTCTTGACTTTAACTACTGGGCCTAGACATCTTATATTGTACATAACACTGGCTAGTGTACCTTCCAAATGAATGCTTGAATTATGACCCTTGGTCATTTTTGGCTTCGCTTCAGGGGTCCCATATTTTACACAGAGATCTAGAAAAAAATGTTAAAGAAATCTACTAGCCTAAAATGACAAATCGTAAAGCTTTCATATTTGGCATATAATATTGTTAGCCTTTGCGAATCGCGATAAAATCATGTCCTAGGTTAATCAGCTGTCCTGGATACAAGGTTACATATATTACGTCGTTAACTCGACGCAGATTTGAATATCGTTTCCAATGCGAGCTATAACTCTGTCTCGGTTAGAGGTATTAAATTTAAAAAAAAAGTTTACACATGAAAATATCCGCCATAGCATCCCGGCTATCAATATACTCGGTACTCTCAATTAATATAGTTTGATATTTTTTTTCAAGACATTTTTGTTTCAGTATTTGTATTTACTGTATAACTAAATTGTGCAAACACTCCATTTATGAAGAACTTTAGCAGCGGGGCACGCTACCTTAGGGTAAGTTAGTCCGAGGCACTTAAAGATATGTTGTCTTGCTTATATGCATGTATCATGCTTTTGAACCAGGAAACTGTCTGACTACAAATTGATCTATCGAGGTCTAAGATTAGAAATTTTAAACAGTTAAGATAAACACTTGCATAAATGTATCATACAAGTATTTTACCAGTTTAAACAGATGAAACTTGTGAACGTGCATGAAAAGGGTATTTTTTATCATAGTCGGTCAAGTTGATTTCGGGTAAAGGTATCTGCCTATCGATAACGTTCGTGCAATCATACAATAGCCTTTATCTCTTATAATGTTTAATATATATAAGCTTACATGACATTGGTCATTGATGACTGTTGCTCTTATTCATGTACCCGAAGGAGAACATATAGTTTTTTAACTGTCCGTCTGTCAGTCCGTCCGTCCCTCATTCCGTCCGAAAACTTAAACATTGCCCATAACTTCCTTATTAGTGAATGGATTAAGTTCATACTTGAATATAACAGCCCTTTGGACAAAACCTTCCCTTTGACGTGTTTATGACCTTGGCCCGTGAAAGACCTTGCCCTCAAAGGTCTAATTGCCAAAAACATTAACATTGCCTTTAACTTTTTAAATAGTCAGTGGATTTACTTCATACTTGAACAGAGCACCCCTTTGAACAAGGCTTTTTCACTGACATTTATTTGTTTGACCATGACCCATGAATATCCTTGACCTCAGAAATCTAATTGTCAAAAAAAAGAAAAAAAACCTTTAACATTGCCCATAACTCCCTTGTAAGAAAATGAACTTACTCCATACTTAAAGCGATTTATTCACAGAATTTAGCTTTTTTTCTCTCTGTAAAATGTAAGAGAAGTTAATATACTATGGAAAAACGTTATATTATGATTCTATATACCATAAAAACTGACGAAAAAAAAGAAGAGAAGATTTCACCAGGATTCAAACTCATGCCCTTTCGGTCAGTAAAACGATAAGCAGTTATCTTCACAACTGAGCCACAGAGGCTAGTCAAAATTAACAATATAAATATAGTATCTACTCTGTAACTAACGGGGTAAATTTTTTACCGATAAAAGTGTGTAAAACTTTATATTGTGATGTGTTTCTGTAACAAAATATGAGTCAGTAACTTAGTTTAGATATGTTCTTCACAATTACAGCTAGAATCTAGATGTCTAAACATTTCAATTTTTTTGCATCTTCGACCCATCTGTGAGTCAGTCGCTTTAAACAGAACACCCCTTTCGAAAAGACCTTCCCACTGACATATATTTGTTTGACCTTGACCCCCGAGTGACATTGACCTCGAAAGTCAAGATGTCAAAAATACTTAAAATTGACCTTAGCTCCCTTATTGTGAAAGAGATTTAGTTAATGTTTTCACACAACAGCCCTTTATGAGAAATCTTCCAAATGCATATACGTTTTTGACCTTGATTCCTTGACATCGAGGTCATATTGTCAAAAAGAATCTTCTTTTAAAGGAAAAACAATTTATTTTTTCTGGTCATATATATTTCTGTTAATTTTGACCCCTAAATGACCATGGATTTGAGGTCAAATTGTAAAAAGAACCCACATCTTTTGAAGGATTTACAATCTGTCTTCATCTGTTACTCAGCTCAAAGGCCAAGGCACAACTTCGTGGGCATTGTCATCTTTCAGTGACAGGTTTTCTTTTCTTTTGTTTATATTTTTGGTTTATTTGTTTTCCTTTGAATGTTTTTGACAATACTGCCTAGGTCAAAAAGTAAAAAGTATCTTTTCTCCATGGACTAGCAGATTTACAAATATGTTTAATGTCTATAACGAGTCGTGTCGAACTGATTGTAAATACGGCGAAGCATACAAAAAATGTGATCTCAGCTGTTTTTCTATCGATTTCTTGCAATTTTTTATTTGAAGATTTCATGCTTGTAAAAGGAAGATTTATTTCATTTAATCATTTCTTTCTTTTACTGCGTTCAATGTAAAATACAATACAGAACCTATCTCTTATAATTCTATTTATCAATCTATTTATTTATGCTTTTTAAGCCCTGTAAGCCGATGTTGAGCTGCAGACGGATTGTGACCAACGAATAAAATAGGCCTTTGAATTGACGGAACAGATGGTATTCGAATACAATAGGCCTTTGAATTGACGGAACTGATAGTATTGATTTTTCTGTATCGCGTATTGTTTTCTTTACCTTTTCACTCGACTGTTTAATCTGATGGTGGCGACAAAATGATGACAGAGCAAAAAAAATACCCCTAGTATATTTAAGAATTAGTACTGTGAATTACTAGGCTGTTTAAATTTCGATTTATCCAAGTAGGAACGCTGTGTCTCGGGAATATTGGGGCAAATCATTTATTCACAAAAGCTCTATAAATCCTTAACAGTAATTTTCAAGACAATGGGAAGGCCGTAATTAGGGAAATTTTGAAACGGCTTTCAACTTCAACTGAAACACAGCTAGCTTTATGTAATTTCCCCTTTTCAGTTCAGTTAGCTGTGAGGTGAACCCCTCGTGATTGTTTGTTTACGCAGTCGGGATTTCACCCAGATTTTAAATGTGATAAAGTAAACAATGACGTAAACTACTGACATATATGTTATAAATTACCTATTATGTTAAAACACAGGATGCCTAACAAACATCCTGATTACGTAAAAACCTTGTCAATTTTTAAATTATTATCTACTGCTATCGATGCAGATAAAGATCTTAACTACAGAGAAACGAATAATTGACACACTTTTTGGGCAGCTTAAAAACAAAGATATGAAAAAAGAAGACTTTTAAGTAAATACTCTGTCATTGGGTTTCTAAAACAGACAAAATTTCAGGAAGTGAGATCATTAACAAGTAATTGGATTAATCAACTAGTTTGGCTGTCCAATTAACGAAAACTATATACAGTAACTGATCACAATTTAACTTCACCCTGCACCACCCAGGTTATCCTGTTTCCCATTACGTGTCAGTCAAACAAACATTAATGTCTAAATAACCTGATTTTGATAGGACCTATTTTTGTGAATTTAGCATCTGTGGCAAGAGGCTGCATTGTCCTTAAAAATATGTTCGTAAAAAAACAAAATGTTGTGATGTTATATATTGTATTTCGGATGATCGCATTGAAAACTCCGACGACATAATATATTATATGAATTAGGTGAATTAACGAATTGGTTCGTTAAACTTAAAACACAGTAGCAATTACTAAGTCAAAGCGATTGTGGAAAATAAATTGTCATTTGAATTTCTGTTAGATTATTGGAGCCATTTAAGGGAGCCCATGTTGGGGGGAAGGGGACTGATGGGGTAAATTATAGTTCGATTATCTGGACAGTACAGTGACTAAAAGACTTGATTTAGCTAAAACTCCCCCCCCCCCCCCTCCACACTTCCGGCGCCATTATTGATTTGAACCCAGGAAGCAATTATCGAGAGACATTAAACGAAGTTGCAAGATTCCACGTCCACCGCACCCCCTCCCCCACTCCAAATTACCTCAAAGTACAAAGCTGACCTGAATCGACCAGTCTAGCAGTTTGTACCTTTCTTTACAATATACTACAGCCGTTATCTTGTCATCATTTAATAACCTATACGTTTAACGCTAAAACCGCAGTGTCAAGTGACAAGACCAATAAACCACAAAAACCTTCCTGGTTGAGAAACCTAATTAAACCAAAATAAACATAACACTTCAAGGTCATGTTCGCCTGTCCTTATCAGTCGATATTGTATTTTTATTTTGGCAACCAGCGGTTTATAAAATCCTTGCTTAGCTCATAAGTGTGACCTTAATCAGGTTTGTTGGCATCAAGGCACTGGGATTATTTTTATGGGGAAAAATAAGTAACGTACACGAATGGTTTTGTCCTGTCACCAGCAATATATTTATGTCTTAATCAAATAAAAGCGCATATATTGATTGTATCGAGTTTCTGAAAATAAAACTCTTCACAAAATACAACAAAAGAAAAAGTTTGTAAGCAACTATAAATATACAAATACAATGTTTTGGGATATAAATTACCATTTATGCATAAACATAAATAGTTGTTGCTATAAGAACAGACGCAATCTACAACAAAAACAGACAAATAAACAAACAATACAATTTATATTATTCACGTATAGTACACCGGGTTGTACGCAATCCGGTAAAACTCTCTTGTCTCGCCCTTTCAGGTGAACATACATACTAGCGTTAATTCAAATCTTCGCGAGGAAACATAGGCGAAATTTCGCTTTTGCCACTTTTATCTTCGCAAGACTTAAAATAAAATGTTGTAAGTCTCGTGTTAAATCCTCGTGGCCCGAAAGGGCTGTTCTGTTAGGGCGTCCGTAAATAGTGATGTTTAACGGTTCAGATCACAGCGCCATATATTTGTATAAAAACAAGCCAGGAAGGAGCGGATCAGGAATCAAGTGTTTGGCTCAGCGGTCTAGATTGTTGGATTTCGATGCGGGAGGACCTGGTTTCGGAATCCAGTCTTTGCACGACATATTACATCTTTGTGTCACGAACTTTCATGTACGTAATATATAAAAATGAGTTTATGTTAAAATAACATAAAATATATTGAAGAAACAGTGAACGGTGCAAATTCTGATCAGTCATTGATGTGCAGACTAGAAATGACATGCACTACTCTTGAACACCACAATCTACACCGAAGTGTTTGTAAGGACAAAAACCGTGATAATAATATTATAGATATAATATATAGACAGGTAAGGATAGATGTTAATACAGATATGGAAATTAATGGTTCAAACATAATTTGTTACAAAAATACGACGGATATGTCAAGAAGTAATTCAAGACGCCACGCATGGAATAACACTTTTATGAAATATAGTAATTCATGACCGTGCTTGCAATCAAAACAGTCACATTTAAGTGTATTTATATGTATCATTTTCAGAAAATTAACCATATATGTAATATAATAGCTAAGTCCCAGTCTATAGTAAATGTGTGTTGATATTTTTTACTAGCATACGTTACTACTACATGTACTTCACAAAGGTCAAAGAGATCAAGGGCATGCAAAGCTAAAATAGCTAACCCTTACCATGCTAAATATCTAAAATGGACTTTTCCATCTTTTTATTTGGACAGATCCATTAAATGTTTATGGGGGTGGGGATGATTGAAAATAGACTGACTGAATGGCGAATAGTGCAGACAATGATCAGACTGCACGGATGTGCAGGCTGATCTTGGTCTACACTAGCCGCAAAGGCAGAGTCAATTGGTTCAAGCAAAGTAAGGGTTAAGTTGCAAGGGAAACTTGAAACACGACCCATTATAGTGAATCATTTGCAAAGTATTAAGACGTATTGTGAAATATTCGTATAAATTTAGATTGTCATACTTCATTTCGTACCTGCAAAGTACATACTTAAAGGCTAGCGTTACGAATTTTGCCAAAAATATCTTCTTTCTGCAGACGACATTGCATGGTAGTTTGCAATTCATAATGAAGAAGCATATTACATTTTACCGAGTATATTAGTTTAAGGTTCATGAGTTTATATTTTCATAATGATTATGATCCCATAATATCCATATTTTGGTTTACTGATGCATAAATATGACTAGGTATAAAGGTAGATGTAACTTTTGTTGATCTATTCCTATTCACTTTATGGTAGATTTTTTAGAAAACGCCATATATGTTTTAAGGGTCTATTTAAATTCTGTCTACAAAAGTATATGAATATGTTTGACCCGTTTTTTTTTTCGTTTTTTTTTTGTTCTTTTTTTTTATTTGCACAGCTACTGAAAACATATCAATGCTTCAGCATGAAGATAGCTTTGAAAGTGAAGACAAACACATTCAACCACACCAGTTGATAAGTTATCAGATGAAGAAAGTAAAGGTGAAAACAAAGAAGTGTTTTATGGAAGCCACGTCATCCTGATCAGTAATCGAAAGCGACATTAGTTAGCTTGGATGAACGTCAGGTGGGTCAGCCATCAACAGCGACAATGATTTGCCTTGCTGGACGTCAGGTGGATCATCCATTGACAGCGACAATGATTTGCCTTGATGGACGTCAGGTGGATCAGTCATCAACAGCAACAGTGATTTGCCTTGATGGACGTCAGGTGGATCATCCATCAACAGCGACAATGATTTGCCTTGATGGACGTCAGGTGGATCAGTCATCAACAGCAACAGTGATTTGCCTTGATGGACGTCAGGTGGATCATCCATCAACAGCGACAATGATTTGCCTTGATGGACGCCAGGTGGATCAGTCATCAACTTCAACAGTGATTTGCCTTGATGGACGTCAGGTGGATCATCCATCAACAGCGACAATGATTTGCCTTGATGGACGTCAAGTGGATCAGTCATCAACAGCAACAGGGATTTGCCTTGATGGACGCCAGGTGGATCAGTCATCAACAGCAACAGTGATTTGCTTTGATGGACGTCAGGTGGATCAGTCATCAACAGCAACAGTGATTTGCCTTGATGGACGTCAGGTGGATCAGTCATCAACAGCAACAGTGATTTGCCTCGATGGACGTCAGGTGGATCATTCATCAACAGCAACAGTGATTTGCCTCGATGGACGTCAGGTGGATCAGTCATCAACAGCAACAGTGATTTGCCTTGATGGACGTCAGATGGATCATCCATCAACAGCGACAATGATTTGCCTTGATGGACGTCAGGTGGATCATCCAACAACAGCGACAATGATTTGCCTTGATGGACGTCAGGTGGATCATCCATCAACAGCGACACTGATTCGCCTTGGAGGACGTCAGGTGGATCAGTCATCAACAGCGACAAATAATCGCCTTGATGGACATCAGGTTGAGCAGTCATCGACAGCGACAATTAATCGTCTTGATGGACGTCAGGTGAATCAGTCATCGACAGCGACACTGATTCGCCTTGGTGGACGTCAGGTGGATCAGCCATCGACAGCGACACTGATTCGCCTTGGTGGACGTCAGGTGGATCAGTCAACGACAGCGACACTGATTCGCTTTAATGGACGTCAGGTGAATCAGTCATCGACAGCAACAGTGATTTGCCTTAATTGACGTCAGGTGGATCAGTCATCGACAGCAACAGTGATTTGCCTTAATTGACGTCAGGTGAATCTGTCAACGACAGCAACAGTGATTTGCCTTAATTGACGTCAGGTTGATCAGTCATCGACAGCGACACTGATTCGCCTTGGTGGACGTCGGGTGGATCAGCCATCGACAGCGACACTGATTCGCCTTGATGGACGTCAGGTGGATCAGTCATCGACAGCGACACTGATTCGCCTTGGTGGACGTCAGGTGGATCAGTCAACGAAAGCGACACTGATTCGCTTTAATGGACTTCAGGTGAATCAGTCATCGACAGCAACAGTGATTTGCCTTAATTGACGTCAGGTGGATCAGTCATCGACAGCAACAGTGATTTGCCTTAATTGACGTCAGGTGGATCAGTCATCGACAGCAACAGTGATTTGCCTTAATTGACGTCAGGTGGATCAGTCATCGACAGCGACAGTGATTCGCCTTAATTGACGTCAGGTGGATCAGTCATCGACAGTGACAGTGATTCGCCTTGATGGACGTCATGCTTTTGTTGATGCAGTGACAGATCTTGGCTCAGTAAGAAATAGTTAGTATGATTACTCAATAAATAAATAAAAATCAAATAAACAAATAAATACGTTAATCAATCAATCAATCTATCTATCAATCAATCAATCTATCAATCAGTCAATCACACAATCAGTCAATCAAACAATCAGTCAATCAAACAATCAATCAGTCAGTCAAACAATCAGTCAATCAAAAAAATCAATCAATCAGTCAATCAAACAATCAGTCAATCAAGAAAAGCCTGTTACGCACTTAACATCTATTTGTGATGATTGAGATATGTCTTAGAAAATCTGCAGGCTTAAATTGCACTATGTTATATTCAGGTGCAAGGCTATAGATCAATGTGTTCCACATATCACAACTAACAGATGAAGATGAAGTTCCCAAAATGTACTAGGCCCTTTTGTGAAACGACCTAAGATCAAGTTGCACTTCTAGATCCAGCACCACTCCCAAACGACTTATTTCAGCGATAAAACAATGGCATGATAAAGATCTTCCATAGCAAGACAAGAATATTTTTACTCAGTTCAAATAGAGACAACAGTCGAATGCCTCAAATACCATATGACTTCTTAAGCTTATTCTTTGACAAAAAAAAAAAAAAACTGAATAAAATGATTGTCCAACAAAGTATAACATATGAAGGCTCAAAAGGTAATCATTCATTTTCAATCACGCCTCAAGAAATAAGAGTCTGTCTTAGCTTTTCTTTTATATCAGGCTAGAACATGGCCCAAATACATGGGCTCGAGGAAAATATACGTAAGAAACCATTGTTTATGCAATGTCAGACAGATTGGACACTTCAGTCGAATACATCCACTTATGTGATTTCAATTATTTTGTTAGAGATGACAAATTTAATTATGTTAGACCACTTCTGCCAATGCTAAATGAGCGTTTCTTGAAAGAAAAAAGTCTCGATTGATGACAACATGATACCATATTACGGCCACAGTAGGGCGAAGTAATTCATGCGCGGTAAGCCAATAAGATCTGGCTATACAATGTGGGCAGAAGAAAAGACCATAACACTGACTTCATTAGAACGGAAAGAGTAGTAATAATGGATCTGCTGTCGGAGCTACATTCACCTGAATTTTGATAACCTGTTTCCTGCACTGAAACTTGTGGGCAGACTTCTCAATATGATAATATCTTGCAAGGAGAAAATCCGTGCAAACCGAGAAAAAGATTGTCCAGTCAAAAGTACAAAGGATCTGGTAATTCCAAAGAGGACATCTGATTAAATACCAGGCAAATAAAGGTCTCTTTGTTTTAAGATGGAACGACCATAACATAGTGAATGTGGAGTCGAACTGTCATGGGGTTGAGCCAATGAAGCAAGTGGAAAGACAGTTCTTACGGACAAGGACAAGGATTCAGAATCGGCACCACAATTAAACACGTGTGAACAAGATTAACCAAAATATTCAAAAGTATGGTGTCCCTATCTGATCGAATAGAAGCCGTGCTTGTTGTTCATGGATTGTATAGATCTCGCTACAAAATACGGCAGCTACATCGAGCTCTGTACGTCTTGCACAAGGGCACTCTCGTGCAGCTGGTCCGGGAATGCCATGAGTGCAAAATTACTGTCGAAAAAATAGAGCCCAAACTATATCATTGACTTGATGGAAGAAGTTTTTGCTGTTTAATATATACATAACAATGCAGAACAAAATGTTCCGTCATAAATGATTTATAGCACCATTTTTGGCTGGTCTTTTTCTAAGCGAATCTTACTGTATTATGATAGTTATGCTTACATACACTTTGTAAAGCGCACACAATTGAACACATGATATCTGGTAAAGAGATTTCAGGAGTCTTATTTGATTGCTAAAATTCAACCTCATTTAATAAAACGAAATGTAAATATTGCCGGATCGAATTATTTTAAATTTTAAGAACCTCTTTGACGTGATTTTTTTTTTCAATTTAGGGCGTTTCCTTTATAAAAAGAAATAATGCCTAAATATTGAAGTCTAATAATTTCATTTTAACGCAACTTGAAGGACACCTAGTCAAAAGACTTTCAACGGGTAGCATTTATACAACTTTTTCGGAAGAGTTCATTATACAGCATTTTTGCTAATGTTTTGGCGTAGATGATCTTGAGTCACAAAATGAATTATGTTCGAAATGATTCAGTTTTGAAAACGAAAACTGTTTGTAATGGCATAAGTTAAGATTTCAGATCAATTGCAGAGAGAGGAATGTAAATCGCATATACGAACAAAAAAGTAATCAAAACAAGTTTAGGTTAGTACATATAAAAAAAGATAGTGTAATCATATATCTGAGAACGTTGTAAGATAAAACTAAATGTATAAAGCAATCGAAGTGACTAAGATACTTTATATTTCCTTAAAACCTTACTTGCAGTGGGATTTGTAGAAAGGGCAAAAGCCGTTGTACGACAAAACCCTTTCTTGTACGCAGATATTCTTGAGAAGAAGAAAAGTTGCAATGTCATATAAAAAGGTGTAAGGTTAGATGTCAGTGCGTATTTGAAAACAGCCCTGAAAGATAGTTCTGCAATGTCATACTTGCAATGTCATACTTGCAATGTCATACTTAATATAATTATGATATAAACAGTTTAAGACAGTAGGTGTTTTTAAGAATAATTAGTGATGACCTGTTCATTTAACAAAGCAGTGTGTTTTATATCATTTTTTATGAAGGTATACGAGGTAATTAAGTATCTATAAAATGGTCTATATAGTTAAGGCTAAATTCTTTTAGTGCTTTGCTGTGACGCGCCAGATCTAGTAAAGTCTGGATCACGAGCCAACACAGGACTTTATTATAACAAAATTTGTATAGAATCTAATAGAAAACAATCATATTTTTTGAAAACTTATCACTCGCTTGAAATAAAATGACAGGTCAACCTTTCGAAAAAAGGCTATAAATACTTCTTTATTTGCACAAGAAACATATTATCCCATGCAGTGGAATGAAAGAGTTTTCTCTACTAATATATGCAAGCTTGAAATAATTGTTGGCGATATCTTAAATGATCATGAATATATGCACGCAAAGAGCGTGCAAACATTAGAATACAATAATAGAAATGGACATTAAAGTGAAATCACCATGTTTTGTGTTGTTTTCCAATGTATAACTCTACATATGTGGTGTTCTGTTTGCTCATAAATTACTTGACACGTTTATAGGTGTTTTATGCAGCGTTCAAATTTCGTACCGCTTATCAGCTCTTTATCAACCCCGTATTAAACGTACACACAATCTGACTCAATGTTTACAAATAATGCAAAAACTGATCTCATATCACAGGCCTAGAATATCAGCAAATGTAGCCTGTTGGTTGGCTATATGCAAGGCTGTTTGTAAAACGTGGTATCTGCTTGCATGTCAAGAAATTCAAACCTTGTCGAGCAAATCATTATTGGACTCAAATTGTCACTTCCGTATATGCTGTGGCAATTTTCCTGGTAAGCTAATGGGACATTCCCTACGATTAATCAGTGATATAATTCATATGTATTTTATTGGTGCATTCTGCCCAAATGGAAAAAAATATTATGTAAAGTGGAACATACGTCAGAAACATTTTCCTTACGGCATACAGACACTAAAAAAGTGATCCTTCATAAAAAATCACTGTTTTTCCAAAATATACAACAACAACTCTTTTATAAAAGCCTAGTAACTATAAGCATTCAGTGAACCTGCTGTACTTAGACTTTTAGACTGGCACCTTTACAGTGTGTTATGATTCATTCATAACCACCCATATTCATAAAAGGATAACAAGATGGCGCTATACATTGAGAATGAAGATCTAGTGTCTTTGATATTCGATGTTTTCTGCATCTTGCGCGATCCAAACTCTTCAGAGGGTGTCACTTATATGGAAAAGCTGTACCTATCAATCTATTAGAAATATTTATCGTCGGAACCGCTTGCTCATATGGCCGACACACCTTCCAGAGGTTAGTTATTTTAGGCTGTGGGGATTAGTGCAAGATACAGAAACCATCCCACTCTTTTCAAAGACCAATGTATAGCACTGATACATAGGACCTCGGTTTAACGTCTCATCCGAAAGACAATTAGTAATGTTAGTGGAGGAGCGGCGGATCGAACTCGCGACCCCAAGATTACCAGTCCAGCTCGTTACTACTGGACCGCCCATCCGCTCCTGGATAGCTGTGACGTCGATAGAGACCATAAACAGCAATGCAATGTATGTTCTAATGATAGCTTTCTTAGCATAAAAGCATAATGTTACAATTTAAAGAAAGATAACGGTCTTTAACTGAATAAACTTCTTTAATACCGGGTAAGTAAAGTACTTTTAACAGTCTATGCGATTTCAAAATAAATTGCAGTACTTTTTCGTTATTGTAAAGGCGCCGACATATCTTATGTTGGCAAACAGCTGTTTAATGATTTTTGCATTTACATTATAATTTGTATAGAGCAGTGTTATCTATAGGTGTATGTTTCAAGGTTGTATGAATCATAATGAACATATTATACTTTCAGTGTATCTTAAACGTAGTTTTACTTGGCACTTTTTCAGACACGCATTTAGTTGTAAACTCTATGCCTGTTTGATTTTAAAGCGCTGCAAATACAAGTTTAAGATTTCACGTCGTGTGGGTTTGACTAAGCAACCTTTTGGCCTCGATTTCTTTCTATCTGTTGCCCTACCTAAGGAGTTCATTAAAACTTTGACTATTCGTATAGAACTCCTTGTCCAAGATCACTTCAATTTTACAAAACGCAGTCTTGACCTGTGTAGAGGTGTTGAAGCAGTCCTGTCGGTTTCGTAATTTAAACAAGAAGATTGTTTTATAAATAGTTTTTACCCTTAGATATCTAATATGAAATTGTTAAGGGTTAAAAAAATGTGAAAATTAATTTTTTTTATATGCTTTATTTTAACTTAAATGTTAAAAATTAATTAGAGCGCTCTAAATTCTGTTTATTTCAAGCATAATTCTTAAAAAAATAGAATAACGATAAAAAAAATATACATTTATACAGAATAATAACAACAAACTTGAAACAGTGAGATCAATGAGAACTAAGCTTTTCACATATGACGTCATGTACTACGTCATTTATGATGAGCACCACAATCCAACCAACAGTATATAATGTAACATGAGGTTCGAGATGATTTCAGTTGTACAACACTTTGATGAGGTTTATCCACCTGAATTCATATATATTTGATATGTTTTTAAAGACATAGAAGCGAAGCAGTTTAACAAAAATGCAACTTTATAAGATAGACCGTCTTATTTACAAAAACTTGAAATATCTGTGCAAATGAATAGCTTAGACCGTAGACCGTAGACACCTGGAAACTTAGTTAGACAGCACTTGCCCAACATGTTAAAATAGGGCTGTAAACTGCATACGCAAAATGACTCAGTGACAAAATAGTTTTCCAACATGATTCAAATAACTATATAAAGTGTATGAGGATAATAATTAGCTCTAATATAATACTTTTGCAACAAGATAAATATTGACCTGTGAATAAGGTCAGTTTTTCATGATGGAGGCCCTACTTTGTTTATATAAGCTTCTGTGTATAGTGAAAAAACAACAACAACAACAGTAAACACTGTAGTGAATATTGCACATGTTCATTCATCACCACTCATGGTCACATGACTTCATTTCCATTCATCTTCAGAGTATTATCGGTATCGTCTTGTTTATGTTTTTAAGGTCAACGTGTTTAGTGAACTGCCTCTTCTTTTGTCCAGTGTTGCCCAGTATTGTCCAATTATTGTCTTCTTATGTTGATTGAGAGTAATTTGATTGGATGAAAGAATCAGATAATTTTTTTTTATCATCATGAAGGTATATTTTTTACAGAGTAGATGTCGCTTGAAGAAAATTTCTTTTTGCTGTCAAGTCAGTTCTTTACAGAACAACTTTGCTAGTTTTTCTGTTATTTAAGTTCTATTATAATTAAGAACTTAATTATATAAATGTCATATAGACATCCCTTGTTATTATTTTCATAAGAAGATCAGCTAATTACATATTCCTGGTAAAATTTTATATTTTTCCTTTGAATTAGCTTTTCATGACTTTATACTGAATTACTGATTTGAATTATTGAAATGCTGAAATGATGTTTTATGAGTTTAGAATATGTTCATACATTTATTGGTGTGATATTTATTCGTAGGTTTTTACATACTATTCGTCTAAACAAAATCTATCGAACTCTGGACAGAGCTGGTTGTTATCAACTTTTGTTCGCATAATAACAAAGTTATAGAATGTTTGTGCCACTTATTAAAAACGGCCTATACACTTCATATAAGCATAATAACAATGTGACAAAAATATTTGTGCAACATGATAAAAAGGGGCTATACACTTATACAGTTTATAGAAGCATTTAATAGCTTTGTAACAAAATATTTTTGCAACATGATAGAAACGGGCTATACACTTTGTATACACTTTATAGAAGCATAATAACTGGGTAACAAAATATTTGAGGAACATGATAAAAATGGGTCGTGTACTTTATATGAGCAAAAACTTTATAACAAAATATTTGTGCAACATGATAGAAACGGACTATATACTTTGTATGAGCAAAATAGTATTGAAACAAGATAAAAATGACCACGTCATTCGTAACAACAGGTATGAAATTATGTGACATAAAATTATATATGCGGGTATTTACCGCGTTACAAAATGAAACCAAGTAACGAAAGTATACAGTGTATTTACGAAATGGTGAGATCAGGTTTTTGCAAAAACGTAAGGTTATGAATTCTGATACCTGTATTAAGGTATATAAGGTAAATGTTTCAGAATTAAGCTATGTTTAGCCTTAACGGAAATAAATACGATTGCTAACAAACTATATTGTAAGGGACAAGTCTGATAAATTGAAGATAGGGTCGAGCACTGAGTAACTATATACTAAGAGTCTCATAACATTCTTTCTACGTAGACTGTGCATTTTAACGTGCTGTATGATAGGGATTTTTTTTAAATAAGCGAATATATTCTGTTTGTGGAATGAATTAGTTAATAGATAGATGTTTGCTCAATTACCAGAAAAAAAGTTGTTTGTATGTTTACCACATGCAAACATATGATAAGATGGATGTATTGTACGCATACTGCAAAGCATCTTAGGAATAGTACCGAGAAAATTGGCTATATCTTAACCAATCAAAACAATTGTGCTTTATCTTAACCAATCAAAACAATGGTGCTATATCTTAACCAATCAATACAATGGTTGTGCTTTGAAGATATCACGTAGGTACGCAATATATGGCTTTTACAATGATTTTTTTTTACAATATTTCAAACATAAATATAACTATATTTCAAAGAGCCCAAACGAGTGTTTATGCTCTTTGGCGACCAGATTATTGCTAGCAGAAACTTTTATATACAGTGTTTCTCTGTCCGCAGGAATGTTGACCACTTGCTGTATTGTCAGGTCCTTCCCACTGTTCGTCCCGTTCACACATGACTGTTGGACCGAGGCAACTACAACTTCCTGTTTCCCATACCCTGTAGATATCTGATATCCAACATGTCTGTAAAATAATAACAAAACTTTCAAAACTGTGAACTTTAACAAAATGCATGTCAATAGTGACTCCTTTTAAACTCTGACAAAAAGAAGACAGTTTAATTATTTTTTTATATCTTTATTTATTTATTTATTTTTTTGATTCATCATATATTGTCAAACAATTGACCCGATACTGTACAGTATGTAAAACAAATGCACATTATTTTTTATAGTTTTCTTGTTGTTGTCCTTCCTTGAGCAAATACATTTGGGAGGTTTATTTCTAAGTGTTTGGTAAGTTTGTATTTGTTACTCAAGGGTTTCAAAGAGGATATACTGAAACAAGATTGCTTCTTTACTGTTGGTCATTATTGCGTTGTGTTTTACATTTGTTTCCCATACAAATTATCTTCCTTAATAAGAATTTAACTAATTGCATGTAGGTAACGAACTTGATAACAAATTTCTCGATGCCAACATCTTATCTATGTCAAAAAAATATAGAATGACTTTAAAATAAACCTATGTCGCGGTTTAATTAAAGCACGCACACGTAATATATTAGAATGAACAAAAGGTGAAGGTAATGACGCAAAATGTATCACTTTAGAAAGTTATCTAGTTAGAAAAAAAATTATTGTTTAAGTATTCCAGATATAATTTTTACTTACTGCTTGCTATCACAAGGGCCTGCCTTGAAACGGACACAACTGTAGAGGAAAAAAACTCCTCCAGTATTTATTTCTATCCTGTTGTTATGATAGCCTATATTTCCCTGGTTGTTGGAATTACTTAGCGGGAACTTCTGTGTCCATTCAATACCGTTAAACGAAACTGGATATAAAAAAATAAATTAATAAATAAAATCGTATTTCAGAATAGCTGAGAATAAAGTTAATTATAGACTAAATCATACAAAAAGAAAAAAAAATTGCCTAGAAATTAAATAAAATACCGAAACAATATAAATGGATCATTTTTGAAATCGATTATCTAAAATACTCTTTTTGCATTCCGCTGATCATTGTTTGTTCTGACGCCTTCAATTTTTTTAAAGCAAGTACAAATAACTTACTTTTTCCAGTCAAATGAACTGCCGAGCGTTTTCTTGTCAACAATTTGTTGATAAGATGAGAATTTTTTACTGACTGTCTGTCACGGCAGATTCTAATTTCTTTCGAACCATTCCATGATGAATTGCAACTATTTTTTATCTGAACAATTTCTTCATCTTGCCATTCATTTTCTGAAGAAAAATATAAAGAAAACAGTTGTAAATGAAGTTTTCACTTCCATTTCGATCGATATAAGTTTCTTTTATTTGATTAACTGATATATCGATTAGTTTGATGGTCGATTTGTTTGATTGAAGGTTGATTGGTTGGATTGGTATTCTCACTGACTGACTGATCGATCGATCGATTATTGATTGTGTTGACTGATTGATTGATTGATTGTGTTGACTGATTGATCGGTTGATTGATCGATTGATTGATTAATTGATTGATTGATTAATTGAATGAATGAATGAATGATTGATTGATTGATTGATTGATTGATCGATCGATTACTCGATCGACCGACGACTGACTCGATCTATCGATCGATTGATTGTTTTTTGTGCGCTCTTGATATCTAGATTATTTAAGTATAACTTCTTATCCATCTTCTTTATTTATGTTGACAAAAGCCTTAGGTAAACTAAAAGACACTGATAATTAACAAGAGAGTAATATCCCCGCATGTTTGAAATACTCACGTCGTTTTAATTGTGCCTTTATTCTGGATTCACTTTCGTCTACTCTCTGTTAAATATAAACGATCTTGTCAAAATGAATTAATTTAAAGTTATTAAAAAAAAAAGAATAAGCGTCGAATTACCGACAGGACAGAAGTGTGCACTTGTTCACAGCTTAAACATTCTAGGAAAAATGTGTTCAGCCAAGTTGTTTTGTTTTTTGTTTACTTATTTGTCAAAAGAATTGAAAAAAAAAGTTAAGAAATCATTATAACTACATTTCTTCGAAACATCTTATATTTTTAATAAAATTCCTTAAACTTCTCTTTTTGATTAACAAGAAGATTCTAAGTATGCTGTCTATTAATTGTAAACACATTACCTTTTCTGCATACTCTATCACTTCTTCCGCAAATAAAACAACATCTTGCAAACAGCAGCCTTTATGTGACTCTCTGGTGAACATTTCTGACCATTCCGGTTTCACACTTTCACATTTGACACAGAAGACGTGCTCCTTGACAATATCTTTGGCCTCTCTCGAGTGTAAATACTCTGCTGACAAATGGTTATGTTTGTCAGTCTCACCTCCTTGGTCATTTGACATTTTAAAGGTCAATAGAATTACTGGCATGACTGACACAACACAGACAATCAGCACAATGTTTAGTACAGCCAGCGTCAGAAACAGTTTTCTTAAACTATTGTAATTCGCACGAAGTTTATTAAGCTCAGTGTAGTCTTTGCCTAGCTTTTGTTCTATAATTGATTGACAGTTTCTCTCAAGAAACTGATAGTCATTTGGTATTCCATTCCTTGCACCGAGGTCCTTAGTTCCTCCATCAAGCCTTTCCTTTTCCCTACTACAGTCTGTGCATTTATCATTCGTTTTTTTGCAATCTGTATTCAGTTCGTCTATGACATCCGCTTTGACTGCTATTGCGTCAGTCACTTGATTCTGAACATACAAATTTTGACAATGTTTCTTTCGCTCAGGTGTTCTGAACTGTTCTGGCGACAAAAGTGCTTGATTTTCATCACATTCGCATTGCTCCTGCAGATTCCTTTCATAATGTCGATTCTTATGATTATGGAAACACGAACAATAACAGGTCTGTGGGTTCGACTTTCTATGTTGATTTATATCTTGCTCTGTCTCTGTAACGCCATCATTAAACAGTTTAGACGTACTGACAGATGACAGGGTTCTATCATCAAAAGCATTTTGAGTGTCCAATTGAGGTGATACAAAATTGTCTTTTCCCGGTTGAGTTCTGTATGTTGCGAAAGCAGACGTCATCGTATCTATTTTACTGGTGGACAACGCCTTCGTTCCCCTTTCATGTTCTTCAATTGGTCCCTTAAATATGTAAGTAAGATTTTGTTTAGTCTCAGACAAAGTTTGGAAGCCTAATTCGTATTTTCTTCTGCACTCATCATTATAACCTTTGATGTCTGGAGACGGATTTAGATCGTATCGGTCTGGTTCATCACTTGTTATATCATTTAAACTTCTATCGTCTGCTTCTTCTGCCGAAGTTGTTGTTGTTGTTGTTGAACTATCACTAGTCAAACGATTATTTCTGTAGCACTTCATGTTTGCTACATGCAATGTATTTGCTTCACGATTTTTAAACTCCTGCAGGGTTTTATGATATTTTGAACAATTTTAAGCTAAATATATCCGGCGGTGTAACCTCATTTGCGCTTTTCCAAAATGCGGTGGCCAAGAACGTGAAGAATAGTCACCGGGAAAACACCTTAGTTATCCCGCGATAAGCAGTTATCGGTACTGAGAAAAAATACCGGTATAATTTAATTACAATAATCGGTTTTATGTGCATTATTTTACATAGACAGTAAAAATTATAATCTTCATTAAATAGATAAAAAACTTTATCAGTGTTAACACACAATTTAACACGAACACTTTAATCAGAGGTTCCTAAAAATATATGACAAATTTTTCCAAAAATGTTGTTGAAAATAGCTTTAATCCACTCAGTTCATGCTTACTAAACTAGATTTGGAATTGAACGGTTAATTGTTTTTCCTCGATCTCTTTTAAGTAAATCAAACAGTTGTGTAACAATTTCAATTCACAGTTGTATGATATTTTACTGATACAGGTAATCTAGTTTCTCTTCCGTTTTTAAAAAACTCCCCTACATAACCATAATATTTATATATATTTAATATGTACTTTCCTTTTTGGGTTTAACGGTTTTTGTGTGTCCAGAAACCTTACAGCTTGACACAAAAGAAACAGAAGCAATCATGCATGGCTACCATGGTCATTCATTCATTCATTCATTCATTCATTCATTCATTCAATCATTCATTCAATCATTCAATCATTCATTCAATCATTCATTCATTCAATCAGTCATTCATTCAGTCATTCATTCTCATACATCACTTACTCATTTATTTATTTATCTATTTATTTATTTATCTATCTATCTATTTATTTACTTTGTAGCGGTGTGTATAAAATCTGCAATACTTTTGAACAGGCCCGGGCATTAAACGTAAAGGCGCACACCTTTTATATGAACAATTTTACATTTTAACTATGAAATAAGGTCATGTATGTAAGTAAAGTTTGTAAATTTCAAGGTTCTTTATGTACGTTTTATCTATTTCTAATATCTTCTTGCGTTCTAGGAAGCATTTTATTATATCCAAGAAGAGAAAAGGTAAGTATTTATGCTTTTAGTCCTACTAGATAAGTGTGTATACAGTGACATTTCTTTGAAGTACGTTTCTCGGTGAAAAAAAAAAATGAATTCAAAATTTTTCTGCGCCCTTAATTTGCTAGTTGATTAGGGATTTGTGAATGTGGTAAATCATTGTAACAGCTGCCTGGTTGAGGGCTGAGGTTGTGAACCCTTTAAACCCAGCTAAAATCGATCTTTACTCAGCCCAGTACTGGTATATCGTCGGTTATTTCCGGTACATGTTTATTATTATTACATCCTGTACCACGGTCGATAAATAGGGTGAAACGGAATGGATCGAGCATGGTTTCCGACGATTGACCTATTTTGTTTTGCATTCAGTGCAGTGCAGACTCCATTGGTGTATACGGGGAACATGGTCTGCACTGTTTAAATTTCAGTCATTAAACTTTCAATGAATACCTCTGGTAATGATCAGGGGTCAAAAAAGAGAGGTCGGCGAGTTGGTTTTTGGAATTTGGTTGGTTGTCGTTTAGGAAAACGTTGGGGTCTTATATTTATTTTGCAAAGGGCTATGGTTAGGTAAGTCACGGTCCTAAATCACTGCATTTTGGTGAAGGGGCATTAAATGTAACACAACAGAACCTAGCAAAGCCAAGAGTTAAGTGCCCTTCTACGTAATTAATCCATCTAATGTACAAACAATCTTTACCTGATCATAAAAGTTTGTATCTGTTATGAAGTGCAAGGTTGGTAAATTTATTTTCAAATATGAATTTTAGTTGAAGTGTCAGTTTGTTTGTTTTATTATTCACTTATATATCTATTGATAATTACTGTGTGGTTATAGTTCCAAAAACTAAGAGCAAGTTTTTTGATAAAAAATGTATAGAGATAGAAAAAAAATGTTCAGTTATGTTAAACGTTTATCTGATCTGAAATTTGCGGCAATACCATAGAAAAGTTAGACGAAAAGTCAGTAACGCATTTGTTTTAAGAAATCTGATTGGTCAGAATTCTATGAATGTGTCGCGATGGATGAAGGTATTATAATGGTGTTTAATCGGTTTTGTATGCCTCACTTCAAGGCATTATGCATCATCGTCCAAAATTTGTAGTGACAATGAAAAACAATACTTCATTTTTAAGCAAACTATTGTTTTTTTCTCTTTTTATGTGATGCTGTTTTTTGTAGGATCTGACATGAATTTTCAATTCACATAAACTTTTATGTAATGAGTTCCGGGCATTATTGAGCGAGCCCCTGGTTCAAAGCAACTATAAAATGGGTCTTACGATCCTTACATCCGCCAACAAAATAGTTTCATATAAAACGTTAGAATATGTCGGAAAAACTGAATATAGAAAACGTCTCTTTAAAACAAAACATCTATATGATAACAAATTTAGAAAAAAAGCAGAACAATTAATTTATTTGAAACAAGAAGTAAATGCGTAATTATGTCTTTTTGGCCGTTACATTAAGAAATGCGTAGTTCTTATATTGCATTACTTAAAACTATCATTATTATTAAGAAACAAATGGGTAAAAATGCGACAGACCAACTGTAAGTTAAAGGGGGAAAAACCGACAAAATACTTCTGCTCCTTAGAAAATCGAAACTATATAAGTAAATGCATGCCAAATCTAATAAAAACTGATTCAAACAAAACCGAAACAGATCAAGAAATAGTTGATGAAGTGAGATGTTATTACAGTAATCTTTACACAGAAAGAGCGGTAATTAATATGAACTTAGACGAATGTTTAAATTTCAATAATATTCCTAAATTAACATTTACTCAACAAAATGAATTAGAAGGTCAGATCACTAAATATGAGGCGAGTAAAGCTCTCTCAAAAATGAAAAACAATAAAAGTCCTGGGTCTGACGGTTTTACTGTTGAATTTTTTAAATTTTTCTGGAGAGATGTAGGTGACTTCTTTGTACGATCAATTAACTATAGTTTTTTAACCGAAGAATTATCAGTAACGCAGAAAGAAGGAGTAATTACATGCATCCCAAAAGGAAATAAAGATAAACAGTTTTTAAAAAAATTGGCGACCAATTTCATTATTAAATGTTTCCTATAAAATAGCTTCTTCATGTATTGCGAACAGAATAAAAAAAGTTCTTCCTTTTTTAATAAATGATGATCAAACCGGTTTCATTTCAGGACGCTTCATAGGGGAAAATACTAGAATTTTATTTGACCTACTCCACTTTACTGAAAAAAACAAAATACCTGGTTTACTCTTGTAAATAGACTTTGAAAAGGCTTTTGATTCTCTAGAGTGGTCTTTTCTTATGAAAACTCTTGATTTCTTTAATTTTGGCAACAACATTAAAAAGTGGATACAATTTTTTTACAAAAATATTTCTTCTTGTGTTCAGGTAAACGGACTTATATCCGAATGGTTCCAAATAAAAAGAGGATGTAGACAAGGTGATCCACTATCCCCTTACATCTTCGTTCTCTGTGCAGAGATTTTGGCCCTATTGATAAGAAAAAATAAAAACATCAAAGGCATACAAATAGGAAATAAAGAGCATTTAATATCACAGTACGCAGACGACTCTTCTTTAACTTTGGATGGATCTGAAAAATCACTTAAAACTGCTTTACTAGTATTAAAATTCTATGCTAACGCCTCCGGCCTTTGCATAAATACAGAAAAAACAAAAGTTATCTGGTTCGGTAGCAAGAAAGGATGTAATGAAAAACTTATATTAGATGAAAATCTGTGTTGGGAAAAAGAATCTTTCTGTGTTTTAGGTATAAAATACTCACTTAATTTAGAAGAAATGATTAACTTGAATTACCAGGATAAGATAAATGAAATAAAGAATTTATTAAAACAATGGTCAAAGAGAATTCTTACACCGTATGGTAAAATCTCTGTAATAAAAACTTTGGCATTGTCAAAAATAAATCATTTATTAATATCTCTCCCAAATCCACCGAATACTATAATTAAAGATCTAGAGTCGACATTTTTTAAGTTTATATGGAATGACTCACCTGACAAAATCAAACGCGATGTGCTTAAAAGGCCAATTTCAGATGGTGGTTTAAATATGATTGATATTAAAAGTTCTATGTACTCCATAAAACTGTGTTGGCTACGACGATTAATAAAAGAAAATAAAAAATGGCAAAATATAATAGAACATTCCTATCCGGACATCTATAATTTTTCAAAGTTCGGAACAGAATATATTCTAAATAGCTTGAAGAACATAAAAAACCCATTCTGGAATGATGTTTTTAAATCATTGTTTGTACTAGTTCAAAAAACTACAGTAAAAACTTGGAATGATTTTTTAGCTCTACCAGTTTGGCGCAACACTCTAGTAAAGGTCGGAGGCAAGACAGTCTATTATAAAAACTTAATTCAGAAAAGTGTTCTTTTTATTTCAGATTTAGTAGACGATGATGGATCTTTCTTTGATTTTGAACCCTTTAGAAATTCTTTTCACGTTAATATAAATTTTTTACATTATCAGGGATTAATACAATCTCTTAAGAAATTAAAAAACAACTTAGGATTTCTTCCTGAAACAACAAATATAAAAAGACCACTTAACCCAAAGATAATACAAATATTAACCCATGATAAAAAAGGCTGCAAGCATATTTATGAAACCATTGCAAAAGTCAACATCAATCCTATTTCCGAATCAAAATGGAAAAATGAACTTAGTTTACCCGAGGATTTTCAGTGGAAACAAATTTATGAATTAAATTCTACCTTAGATACGAATCTTCGATACTTTCAGTATAGGTTAATTCATAGGTTTCTTGCAACAAATACCTTTTTGAATAAAATTGGTATTAAAGATGATAAAAGATGTACTTTTTGCAAAAGTTTTGATGAAAATATTATACATCTATTTTATGAATGTGAACATGTTAAAGATTTCTGGCAATCTGTTATTTCCCTAATTAAAAACAAATGCCCTCATGTTGGAGATTTAAGGTTTTCAAAAGAAGATATTATCTTTGGAGTTAAGAACTGTCAAAAAACTGACACTATACTAAATCTTATACTTCTTGTTGCAAAAAGATACATTTACACTTGCAGGTATAGGAACTCAGAACTAAATTTGCTAGCTTTCAAAAGAACATTGTTATTTTATTATAATACTGAGAAATATATTGAATACTCAGTATGTGACTGGGAAAAATTCAATAAAAGATGGTCCCTGTATGAATCTTTACTAGAATCATAATTAATTTCAAAATAAACACACATAAGTTTTAAATATTAACTATACATCTTTTATAATTATTTTTAAGGGTTAAATCGAAATTTATCAGAAGTGAAACAAGTCTGCAAACTCATGTGACATATTTATCATTTTACATTAATAAAAATTATAGTTAATATTAATAAAAAAATCGCTGCAAACACGTTAACTCCTTAACTGGGTTAAATACACAATTTATGTAGAAAAATGTTTTTTTTTTTTGTTTTTTGGGGGGTGGTAAATCACAATTTTTTTGTGCTTATGGTCATTTTATGTATTTTCTATGGCCTTTAGTATTTAAATATAATCTCCAAATCATGTCAGTGAAAAATTAACAAATACTGTTTGAACATAAAAACGTTTACTCCCTTTAAGTCAACCTAATCATTTCGTTTTCGTGTAGGTTGACATAAACAAGGGATCTTATAGTGCATGCTTAACCCATATATGCCTAGACACCTAGACAGTAGAGACCCAGATTAGATGTCGCATAATTTTTGCAATATTGTTTGTATCAATATCAATATAGTTGACTAGGCCTAAAAGAATCTGAACATATACATTTATAAAAAAAAAAACAAAAAAAACAAAACAAAAAAAACAACAACAAAAAAAAAACCTGTAAGTTAAAGGAATAAAAATTTAACTGCTTGGTGGATATAGGTAGGTAAATGTTGTGCACTTTTAAGCCATAAGTGAAAAATGCGAAGTTTGTACAACAAACCAATCGTGCTCAATGTAACTTACGGGTCAACACTGACCCTCTAGCAGACCAAAGGAAAGGTCGATGCCTCGTTTCCCGTGGTGTTAAGGTTATGACACCTGCGCAACCAGTGTAAGACATGTCATGTTCGAACCAAAGGAGTATCAACTAAAAGTTTTGTATTAATCAAGCCATGAAAAACAAGAAGCATAGTTATAAATAAACGATTTTATTTGCACCAGTTAAGAATAATAATATTTAACAAATATAAATGCATGTACGAAAAATAGTCAGTGCCGATGGATGAATACATGTAACGTAAATGTTTGAAATGGCATATTAACAAAATGAATTACAGTAAGGTCGTACAAGACGATAATAATTCCTATGTTTTGCCCTGTTCTTTTCATGCTTACGAAGCTAAGATACACTTTTCATTTGCTAAATCCTGACCATGCCATCACACTGGTATAAGTCCGTGTAAACATATTAGTCATGTAAAATAACATTTCAAGTGAAAAACAAGAAACGCGGAGACCAGGTTCTCAACATCAATAATTGCATTCGGAACAACTCGGGCGACTTCAACAAGTCACTTCGGAAATAATGTGGTAGGCGTCATATTGGACTATTTTATAATACAGGCGGTGTCTGCTAAATTCTTAAAGCCTCAACCTGTTTATACTTTCAATTAACATTTATTTTTTTTCTAATGCATAAGACTAATACTGCTTGAGTTCTGCCATGTTTGTTTATATTTTTATTAAAGCCGGGGCGAATTACCATTTGGTGTATTCATACACTTACATACGAGATCTTTATACGAAGTTGTTGGAAAATGCCGAGTTGTTACGATTGCAACAATTGAAGTAGTGTTTGCTGTAAGTTTGTGTATATACTATTAGTCTGGTTCCCTGCCTAATTTATCTTCGATTATAACGTAGTGTTAGGGGCAGGTAATCCAGACTTGGTATACTATGAACATAAAACAGAATGTTGTAAACTTAAACTAAACCTAGTTGATCAAACACAGAACTGATCTTCAGGAAGAAAGTTTAAACCTTTATAATTGTGTATTTTATAGATGTAGGACAATGATGCACAATTTTATATATTATAACATCAGTTTAACGTTTGGTGTTAAGACTACTCCATATGCTGATTTCAGGTTAGTGGTTTAGCTTTGAGCACCCGTCTATAAATAGGTACATGTCCGCTGCACTCATGAAAAATCAAGTGGCTGCTTATTTTTCAAATGCTATTGATTTTTATTAGTCAACTGGTAAAATGTTCTTTTTGTATATTTTATGTAAAGAATTATGATTTTTGTAAAAAACCTCTCAAGTGACGTGTTGATAAAAGCTACCTTATATTTAAGTCTAGTAACAAGAGCAATGCAAGCGATAAATACAGATATTGAACAGTAACCAGTAATGTAGTGTAACAGTGACCTTGACCCATATCGACTTATTGTAAATTAAGATATTAAGCTGGAATATCTTATTTTTAGAAACAGTGACCTAGACCTTGATCCCTATCGACTAATTGTAAATTAAGATATTAAGCCGAAATATTTTATTTTTAGAAACAGTGGCATTGACCTTGATCCCAGTTACCCCTAAAACAATCCTAAATGAGGTAATTGTATATGCTACCTTACAACTAAGTCTTATCATAATATGCTAAGTGTAGCTTAAACTATTGAGCGTACATCAAAAATCTATTTTAATTATAGTCAGCGACCCCTTGACCCTAAAGGCCATGCTTATTTACCTCTCGTATTTATACAAGCCAGTAACAGGCCAATTGTAACATATAATAGTGAGTGGAAACCGAAATGTCTTTATTACATTACAGTAATCTACCCCTTGATTCACGTGACCGGAAAGCAATCTTGGTCTTGCTATAAGCTGTCAACAGTATTAGGTTAAATGTAACTAAATTTTCCAAGTCTGGTTACAATAAGTAACCTAAAAATGAGCTTTATGCCGCTAGTCCGCTCGGCGCGCTCGAACAACGACAACATCATTCTATTGACCAGTTTTCAACTTCTTGGTAAACTGACTGTATAAACTGACTGAGTAACATCATAAGCGTATTATGGGATAACTGTCTCACATTTATACAAGCCAAGACTTATATATCAAATTTTGGAATCCACTTTAAGTCGATCATCAAATGTCTTTTATCTGAAAAGAAGTCAAAACACAAGTTTAAATGCATGTTATCTAAGACGAAATATAAGTTATTAACAAGAAAATATAAAACAATAAAGGATAGCTTCGATTTGTTAAGATCTTTACTGAAAATATGCTCCGTCGTGCATAAACTTGCAGTTTCTGATTGGTAATCCAGAGATTTAAAAGCCTGAGGAAAGTAGGGAAGTTGATTCGTTGAGCCAGTTAGTTAACTATATGTAAACATCTGACCAATGGAAACAAAACTAGCCGGATGCACGTAACATTAACAATCAAGGGATCTTTTCTAGACTTTTGTAACTACATTTATAACAAGAAGATTCAATAATTTTACAGTGACCCCTTTAAAGAACAGTAACTACTGTTAGTTCCCTTACAGTTGTAATACCGCTTAACAGTTATAAAAATAAAATAAGAATGAGGCAGATCAGTGGTCCAGTGGTAACGTACAGGACTTCTAATCAAACGGTCGCGGGTTCGTTCCACTTCTCGTCTACTAGCAATGCTATTTACCTTTCGAAAGAGGCTTTAAAATGAAGTCCCATGAATCAGCACTATACACAAAACATGAAAAACATGTTAAAAAAACAAGGAGAGACTGTGAGATGGGATGCTTTCAGTATCCGTACTATAACATACAGGTTAAAATAACTGAATTTTTCAAGTGATGTATGTCACGCCGATATCTGTTGACGATAAATAAAATAAAACAGAAAGACCAAATTTTGACTTTATGCACCCCTGATATCTGAAGTACTTTGATATCTGAACGTAATTCAGCATAATGTAATGGAGAAATATAAAGTTCTAAAGTTTGTTGCAAACATGTTTATATAGTAGGAGGCCAGTCAACGGAAGGGAGATAAAGAAAAACATAAATCTACCCGGATCCATGCCTAAATCTCTAGGTCTTTTTGTTCGAAGAGGACCTTTCCGTAATGGTATGGGGTTTAATGTCACAGGTCCACCGGTAACAACTTCATCTGCAAACAAAATGGAGGCAAGTACATAACTTGTGAGCCGCAGCTTGTACACATTTTATACATTAATGCTAAAACTAAAAACAAGACGAATTTAAAAAAAAAGAAAAAAGAAAATGGCGAAATCTTATTTTATTTCGTGTGAAACTGTTTGATATCAGTAGAATTTTTTTTCTCTTTTTTTACCATGCATAGAGGAAAGGACTAGATCAACTGTTTTCAATTGCTACGACTCAGATTATTCGTCTGCATTTCCTGAAATTAAGATTAGATGAAATAAATAAACATCTTTATCACACACGCGCACTGCTTAACTTTGCTTGGCTTTTTAAACAGTAGAAATCAGTGTTACATGACAAAGTTCCAGTACCTCTTTGAAGACGAAAAGTTGATTCAGGAACATGTTGAATACGGCGAAAAGGGTATCCATGACCCAAGCTTCTGGCTGACTCTGAAAGAAAATAACTTTATATATTAGAGGAATCAAAGCGCTGAAAGTACGACAACTGAGTCTAAAGTGTATTTGGTTAAAACAATAGTTTGACTATGTAGTCACCATTTTCTATCATGACATAGAAACAAATATATTAAGGGAAGAGAAAAAAAATTAAAAAAAAAATTAGAAACCAGTCAAAAGAAACGGGGACCTCATCAAATAACACATAAAAAGAAATGAAAAGAAAAGTTTGATTTTAAAACCGTTTTTTACATTGTCGTACAAATTGAAAGACAAATGATATTTTTCCATCAATGTCAGACTTGTTTATTGCAGAACATCTCTCAGTCTCTTTTTGGCTAGACGAGCTCTTACCCAAGCCGTACTCTTCAACAGTTGAAAACAGTAAAGGCTGGCGATCATACCTTTGCTACACGGGTCAAGGGAGGTAATATAGCACTATCTTTTCTAAGTTTTTTTTTCGATTGTTACTCTTTATATCCAAAATTACCTTATTAACTTCTCTTATATCAAAATATGGAGAAAAAAATATAAAATAAGAGGTTTGACACTTTTTACTTGAAATTGTAAATCATTGGAAAAAAATAAATATGTGTATAATTGACTTCTTTTTGTTTTTAAAGAGGCTGTACTCCAGATTTGACATAAAAATATTTTTTCCATAAATTATATATTTAGATGCCGTGAGATTATAACAACATAATATTTTACTTCAAAACTGATTATAAAAGTCAAAATAGAATAAAAAAAAATATTTTCGCTCCAGCCTGATTTGAACTCTGGACCCCTCATGTTAACAAAATATTTCCAACGCTTTTACTGTCACCACCATCGCCGCATGTGATATTATAGATATTTACTTTAAATGTTATACAATATAGTTATACCGTCGCGTTACGGTATAGCACTTTGAAAGGGGAAAAAATCAATTTATAATGTAATTATTTGACTTATTTTTTGTCAGTAAGTTATTTTTTAAGCATTAGTCATAAATATTACAAGAAATTTATAATACAAGAAAACTTTTTTTTTGTCATCTGGAGCACAGCCCCTTTAATTTCATTTCAAATATTCATTTTTCGTTTTTATGTAACGCAGGTTCATACAAAATATACAACAAAATTAATGAGTCAATACAAGTTTAGAGGCATTTTAGTTTCATATAGATAGTGAAATTTTCTGATTTAAACAAAATTAAACCATGGCACGTAAAGTTTCCAATGTTTGGCAAAACTCTATACTCAGCACCTGAAGTCTGAAGTTATTCATCTTTTATTTTTCATGGATACTGAACCTAAGTCTTTCAGTTTGATCATGTTTTCGAAACTGGGGAGCTATTCAAGCTAATATTCATGATATATAAATAAGTCAAAGCAAAGCTAGATGCATTCAATATAATAAATAGGTCTGCATTATTTGATTTAAAGCAAGTTCACAAATCACTGAAAAGGCAGGAAATGAATGTTAGTAAACAGCAAAGTGTGCACTCAAAGACGTTTGTTCTGTACAATGCGTTGCTAAAACAAACAAAGTATCTGGAACATAGAAATGTGTGTAAGCAAACAACATGCATATTCACATCAATATTCGGTGTTAGTGCAATTAGTGATTGTCATTGTTTTTCCAGCTGATGTACCTTTTGGGCGTTTAACAGTTTCTGTGTTAGCTACCGGAATGGGCGGAATGGGCGTTCTCGTGACCGGAAGTGGATTTAGAGCAGCCGGCCCACTCGTTATATCTGCACCCTCTGTGAGAATCACATTTTGTTATAGATTATTTACAACAGATGTGTCTAACAGAAACGTCATCAAAACCTTTCACCATTCAAAATCAGCTTTGAAAATGTAAAAAGACTTTGTACCGGAAATAAACTGTTCACCATAAAGACCATTATGTTAAATACGACCTTTTTAAAAATCAAAGTCCTTCACCTTCACCTACTGTGGTATCCCTTTTTAAACATAGAAATCCAACAGTGAAAGCTACTTCACATTGAAAGAAATAAGAATGTTTATAATACTCATTGAAGGTTTAGAAATGATTTTAAACAGATTGGTTCAAATAAATCTAATAAGTAATGATCTTCTTGAAAATGTCATATTTGAATCGCCGATTACACAAAAGTAAAGCAAAATGATTACCTGGTAAACCGTCGCCTATCTGTTTAGTGTACTGGTCTTGCGCATCTGTAAGCCACTTCCGTATCCGCCGGCGTTCCGCTTCAGTTTTAATGCAAGATAAGTATACATATGGTACACTCGAACATAGCCAAATCATAAGGAACCGTTTGTGGAAATAATAACAGTTATGAACATGTGATAAGCAAGAACAAAAAAAAAGAGAGAGAGAGAGAAAATTGGAAATATCATTGATGTGAGTGAAAATATGGCAGGTGTTCAAGTTAATTACACGTGTGCCAGAATGTGTAACTATACCTTAAACGGTGCTGTAAAAGTATTCATGCAAGTTCTAAATAACTGATTTAGAAATATGAGTGCTAGAGTTTTGAACGAGAAGGTCATATGCATAGACATTGAAATAAAATTAAGTCTGTGCATGAGTTTTACGTGGATCAATTAATATTAAACTCACCAGCTTCTTTCTGTTGAAATATATCTGAAATTACATAAAAATAAAGCTTTTGCTTTCAGAATTTGAACCATAAAGAGAAAGTTCATCAGATATACGTCAAAAAAAGAAAAGACGAAATTACTTGTAACAGGCAATAAACATAATTGCTATTACGAAAATGGCATGAGCTGAAGGTACTAGTAATAATAGTGTGACCGGCGAAGTATTTACATGCGCCGTGTTGTTCCGCCGATATTTCCTTCTTACAATGAGACATTTCCTAGAGTTTCAGTATGTCGAATTATTCTTTTGCAGCGGCATTTCGCTAGGTCATTTCAGTACTTTGATTTATGCATTTTATTTCCTGAATATGAATCCTGAAGTTTCTACTTACTGACAAAATCATCTTTCTTATTGCGTTCTAGGAACATTTCTTGACAAGCCTCGTCACAGAAATCCTCCTCTTCTTCCCCTTTCAGAAGTTTGGCGCAGTTCCGACATCTTTTCCGTCGGCGTCCGCGTCGGCCGGCTCCTGAATAATGTAGAAAGAACTGAACGAAACTGCTCCGTCGTACACTGCAAATAGTGTCAACATGAAATTAAAAAAAATCATTCCGAACCTAGGAAAACTTCAAAATTTCACAACTTAAAATCTATTCCTGTTGTTTTTACACACCCGTCAAAAGACGGGACGTATTATGAGAATCTCCGTGGTGGACAAGCTGATGGTTTCCAGAACTTGTCCGGACGACATCTCTGCAGCTAACTGACTGAATGCTTTCAACCTTGTTACGCAGCTTCCTTGTAATTAGTAGAAATGCACGAGAACTATGCCTGTACCTGGTCCCATTTTTAATCATCGCCCACTTTTTCCATAGCACTACTATACAACTATGAAGTGAATTGTTGTGAAACTATAAAAATACGTAGATAGTAACAAGGAGCAGTGCAGTGCCAAAGAAAGATAACTCTACCTTGTCCCGTTTTTGAGTTATCTTCCCTTAATTTACAAAACAATTTTTTGTCCGGAGCATAACTTGAACCCTATAAAAGAGATTGTCTTGAAATTTAAAATAAAGATAGATGGTAAGAAGTAGAAGAGCCGAGCACAAAAAGTATAACTCTACCTGGTCATATTTTTAATTATCTCCCCTTTTAATACTTTTTTTATCCGAAGTAACTTTTGAACTATGAAGTGAATTCTTGTGAGTCTTTAAAAAAAAGAGATAGATTGTGACAAGAAGAAATTCTATGTCCAAGAAGCATAACTCTACATTATCCCGTTTTTGAGTAATCACCCCTTCTAAATTTATTATACTGATTTTTTGTCCGTACCATACTTGAACAACAGAAAAGAGATTGTCTTGTAACTTTAAAAAAGATAGATGGTAAGAAGTAGAAGTGCATTGCAAAAAAAAATCATAACCCTAGCTGGTCCAATTTTTCAATTGTCTCCCCTTTAAAAAATGTCTGGAGCATAACTTTTGAACTATGAAGTGAATTTTTTTTTGAAACTTCAAATATAGATAGACGGCAACATTGAAAAGTGCAGTGCTCAAGAAGCATAAATGAGCCATATCTGGTTTTTGAATAGTCTCCCTTCCTCCAAATGTACAATGTATTTTCGTGTAGACCATAACTTGAACACATTGAAAGCGATTGTCTTGACTTTTAAAATAAACATAGATGGTAAGAAGCTTAAGTGCAGTGCTCAAGAACCATAACTCTACCTGGTCCAAGTTTTAATTAGCTCCCCTCTTATTTTTATTTATTTATTTATTTATTTTGTCTGGAGCATAAGTTTGACTGTTTGCTAATATTTCTGCAGCCCCTTGTAAAATGTCATCATCAGTTCGTAGTCTAGGCTGACGGGGAGAATATTGCATTCGCTCTGCGATGTTCGTGTTTTCTCTTATTATTTATTCTTTTTATTAATTTTATTTTCTATTTATTTTATTAATGAAAAAGTCTGACTGCGTAACGTGCGATGAAAATATAAAAAAAGGCGGTCATTGAATTAAAAATATAACAATAGTGTAAATGGTCTTTTAAAAGGAACTTACCATGTTTATCTTAGACAGTAAGTTTTCATTATTTTCAAAGAGAATGTGATTTAAAAACAAACAAAAATTACTTACCTGTATGTCCGTCTGTATTTCCACATATATTTTACTATTAATGAAGTTCCTGAGCAGAAAAATCTTTCTCCCGACAATGTAAAATATTTAGTCATGAATCTTAAATTTGCTTTAAAAAATATGTCTATAATAAAATCAAAATTAATCAGTGTGTTACTGCTTATGATTATTTATTGTTGAATAATTCGAGTTTTATATTTATATAATCCGATTATAAGGTGAATTACTTACTTGTAATAAATGTGATCGACAAGCAGTAACCTTTTACTAAAACAGACATTTTTCGATGCGATACCTCAAACAGATGGGTTTGGATAGAACAGAATTTAGTCAAAGATAGCAGGACATTTTGAAAGTAGGACAGAAAGATAACAGGATATGCTGATATATATGGAGAGAATGCAATATAACAGGATACAATAAAGATAGGAATATTTAATAGAAAAAAAGACAGAAAAATATTAAACACTGGAGGATTGGGCAGAACAGGACAGAACTTGGCTGGACGGGACTGAAATTGGACGGGATAGGACGGAATGAGATCGGATAGGATAAAATAGGTATGCAAGGACATGGGACAGTGGTAACGCACTGGACTGGAAATCAGTGGGTCGCGAGTTTGATCCCCCGCTTATCCACAAACAACACTAACTAACTGTCTTCGGATGAGACGTTAAACTATGCTCTCGTGTACATTTGCTTTACACTGACGATGGAAATAAATCAGGAGAGTCTATTGATTGAGATGCTTATTGTGTCTTACTCTACTATCCCCCCTCCGCGCGCCCCCCCCCCCCCCCCCCTCGCCCCCTCCCCCCAACACACACACACAACCTAACAACCTAAAATTACCAAACTATGAAATGGGCATATGAAAAACAAATCACTGAGTTACCGATGATCTGAAAATTCTTACCGAAGGAATGGAAAATTGCTGAATGATACCGAAGGGCTAGTCTCATTCGCGATTTAAAACATGTAGCGTGTAGATTGCAAACTCAGAAAAAGATTGTATCTTGAAAAAGCTCAACAAAAACAGAAAATTAACCGGATGTTTCTTTTGTTATTGTATATTAGTATACGTTATTGACTGTGTATAGATATTTCATGGAAGATATCTTCACCTTAGTGACCAGCATCTGTCGTCTTCATTGGCTTAAAAAAGGTTTCAAATTTCCACAATTTATGAGAACACTTACGAAATGAGTTTTCAATATCTAAGAATTTACCAGTATTGTAACTTTGAGAATGAAAAGCATTTCCCGTGGAAGAATCTGAAATTTAAAAAATAAAAGCATTGTTAGATTTACAAGATTAACCTCCCTTGATTAAGAAAAAGATATGAAATCTTTCTGACATGAACTTACCTTAAGTTGTAAATAAGAATTTTTTAGTGACAGGGTACATTTAGGATTTTGATAGAAATGTTGTCTTGTTAAATATACGCACCTTTTTGCAGTCTAGCCCGGTAACGTGATATATTAAATGATAAATAACGTTGTTTTTTTGGTTCAGACTAGAACAAGGTTAATAATAATATTTTTGATTCTGACTAGAGCTATCGCTGATAGGGTGTGGTACTTTATAATAAAACATGTAATAAGAAGGTTCGTACTTGTGACCTCGGCTCCATGCTTTAGAATCAATGGCTGAGTGGTTTTGCAGGTGAGTTATGAGTAAACGAGTTATGAGAACGGACACTAATTAAAATGAGTAGCATCTACTATTAGGAAGTTGTATCAAGGACTTTACTTTTGTTTTTTACTTTGGAAAAATAATGAATGTTTACCTTCACCGTGTTCGCCAGCTGCTATGGGCAGCCCCTGGATGCTAAGCTTCACGTTACCATAATAATCAACCGATATATTCAGATTCTGAAACAGGCAAATAAATGACGATACAGTTCAATGAATGGATTTCGAGCTGAGGTGAAGTCCGAGCCAGATCTAACTTGAAATCAATCTCAGAGCGTGTCTAATATCGTACTAGCTCTAATTCACTTTAACTGAATATTAATTTCAGAACTGAAAGAAGCCTAAGCTGGCTTGAAATTAGCTTCAGTTCTATATTCAAAATGGTTTGGCAAAGCGACTTACCTTGAAATTCATCTGAACTGAATATTGATCTCAAAATTTTGGCTCGAAATTTGCCTCAGCTATAAATACACAATGTCTCGATCTCAGAGCTGTCTCGAAAGCTTGAAATACATGTTAACTACAGTGTATATTTCTCTATCAAAGCTGGCTTGAAGTTTGCCTCAGTTTAAAATGAACAATACCTTACTTGAATATCGATCTCAGTTCTGGGTCGATATTCACACTACCTCGAAATTCACTTTAACTCAATGTCGATCTGGCTCGATATTTGACTCAAAATTAAATTTGTGAACTTCGGTCTTCAGTGCTAATTTAAGCATCTTTAAAAAGTGAGTAGATTTTAAGGACCCACTGGCATCTGACGAAACAACATGTACCTTCCGGGGACAAAATTGGAAAATCTTACAAGACTCGACCGACGATACAATATAACTGAAAACTTCATACAATGATAATTCCAAATTCCACTACGATTTCATACCGATCAACACTCCGAGATGGATTCAATTTTAACCACCATCCGACCAAGACATGATCCCAACTCTGTAAAATTATAACAACCTTGTCCTACATACCTGCTTTTGTTCCCTCCGCCGTTGGCAGAGCTTAAACTGAGCCGCACAGTCGGCTGAACAGAATTGTCGACGCTGGCCGACGTAAGCCAAACACCACTTGCACAGATAATCTGAAAATGTAAGCGTGGTCGTCAATGGCGGTAAATGGTCTTTATTTTCCGAGGCCGACCTTTCAGTGTCCATACTTTTGAATTCAATATTAACTTGTCTCATTTTGTTCTTTTTACTTCGTTTTAACCTCAGAATATGTGACGTCAGCGGTTTTAATGGCGAAATAGTTCCTTTAAAACGGACCGTCGCTTCTCTAGGTGTCCCAGCCTGTGACCCAATTTCCAACCCATCCGCCTCCTCTAAACGAATGATGTACCGGCCCACTGGCCCTTTTATTGCCGCCCTTGGCTTAGAGAAATGTCGGATGACTTTTGTATGCGGCATTTACATCAACGGAACGTAATTTCTATTTTTAATGAAATCGAAGCCGGCATTTTTTTAAAGAAATAATTTCTATTTTTTCACTGTTTAATACATTATTTCACATAGCTAAACTTTGCACATCATAATTTTATGGAAATAGAACTTGTTGATCAAAATATATCCTATCTAAGAATGTTTATTTCACACATTTTATTTCACACGCTTTGAAAATCATTTCTATTGCGTATCGTCCATTTAGACCATAGCCGTGATTTGATAGAGCCAAACCCAGTGCAATATATTAGGCATTTATTATTCATTAAGTGTTGGAAATTTGATAATTTGAACACAAAATATTCGATAGAAATCTCTGATACTATTGAAGGGCTGACTATTTAAACAATAAAGCATGTTTGACATCGGTACGGCCTATCGAATGACTCGCGATACAAAATCAACATGCACCCAAAATGTGTTTAACATTGATACCTGTTAACTATAATGATAAAAGCGAACCAAATTTGTAGGAAAGAAAAACGGAAGCTTCATTAATGCAAATTACTATTATCATTACACTTAAAAAAAGAGGCTATATTACCTTTCTTGTTAAATAATGAAACTACTTGTTCAACCTTCCTTTTGTGGTAATTATGTGAAAAAGGAATATCTTCAAAATATGTAAAATACATTGTACTGAATTCTTTAAACGGGGAGCATACAGAGCATGTTTCGATAATGCACTACAGAGGGCAATATGCACTACAGAGGGCAATATGAGAAAGATATTAAAGTTTTTTTGTCCAGTTGCCGAATACCAATGTTAGATATTGGCAATATATCACTTACATTTTAATTCATAGATCTGTGCGGTATCAGTAGATCTTGTAGATACTTCTAAAAGATAATTGGTCCTCAAAGATATTTTTTCTGTTTTAACAATATTCTTATTCATTTTTATTTTTAAGTTTTTCTTTATTTTGTAATACCCCAAGAAAAACTTTTCTTTTCTTATAATAAGTCGTTAAAACAAGAGCCGTACAAAACGATTTGAGTTCTATAACCAGAAACTAAGTGGTTACTAAGAATTTTTGAGGCCATATCTTGATAACGGAATATCCTAATAGTATACAAAGAAACAATGAAAATAAGCAACAACAAAAATCATCAGCAACAAAACGAACAAGACTAACCTATGGAGGTGGTGAAAAAGAATTAAAACACGTTAAAACGTGTACACGGATCTTTCTACAGGCATACAAACGTGCCAGTTTTATGTTCAAATGGATCGAAACTGCGCAAAGTATTACAAAGAAAAAAAGTCATTTCACTTTTAGTCTTCCATAAACCATATACATGCATATCTATTTCTGAACCTGACCCAGCCAGAGGGAATCGGTGCGTAGGGGTTAACTGGCCCTATAATAACTTATAAACCACATTTCTCCGAAAACCTTTAAGAACATGTATATATATTATATGTATACATGTTCTTAAAGGTTTTCGGAGAAATGTGGTTTATAAGTTATTATAGAGCCAGTTAACCCCTACGCACCGATTCCCTGTGGACGCAGCGAGAGACAATATAAAAGAGGAAATTTGTTCATTCAATCCATTCAGTATCATTTTGCGTCTGTGGTTTAACTGAATTGTAATGTTATACCTCATAGAACTGTAAGAGAGAAATGTAGGTGACAAGAATGACTTTTGAATCTCAACTATGTTAATATCCATTAGTGTGATAACGTTAAAATCGATCAAGACGAAATCAGAAACGGAGAACGCGGCAATTGTCAATGAAAACTAAATAGCTTACTTGAAAATGCTTTCTCGTATTGTCATTTGGAAATAAAACCCGACACTTAACGTTTACTTTCCATTTAAGGATATGTTAAGATATCATCTAACAATGATACATCATTTCTAAAAATATATATGTAGTCGTAGGCTTTCTTTTATACACAGCTTTTTATAATGTTTCATAATTGCATTGAAAATTCAATATTTTTTCATTTTTCTAACCAATTCGAAAGAAATCAGTATTTAAGCTTTTTTTATTTATTTCAAATTATTTTAACGGTATGTGCGTGCATAGAAGACAAGGAAATTTCATTACAAGAGGGACAATCTTCTGTGTAATATGGTAGTAAGCCTCATTAAAACAGCGACAGAAACAGAGGAGCAGTGAACATCATAATTAGAAGCCCACTTACCTTCATTGTAAAGAGGACAGTAACAATTAACTCTAGTATAAGAAGTCTGGTAACTTCCATTTCAAAGAGGTCAGTTGCCAACATTACAAGAGAATCATAACTCTTTATTCAGCAGCATTAGTTCCTTTTATGACCAGAGGGTCAGTAGCCAACTTAACAAGAGAGCCATAACTCTTTATTACAAGAGGGTCGGTAGCTTTCATTAAGAGAAGACCAGTAGGTAACTTTGCCAGAGAGTAGTAAGGCTTTACTATGAGAGGGTCAGCAACTTTTATTACAAAAGGGCCAGTAGCCAACTTTACAAGATAGTAATAATTCTACATTACAGGAGTGGCAGTAACTTCCATTACAAGAGGGCCAGTAGCCAACTTTACAAGACAAATATAATTCTACATTACAGGAGTGGCAGTAACTTCCATTACAAGAGGGCCAGTAGCCAACTTTACAAGACAGTATTAATTCAACATTACAGGAGTGGCAGTAACTTCCATTACAGGAGGGCCATTAGCCAACTTTACAAGACAGTAATAATTCTACATTACAGGAGTGGCAGTAACTTCCATTACAGGAGGGCCAGTAGCCAACTTTACAAGACAGTAATAATTCTACATTACAGGAGTGGCAGTAACTTCCATTACAAGAGGGCCAGTAGCCAACTTTACAAGACAGAAATAATTCTACATAACAGGAGTTGCAGTAACTTCCATTACAAGAGGGCCAGTAGCCAACTTTACAAGACAGAAATAATTCTACATTACAGGAGTGGCAGTAACTTCCAATACAAGAGGGCCAGTAGCCAACTTTACAAGACAGTAATAATTCTACATTACAGGAGTGGCAGTAACTTCCAATACAAGAGGGCCAGTAGCCAACTTTACAAGACAGAAATAATTCTACATTACAGGAGTGGCAGTAACTTCCAATACAAGAGGGCCAGTAGCCAACTTTACAAGACAGAAATAATTCTACATTACAGGAGTGGCAGTAACTTCCAATACAAGAGGGCCAGTAGCCAACCTTACAAGATAGTAATAATTCTACATTACAGAAGTGGCAGTAACTTCCATCACAAGAGGGCCAGTAGCCAACTTTACAAGATAGTAATAATTCTACATTACAGGAGTGGCAGTAACTTCCAATACAAGAGGACCAGTAGCCAACTTTACAAGACAGTAATAATTCTACATTACAGGAGTGGCAGTAACTTCCAATACAAGAGGACCAGTAGCCAACTTTACAAGATAGTAATAATTCTACATTACAGGAGTGGCAGTAACTTCCAATACAAGAGGGCCAGTAGCCAACTTTACAAGACAGAAATAATTCTACATTACAGGAGTGGCAGTAACTTCCAATACAAGAGGACCAGTAGCCAACTTTACAAGATAGTAATAATTCTACATTACAGGAGTGGCAGTAACTTCCAATACAAGAGGGCCAGTAGCCAACTTTACAAGACAGAAATAATTTTACATTACAGGAGTGGCAGTAACTTCCAATACAAGAGGGCAAGTAGCCAACTTTACAAGATAGTAATAATTCTACATTACAGGAGTGGCAGTAACTTCCATCACAAGAGGGCCAGTAGCCAACTTTACAAGATAGTAATAATTCTACATTACAGGAGTGGCAGTAACTTCCATCACAAGAGGGCCAGTAGCCAACTTTACAAGATAGTAATAATTCTACATTACAGGAGTGGCAGTAACTTCCAATACAAGAGGGCCAGTAGCCAACTTTACAAGACAGAAATAATTCTACATTACAGGAGTGGCAGTAACTTCCAATACAAGAGGGCCAGTAGCCAACTTTACAAGATAGTAATAATTCTACATTACAGGAGTGGCAGTAACTTCCAATACAAGAGGACCAGTAGCCAACTTTACAAGATAGTAATAATTCTACATTACAGGAGTGGCAGTAACTTCCAATACAAGAGGACCAGTAGCCAACTTTACAAGATAGTAATAATTCTACATTACAGGAGTGGCAGTAACTTCCATCACAAGAGGGCCAGTAGCCAACTTTACAAGATAGTAATAATTCTACATTACAGGAGTGGCAGTAACTTCCATCACAAGAAGGCCAGAAGCCAACTTTACAAGATAGTAATAATTCTACATTACAGGAGTGGCAGTAACTTCCATCACAAGAGGGCCAGTAGCCAACTTTACAAGATAGTAATAATTCTACATTACAGGAGTGGCAGTAACTTCCATTACAAGAGGGCCAGTAGCCAACTTTACAAGATAGAAATAATTCTACATTACAGGAGTGGCAGTAACTTCCATCACAAGAGGGCCAGTAGCCAACTTTACAAGATAGTAATAATTCTACATTACAGGAGTGGCAGTAACTTCCAATACAAGAGGGCCAGTAGCCAACTTTACAAGATAGTAATAATTCTACATTACAGGAGTGGCAGTAACTTCCAATACAAGAGGGCCAGTAGCCAACTTTACAAGATAGAAATAATTCTACATTACAGGAGTGGCAGTAACTTCCATCACAAGAGGGCCAGTAGCCAACTTTACAAGATAGAAATAATTCAACATTACAGGAGTGGCAGTAACTTCCATCACAAGAGGGCCAGTAGCCAACTTTACAAGACAGTAATAATTCTACATTACAGGAGTGGCAGTAACTTCCAATACAAGAGGGCCAGTAGCCAACTTTACAAGACAGAAATAATTCTACATTACAGGAGTGGCAGTAACTTCCAATACAAGAGGGCCAGTAGCCAACTTTACAAGATAGTAATAATTCTACATTACAGGAGTGGCAGTAACTTCCATCACAAGAGGGCCAGTAGCCAACTTTACAAGATAGAAATAATTCTACATTACAGGAGTGGCAGTAACTTCCATCACAAGAGGGCCAGTAGCCAACTTTACAAGATAGTAATAATTCTACATTACAGGAGTGGCAGTAACTTCCAATACAAGAGGACCAGTAGCCAACTTTACAAGATAGTAATAATTCTACATTACAGGAGTGGCAGTAACTTCCAATACAAGAGGACCAGTAGCCAACTTTACAAGATAGTAATAATTCTACATTACAGGAGTGGCAGTAACTTCCATCACAAGAGGGCCAGTAGCCAACTTTACAAGATAGTAATAATTCTACATTACAGGAGTGGCAGTAACTTCCATCACAAGAGGGCCAGTAGCCAACTTTACAAGATAGTAATAATTCTACATTACAGGAGTGGCAGTAACTTCCAATACAAGAGGGCCAGTAGCCAACTTTACAAGATAGTAATAATTCTACATTACAGGAGTGGCAGTAACTTCCATCACAAGAGGGCCAGTAGCCAACTTTACAAGATAGAAATAATTCTACATTACAGGAGTGGCAGTAACTTCCATCACAAGAGGGCCAGTAGCCAACTTTACAAGATATTAATAATTCTACATTACAGGAGTGGCAGTAACTTCCATTACAAGAAGGCCAGTAGCCAACTTTACAAGACAGTATTAATTCTACATTACAGGAGTGGCAGTAACTTCCGATACAAGAGGCCCAGTAGCCAACTTTACAAGACAGTAATAATTCTACATTACAGGAGTGGCAGTAACTTCCATTACAAGAGGGCCAGTAGCCAACTTTACAAGATAGTAATAATTCTACATTACAGGAGTGGCAGTAACTTCCATTACAAGAGGCCCAGTAGCCAACTTTACAAGATAGTAATAATTCTACATTACAGGAGTGGCAGTAACTTCCATCACAAGAGGGCCAGTAGCCAACTTTACAAGATAGTAATAATTCTACATTACAGGAGTGGCAGTAACTTCCATCACAAGAGGGCCAGTAGCCAACTTTACAAGATAGTAATAATTCTACATTACAGGAGTGGCAGTAACTTCCATTACAAGAAGGCCAGAAGCCAACTTTACAAGACAGTATTAATTCTACATTACAGGAGTGGCAGTAACTTCCGATACAAGAGGCCCAGTAGCCAACTTTACAAGACAGTAATAATTCTACATTACAGGAGTGGCAGTAACTTCCATTACAAGAGGGCCAGTAGCCAACTTTACAAGATAGTAATAATTCTACATTACAGGAGTGGCAGTAACTTCCATTACAAGAGGGCAAGTAGCCAACTTTACAAGATAGTAATAATTCTACATTACAGGAGTGGCAGTAACTTCCGATACAAGAGGCCCAGTAGCCAACTTTACAAGACAGAAATAATTCTACATTACAGGAGTGGCAGTAACTTCCATCACAAGAGGGCCAGTAGCCAACTTTACAAGACAGTAATAATTCTACATTACAGGAGTGGCAGTAACTTCCGATACAAGAGGCCCAGTAGCCAACTTTACAAGACAGTAATAATTCTACATTACAGGAGTGGCAGTAACTTCCGATACAAGAGGCCCAGTAGCCAACTTTACAAGATAGTAATAATTCTACATTACAGGAGTGGCAGTAACTTCCATTACAAGAGGGCCAGTAGCCAACTTTACAAGATAGTAATAATTCTACATTACAGGAGTGGCAGTAACTTCCATTACAAGAGGGCCAGTAGCCAACTTTACAAGACAGTAATAATTCTACATTACAGGAGTGGCAGTAACTTCCATTACAAGAGGGCCAGTAGCCAACTTTACAAGACAGTAATAATTCTACATTACAGGAGTGGCAGTAACTTCCATTACAAGAGGGCCAGTAGCCAACTTTACAAGATAGTAATAATTCTACATTACAGGAGTGGCAGTAACTTCCATTACAAGAGGGCCAGTAGCCAACTTTACAAGATAGTAATAATTCTACATTACAGGAGTGGCAGTAACTTACATTACAAGAAGGCCAGTAGCCAACTTTACAAGACAGTAATAATTCTACATTACAGGAGTGGCAGTAACTTCCATTACAAGAAGGCCAGTAGCCAACTTTACAAGATAGTAATAATTCTACATTACAGGAGTGGCAGTAACTTCCGATACAAGAGGCCCAGTAGCCAACTTTACAAGACAGTAATAATTCTACATTACAGGAGTGGCAGTAACTTTTATTACAAGAGGGCCAGTAGCCAACTTTAGAAGACAGAAATAATTCTACATTACAGGAGTGGCAGTAACTTCCATTACAAGAGGGCCAGTAGCCAACTTTACAAGACGGTAATAATTCTTCATTACAGGAGTGGCAGTAACTTCCATTACAAGAGGGCCAGTAGCCAACTTTACAAGATAGTAATAATTCTACATTACAGGAGTGGCAGTAACTTCCATTTCAAGAGGGCCAGTAGCCAACTTTAGAAGACAGTAATAATTCTTCATTACAGGAGTGGCAGTAACTTCCATTACAAGAGGGCCAGTAGCCAACTTTAGAAGAGAGACATAAGTCTTTATTACAAGAGAGACAGTAACCAATCTGACAAGAGCGTCATAAATTGTTTTTTTTTTCAAGAGGGTTAATATTTATAATTTTCACTTAAAGAAGGTCAGTCACCAAATTTTCTAGAGAGTCATCAGTCTTTATTACAAGTGGGTCATTTACTTTCATTAAAACAAGATGAGTTGCCAACTTAAAGGGATTCATAAATCTTTATTTCAAAAGGGTCATTAACTTCCATTAAAAGAAGGCAAGTAGCGAACTTTACCATAGAGTCATTAGGCTGCATAACAAAATGATAAGTAACAGTTATTACAAGTGGGCCAGTAGCCAGCTTTACAAGAAAGTCGTAAGTCTTAAGTACAAGAGGGTCAGTACCTTTCATTTAAAGAAAGCCAGTAGTAAACTTTACCAAGGAGTAATGTATTTATTACACGAAGGTAAGTATTTTTTATTACAAGAAGGCCTGAAGCATAATTTGCCAAGGAGTCATAAGTTTTTATTACAAGGTCAGTAACTTTTATTACAAGAGGGCCAGTAGCCTTCATTACAACAGAGTCATAACTCTTTATTACGAGAGTGTAAGTAACTTTAGTTACACGATTGGCCAACTTTACAAGAGAGTTATAAGTCATTATTACGAGAGGGTCAGCAACTTTTATTACAAAATGACCGGCAGCCAGCTTTACAAGAGTGTCATAAGACTTTATTTAAAGACTTTCAGTATTTTTTATTACAAAGGGCCAGTAGCGAGGTTCACAAGAAATTCATTTCAGACTTTATTACAAGAGGGTCAGTAACTTATACTACGAGAGGGCCAGTAGTCATCTTTACAAGAGAGTCATAAGTCTTTTTTCAAGAGGGTAAGTAATTTTCATTAAAAGAGGGCCAGTAGCTAAATTTACTTTACATGAGGGGCAGTATCTTACTTTTTAAAAGAGTCATAAGACTTTGTTCAAGAGGGTCAGTAACTTTATTACAAGAGGGCCCTTAGCCAACTTTATAAGAGAGTCACAAGAGGGTCAGTAAGTGTTATTTAAAACAAATGGGACAGTAAGTGACCGTAAGGTCTACAAGATCTAGTACTTTCATTACCAAACGGACAATGAAGTTTAAGAGGGTCAGTAACTTTTGTTACAAAAGGAACATTAAAACTCAGAGAGGACCAGTAAATCTGATACTAAGTAGGTAAATAACCAGCATGACAAGAAAGCCAGGGACTTTCATAACAAGGGATAGTAGCTTTCATGACAAAAGGGACAATTGACTTTATTACCACAGGGCAATTAGCATTCGTTACAAGAGTTAGAGATCTTCAAAATAATAGGGAATCATTAACCCTAATAACAAAGGACAATTAGTCTTCATTACAAGAGCGCTAGATACCTACATTACATGAAGGCCAGTAAATATGTTTTTATCGATCTAAATATTGTCTACAGATAAATGTAGGACTGTAGATGAGAGAAAATCAGATGCTTAACTTGTCTGCCTCGGAATCGAAGCTTAGTAATAGATGTATTTAGATCCACAGCGCGAATTACCTTTTCCATCTTCAAACTTTTTGCATACTTAGGTCTATTTTTGTTTTCATGAAGTTAAGACATTTGCGGAGACATATTTTAAATACTTACTGGTATAGATTAAAACTCATTATATCATCAAAGAAATACGACATACTGTTAGCTTATATTTGACTTCTCAAAATAAATATTTGTTTAAATCCATAGGGGAAACATGAACTAATAATATACATATCACGTCTAAACGTGGTTTGGTTTTAAAAAAGAAAAAAAAGGCAGTGGTAAGGGAGGGACAAGATTGAAAGCTTTACAAATTTTAAACGTACGGAAGCAAAGAATGTCAATTTGTTCATAAAAAATGGAAAAGATGGAAACAGATAAAAAAATAGTATAACAATCAGAACAGAACATAAGAGGCAGAATAGAAAAGAGCAGAGCAAAGAAGCGCGGTGGGAAACAAAGCAGAACAGAGCAGAGAAGGGAAGAACATAAAACAGCAGAACAGAACAGGGAATAACAAAACAGAACAGAGAAGAGCAGAACAAAACAGGATAAAGTCAAACAAAACAGAACAGAGAAGAGCAGGATAAAACAGGAAAGAGTTTAACAAAACAGAACAGAGAAGAGGAGAGCAAAACAGGAAAGAGTCTAACAAAACAGAACAGAGTAGAGCAAATCAAAACAGGATAATGTCTAACAAAAAAAGAAGAGAGTCTAACAAAACAGAACAATGTTTAGCAAAAGCAGAACATAGATCAAAGCCAGCAGATCAGAACAGTACTGGACGAAACAGGAAAGAATAGAACCGGACAGAATTAACCAAAATAAATCAAAACAGAGTGCAGCTGAGCAAAGCTTAATAGAACAAATAGAGCTGAGCAAAACTAAATTGAGCTAAGCTGAAAATAGGGTATCAGTCTTGAGCTGAGCTGCGCTGAGCTGTGCCAGAGATAACTTATCATCACAAAGTGAATAAAAAAAAAGATTGATACAGAACAGAAAAAAATTATATCAGAATAGAATATTACTTTGCAGTAAAAGAAAACTTGTATCTGCAATCCTACTATATGACTGAATTTTTCAAAAAATTGACGTATGAATACGGTTTGTAAAATTTGAAACAGACGATACATCTGTATGTGCTACTGACATATTACGGTACTCCGCTTTCTTTTGGTTTTGAACCATGTTATTTCAATCGATCGTAAAGATTTTTGTGGCTAATTTCACTTAAAACAAAGAAAAGCTGATACTTGAAATCGATTAAAATTATCTTTAATGTTTATTTATCTTGTATATATTTGTAAATAGTGTAGATATCTTTGGTAACAAATATTTTTATCTTGTCAAAGCGGTGAGCATGGCCTTTGATGATGATTATTCGGTTAAACTCAAACAAGATTCGGAAGATTTGTTTTATCGAGGGAATGAGAATTTATTTTAATCTTATTTTCTTTCAACTGTTTCGCATACATTCTAAAAGGGAACACTTTTATGCGAAAATGAAATGAATCTTTCAAAAATAATCAATGAATAAGCCTTAAAATATATATTATTTAAACCTCAAACATTTTCATTTAAGAGTCTGTTTTGGATCCCTGTTATGTTCCCAGTAGCTGAGATTCCTTCATGTCCATTACCACTCACACTTCATACAATTTTAGTATTTCATTTCTATGTCTCTTTTGTTATAACCTCTACCAAAATTGGTAACTGATAATCAATTGTTACGATAGTTAAAAAATTAAATCAACATGTCATAATTATAGCTGAACATAATAAAAACAGATATAACTGACGGAAGAGGGATAAACTTGTAGAAATAAAGTAGAAATCATATGGTTAAAGGTAATATTTTCTATTAAAAAGGCAAACAAATTAAACGGTAAAATAATGGTCATTCTTGATAGACTGGACAATTTGGACACTGACCTTGTGAGTCTGTGTAACTCTTCTGCATTAACATATCCAGTCCTTCGGGAAGAGGCATGATAGTCACGTGTTACAAGACGCACGTGCTAGAGGTTCACAATAACTAGAAACACGCGCACAATGTTACACTTACAACGATACTGTGTCAAACGTTCACAATAAGAGAGTGCACGCGCGGAACGTTCACAATAACCATATCCTCAAGAAAGCGCACACAAATACTCACTTTAAACGTTCACAATAACATAATGCATGTGCAAAACATAATGATATGAACCCCTTAGGCGTCCACAATCAGAAAATTTGCATTCAGACAATTATAATTCCGTTATTTTTTTTAAACACAAACTTATATGGTTCCACTTTGAATTATTCCTAGCAATTCTTTCAAAAAAATGTTACAAAACATCTCATATCACATTTATCAAAAGAAATGTAAAAAAAATATAGTTTAACCCTATACGGAATAAACATCAATCAACACTTAAGCAAATACAGCGTAACTTAGACTTTATTCAGATTGATAAAAAAATTGCTTTTTGTTTATACTAAGCAAATACTTATACGTTAAGGCAACAAAAGATTTGCAAAAATCTTACCTGGCTTTAAAAACGGATATTTCTTATTGAAAGCAGGTGACTCCATTCAAAATACAAAAACATTAAGTTGAAACAATCATTAATTTTAAAATCCATTTAAAAGTACACAATATGTAATGTTTCGTTAAAAATGTGCGTAAACAAACTTTGGCACCATACAAACTCGAGATGTGAACACGAACAATGCAGTGTCATTGTTACCTTTTTGTTCACAACTTAATACATGTACTACCCGTATAATAAGTCTGTTAAATTTCTGGATATCGACAGAGATGTTCCGATTAAAATTATCTCTTATTTCCGCTCGGACAATGCAGGTCGATAAATAATGTTAGTCACATAATTGAATAACGAAAAGAACAGAAAGATAGACAAAACTTGGCATGAAGTTTAAAACAGCAATGGAATAAAAACAAATTGCAGCAGCAACAAAAACAACAATAACAATAACAAAGACGGCAACAATAGCAGCAGAGGTAACGGCAGCAGCAACAACAGAAACAGTAGCAGTAGCAATTGGGATAAAAGCAGCAGTAGCTGCAAAACAAATGTCGTCCAAATTAGAACATAAATGACAGCAGTAAGGAACAGGAGGAAGCAGACAAAAAAGGATGATGATAATGATGAAGAAGAAGAAGATGATGATGATGACGAAGAAAATGATAATGATAATGAAGAAAAAGAAGAAGAAAGAGAAGAAGGAAATGATGATGATGATGATGATGATATGATGACGACGATGATGCTGATGATGTTGTTGGCGATGATGATGTTGTTGGTGATGATGGTGATGGTAGTGACGACGACAAAGACAATGATGATGACGACGACGAAGATGATGAAGACGATGATGATGATGATGACATCGACGACGACGATGATGATAATGATGAAAGTGTTGTTGTTGTTGTTGATGATGATGATGATGTGATATTGATGGTAGTGACAATGATGATGATAATGATGATGATATGATGACGACGATGATGAAAGGTTGATGCTTAGACAAAGGTCTGAAATTTTTCTCCATGTGAAATAAATGAATGCTCTATCCTTGGAAATTATGGTTTTGTGTCTACAGACTGTATCTTTTTACCGTCGAATAGTCAATAAAACTACAAATGTTTTTTGTCATTGTAGTATAAATGGACGACGTTAATCTACATAAATAGTTGCAGTAAAAAAATCATTTTTGTTGACAATCTTTTATTGAATACAAGTCATTCATTACATATTCAATACTATCAAGCATTTGAAGATTTTATCAGAATTTGTAGCAATTTGTCAACTGGCCCGTTTTTCTACTCTAAAAATCCAATTATACATTTTAAACATTCGTTAAAATGGGGTTGTAAAATTAATGGCTCGAAAATAATGAGAAGACCAAACAATAGGAGAGAAATGCAAAATGTTGCAACGGAAGTGAACCATTTATTCTAAAATAGAAAATTCCGGATGGGGAGGAATTCCGGAAATGGAGAATTTCCGAAAGTGGAAAATGTTTTCGGAAGTTGAATATATACAGACCGTTTTAACTTTCACCTTAAGCGGGAGAAATCGGAAATCAATACAAATGCCCTAGATATAAAGGCCCATATAAGTTCTGAAGGGGAGACGACTAATCTACTCTTGCTAAAGACGATCAATTTCGTGATAATTAGTTTGAATTGTTTCCCTTTGGTGCTGTCAAGATTTTACTATTTAAAAAAAGTCACTAATATGTACAAAGAATAATCTCTCTCTCTCTCTCTCTCTTTCTTTATCTCTCTCCCCTCTCTCTCTCTCTCATGATAATTACAATAATGATAAAGTAGAAATTAATTCGTAATAACAATATCCATTTTGGCGTAATTTAATTATTGCCTGTATAAACTAAATTCGTGGTTTTACGAGGGTCATCAAATAAAAAGTGAGACAATGCATCTTAAATACACAACCCAGAGAGGGTTTCGAAACCCGATCTTAGCACATAGATAGTCAACACTCTAACCACTAAGCCAAAGAATCCATTCCCTGACGCATTTCTATCTATTTGAGCTTATTTATCGTCGGTACCGGTTGCCATATGACTGACGCCCCCTGAAGAGATGGGGATAGTGCAAGATATATACAGAAAGCATCCCATTCCAGAAACACCCCTGGTTCTCTTGCATGCTCAGTGTATAGCACTGTTACATGGGACCTCGGTTTAACGTCTCATCCGAAAGACTATAAGTAATATTAGTGGAGAAGCGGAGGATCGAACTCGGGACCTCTGGTTTACCAGTCCAGCGCATTATTTACCACTGGACCACATCGGCTCCCTGACGAAGTTGTCAGAGGTTGTACTTATAGAAAGGTATGCACTAGACCGTAACACACAGTTTTCCTTTTAATCAATTATTTTTTCGACGGGATGCTTTCCTTTGCATGAAAACAAATAGTTAGGAATCAAAACGTGTGTTTCTTTTGGTAAGTTAAAGCAATTCTGTTTTAGTATCCTAGCTGCTTAAAAAAATCTGCGACCTGCTTAATAAAACTGCAACGGTGACCAAGAAATAAGAAAAGGGGTCCAGGGCAAGGTTACTGTTTCCATAATTTTTTTTCCGTTTCGGGCCCCTTTTGGGTAACCCCGTTTATTGTCCCCGTAATAGGCAGATCAGAAGTCGGGGATCCATCCCCTGTCCACCTTACAAAGTATACATATATATTCAATAATATTTATCCATAATATTAAGAACAAAATGTACAAATTACAAGTACACATATATTCATTTTTTTTCAGCATATTTATTACACCCTGAAACATGAAAGAAAAAAAACATGGGTTGAAAAATGGAAACAACCATAAGTATATTATAATAATTATTATCATTACATTATATTAGAGTTATTATGGTAGTTTATTATTTCAAAAAATATTCTGAACAAAATAATTGGTTATATTATGCTATTTTTTTTCCTAAATCGGAAAAAAACAACAACATCTTCATTCAAATTAGATTTCTATATTAAAACCGTAGTAGCTGAAACTGTAGCATCATCATACGATTCTTTTATCAAACTTAACTGTATAGACCGTTCCGGAAATTAATACCTCCCTGATTACCTCCCTTGCGTCCGCCATTGAGGGACTGCAAATTAAAGCAGTTTTATAATACGGAGCATAGAAAAAGTCCCATTTTTATACAATATTTGACAATGCATTATTTAAAAAAAGTAAGAATTGCACTTATTCCCAGCTCGTGTTAAAAAAATAAAGTACGAAATTCAATAAAGTTATGAAATATTTAAATAAAGTGAAAATCCGTTAAATAAACCGTAATGTTGATCTGCGCAATGTTTACACAGCATTATTGTCTGTTAGTATCTTTTTGATAAAATAAGTGTACACATTTAGTATGCCGAAACTTCCTTCCCAGTAACATATATGTGTTCATATACCTCACACATAAACCTCTTGACTGATTTTAAAAGTTCCATCAAATAAAAGATCTTTTGCGCGTAAATACGTGTGTACACACAAGATTCATTTGTTGTTTTGTCGTATTCGGTTTGGCGCAGTTTTGTTTCGAATACTATATTTCCTATTTTGATACCGTGCAACAATCCGAAAAAAAAAAGAATAGTTTTCATTTATTCAGTTCTTCTTGCCCCTGTGCTAACACTAAATTGTGTTGGTGGCACCGTGATAGTAACTGAAGCACGTGAGCCGCTTGGTGGTCCCCGGTACAATGTGGCTGATAGCAACGATCCTGTAGAAAAGACGGGTACCATATCATGTCATTCTGTAACCTCCATGGCTGCCATGTTGGATATTGCACTATGGGAGGATGCACTAATGTCTGACGAGTTGTTGGAGAAACTGGGGTCAGCGAAGGTATTGCAATATTTGGAGATGTTTCTGTAGTTTCAGATTTACTTTCATCCACTGCAAATAGAAAAAGAAAACATGTAATACAAAATAAATACTGACGTGTTAAACAGCTAGTTGCCAATCACATTCATTCAGTTAGCGTTTTCATTCAGACAACTTAATGCCATCACCTTTTGGCATTATAGTTGCATTTATTAGAATAGTAAAGTCAAAATGGGCTTTTGTAAGTTAACATGTCTTAGTAAATTACAACTCAAAAATCAATCCCGGTAATTCTAAAACTTTTATAAAACCTTATTTTAGTCCTTACTACAGAATATTCTATCAAAGACTTCCAATGAGCAAAATAAATAATTATGTTTTCTGTCAACAACAACAAAAACTTTATTAAACTCAAACTAATTTTCAGGTACTGGAATTTACCAAACAAAAATACCATAATAATATCACGTGACAAGTGGTACTGGGGAGAAATATCTATATATTTTGAGTATATATATATATATATATATATCAAACACTCGAATGTACTAAGTAACAAGTAACAGAGTATCAGTTACCAAGTTCTGTAGTTTCTATTTCAACTTTTGGCGCCAATCCTTTCCGCCATTTTGCTCTTCTGTTTTGAAACCAAATCTGAAAGAAAGAGTAAAATTGACGGACTAATCATTTTATTATTTTCTAATAATGCAAATGCTTAAGATACAAAGATAAAGTTTGTTTTCAAAACTTTCTTGTTATCTTCTCTAAAAAAAACGTATTTCCGCGTGCTCAAGTGTGCAACGTATTTTTCCGTTATAAAGAGACACTTGATGTCCTCTGCAAATTTCTTACATTAAACGGACTGACTCACAGATGGGCCAACGATGAAAAAAAAAAGTTTATAGAATTTGAAATTCTTGCTGTAATTGTGACGAACATATTTAAACTAAGTTACTGATTCTTTTTTTTTTTTGGTACAGAAAAAATATCAAAATATAAAGTTTTACACACTTTTATCAGTAAAAAAAAATACCCCGTTAGTCACGAGGTAAATAATTTAGTTATAAGATTAATTTTTACGAAAACTGGTAAATAGGTTTTGTGGCTCAGTGGTGTAGATCGTCGCTTTATATTTTACAGACCGAAAGGTCATGGGCTCGAATCCTGGTTAAGTTAAATTTTTTTTCTCTCAGTTTTCATGGTGTATAGAAGCATAATATTATGTTTTTTTCCGTAGTAAATTATCTTCTCTTAAATCTTAAAGAAAAAATATCAGCTAAATTCTGTGAGTCAATCGCTTTAAGCAAGAATAATTAAAGACTGCCGTTAAAAGAAAAATAGCATTTCCATAATATATCAGCTAGGAGCATGACCAGAAACAGACTGATCTTTGGCACATCAGTTTTTATTGTACAAGATGGGCAGATTTCTATTTACCTGTATGCGGGACTCATTTAGACCAAGTGTTTTAGCAAGACGTTCTCTTACAGTGACGTCCGGATATGGTGCCTTTCTGAAAGCCTTTTCCATGGCCTTGAGTTGATCTTGTGTAAAAGTAGTTCTGAAATAAAAGGAAGGTTATGTTGTAGCGCCGATATATGTCCAAACGTCGAAAAATGTCCAAACGACGATAAATGTCCAAAAATTGACGATAAATGTCTCAATCGCCGATAAATGTCCAAAACTCCTTTAACGATAAATGTCCAATTAACGAAAAATGTCGCAACAAATTAGGTGCTCATAAATGTCCAAATCGGTTAACGATAAATGTCTCAACTTTTCATATCTTAATTTGTTATTTATTGTATTGGAAAAACGTCGATTGTTGGATACTGTAACAGTCTATCCAACTAACCCGTGATTTTACCCTCTGGTTTACCCCCGACGTACAATGTATCATACATTATTGTGCGTGGCCAGTTGCAGATCTGGATGGGGCGCGGGGGGCATGTGCCTTCTTAACTCACCGAAGCAATACGTTTTAGCATTGTTTGTGTTCTTCAATATTTTTGTGCCCCATATAGCGTTGCCCTTGTCCGTCCGAGTGTCCAAGTGTCCGTCCCGAAAGTTTGTGAACGCTATAGGGGCGTGGACAGTGTTGCTTATTCCTTTACTGTCTTTAAACAGACTCAATGAAACCGAGTCTGCTGATTTCTATATTTTGTTTGTTTTCATTCCTTTTAAATGATCAACATTTGTTTGGAATTTTGTTAATATGTGAAGAATCAGCGCCGCAGCCATTTATTATAATCTGAAAACCATAAGTCAATTTGCTTGGCCAAATTTGACAGACAGGTCACAAACAGTACACTAATAACCCGGTACATCGACATCATTAGTTGATAACCGTCGATGGCGAAGCGCTCCTTTAAGCTCAAAACACCATTTTCATACGTGACAGCGTGCCCGCAGTGCCGATCAATCCTCTACGCGTCGATGCATAATAACCAAAGACAGAATATCATAAAAGCTATGCAGAAACGAAATAGAGAATTTGAAATACTACCAACCTAGGGCAATCAAGCCAATAACAATAAGTGGTCAAAAGTTAAGAAAAATATGCAACTCTATCTGGCAAGAGATTTCAAGACACAATTCTATGAATATTCAAAAGTACCAATCTAATAGTAACAACCATTTTTGTACGTAAAGACAAATTCATCAACTGTTAAGAAAAATATTAGTTTATGTGCATCAACTGAATAAATGAATATGGTTGAAATAAGCATACCTCTTTTTCTGTCCAAAATGTTTCACATTTTCAAGTTATATTACTGTTCACTATTAATCAAACTGCGCTTTAGTCGTGAAAATAACAAAACCTGATTAATACATTTTTAACAAACGTAGAATAAATTAATTCTGTCGATAGACTTCTGCAATTTGATGGTAGAAGCAAGAATATAATTTAAATATAGATGAATTATTATTGTACACAGACCACTTGCTCATTAGTCAACGTTTTATTCTGCAAATCATTTTCAAAAGTACATGTACAAATTATAAAATCATATTTATGATACTCTCAAATCAATACTTATCTTGAAATCCAATTGATATACATAATGAATTATGTAATTATTGTATATTTTATTGAACAGATCACCTATAACATTGATTTTACGGGTGATTTGCTACTCAAACATTCCTCGGGTAAGTCGAGGAAGACTTTCAACTATGAATACCAATTCTACACTTGAGTTCACCTTGACCAAGGCGTCCTCAAGAAAGCCTTTCCCGAGTTTGAGTGGAGGTTGAGTTCGAGTGACGACTCTGAATATAGCCATTAGTGTAGAGTAGCGCAATGCAGATGTTAATAACTTATTTTATTTGACTTTTTTATCGTTGGTACCGGTTGCCCATATGACCAACGCCCCCTGAAGATTGTTAGTATATTATTTTTCGGGGGATAGTGCATGATACAGAAGACGCCCCGTTCCAGAGGCGACCCTGGTTCTTTTAAGTGCCCGGTGTATAGCACCAGTACACTGCACCTCGGTTTAACGTCTCATGCGAAAGACAAGTTAGAAAGTTAGTGGTGCAGCGGGGGATCGAACCAACGACCCCTGGATTGGTAAGCCAGCGCGTTACCACTGGACCACGGATCCGCTACATTTAATAACTTATTTCTTTTTTCCCTTTTAATGGTAAGGGAGATAGACTGTATCCAACAATCAACTTATTTTCCAATACATTTTTAAAACTTTTTTACAGTCTTACAAGCATCCCGCTAGAGTCCCGGTGGTCGGTCGGGTGATCCAGGAACGACCGGGGTACGTCCGTAACTCTGTCGGCAACGTCCAGGATGATCCGGGGCTCTGCCGGGGCTCTACCGGTGACTGTCGGCACTCTATCTGACCGTACCGGGGCTCTGCCGGGATCATCCGGGACTCTGCCGACATCATCCGGGGCTGTGCTAGCATCGATCTCAGCTTTTATGATCTCTTTGATCGAAGACTTAACAGCGTTTGAATATCGTGTTAGGTCATCCGTCGTCCACTTACTATCTGCATTATCCGTAGTTTCACCTGGACTCTGCATGGATGGTCCGGAGTTCATCCTGGTTGTTATAAGTATGGAAATTGGGTATACTTAAATAAATTGCTACCGGGGTTAGTGAGACTGCAACAATATTTTCATCCCGGATCGTCTGGGGTGATCCTGGGCTTTGCCGGGGTGCTGGTGAGAACGCTACTTAAATCGGTACTTTTAATCCCTATGGAAACCTTTATAACTGACTGATGCATTACTGTTGGTCATAGAAATAAATGCAATTAACATATGAAAAGTTGAGACATTTATCGTTAACCGATTTGGACATTTATGAGCACCTAATTTGTTGCGACATTTTTCGTTAATTTTTGGACATTTATCGTTAAAGGAGTTTTGGACATTTATCGGCGATTGAGACATTTATCGTCAATTTTTGGACATTTATCGTCGTTTGGACATTTTTCGACGTTTGGACATATATCGGCGCTACATATGTTTATCCACGCCAGATTTTTTGTGAACCAAAATTTCAGAATAAATTGTATATGATGGTGTAACTTTTCCACTTGTCCGCCAAATTTTGTGTAATCAAATTTTGTAACAGCAAAAAAGTCATTTGAAAACCGAAACAATGCGAAAAAAAAACAATAAAAAACAAATAAATAAACCCAAACATATTGTTGTCATGCCTAATTATCATTTAAAAGTGGAAACAATGCAAAGTAAAGAAAATAAAAAAATATGAACCTGGTATTAAATGAAAGGAATAATTATAGTTTTATTTAATAAACTTAATAATAAATAAAAGAACTGACCTGTGCCTTGGCCTTTTACATTTCTCCTGAAGCCCATGTCTGAAAGCGCAGACTTGCGGTACAGTTGCCCATGAGCTGTCCGCAATCTCTAAAAGAATTGAAACGTGTTATAGGCATACTAAATAAAAATTCTTGCACTAGGATAATCATCAAACGGCTGTTTAGACCATTGATCATTAAATCATTAAAAATGTCAATATTTCTAATAGGTGCATACCCGAACTTTTCGGTTTTTTAATATTCTTCAAAATCATGTAAATGGGAATGGTACTGAATTAATTATCATTTGTCTAGTATATAACCAATGCCCGTAGAAATCACACAATTTGATAAATGAAATATAAGCCTTACCTTTCATTCTCGTGGTTTCAAAAGTAAATTCCATCTCTTATCTTTCAGCCAACATGTTCAAGAGTCAAAAATTTAGAAGTTTGCCTGCTGCGCGTTAAAATTAAAGAAATTATGATATTTCAAACCCTTTGCTCATGTTACCATAAGCTGGAATGTGACAAAAAATTGAGTGCAGCTCCAAAAATCTCTTTGAGACTGCATAATCTGGCCAATTTAGCTATTACACCGGCATGAAATCGGTAGCTCATTTATTTAAATCAGCCGCAAATCAGAAATAATAATACAATTAATAACAATCAACGAATATTTGATATTTGCCTAGGACTCGTGAGGCCCTACTTGGGGTACAAGGGTTTCCTGGACATAACTTTTTGCAGAGAAAGGTTAAGCATTAGTGTTGTTTCACTTATAATGACTATGACGTTAACTTGAAAGGCGGGTAAAATAAAAAGAAAATGTTTATAAAAGGCAAACAGTACAAAGATAATAAATAACACTGTATTAGAAAATAAAAGGAAAACTATGCTGGCGTCCTGTGTAAAGGGGAAAATTTACATTTATAAACAAAAAAAAAAAAAAAAAAGACAAAAAAAGATACAATTTTACATTTTGAGACAGAAATGCTTGATGATGATGTCGATGGCCATCATCCTGATGATGACAAAGGAGATAGTGATTCTGGTGAATTTAGCAGTTTTTTTTTCAATCACCATAAAACAAAACAAAAAGTCTCGCAAAAAGCCATATTGTTCAATGTATTCAACTGGTTTGAGAAAATTCCTTTGTTCGTATGTTTATAAATCAACAGCTCTAGACAATTTTCTGCATCAACGCAGCACATCATGTATAGTTCGTGGTCCTGTTTCTAAAGTCCGACCCCCTAAGTACCTCCTAGATTTTATAAATTCATTGGGCACAGATTATTAATTAAACCCCCATTATTTTAGCTCGTGCTACTGGGCTCAATCACCGTAATTGAACAACGCATTACTTTATCCTCTCATTTAAACTAATAGCATTCAATGAACAAGGGTCGCCCGCCCCTTTAGTGTCAAATGGTCAATATGCCCTGGTGATGGGTAATTAAATGTCAAATACGAATATCTGCTCAAATCGCTGTCGGCACACAACCGGTTGCGACAGGACTGAGTAATTGCGATATATGATTTATTTCAGTCATTGTAGCGGATGAGAGAGAACTAACTGTATCAATTTAACAAATGAAAAAAGTGTATGTCCAACAGTTAGCATTTTGTTTTTACAATTGTATCTATGCGTTATTTTCTAAAATGAACATTAAGATTCTGGGGTCTTTGTGAAAGGTATCATATGACAGGCCACTGACAGCTGATTAATATAAACCTAAACATATATTTTTTTGTAAATGCATATAACCCGAAAGCTATCCTTTACAGACAACAGCCCGCCCCTCAACGATAAGAGATAAGAATTCTTAAAGGTAAAGAGGGTGTGTTCATATAAAAAACCATAACAATTTTATTTGTCGTCTACGACATTATTTCCACCATTATAAGAATGAATGAGTGAATTAAATGTAATATCTATACACGTGATGTAAATTTCTGCCTTGTAATAATTATTATTAAAAGAAAATTAGGCAAAACATCAAATTAATGACATGTACCCGTAGATCTATTAATTTACTCGACAGTAAAAAGTAATACCCCTGTTAAACATAATTATTGAAAATATTATAAAATGTATGTTTAAAAAATCTAAAATACAATTTCGGTAGTTCTCTGAGATATAGGTAGTCGAAAGGCCTTCCGGTGATTTCGTGACATGACATAAAGTTAAGAAAATGTAAACCGAATTATTAAAATAAAATGCCTAGATTACTTACATTTACTTATACACGAAGAATGCGGATGCAAAAAGCACTCAAGTGTGAAATAGTTTTGTGAAATTCTCTTAACAGACATACAAAACTAATAGAGTACTTTTCACCGGAGATAAAATGCTCGTTATGAGATCTTATCGGTCCCTTATTTGATATTTCAAAGCTTTCAAATGCCAGGAAGTCAACTGCCTGAATAGGGGTCACGAGTCACAAATTAGATGTGAAATATGCATAAAAAGGACGCCTTTCAAAACTGACTCTTGAATGATTATGTTATTTAGCCAATATGCATTGTAATAAAACATATGTGAAAAGAAATTAGTATTATCAATTTTCTAAAATGTCAACTTTTGGAATGTGGTTTGTTTTGTCGTCTATGTGTCCTGACAGATTTATTTTTGTCCTAGGTGTTGGGGATAGTTACAGGTGACATCCATTTTTGCGTATCGAATTGAAGTTAAACCACATATCTTTTGCACCAATCTCCTTTAACCTTTGTCGGCATGCTCGGCTTGAAAAAAAAAACAAATTTAAAAAAAAATAATCATTACATGTCAAACATTTCTAATGACCTTTTCACCTGTTTAAACAGTCTGCATATAAAAGAAGCTGGAGCCAGCCATTCCAAATATTTGGGAACTTCAATTATTGCCGTGTTCTTATTCGTGAGGGAGACAAATTGTTTGAAATACTTAATATTTTAAGCCATTTTGTTCAGTCCGCACGATAGAAGGGACAATACTCACACAATGAATAGAACAAATCTAAAATTGAATTATCTCCCATTTACATATCTAAATATAGCATGACCGTGAACTTTCACCACTGTGTAATTTAATGTAAACAGAATGCGGATGTATATATGAAAACGAAACTAAGATCTTTAGCTGATAAATTTTCATCAAAATTTGCACATTTGGAACGATGGCTGAACAGGTAGGTGTGATATTCTATAAATTAGCAGTTAGCAATTATTTCTATCAATCTTCATTTTTTTTCCAACAGCTTAATTTTAGCAGTTTTTAATGTAGATCTCCATATTAGATCTATGATATGACAACTCCAGAGGTAGGTTATTTATCAATTTTGTTTATTTCGAACGATGATATGTTGTATCAAAGGTCTTGACTGACCTTGTTAAAGGTGTGTTTTGCTTTTGTTCAAAACACTAGAGTAACAGCTATTATTTGTTGTTACCTAAGCAATGCAAGATTTAACATGCACGTGACATGTCAGTATATGATCATGGAAATTGAAATTAGGTCAGTTTTTATTTGTGTACCTTTACGTTTCGAGCTTCTGATATTGTTTGTACCAACTAGACACAATCTAGTAATTCTTTACTAACACTATTTTTTTTAAAAAGAGCTATACTGTTGTTTATGCAAGGGACGTAACACACTGACTTCTGATGTATTGATTATCAACAGACTATATGGTTTTATTCACGCGAAAAATAACCTTTAACAAATGTATAGCTGTTTGTCTTCACACTACAATGCAACAATGTACTTGTATTTAGTAGGCTAGAGGTAATGTAACTTAATGCTGAATAAATTGTGTCGTTGTTGGTGTATTTGAATTACAAGATTTTCGGAAAATACCCAGCCTGTGTTTTCGGTAAACCTTGTGATTCATTTTTCCAATTTTTGTATTAGGCTTGATAAAATTTGGCTTTCATATGTTATTTGCTCCCGAAATGCATACAAATAGAGAGGTTTTTTCTTAATTTAGGCCTACATTTCTTCCTTATTCATTTCGTTCAAACGAAAATAAATCATTCATGGTTTATTAAGAGTCATGGGACCTAATATAACAAAACGAAACAGGAAAGGGGCCTTCACGTGCACATCGTTTTTTTTAGTATCTTTACAATTCAATACAATAAAAACTTTGTTATTTTCATTCCATGGTGCCTTTTTTAGATTAGATACATTCTTTACAAGAAATAACACAAGTACCTGCTTTTGGACAGATGACATGATCATATGTATAACAATGATCTAATATCTCTTATCTTAATGAAACCATTACTCTTTGACTTCTTAACCGACGTAATGAGCAAATGTGGAGCGGCAGCCGTCTGTATCAACTTGTCACGGATGTTGTGGGTGGCCAGTATACTGTTTACAGTACAATGCGAAGCCACGAGTGGCGATTTCTGTTTGAGTATATTTATCGTCGTTACCTATTATCCATAATATGACCGACGCCCTCTGCAATGGCAACTGTGTTTAGTTATTTTTGGTTGTGAGGGTTAGTGCAAAATACAGATCCAAGAGATACCCTGGTTCTTTTCTATGCGCAGCGTTTCCCACATGTATACGGTATATGGGACCTCGGTTTAACTGTCATCCGAAAGACAATCAGTAATGTTAGTGGAGGAGAGGAAAACCGAACTCGCAACCCTTGTTTTTCTTAGTCCTGTGCGTTACCACCGGACCGCTGACACACTCCTTCCGACCCAAAGTATTGCGAAATTATCGTTTAATCTTAGCTGAAAAACTCAACACACCAGATTATCTTAACTCTTGATCCAAAACAGAAACATGTTTATTTCTTGTTTCATTCGTTCTTTCGTTCGTTCACTCAACGCTGCATGCATGTGCCGACTAAACCGTAGAGAGGAATTCTACACAATATTGGAATAGAAAACTATTTCTTCATATTTCCTCTTTCAAACCATCATTTCCTCCCTTCTTTCCTTTCTTTCATCAATATTGCATTGTTCCATTTTATTTCCAGTTTCCGGGAGTCGTTGACTTGAATGTATGTGGAACTCACTACCGAGCATTGTTGTCAACCTTGACGAAAGACGAGGACAGCAAATTGGCGGCCATGTTTACCGGACAACTTCCGGTATATAAAGACAGAGACGACCGGTACTTTATTGAAGCAGATGGTTTTACTTTCAAGGCAATTCTGCATTATTTGCGTTATGACGAGTTGCCCTTTCAGGAAGCAGGTAATTATCCCCAGAATGGAGCTGTATTTGGATTCGGTAGGGTCGATAATGGAGGGAATAGGCAGGGCGGGTTGTTTGGAGATCGCAAGTCTGGATATACGGCAAGAAATATAGAGATGATGTACCACGACGCCCTGAACTTAGGACTTTCAAAACTTGCTAAACACCTTGAAAAATTCCAACCAAACTTCGTCAACATTAAGATGGACGAATACCGGAAGTCAGTCCGTGGTTACGACGAATGCTTTGCTAAACTGCTGAATATAATACCTGCTGAGTGTTTGTTTCATAAAACTGAATTTACTATAAGAATTAAGCAAGATTTACAGACGATTGAGGAAGAAAAATGCTGTGAACACGAATGTAAGATGATGCCTGGGAGTTCTTTTGGCCAACCATACTACACGACAATTGATGCTGAAGTTCGAGTTCGATTTGAGGTAAACCCCACCGTTCTTTCAGCTTTAGCTATTGACTTTCAGCAACGAGGTTATTTAGTTCAAGGACGTATGACAGTCTGCGAATTCAGTTGCAAGAAAGAAGTGAAACAATCAAGGTTTATTGTATTTTCCGGGCAGGCAAGGAAATGTTGTGCAGAGGAATTGTTTTTGTTAACATTCAAGTGGGATACTGAGGCGGCTTTTGTGAATCACCCGGGTTTTTTTGGTACAAAACAGTTTGGTCGAAAGGCAATGACAGGTGGGTTGTTCGGAGCTCAACAGAGTGAAGAGTTTTCATTTGGGACTTCGGCGCAGAAGCAAACTGGGTCGGGACTTTTTGGTGGCGGGCAGCAAGGAGGTTTCGGCCCTGCCCAGACACCCGTCTTTGGCCAAGACCAGTCATCCGGCTTTGGCCAAGCCCAGCCATCCAGCTTTGGCCAAGGCATGACATCTAGCTTTGGCGAGGTCCAGACAACAGGCTTTCATTTTGGTCAGCAACAAGGATCTTCTACTCAAGCGAACCCTTTTGGCTTTGGTACTGCCAAGCAAGGGAGTTTGGGCCAAACCGGGGGTTTTGGATTAAGTTTTGCTCAGCAGCAACAGAGCGCTGCTAATATACAATCCCCTGAAGAGCAACAACAACTGTCCAAACAAAATACTTTCTCGTTTGCTTCAACGACTTCGCAACAACAGGGCTCAGGTATTTTTAGTCCTCCTAAATTCTCTTTTGGCCAGCATACCGGGCAACAGAAAGGCTCGGGATTGTTCGGTTCCTCTGCATTTAGCCAGCAGTCAACCAATTCCGGTCTGTCTGGTGGTACATCTGTAGGATCTACTGGGGGCTTTCGGTTTAGTAGTCCTCCGTTGTCGTCTTCGTCTTTAAATCTCCAATCGCAAAAACAGCAGTCGGCATTTTCAGGAAAAGGTGATACATTTGGAAGCACCCCAAGTGGACAGTTGATATTTGGAAACCCATCAAAGAAGACTCAACCTGTTTTTGGAGGTACACCTTCATTTGAAAGCAAATTTAGTGGGCTAAGTCTGCAACAAACCCCAGAACAAAGCTTTGGAAATACCACGACTTCTATCGGGGACAAAGGTAGCATGCTATTTGGAAAGCCAGCAGGTGTTGACAGCTCCGGCAAACAACATTCTGAAGTTAGTAAAAATAAAAACGAGACAGACGGGTGAGGTTTGAACAAAATACTAGAGGATTTCTTTTAGTTTAAAACCATGTTATTCTGTGTTACATAAAGCAAAAATTTTCCTAAGTGGTAAGTGTGGTATTTGATACATGTATTAACAAGTATGTCCATTTTCAGTGTTTTATATCGCAGTATTGGACAAGGGACTAGAATCTTTTTGATAAGAAAATATGCTGGGTTTAAGCTAAATTTTCGACTTCATGAATTGCTTTTCATATTAAGTTGACAAGTGTAAGAAAAAGATGAAGTTCATTTAGATTCATATAGAGTGAAAGATGTGTCAGTGAAAATTTTAAAGAAAGGAAATAGGACAAATGTGATTTTTCTCTTTCAAGGATGTGGAAAGGGGAACGCTGTTTGATATATTTCCGCAAGTCCGTGCACTATTTACCAATGACGTTCGCAGTGACGTAAGCGGACGCGCGCTTCTGTTCTGCGTGATATAACGTGTAGGATATATCACAGTCAATTTCTTCTCTGTTTATTTGTCAGTGAAATGCTGATAGTGTTAGATCAAATGTTTAAGATTTTTAACATCTTTAACAAGTTAGAACAGTGCTATATTACAGACTTGTTTCTAACAAACTTCATGCAATATTTTTGTAGTGTCTTTTTATCCCCCGCCGAAGGGGCGGCAGGGTATATGGTAATCGTATCCGTCTGTCCGTCCTTCCGTCCCACATTTTTGTCCGGAACATAACTCGAAAAGTATTTGTGATTTGAACATGAAACTTTATAAGTGGATAGATCTCACTGAGGAAGAGTGCAGGGCACAAGAATAATACCTCTACCCCTTCATAGTTTTTGAATTATTGCCCTTTGTTATTTTTCATATGAAATTTTTGTCCGAAGCACGACTCGAAAAGTATTCGAGATATCAACATGAAACTTCATAATTAGATAGATTAAGTTGGATCACATTAAGGAAAAATGCATAACTCAAGAATGATAACTGTACCCTTCACAGTGTTTTAGTTATTGCCCTTTGTTATTTTTCATGCATAATTTTTGCCCGGAGCATAACTGGAAACGTGTTTGAGATATCAACTTGAAACTTCTTAGGTGCATAGATCTCATCGAGGAGGAGTGCAGAGCAGAAGAATGTTAACTGTACCTTTCATGATTTTTGGGTTATTGCCCTTTGTTATTTTTCTTGCTTAATTTTTGTTTGGACAATAACTCAAAAAGTGTTTGAGATATCAGCTTGAAACTTCTTAGGTTGATAGCTCTCTTGGGGAGGGAAGCTGTGCTCAAGAATGATAACTAAGCAAACGCATTCGGCGGGGGATGGCCATGTCAACATGGCTCATGTTAATATGCATGGAAATGAAAGACTTTTTTCTATATTATTTTCAGATAAATGTTCTTCTAAAAATAAACTTTGATGTAACAGAACTTTAAACATATTATACAATAAATATAAATCGATCAGCCACATGGGCGTGTAAGTCACCTTTTAAATACCGGTAGTAAATTCCTTATCTAAGTATTTTTTGTATGTACGTATGTACGTATAATTCTTTTAAAAAGTGTTTAAAAAAATAAATTATAACAATATATATACATGTATTCTACGTTTACAGCTATTTTTTGTTAATTTGTTCAGTTAATACTGTAAAAATGTCTGGAAAAGTTATGAATGTATGATTTTGCAAGATTTCTGATGATGTAAGACAAATTGTACAAAGAAACTATAGTGTATTTTGTACTTGAATACTTCTATGATTATTTTTTATATTGTTACGGTCAAGTGTCCACGGGCATATAGTTGTATAAATGCAACCTCTTACAAATGCATCAAGAAATCGATTCTTTGGCTCAGTGGTGTAGAGAGTTGGTTTTCGATGCGAGAGGATCTTAGTTCGTATATTGCTCTGGGTGATCTTTCCTTAGATGTCCAGAAATTTCAGTTTTAAATATGACCCGCTGATAAGCCAAAAGGTTTAGAGTAAACTTATTAAACATCACTTATAATACGACCCAGGAAATAAGTAATATAATATATGTCTATCACATGAGTTTAACTTGCCACCGTTTGACACCCCCGATCTATTCCAGTCATAGAATCTACACCCGTGGGTATAACTTGTATAACAACAGCTGGCGATATTAAGTTGAATGTATACTTTAGGAATGTCAGTGAAATAGAATTAATACCTATACATGTTTCAGTGGTACCAATTTTGAGTTTCTGTTATCGATCACTCATTGCATGAATTGTTTGAACAATATTATATTATTTTTATAACTTCAGACTTGTATAAATTAATTATGTGAAGAACAAAAGCTTTAAAATTTATATTTTACTATGTTTACCTTAGCTTGTAGAAAGAATCAAAGCGACATTGCTGCACAAATACATGTTTATGAATGTATGTAACGTCACGTTTGTCTTGTCATCATGTAATGACACATGTATCACCGTGTCCAATCGTTACAATTGGAAGGAGGATTTGTAACGCATCCGCAGTCGTGTATTTCAGGGATTTAGGAAGGGGTGATGTAAATATTTTCCTCATTATTTCTTCATGTTTTCTGTCTGGTTTTTGTTTAATGGTCTAAGATGACCTTCAATCAATCTAGATTCTTGCTCCAAAACTGTTTTGTCTCAGAACTTTGCCATTTTCAAGATCATTCAGGAAAACCTAGCGTTAGAAAGAAAAACGCTTGATTTTAGCACGATGTTTTGAAGATTTCTTGACATAAACGTATCAAACAACTTTATGTTTTGTTTGGTTTACCAGAATTTCATAGTAAAAATTGATTCTAATTTAAACTTTATCCCTGCGTTTCCAATTAAATACTGATATAATCGTTTTTGCTAACGAAACACATGTAACGTAGGCGCAGTTATTTTTGTGACGCACGCGGAGCAAGGATTCAATAACTTTCAAGTACCTTTTCTCACCGTATTTAACCAAATAACAAATAACTTGATGTATTTAATATTTTTATTCTTACTGTGAAATTCTTGTAAACCAAAATAAAAAAAAATAATAATAAAGTCGTCATACGTTTATGTCAAGAAATCTTCAAAATATCGTGCTAAAATCAAGCGTTTTTCTTTCTAACGCTAGGTTTTCCTGAATGATCTTGAAAATGGCAAAGTTCTGAGACAAAACAGTTTTGGAGCAAGAATCTAGATTGATTAAAGGTCATCTTAGACTATTAAACAAAAACCAGACAGAAAAAATGAAGAAATAACGAGGAAAATATTTACATCACCCCTTCGTAATCCCTGAAATACACGACTGCAGATGCGTTACAAATTCTCCTCCCAATTGTAACGATTGGACACGGTGCTAATGCTTTACAATCAAATAGGATGACTAGAGCCAATTCTCGGCTTTACACATCCGGGTACTTTTTAAAGTAGCATATCCGTACTTGGGTGTAACTCGGATTTTATCGTTGAGCTATATGTAACTTCAAGATTAAAAATTACAAAAACTAGAATATAACAAAAGAAACTGTCTTAATTTCCAAGACCCATGGCCTGATAAGTGCATTTGTAACGATTCTAATTAATCAAAGTTGTTAGGTTTCATAACAAACGACTTTAAAGTCAAATAGGCTCTAACGATAAAGTCCGGGTAACGATCGACAACCGAATGCTTAAATTAGTTAGTTACTGTTATCTGATTGGTTAATGGCTAGAATGACGTCATGCTTAAGCCGAGAATCTGCTTCCTTAAAAAGCTTTCTTTATTTACATTTGATTTTATTAAAAATCTTCATCAAATTTATCTTTTACACTCCTTGAGGAGCCACCGTGGTCCAGGGGTAGAGCGCAGGGCTCCGGATCCGGAGGTCGCGGGGTCGAATCCCGTCAGAGGCGAGATTCTCTCACGATCTTCACATTCCTCACCTCGGCGCGAATACTGGTGTGGAACCCAGGAAGCAGTCATCGAGCGTGGTGATTCTAAGTTGTAAGAACTTGTATCGCAATCGATGTAAAATAAATGAGTCTAAACTAAGTCTAAACATTGCACCTTTTAAATTTGATTTCACAGAAATCTTGTTTTTGTGATGCATGACGCGGATGCACAAGCAGAGATAACATATTTTAATGGTTTGGAAAAAGCAGAGTATAAGTATTACCATACATAAAACTCAACAGAGCATTCACGATTCAAACTGCAGATTACTATATTGCTGTATTCAGTTTTAATGAGCTGTGAATTCTCACATTCAATGTCTGCTTTTTTTGGGTGAATCAACAAACAACCTTGCACATCCATAATAAGAATACCTGCAAGTTGACAAACAAATTGCTTAATCATTTCACGCAGTTATTTCATGTTTGTTTAATTTAAAACCGCAGGTTGTTAGCAACTTTATGATTTTTGACATAATACATGCGCACATGCGCTGAAAATACCTATTTAATATTTTTGGGAAATCCCGGATATATACAACTCACTGATTATTTTTGGGGCATTCATGGGAGATTTTCATTTGTCATTAGGGAGAAAAAGTAACGTGATGCTCGTTTGGGAGAGGTGCAGCTCGAGAGAGGTGAAAATACACAGATTTCCAATGCGGGGGCGGGAATCAAAATATAGTTATAAAGAGGATGCCGTTCGTGGGAGGTGACGTTATGGGAGGATTGACTTTATATTTAACATATCTGTCCCCAATACTTACCACAAGTATAATATACACACTATGGATATCAGATCAATAGGCTCAAAACTGAACTTGCATGTCCCAAAGCTAAGAACAGTTTTTTAGGAAAAGTTTTGAATATTCTGGAACTAAAAACTGGAACTCATTCCAGTCTCATTAGGCGGAAACCCTCTCTAGCTTTAAAAGTTAATACATTGCATACTGGCACATTCTTTCTATTAATCTCAGATATATGAATATTTCTTAACGCTTTATAAATATATCTAGTTATTTTTTATTTGGTCAAATACGGTGAGAAAAGGTACTTGAAAGTTGTTGAATCCTTGCTCCGCGTGCGTCACAAAAATAACTGCGCCTAAGTTACATGTGTTTCGTTAGCAAAAACGATTATATCAGTATTTAATTGGAAACGCAGGGATAAAGTTTATATTTAAATCAATTTTTACTATGAAATTCTTGTAAACCAAACAAAATATAAAGTTGTTTGATACGTTTATGTCAAGAAATCTTCAAAACATCGTGCTAAAATCAAGCGTTTTTCTTTCTAACGCTAGGTTTTCCTGAATGATCTTGAAAATGGCAAAGTTCTGAGACAAAACAGTTTTGGAGCAAGAATCTAGATTGATTAAAGGTCATCTTAGACTATTAAACAAAAACCAGACAGAAAAAATGAAGAAATAATGAGGAAAATATTTACATCACCCCTTCCTAAATCCCTGAAATACACGACTGCGGATGCGTTACAAATCCTCCTTCCAATTGTAACGATTGGACACGGTGTGTATTGTGTCGCTAACTGCCAATACGCGGTAATGCAATATAGAACAAGAAATGTACACGAATGTCCACGAAACAAGGCAATGGTCACAGTCATGGTAGCTTGTAACTTGATGTTACCTTGATCATTTGTGCAAAAACTGCTGTCTGTGAAAACTAGAACTGCCACTGTACTGGCGCAAATACCCCCCCCCCCCCCCCCCCCCCGCATGTTGCTTTTTCAGTAGGGTATTGATATGGGAACATGTTACTTTATGCCCGGACTAAAATGAAGCATGAAACAATTCAAAGGGCAATTATTTCAAATTATGCAAGAGAGAGTTATGGTTCTTGGGCACTGCACTTCCCCTCAATAAGATCTACTTATCTTTGTCCCGGACAAAAATTAAGTATGAACAATTTTAAAGGGCAGTAGTTCCAAAATTATGCAAAAAAGAGTTATTGTTCCTGGGCACTGCACTCCTTCCCAATGAGATCTATTTATCTATGCAATTTCAAGTTGATATCTCCAATACTTCTTGCGTTATGCCCCGCACAACCAAACATGTCCGGGAGATTATTCAAAATGTGAGCTAGAGTTATGGTTCTTATGCACTGCACTCCGCCTTATCACGAACACCTTATATTCCAAATTTGAAGTTAATTCCATGTATACTTTGTAAGAAAATTAGCATGGCTAGAGTAAAAGGTTTGTACACTGCACTTTTCATCATCGCCAACAAGCTATATTCCAAGTTTGAAGTCAATGCCTTATATACTTTTGAAGTCATGCCCCGGACAAAATGGGGACGGACGGAAGGGCGATTCGATTACTTCATCGCTTCCATCGGGGGCATAAAAATAATGTCAAAAGAACGGTTTAGAAATAAGAATTAAATCAAAGTGAATAATATATGTTAACATTAAGTCAATTGTAAATATAGCATGATAGTCTGATATACTTTTTTTATATCATGCAGTTAGTCTTAGTGTAGCAGAGGTATAATACGGCACTTGTACTCCCTTGTCTATCAGCTAGCTTTTATGGCGACGTGGTAGAGTGTCCGCTTAACAATCGAAGGTACCCGAGTTCAAACCCAGCTCGGGGCAGGTGGATTTTTCCGGGGTTACATTAGACATACCCGTCCATTTTCCTCCAAATCATGTATATATGAATGATATTGAAACAACTTTCTCCTGGTGTCAAGGTGTCTGTTGAAAGTCCAAATGGCAAACTGAATGCACTAATATTAGACGTATTAAAGAGAGTTGTTGTTTTTGTACCATTTTTGGTGGATTGCTATTTATTACAAATGCACACTTACTTTGTTGCTATAATGTCCTAATGAAACATTTTTGAATGCATGTTCTTTAAATTATCAGTTATTTTTCCTTTTAAAAAAGAACTGACTATATAAAAGTAAATTTAATAATATTTTACATTATTGTCTTTATTCATTAAAAAGTTGTGCTTTTTTTCTCACACGTTTATATTTTTAAGCATATGTTTAGTTTAAAGGATGGAAAGATTTTATGTGAAAATTGCTTGCTCAATAAGACCATTTACCACTTGACTTTATTATTAAATTCGAGTTATGATTGTTAATTTGTGTTGAACAATTTCCTAACTACAGCTCGAAGCGTGCAATATATTGATACAATAATTCATGGGGGAAAATGTTCCTGAAAGATTGAATTTCATATTGAAGCGTACACGTATGTTTTGTATGGTGACCATTTGCTGATACTGATGATGATTAACGCCCCGGCGTTAGGTTGCTAGGGTTACAAGTTGCTGTTACGGACCTTTTAGAGTTGTCAACATGTTAGCTTAAGAGTGTGAGAATGAAAAGTTAACGACGATAAGCTAAAACTGCCATCTCCTTATGTTCTGAACATAGCTAAAATGGTTAAGGATTAAGCTTCCTTGAATATTAAGCTAAATGTAATTTGTTTGATCAAAGTTTCTTCCAAAAGTGACGTTGAATACGAAAAGAGAAACAGCACGATGACGATATACATGCATGTTATTTTTCCGCTTAACTACTCAGCCTGGGCGGCTGTGTATCCGTAATGCCTGGACAAATTTCTGAAGGTAAGTGTCAAATGAATGTTGTAAGCTTAAAAGTCCAAGACCTTTTCTGCGCGTCTACAATCAACAATCATACGTATGACGCAAAACGACATGTATTTTGTTGTCCCAACATTGACCGTAATACACCGCAGAGAGTCATGTTTCGTGTTCTGAAAAACTCAAACTGAACATCGACTATAAAACGCTCGAAAGAGTCGTTCTTCGTGTTCTCCAAGAATTGTATTCAACATTGACTATAATAAACTCGTAAGCGCCGTATTTCGCGTTCCCAAAGAATCGAACACTACACTGACTATAATACGCTCGACAGCGTTGTATTTCGTGTTTTCCAACAATTGTAATCTTCAGTGACCATAATACGCTCGACAGCGTTGTGTTTCGTGTTTTCCAAAAATTGTAATCTTCAGTGACCATAATACGCTCAACAGAGTCGTATTTCGTTTTCGCCAAGATTCGTACTCTACATTGACTATAATACGTTTGACAGCGTCGTATTTCGTGTTCTCAAAGAATAGTACTCTTTTTTAACTATAATACGCACGAAGGTCTCCAAAAACTGTACTCTACATGGACTATTATACGCTCGACATCGGCATATTTCGTGTTCTCAAAGAATCATACTCAAAATTGTCTACAATACGCTGAACAACGTCCGTCCAGATTGCCTTGTCCAGGCCATAACTTCTCTGTGCATGGAAGATTTTAAAATACCTTGGCACATTTAAAAAACCTTGATGAGATGGTTTGACGCGTGCAAGACCCAGATTCCTAGCTCAGAAGTCAAGGCCACAGTGTCAGCTCAATGGTCCCAAATGTTGATGATATACCTTTTCTGGGCCATAACTTCTCTGTGCATGGAAGGATTTTGAAATTCCTTAACATATTTGTTCTTCTTTGTGAGACGGTGTGTTGCGTGTAAGACCCAAATTCCCAGCTTAAAGGTCAAGGTCACAGTGCCAGGTCAAAGGTCTAAAATTTTGATGAAAGACCATATCCGGGCAATAACTTCTCCCTGCTTGGAAGGATTTTAAAACAGCTTGACACATTTGTTCACCTTGATGAGATGGTGTGTTGCATGCAAGACCCAAATTCCCAAAGGTCAAGGTCACAGTGCCAGGTCAAAGGTCCAAAATGTTGATGATAGACCTTGTTTGGGCCATAACTTCTCTGTGCATGGAAGGATTTTGACATTCTTTGTCACATTTGTTTTTCTTGGTGATGCAGTGTGCCACGTGCAAGACCCAAGTCCCAACTCAAAGGTCAAGGTCACAGTGCCAGGTCCAATGTCTAAAATTTTGATGATAGACCTTGTCGGGGGCATAACTTCTCCCTGCATGGAACAATTTAAAAACACCTTGACACATTTGTTCACCTTGATGAGATGATTTGTTGCGTGCAAGACCCAGATTCCTAACTCACAGGTCAAGGTCACAGTGGCAGCTCAAATGATCAAAATGTTGATGATAGACCTTGTTTGGGCAATAACTTCTCTGTGCATGGAAGGATTTTGAAATTCTTTGACACATTTGTTCTCCTTGATGAGTCGGTGTGTTGCGTGCTAAACCAAAGTTCCCAGTTCAAAGGTCAAGGTCACAATGCCAGGTCAAATGTTCAAAATGTTGATGATAGACCTTGTGTGGGCAGTAAGTTCTCCCTGCATGGATGGATTTTAAAATAACTTGGGACATTTGTTCACCTTGATGAGATAGTGTGTCGCGTGCAAAACCCAGATTCCTAGCTCAGAGGTCAAGGTCACAGGGACAGCTGAAAGGTTCCAAATGTTGATGATAGACCTTTTCTTGGCCATTACTTATCCATGCATGGAAGAATTTGAAAATATCATGATATATTTGTTATGCTCCCTGAAAGAGACATTATATAGGCCTGCCTTGTCCTTCCATCATTCTGTCATTCTGTCTAGTGTGGGGGAGAACTCCATAACTAAAAAAGATAATGATTGCCTTGTCAGGGCCATAACTTCTCTGTACATGAAAGGATTTTAAAATACCTTGGCACATTTGTTTACCTTGATGAGACGATGTGTCGCGTGCAAGATCCAGGTTCCAACCTCAAAGGTTAAGGTCACAGTGCCAGGTCAAATGTCCAAAATTTTGATTATAGACCTTGTTTGGGCCATTACTTCTCCATGCATGGAAGAAATTGAAAATACCGTGATACATTTGTTATGTTCCCTGAAAGAGACATCATATAGGCCTGCCTTGCCTTCAATCATCATCTTCCCAAAGTTTCCATTTCACTATCCCATCTCTATAGGCGGCTTTCCATTGGCGGGCTCGACATGCTGCCCATGGGAATTCAAGTTGACTATAATATGCTCGACAGCGTCAAATTTCGTGTTCTATAAAATTGTACTCTTCATTGACTATAATAGACTTGACAGCGACAGCGCCATATTTCGTGTTCTGTAAGAATTGTACTCTTTATTGACTATTAAAGGCTCGACAGCGCAATATTTCGTGTTGTCTAAGAATTTTACTCTTCATTGACTATAATAGGCTGGGCAGCGTCATATTTCATGTTTTCCGAGAACTGAACTCTTCATTGACCATAATAAGCTTGACAGCGTCATAGTTCGTGTTCTGTAGGAATTGTACTCTTCATTGACTATAATGTGGTCGGCAGCGTCATATTTCGTGTTCTGTAAGAGTTGTACTCGTTATTGACTATTAAAGGCTCGACAGCGCAATATTTCGTGTTTTCCAAGAATTGTACTCTTCATTGACTTTAATAGGCTTGACAGCGTCATATTTCGTGTTCTGTAAGAATTGTACTCTTTTTTGACTATTAAAGGCTGGACAGCGCAATAGTTCGTGTTCTCCAAGAATTGTACTCTACATTGACTATAATGTGGTCGACAGCGTCATATTTCGTGTTCTCCAAGAATCGTACTCTACATTGACTATAATGTGATCGACAGCGTCATATTTCGTCTTCTCCAAGAATCGTACTCTACATTGACTATAATGTGGTCAACAGCGTCATATTTCGTGTTCTTCAAGAATCGTACTCTACATTGACTATAATGTGGTCGACAGCTTCATATGTCTTGTTTTCCAAGAATCGTACTCTACATTGACTATGATGTGGTCGACAGCGTCATATTTCGTGTTCTCCAAGAATCGTACTCTACATTGACTTTAATGTGGTCGACAGCGTCATATTTCGTGTTCTTCAAGAATCGTACTCTACATTGACTATAATGTGGTCGACAGCGTCATATTTCGTGTTCTCCAAGAATCGTACTCTACATTGACTATGACGTGGTCGACAGCGTCATATTTCATGTTCTCCAAGAATCGTACTCTACATTGACTATGACGTGGTCAACAGCGTCATATTTCGTGTTCTCCAAGAATCGTACTCTACATTGACTATGACGTGGTCGACAGCGTCATATTTCGTGTTCTCCAAGAATCGTACTCTACATTGACTATAATGTGGTCGACAGCGTCATATTTCGTGTTCTCCAAGAATCGTACTCTACATAGACTATAATGTGGTCGACAGCGTCATATTTCGTGTTCTCCAAGAATCGTACTCTACATTGACTATAATGTGGTCGACAGCGTCATATTTCGTGTTCTCCAAGAATCGTACTCTACATAGACTATAATGTGGTCGACAGCGTCATATTTCGTGTTCTCCAAGAATCGTACTATACATTGACTTTAATGTGGTCGACAGCGTCATATTTCGTGTTCTTCAAGAATCGTACTCTACATTGACTATTATGTGGTCGACAGCGTCATATTTCGTGTTCTCCAAGAATCGTACTCTACATTGACTATAATGTGGTCAACAGCGTCATATTTCGTGTTCTCCAAGAATCGTACTCTACATAGACTTTAATGTGGTCGAGAGCGTCATATTTCGTGTTCTCCAAGAATCGTACTCTACATTGACTATGACGTGGTCGACAGCGTTATCTTTCGTGTTCTCCAAGAATCGTACTCTACATTGACTATAATGTGGTCGACAGCGTCATATTTCGTGTTCTCCAAGAATAGTACTCTACATAGACTTTAATGTGGTCGACAGCGTCATATTTCGTGTTCTCCAAGAATCGTACTCTACATTGACTATGATGTGGTCGACAGCGTTATATTCGTGTTCTTCAAAAATCGTTTTCCACATTGACTACAATACGTTGTACAGCGTCATGTTTAATTTTCTCCAAAATTCGTACTCTACTTCGACTATAATACGCTCATCAGCGTCATTATTTCAGTTCTCTAAGAATCGTACACTTCATTGATTATGATATGCTGGGCAGCATCATGTTTCATGTTCTCCAGAACTCATACAATACGCTGGGTTCTTTGTAGCTGTAAGGTAACATTTCTAGATTATTAAATATAATTCCTGTATTCACTCGTGTCAGGAATGTACACGACAGTGAGCTTGTTTCTTCTCATGAATGTTGATGTTAATATTACATATGATTGCAGCAGTCCCATCAGTGTAGATGTTAGTGACTTCGGAGGAGGGCTAACCCGTAAATATTGAAGCACCGTCACCAATATGCATATGTGTTTCGTTATAAATAAATGCAAAACAGAATAAGACTTTGTTCGACAAAATTTGCAATGCATGTTTGAGCCTGAAGCTGAAAATGTTGATTCTTTCGAAACGAATGGAGCTTTGGCGTTCCACAGTACGTAGCTTATCAGTGTTATGACGTTATCTGCCTAAGGGCGACTTTGTAATCACCAAGTCTTATCTTTGTGCAGTCTCGAAAAGGAACAATTTCGACACGGCGTGATGTTTAGAATTAAATGTGGATAATTATCGTAATATGATTAAATAATGCATTTGCTTGATTTTCTTTTTGTCTTGAATAAAGATCATATCTATATGCTGTCGTATTAAATCTGAGGAATTTGAATTTGTTTCGAGTCAAGTTGTTCTTGTCTCTTCAGTTCTGACCGCCGTTTTTTGCCTTCTGCACTTCCTGTCCTATACTGGTAAGTGAACAGTTTTAAATACATTCAGTTGATCTGATATTACCACGAAACAAGAAAAATCTTTTAAAAAAGATGATCGGCGTAGATACAATACGAATTAAAGCCAGATACGTGTATAGTTTTCGGACATAGGCAAATGTTAAACGCGCAATGTAATCGAATGTCCTACTTCCGTAATATTTTAGGTTATGGAAAATGATGAGTTAAATGCTAGAAGTGTCTAACATTTTTAGTAAAATAAATCAGATATTTTGTCATGATTGTTATATATTTATTCCATTTAGTATACTTTTTATTTGTAAAACGTTTAGGTATCTAATTTATAGCTGTATTGATGTTATTTTTATTGCATTATTTTCAGTGGCAGTAAAACTAACAATTACGAATTATGTCCTAAAATTTTCTTAACACCAACACTTTTAACCAATCGCAAACTTCCTTCTTCAGCTGAAGACTTTTATATATAACAATTCCATTCGTTACAGTAGTAGGTCAAAATCGATTTTAATACAGCTATGCCGAAAAAAAAAAACCCAAATAATTAACAACCTAAACAAATAGTCAAAGCGTATTTATACATTAAGTCCGTAGAGTTTCTCTAAAAATTTGAAGTGCGAAAAATGCACCTCTTAAAGTTTCTGTATAAACGAAAGTAACATCGTCTCAAACCAGGACATCATAGAAACATACGTCAAGTACATCTTTTTAAGTGATACATATATTTAAAACTGTCTTAAAGACCAAAGAATCTAGATAATCGACCGATTTGAGCCGTAGTAATAAGTCCACACTGGCGAATATTGTCACACCAAATGGAATCTCAAAATGTCCAGTTACCATAAAGATACTTGATTAAGAAGCAGAGGCCTATTCACACATCTAAATAAAAAATACCTGTGTGTCTTCAAGGTAATTTGGGTTTGTTGTAGAATGTTTGGAATGCTACACTTGCACGAATATTACGAGTGTAAAGGACTGTCCGAAAACAACAGCCTGTAAAACTGGAGAGGTATTCAAACCAACTTTTTCTTTATCAACAAAGTCATAATGTATTTCACATTTAAAGCTATTTTGTTATTGCCAACAAAAAATAGAATTTCTCACGACAGCAAACCATAATTTTATTTTTACTTTAAAAGATGAACAAAGTTTTATAATACTTATAAAACGATGGTAAGTTTTTCTACAAAGAAATGTTGTTTTTACCAGAAACAAAGGCATAATTTTCTGCTTGAAAGCAATTCCCTAAATTTCAAAAACCCTAAATTCCCTAAATTTCAAAAACCCAAAATTCCCTAAATTTCAAAAACCCAACAGTCCTTATTACAAAAATATTTTAAACTGCCAGTAAAAGAAAATGTTTCAATACCACCGAATACACATTTTTTCTGCAACAGTGTTTCATGTGCCAAAATAATGCAAGGTTACAATCTCATGCATAATGAAACCACTTTACTGCTATTCATATTTTTTCTCTTTGTGTGTGCAAAATTAAATAATAGCAGTCAGAAAATAGTAAAATATTTATGGAGTACAACTATACATTTGGTTTATTCTGCCGTTGTGTCTATGGTGTCTGCTTTTATAGGTTTGTTTCGCCGAACATGTTCAAACAGCACAGGGAGATATTCTGTCATATGGCTGTAAACCACGTGACGTGAGTACATCTGCTTTCTTTTCAAAAATTGAAGAACAACTTGTTAAAACCCCTGTCGGTGACTATTTATTTCTTTCAATATGAATTTAGAATTTCGACATGCACCGTGACTAAACAAAAGAAAATGTCAAACAGAATTCAGAATCAAAATGAATGTTAGAAAATGTAATATATATATTTTTTTAAATTTCAAATGATCAGAAATAACTATAGGTGAGAAAACAATATAACATTTCGTTTTACCTCGGTAGCATGTTTAAATATTCAAGCAATGTGTGACAACTATGCCTTCCCCGACGACAGGGGGCGCTCTTGCTTCTGGATCACTCGTTGGGCGATCAATCTCTTCCACCGGAAGTCCAACATGTTCCGAATGTTGCCTTGAACCAAACTGCAACCGGAAACTCTGCCAAAAGACCTGTAAATCTTTGTTTGCGTGTGACATATTTTTTTACTCGAAAGCTCTTAACAGAAAGCATATTTAACTGTTAAAAAAAGTAAAACTTTGTAACGCCTGAATTTACCACGTTAGAGATTAAAGTTTTGCACGGTAAATTTGTCTTTTTAATGCTGATTTTTACACTAATTTGTCATAACAGAGGCTTTCGTGAAAATATAAATTTATTAATAACAGTCAATTGAATATTAAATTATCACGATCACCATCTTAATTAAGAATATAATATAAGCAGCGACAATGATTTTAAATTACAGTCCCAAAATGTATAGACAGTCCCGCTGCAAACTGCGATGTCGTAGGAGCAATGGTCAACATTTGTTTAGATATAGAACATGCTAAAACAGCTTGCCGAAGATTTTGTGGACTTTGTTCTTACTGTATGTATAAATTTGATGGTTAACCTTATAAGTGTAGAACTTAGCGCTATACAATTATCAATTTAAGTTATTAGACATCAAATATACTTATCAAAATATCACTTATACTGGACGCTAAAATTAACGTTACTCGGTTTTCTTAAGTCACTCATTTGGTGATGATTTTTGGACAGATATATTAAATTTGAATAAATGCGTAATACTTAACAAGCACGCTCTGCAAATAAACCTGTTATCAATTCCTTGAGTATAAAGTATGGTATGTGCAGGTCTGGACCAGACGCTAGATACGCTCCATTGGCCAAAATCATTAACGATTTACGATTCAGCAGCCTTACTTAAATTCATGTAATATGAATGAATGATTCTCGTTTAATGTTTCAACAGATGATGGTTCTTGGTCCAGCTGGTTGTCATGGTCGGACTGTGACGTCACATGTGGAAATGGATCTCAAACACGTGAACGGAAATGTACAGAGCCCGCTCCATCAGGCGGTGGAAAAGATTGTGACGGACCCTCACAGGACACACAAATTTGCAGCTTACAGCCATGTCCGGGTAAAACTGTTTCCATTTGTTTTTTACTAAAAGGAAGACACTCTGCCCTTCTGTCTATTTTAGAAGGTATTTAAGTTTGAGTTGAAATACAAAGTATTAAACTTTGATTACTTTATAAACTGTATATATAATTCAAGTACTGTTTGAATTTGTACTAAGTTCTTAGGTTTTGAAGCTTTACTGCTGAAATATTGCAAACTTAAGGCTCTGATGGTCACCGCAGAGGGCACATCAAAGGCTTCACCAACCTGACGATAAGTAGATCTAGCTCTACCATCCCTACAAAACACCGCGTTTCTGCTTCACAGAAATTTACTGTTACTATTGCATTTTCTGTACGCAACTGATGACTACCAGGGTTTGTTTGAAAATCAAGATTTATACAAAAAGAGGTCCTTTACTGATTTGTAAAATTTGAATTGAAACATATTATACAACGTTTGTCACTGTATTATAATTATGTACATGTTAAACTTTCTTTAAGTTCATGGGGGTTGGTCTCCCTGGTCCTCCTGGGGAAGCTGTAGTGTGACCTGTGGTATCGGTTTGCAGCGCAGGAACAGAATGTGTTCAAATCCATTTCCTGATAGATTTGGAAACCATTGCTTTGGCGATGCAGTGGAAAATCAGATTTGCATAATGGATGGGTGCACAGGTTTCTTATTATTTATCTTTAGTAATATCTAAAATATGAAATAATAAACAGAATAGACTGTAATATGCAGTTGACCTAACAAATGCTACAATTTCAACAACAGATGAGTGGTGAACTTAAATATATTCTAACTGAAATACCTATCAGCCCCGACCAGAAATTCCTGTCCAAATAGCCGTATTCGTAATTTCTGCCATTGAGCAAAGCATAGAAGCAATCAATCCTTAGGGAGATTCTGTTTTATAATTGTTTGGTTGAAACGTTTCAAACTATTTTGTTTAATAAACATGAAATCTCGAAGAAGCGATTTATAAACTGTATATATCAAGCAAAAAGACTACTCGCTTCTGCGTAGTTCCGAGTGATTTTACTGCTGATCTAAATCCAACGTCGGATACCCACGGCCGATCCATACCATTTATCAGCTGTGGGATTTTTGGGCGATATGTAGTCGATAAGAGGTCGTGTCAAAGACAGCTATTTCATTGGTTCCCTCAAGACTGCATGTGGCGATTAAAATCAATCGAAACGCTCGTTCTATACGACGTTCGGTATTACAGACAGGATGGTGGCAACCGTAGACATGTTTCATTCTGAATGAACCCCTCCTGCAACCTCCCCTTCGCCGCCGGGCGGCTAAAATCATTTTCAACATGCCTTCAAAATCTCTGGCTGGAACCCTGATTCAGTTTGTGAAAAGTTCAGGTGTTAAACCACCAAATAGATTCCTTCTTTATTCTATATATAATTCATAAAGTTCACAGAGCTGTAACTTACATATTCTTGTAGATCTATATCTGTACTCATGAAAAATAGCAAGAAAAGTGGGGGTTGTGTGTCAAGCAAGAAAGATATTTCTGCTCATGTGAACTTACCCATAAAATTAACAAAAAATTGAGCTAATTACCATATTGGGGTATGTGAAACAATTTCACATTGTGAATTCTATTCTGAATATATGTGAGCATAAAACTGCTACCACACTATCAGAAATAGTCAAACAAAATGATTCCAGCAAAAAAAAAATGCACAGATTTGGGCAAAAATGATAAAAATAGCCAAGAAAACTGAGAACTATTTCTAGCCGCCATTATGCGGGTACCGGTTTTTGAGCTCCAGTAGACTGAGTTGGTGGTTTCATACCTATAATGGGCGCAGCCATTTTGTTTCTGATAGTTTTCTACCCTTTCCGTTGAAGAGTAACAGTTTTGTTAAACGAGATTTCATTGGTCGATATTTTAGGCACTTGTTGCTATATATCGACGCAAATCGATTCATTTTTCCCACGGTTTGATGACATGTAATAATCAACCTTGAGTATCCGACGATGACCTAAATCTAAACGATGAGTTTTCTCTAGTTTTTATTTTATCATTTTGATTTACAGATGGCGCTTGGGGTGCCTGGACACCATGGACCACATGTTCGAAAACTTGCGAAGAGGGAATGAAAACCAGATCACGCCTTTGTAACAATCCTGTACCTTCTATTAACGGGAAGTATTGTGCAGGGAATCCATATGAAATAGAACCTTGTAAAGTGAGTTCCTGCTCAGGTAGGATACACTTTTTAAATGATAAAACAGTAAAACAGATAGTCAACATTTTCTGAAAAAAACTTGTTGATCTTAACTTGCGTTTGAAAACACTTTGAGTGTGGCGCAGTAGTGTGAACTATGGTTTTATCTCTTTGTAATTTTCAATTCTTCTAGCATATTTTCCACTGTCAAGCGTTACAAAATGAAAAAAAATGATCTCCACAAAAGTAATTTGAGTAACAAGAAATGTCACTGTAAGATGACAGTGCCCCCGAACGTGGTGCTTTGACCTTTGAGCTGAGAACCAGTCATTCAGGGGTCAAGGTCAAATAAATATAGATCAGTGGGAAGGTCTTATCCAAAGGGGGTTGTGTCCAAGTATGAAGTAATTCCATTTATTAATAAGGAAGTTATGGGCAATGTTAAAGTTTTTGGACAATGGGATCTTCTAGGTGAAGGTCATTCAGGGGCCAAGGTCAAACAAATATAAGTCAGTGGAAAGGCCTTGTCCAAAGGGGTGTTGTGTTTAAGTATGAAGTGTATCCACTTACTATTTGGAAGTTATGGCTAAATATTAGTATTTGGACAATTGTATATTCAGGGGTCCAGGTCAAATTATTAAAGGTCAGTGGGAAGGTCTTGTCCAAAGGGGTGTTGTATCCAAGTATGAAGTAAATCGACTTACTAATAAGGAAGTTATGGGCAATGTTGAAGTTTTTGGACAATTGGATCTTCAAGGTAAAGGTCATTCAGGGGTCAAGGTCAAACAAATATAGGTCAGTGGAAAGGTCTTTTCCAAAGGGGTGTTGTGTCCAAGTATGAAGTAAATCCACTTACGAATAAAGAAGTTATTGCCAATGTTAAAGTTTTCGGACGGACTGACGGACGGACAGTTCAAAAACTATATGCCTCCCTTCGGGGGCATAATAAACACTAAATAGCTCTAAATATTCATAAAGTACACGGTGGATGGTCTGTCTGGTCCTCCTGGGGAAGCTGTAGTGTGACCTGTGGTATCGGTCTGCAGAGGAGAGACAGGACGTGTTCGAATCCTTATCCGAACAAATATGGAGACCATTGTTATGGTGATGCTAGAGATGATCAAATTTGTATACTAGATGGTTGCTCAGGTTTGTTGTTATTTATTAGGACTTTTTACATTTATTTTACAATAATAATCAATATGTATTTCAACAAAGATTTGCAATCAATAGGTATGTAACACTTCGGCCTATCCTCTATGTATTCTCATTGCTGCGGGCTTCTTCTGCATGTTTATTTACACACCATTATCGTTTTGCTAAATATATATAACAATTAAATCATTGACTATACTTGACACTGGGTACACATAAAACTGTTGTACATGTACATTAAGTACTACATAGCCAGTCTCTTATACGATATATTTCAGCCACTTTCTTACCTAAATAATAACTGCCACTTACCTTCATGCGCAAAACTAGTGATACAAACTTGAAGACACATTGAATGACGAGCTTCAAAGAATGTAGACATGGCCCATTTCCGTAACAGCCAAAACAATCTAAGAACACGACCTGACTACGGTTAGATCTGAAGGCGACCCATTCAATTCTATTTTCCTGATAATCTGGATTTCCAGTGTTGTTATTTATATCCCAGCCAATGAGACTCATCTATGGTTTACCTGTACACAAGGCATGTTATGTTGAATGTGTAAACTTCTATAGCATGTTTAAATCATCTTGAATATTCTGAAAATAGTTTTGCGTTTCGTAGGATAAATGAATTCTCCTTCGATTAGTATGTTTATTAAAGTTTGGGTTTGCATTCTCTAAATGAATATTAATAGTATGAGCATGGTGACGAAAATATTCAAGTAAACGGGCCTGTTTATTTTGGTATACATGCAGTATCAATCAAAAGTTACTGGAAATTTTCCCACATACATTTATCTCAATATCGTACAAGATTTCCTCAATGAACTTTGACGTTTAAGGCAGAAACGACTGAGTTATTTGAGATCCCAGTTAAATTAAATATAGAATTTTCACTTACGTTCAAATGGTTAAAAATAGAAACTGATTCACCTTCAAAAACTTGAAAGCTAAGCACTGATTGGCTGATTGAAAGGTCATGAGACGGCGACCTTCTTTTGGTGACATTCAGATCCGAATAGCAGAGTGTTATTTAGAGGCTAATTTTACTCAGATTGCAGCCAAAATATCGCAAATGCGACTGGACAAAATATAATTTTAGCCACTAAACTATGTAAATCAACACTTGCTACAATTTGTACAAATAAAAATTAATGTATAGTTGCACTGAATTCTATTCCCTAATTCTGGAACTCTTAGCAAATATGAATGTCTCAGTGTGAAAATGCATACGACTTTAAACACATTAAACAAGACGGTTATGTCAATAGCAAATTGATACCACTCACTTCAGCAAAATATTTGTTGCAGATGGTGTTTGGGGTGCCTGGACTTTATGGACGGCATGTTCCAGGTCCTGTGGGGACGGTATTAAGTCCAGATCCCGTGCATGTAATAATCCTCTACCATCTTTAAATGGAAAATTCTGTGACGGAGAGCCGCATGAAGTAGAATCGTGCAATGTGAAGTCTTGTTCAGGTAATAAACCAAGTACAGGAATACCTGTCCCAGAATAGACAGAATTTTCCTGATGTATTTTTAAACAACGCACAGTGACATGATTTGTTCCTTAACAACTTACCGATGATAAACTTACTTTTTTCAATGTAACAAGCAGTCCCAGAATCGCCATAGATAATTTATTATTTTCTTTTTTTATTATACACATCTGTTTCAGGATAACTGTTCAGTTTTCATTAGTAACAAAGCAAAAGTTAAAGTCTAGTTTGTATTAAATGCACCTGAATTTGTATAGTATACGTAACTGTTTCGTCCAATGGCTGTAATGTTTCCATCGGAAAATTTGTGAAGATTAACAAAACTTTCATGATTCTTTACTGTATCAGTTAATCAGTTATAACGAGCCTTCATTTGACTTGCTTCATATACATTAAACTTGAAAAAAACCCACACACAGGCAGAATACCTGTCTATCGTTTTTGTAACTCGGATTCATATATATCAGTGACAAATGGAAACTGGGGACAGTGGTCAATTTGGTCGAGTTGTACAGCAACGTGTAGGTTCGGAGTAAAATCGCGACATCGGAATTGCAATAATCCTGAACCATCTGTCGGAGGTAAACAGTGCGATGGGAGGTATTCTGAGATAACGAATTGCGACAGTAGATTCTGCCAACGTAAGTGATTTTTACTATTTTCGTATTTTTTACCCTTACATTAATATTATTAGATTAAGTGCTGACAGTTTAAACTTCAGAGCACCATTAGTTTTTGCATCGTCGGATACCCAGGTCTGACCCTTTATGTTGCTCTTCATTTATACAATGTAGTGATAACAGAATAAGGTACCGTGGGTATATCTGGCAATGTATTTTTTATTACTTCAGCTGACATACATTATTATAATTTCGTGAAAAAAAACAGCCACTGACACCAACACTCTAAAATTCCGATGTGAAGAGGTTCTTTAGAAAGAACCATTCATAAGAACTATTCACCGGAAAAATAATTACAAGTAGACTGGTTCACAACTCAGTTTCATTTGAACATTCGACTTTTGTTAATTTACCCGCTTGTCGAGTGATGGCTTATCAGCTTGAAATGGATATTCGAGTTTAATATTCTAGAACCCGCTGGTAACCAGGTCAGTGGTCAAAGAAAGATTTGATTCGAATACCAGAATGGGTTTGAATATCCAGCTGACTTAGTATGTTTATACATAGCAGACTGATGTGTTCATTGTTTTGTAATTTTAACAGAGTTTTATTTGAATACCAACGAGCATTTTGTCACACATTAACTAGGAATTTGGTGAAGCCCAAAGCAGGAAAGTCTAAAAATTGTATTTTTAACTCAGGTTGTTTTACTTCTACCAACGTTGAAGTTAGATAGCATAACAAAAAGAGACGAATATCCCTCTTGTTACAATTATTTTAGAGTTTGAGATTCGAATTCATTTACATGTGAATCCTTAGTTGGGTTCCATTTCGAAGCTAGTTCATTGTTGGCTATTCAACTTCACACCAAACAAGTTACGAATTCAGAGCGAGCTAGAAGTGCAGTTTCGAATAATCGATTCCCTAACCAGCTAGGAAAGGCTTATTCAACTCTATTAGATAAGTGTCAAATTTCCAAACAAACGGAGTAATAGCCCCCCCAAAAAAGAAACAATTTTCATGGTTTTGTTTTTGTTTTTTGTTTCAATTTCTTACCCAGTACTCAAAGGGCAAATGTTGAATTCACACAATGTTATAATGTTTCATCGTGTACTGCTTGATCTGTCTCATGAAAACATGATTTAAATACCTAACAAGTTCATTGATTTCCTGTTTGGCTGGAAAGAATTTTTCAGTTACATGCTTACATATAACGGTTGAATGTTTCACACTATTTCATATAAAATGAAATGTTGTATGAATTGAGTTCAGTCATTTAAGGCCACTACTATGTCATAAAATGTTAGGATTTTATAAAGAGAGCGAGCGAAACGATTTGTTTTCCTTGGCGAATTTACCAAGCGACGGAGCAAGTAAAAATAGATTATCATGTGATAAAATGCAGCTCGAGTTTGAAGCAAATTATTGCAGCATCTTGTGTAAAATATGTAACAACTGGTAAACGAACGTATTTCTGCTGATGTAAAGTAATTAGCAATACCTATTAATATCATCTTAATGAAGCTCACTGAGAAAAACAGATTTAGCCAGATTTCGACTTAAATGGTGATGAAAACTTGTAGGGATTCTACAAAAAAAATGGAACTGCCTACATCCTCCACCATGATTTTAAGATTTTCTGCTCTGACCATAAAAAGTTCAGTCAAGCTTTTCTTGTTTATAGATCCGAAGAAGTCTGAAAAGGAACACTTACTAGCACAGGCAAACATGATGCATGTTTTTTTTTCATCTGTGGATTCGTATAATCATATCCATTCGTGGCAGCATAGCTCTTTTTTATCATTTTGCCTTTCTTTGAATGAAGTAATCATATGAAATCATGGTGTAAAGATCATACAAAGACTTTATTGCATAGGCACTACTCATTTGACCACAACGATTTCAGTTTCTATCACTTTAAAACTGGAGTTAATATCAAACTAGAATTTATGTATATTTATAGGTCTATGATCATCTAAGAATTCATTATTTTCTCATCTAACAATTCATTTTTGTTTGCTCTATAACATCGTCCTTGTTGCTTTATTGAACTATTACAACGTGCACATAATTGGATAGTTTTGATTCAGGCAAACATTATAACCGTTGATAATAGCTACGATAAAAACAATGATAAAAATTCCGCAAAATTAGAGATATGTGAAGTTGGCTTGTACATTGTACATCGTAGTTCAGCTTGTAATTCGCCAATAACAAGCTAGTAGTTGGGTATTCAGCTTGTAGTTCAACCCAGATACATTAGCTTACGTTATATTTGAATTACAAGCTAGTAGTTGATAATTCAGCTTGTAGTTCGTACCAAATACATTAGAATACGTTATATTTGAATTACAAGCTAGTAGTTGGGTATTCAGCTTGTAGTTCAACCCAGATACATTTGCATACGTTATATTTGAATTACAAGCTAGTAGTTTGGTATTCAGCTTGTAGTTCGGACCAAATACATCAGCATACGTTATATTTGAATTACAAGCTAGTAGTTGGGTATTCAACTTGTAGTTCAACACAGATACATCAGCATAGGTTATATTTGGATTACAAGCTAGTAGTTGGGTTTTCAGCTTGTAATTCAACACAGATACATCAGCATACGTTATATTTGAGTTACAAGCTAGTAGTTGGGTATTCAGCTTGTAGTTCAAACCAGATTCATCAGCATACATTATATTTGAATTACAAGCTAGTAGTTGGGTATTCAGCTTGTAGTTCAGCCCAGATACACCAGCATACACAATATTTGAATTACAAGCTTGTATTTGGGTATTCAGCTTGTAGTTCGGACCAAATACATCAGCATACGTTATACTTGAATTACAAGCTAGTAGTTGGGTATTCAGCTTGTAGTTCGGACCAAATACATCAGCATACGTTATATTTGAATTACAAGCTAGTAGTTGGGTATTCAGCTTGTAGTTCGGACCAAATACACCAGCATACATAATTTTGAATTACAAGCTAGTAGTTGGGTATTCAGCTTGTAGTTCGGACCAAATACACGAGCATACACAATATTTGAATTACAAGCTAGTAGTTGGGTATTCAGCCTGTAGTTCGGACCAAATACACGAGCATACACAATATTTGAATTACAAGCTAGTAGTTGGGTATTCAGCTTTTAGTTTGGACCAAATACTTCAGCATACATTATATTTGAATTACAAGCTTGAAGTTGGGTATTCAGCTTGTAGTTCGGACCAAATGCATCAGCACACGTTATATTTGAATGACAAGCGGAATACCCAACTACTAGCTTGTAATTCGAATATTGTGTATGCTGGTGTTTTTGGCCCGAACTACAAGAGGAGAAAGAAACATTAATAAAATGAATGCATGGTGGTTTGTAACCTTTTTATATCGCGCTTTGCTTTTCAGGGTAAGGGTTTCTATTAGTATAATCGTTATTTATGCAATAAACTCTGCTATTTTTCTCTTTTAACATGACCACAAACGAAACATTTTGTAAATGTGACTGATAGTGTATGCAGAGCGTAAGCTGACTGTGATATTTTGAAGCGATCAGAAAAAAAATTAAGCTTCTTGATTTTTTACAGCATATTTCTACAAAGTTCAAAAAGTGTATCATGTCACGTTAACTTAACAAAGGAGTTTTTTAACTTTTTGAAAAAAATGTTACAAGTCACGTTTACAAAGTAGATTTTTTAACTTTTTGAAAAAAATGTGAGGTGCACACATTTCATGAAATGTGTACTTTTTGATGACCTGTAACACAGGTAGCAATTACATTCAGAAAAGGTTCTATACAAATTTATTGCGTCACACATATTTTCATCTATATTGTGTTTCCAAAATTTTCTTTGCACAATATCTTCTGTCAGGGCCTGAACTTCTCGATCGGCCTTGGTCCGTCGTCAACACTTTATCTTGTGAACACTCTAGAGATGACATTTTTTATCAAGCATTAATTAAATATTCTCAAAAATATGTCCTGATTATTTCTCGGACCTGATTGAACCTTGAGCAGGTGGGTTCGAAATAAAGGTCACCAAGCCATATTAAATGGAAACACTACAAACGCTCTTGAGAGTGCACTTTCAAACAAATCTTCATTAAACTTCTTAGATTTGTAAATCTTCTAAAAAAGAATAAAAAAAAAACAAATTTGAACATAGCTCACTTTGGATAAAAGAATAAGGTGGTCAACTCGGAGAAGTGGAAAAATTTGTGAACACTATCGAGCTATTGTTTAGACCGAATATTCATGTTTTTGTCCTAATAATTGTACGGAAGATTTTGAAACCAGATTGTGTTTTTTAAAGGTAGTTTATCAGCCAAACTTAAACGAAAATAAAACCATCTCAATCAATGGAAAACCTTATGAATAGTCACGTTTTTAGTCAAATCTTGCTGAAAATTTGTTCGTATATTTGTCTTGGTGATTTCTTGGATTAGTAAAAGACAGAGGCGTATTCAGTCAAACCTGTTCAGGTCATCGGAAATGATTGTGTACACTCTAGCCACTTCTTTGCCCAAAACCTTCATGCAACTATTTCATTTTTTTGGTGTCTAGGCCAAGTCTGAAACTGGGTCAAAAACTATATAACATGATCAGATCAAATCACGTTAACACTCTTAAGTCATATATTTGACTCATTATCATGAAATCAACCCAGTATGTTTTTCTTTAATAATAGTTTCTAGAACAATTTGGAAACTGGACATATAGGAACAAAAACTATTTCACTAGCTCAGGTCAGAGAAAATCCTTGTAACACTCTAGAGGTAATATTTTTGTTACAGTTCATGAAACTGAGGTAGGTTGTTTATTTTTATAATCTCCAGTTGAAGTGAGAAACTTGATCATGTTTGATAAAAACATAGGTCACCAGATAAGAGCAGTAAAGAACCTTATGTACAATCGTGAAATCATATGTTTGACCCAGTCTTAAGGGAATTTTGTTAAAATGGTAGTTTTGGTGATATCCAGGGTAGGATCTTATTACTGAAAATATAGGCCACCGCCTATGATGAATTGTATCTTGAAAGACAAACCAAAGTGTATCTACAATATTGATGTGTAAGGTCCACAGCACATTGAAACTTTTCATAGACGCATACTACAAAATTAAGCATCTGTTAAACCAACGACCGCTCTGTAATTGTTTTGTTGATACTGCAGAGAAACAGGTGCCTTTCATAGAACAATTATTGCTTTTAAAAATGGTTTAAATTTACTTCAACTTAACAACACTAGCATCATTATGCCATGCATTCATAATACTATGCCGCACATATATAATGCAAACGTACATGTATTTACTTCATATGCTATTATGCGTAAATTGCCAAAACTTGCATAAATGTGATTGTTGATATCGAAATATTTTCATTTTTTTTAATAACTAACTTGTATGTTAATGTTCTGCAGTAAAATATCAGTCGTCACATCGTCGTACGTCGTCATGCGTCGTCGTAAATTTCTTTAAACAACATCTCATTTGCAGCCGATTACTGGATTTCGACCAAACTTTACAGAAGTGATCCTTGGGTAGTCTCCTATCAAAGTTGTTCAAATGGTTATAGTTGGATGCATCGGTAGGTTACAGGGCCATAAAACGGGTAACAAAAATGGAAATTTCAAAAATCTTCTGAAACAGGGCCCAGAGCTTTGATATGTGGTTTGTAACATCTTGTAGAAGTCCTCTACCAAAGTTGTTCAAATGATGCCTCTGTGGTGAAAATTGACCCTGCCCCGGGGTCATGGGTTTTCCTTATTATTCATGTATAAAGTAAAAAAATAAAAAAATCTTATCTAAAACCCCAAGGGTTAGAGCTTAGATATTTGGCATGAAACATTATCAAGTGAACATCTGCCAAGATTTTTCAAGTTATGGTCCTCGGGTCAAAACTGAACCCTCTCTAAGGTTCTTCGATTTTCCTTAGAAAAACTTTCAAACAATCTTCTTTGAAACCCGTAGGGCTAGATCTTAGATGTTTGGAATGAAACATTTTCTAGTAGACTTCTACCAAGATTGTTCAAATGATGATCCTGTGTTTAACATTGGCCCTGCATAAAGTAAAACTTCAAAAATCTTCTTCTCTGAAACCCCAAGTGCTAGAGCTTTGATATTTAGCATGAAACGTCGTCAAGTGGTTCAAGCCAAGTCTTCCAAGATTGTTCAAATTATGGCCCTGGGGTCAAAATTGTCCCTGCGTCGAGGGTCATGGGTTTTCCTTTTATGTTTACAGTAAAACCTCCAAAAATCTTTTTCTCTGAAACTCTAAAAGTTAGAGCTTGAATATTTACAACGAAACATCGTCTAGTTGTCCTTTACCAAGATTTTATCTACATTATTGATCTGGGCTGAAAATTGGCCCCGCCCTGTGGGGGGAGCGGTCTTGGGTTTTTCCTATATGTATGTAGTAAAATTTTTAAAACATCTTCTTTTCTGAAACCCCAAGTGCTAGAGCTTAGATATTTGGCATGAAACATCGTCTAGTGGACCTTTTCAAAGATTGTTTAAATTATTATGGCCCTCGGGTCAAAATTGGCCCTGCCCCGGGAGTCATGGGTTTTTCCTTATATGTATATAGTAAAACTTTCAAAAATCTTCTCTGAAACCCTTAGGTCTAGAGCTTAAATATTTCGCATGAAACATCGTCTATTTGTTTTTTATCAATATTGTTCAAATTATTGCTCTGGGGTCAAGATTGGCCCCGCCCCGGTTTATTTTCTATATGTAAAAAGATTTTTTGAATTTTTCTTCTATGAGACCCTAAGTGCTGGAGCTTAGATATTTGGCATGAACATCGTAAAACTTTCAAAAATCTTCTCTGAAACCCTTAGGTCTAGAGCTTAAATATTCCGCATGAAACATCGTCTAGTTGTTTTTTATCAATATTGTTCAAATTATTGCTCTGGGGTCAAGATTGGCCCCGCCCCGGTTTATTTTCTATATGTAAATAGATTTTAAAAATTTTTCTTCTATGAGACCCTAAGTGCTGGAGCTTAGATATTTGGCATGAACATCGTCTAGTGGACCTCTTCCAAGATTGTTTAAATTATTATGGCCCTCGGGTCAAAATTTGCCCTGCCCCGAGAGTCATGGGTTTTCCTTATATGTATATAGCAAAAATCTTTTTCTCTGAATACTTGAGGGCTAGAGCTTGGATATTTGGCAAGAAACATCGTTTTGTGGATTTCTACCAAGATTATTCAAATTATGGTCCTGGGGTCAAAACTGGCCCCGCTCCTGGCATCATGGGTTTTCCCTTTCTGTCAAGTTATTGTATTTAGCTTAATTTATCAGGACTTTGTCATTTATTTACGGATATGATTCAAACTTACACAAAATAACACTTATGACAAATCCGAATTCTTGAATAATTCAAGTATGACCTTAGCATTTAAATGACTTTGTTGGTGATAAAATTGTCTATATATTTGGTATTAATTGATGTTTTGTCTTCATACATAGACATAACTACACTTTGGGCAACACCTTCAAGAAAAATAAACTGAACTTGACCTTTGACCTTTTTTATCTTGACCCTCAATGTCAAATTATTGAATATTGCTTAAATTGGCCACAACACTTATTACTAAACCGACTTGTTGAATCATTCAAGTATGATCTTGACCTTTATTTAGCCTTGACTTTCAAGGTCAAATTATTGAATTTTGTTTTAATAGCCATAACTTTCTTAATAATGGACAGAAATGATTTATACTGAGAAAAAAAGCAGCACTGAGAACAAAATTGATATACTGAATAATATAAGTATGACATTGACCTTCAAATGACCTTGAAATTGTTATAATTGGCTGTATCTTTCTTATCAATTGATGTATGTTCTTCATACATGGACATTCCTACCTTTTGGACAATTTCTTCAAGAAAGTTAAACTGAACTTGACATTGACTTTTATTTGACCTGGACCTTCAAGGTCAAATTATTGAATATTGCTAAAACTGGCCATTACTTTGCCGTAAATGGATGGATATAATAACAATAATCCTAAATGATTTTGCTTCACTACAATGTGCTTCCTCCGATGTGTTTGCAATTTTAAATAGGAAAAAGTCGAGTTTCGTAGGGTCTTGTTCAAATTCCTGTGATAAACACTTTCATTAGCTTACAGTATTTTACACCAAAACCATACTATCCTCATGTAAGCGGCCTTGGCCAATGCCCCCCTTTTTTATTATGTATAAATAAGATGTTCATTTTATTTCAGTAAAAGACGGGAACTGGAGTGAGTGGGGGCACTGGACTCACTGTGACTATTGGGTACATGATAGAGACAGATCATGTGAGAACGGAGACTTCTGTGTTGGTACTGACCACGAAATTATGCTTTCTGCAATTCATCGGTGTACAAACTCTAAATAAAAATACAGGCATTTTTTCACGATTTATCTAATTCTATTGTTTTACATGTACCTTATAAAAAATAACTTTTATTCTGAATTTGTTTATATTTTCTGTGGAACACGTAATAAGAAAAAATGGAAGCAGAAAGTATATGTTAGTTAAATGAACGCCCAATAACTCTCGTATGTTAATTGTTATTATCGCCGTTCCTGGACGGCGATATATACAATTAACAAGATTTGAACAGTTTTGCCTGTACACCACCTGCCTTTAGCCAATCAAAGCAAAGCATTTCATATCACATGATAACAAAATGGACGTCAAAATTCTTCTGCAAGGGATGCGTAAATGGACTCGCCCAACCGCCATGTTTGTCGGGTTACTTATTCTTACAACTGAAAAATACCATCATGAATGTACGATCTCAGTACCAGTCTTCAGGCTCGTGTAGGATAAACACAGGATAATCGCAATAATTTTTGCTACATGTCATTTTTAACCAGAGAATGTAGTCTAAATAAGAGTATGGTTTTTTTGTTTTTTCCAAAACTTGCACTTAAAGAAAAAAATAAATGCTTGCTTCCGGGCGGTTCTAATCAGGATACAAACTCCCCGCAGGGGTTACTTCCCCTGATTAGTACAGTAAAAGTAACAAAGCGTGACTTAACCGGTGCGAGGAGTTTGATCAGGATTTTCCCGTGTTTTATATATATGCTTCATTAGGGTAAGGGCGATATCGTATTTTTTATTTAAAATTTATTCTGTTTAAATTGTACATATAATATTTGTATGGTATTGAAGAACTGTATCTAGCTTTTGTTAAGTATACATTTTTTTAGTAATAAATAAAGTTAAAAAACTACGCAAAAAGTCAATTAATTATGCGTAGACTGGTTTACAACAAAGCAATATTATGTCTCCCCCCAAAAATGGGGGAGACATATTGTTTTTCCCCCGGTTGTCCGTCCGTCCGGCCGGCCGGCCGTCCGTCCGTCTGTCTGTCCGTCACAAAATCGTGTCCGCTCTGTATCTTCCAAAGCCCGTGAAGGATTTTTATGAAACTTGGGTCAGATGTTCACCTCATCAAGGCGACGTGCAGAACCCACATTGTGGGTGTGGTGTCTCAAGGTCAAGGTCACACTTGGAGGTTAAATGTCAAATGCCACAAAATCGTGTCCGCTCTGTATCTTCCAAAGCCCTTGAAGGATTTCTATGAAACTTGGGTCAGATGTTCACCTTATCAAGGCGACGTGCAGAACCCACATTGTGGGTGTGGTGTCTCAAGGTCAAGGTCACACTTGGAGGTTAAATGTCAAATGCCACAAAATCGTGTCTGCTCTGTATCTTCCAAAGCCCTTGAAGGATTTCAATGAAACTTGGGTCAGATGTTCACCTCATCAAGGCGACATGCAGAAACCTCTTTGCAGGTGTGGTGTCTCAAGGTCAAGGTCACACTTGGAGGTTAAATGTCAAATTTTACAATCGTCTGACTCAATACTGCCTGCAGCAACTGGCTGGGGGAGACATATGTTTTTGTTCAATCAAAAACCCATTTCTAGTTTACAAGGTTTTAATGCTGCAAATTTTAACATGATGTATAAAGATGTTGGGATGTTTTTCATTAAGAAGCCAAATCGTCCGCTTTCAAAAATAGTCCAGCTACAATAAAAATTACAATGTATATTTACTCTACTGTATAATTTCTGTGTGAAAATTATCAAATATAACTTCGCTTCTCCGTGCAAAGCATGTTGTAAGATTATCAAATCAATGAATGAAGAACATGAAATACATTCATCTATGGATAAGACGAAATGCATGGCTGAACGGCGATTTCAATCATTTTTGGAAATGCTAATACTTGTACTTAAAACATGTCAACATGATATTTAGAAGAAGCGTAAGTTACTGTCGGACAAATTCAATATCAAGTACATTGTCTTTACAGTGCGATTTTCCCCTAAATATACGCATATATGATAAAATTATTAGTTGCTCGAGTCATGGTTGTTAAGTCTATTTTTCTGTGGTCTCAGGACTTGATAACATTGAATTCTACTATAATACTAAATTTTTACTATAAATAGATCTGCGCATTGAATTTCAGTTCGTTAAATTTGTTATTCAGATATATAACTGATGATTTCTGAATCTTCGAATTTTCTCACGTAATCCTTTTTTTCAGTCAAAATGTCACGATAATCCATAGGAAAATATTCTTGAATTAAAAGTTAAGTCATTCAACCTTCTTGGATATTGGTGCACATTAAAAAAATTGGGGGTATTGGTGTAGTATTCGATGAGTTAAATCGCAGACCCTGTTTTAAGACAGAGGATTATAAAAGCGGATATATTGTGTTACCCAGGATCCAACTCCATCACCGGTCTGATGAATATTCTTCAGGCTGAAACTGATAGTTGACAGCGACATTATCTCAGTAGAACTGAACAGAGTCACAATGTTTCAATCAAAGCAACACCAAAGGTATTCATATATCAGTATATGAAAACAGAGTTACTAAGATAGAAAGGCAGAATGACTCTAATGATACAGTTAGAGATATGCATCCCCACGACAGCTTTGTTACAGTGTTCAGTCTGATAATCACCAGAAAGAACATATGGTGAAAGTAAAGGCAGCAACTTATGAGGGTTCTAGCAGCTGCCTAGACATTAACGCACATTCCTGTTTGTTCCCAGCTAGATGATTGATCTTAGGAGGACAAGCATTAATTGTGTTTGGCAATTTTCGGGGAAAAAGATTATGGTGTTCTGTAGAAAGCCTATGAAGAAACATTTGCCAAAGGAAACCAAAGTAAATTATATCGTGCTTACTTAAGAAAGCGGCACAAACGTATCTGAATAAACTTTGTCATAGCTTGGTAAGGAAATAAAAAGACCTACAAACCTAGTGTCCTCCTCATTACCTACAAATATTAAGGTGACATTGCCGAAGAAAATTGAGAAAAAACAAACACGCGGATATAAGACTACTGAATGTGAATGCTGCAGTTAGATATATGCTGATGAGTTTAAGGCATTTAAAACGGGGAAAACAAAACATCAGAACTTGAAGGACTCGAATTCTCAAAACAACGGATCTGAATAGTGGTCAATGGATTAGAGCGTCCTACTACCGATCAAAAAGTCTCTGGTTCGAATTCCTAAGGGAATGAGAGCCTACAATAACTTTCCACATTACGCAATCTCAGAGCGAGTACTGATTAGAATTCAGGAAGCAGTCATCAAAAGAAGTTTATCTTAGTTACCAAAGCTTGTTCTCCAGTCGATATAAAATTATTTAATTAAAAATTAATCGAGTTTGCAATGCTCCGGCTACTTTTTAAATGACTGAATGTGTCTAGCTTGTTTGCCTGATATACCTTGAACATATCAGGGGTTGTCGGTAACACAAGGATATTATCATTAATTTATATAATGTCCTGAAACGTCTAGGTCTAAACCTCAGACCTCTTTACTGTCAGGTATTTAGAAATAAGATACAGTTTCTTATGGTGCCAAGGAAGGTATCAAAACAGATCCTCAGAATACAAAGGTATTTCTCGTATAGAAATCCTGATGTTTGACATTGCATGCATAGCTTCAGAATGGTAGTCCACAAGTTTACTTTATTTTAGTTCCCACAGTTATTTTCTAATCACCCCTGAATCGATTCCAAATTTACTCTCTGTTGAATAAACTTCCTTTAATTTATGTACCACGTGAAAAAAATTTGCATGTAGTAGATGGCATTTCGGTAAGACAATTTATAAACAGAGAACAAGAGTAAAAGTTATCGTACCTTAAAGTCAGAGGCACACAATTTGAAATATTCGCCTCGGGACATTTTGGTGTAACAATACGCTTGATAGAGTAAAAGAGATCGTATTGGCCTGGGCGAAGAGCCGTTTTGATATATATGCATAAAGAGAAAAGACCGACAATAATAAAGGACGTACCTATGCAAATAGCTGGAATCTAATAACCTATTAAACACATTGCCTTAGATACTTTAGACTCTTACCTTTAACAGAATGTGGTCGAAGTTCTTCACCAAATTGACTGAGTTTGATGGCAATATGGAGTCAAGCGCGGTTGCAAAATTACCATTTGTAAAAGCTTGAGATTCGATTTTTCTGAGATATGTGTAAATTGTTGCAAGTATAAAAGACGAGATCAAAGCTTAGCAACACGGTGGAATGGTAGAACATTTAAAATTATTATACCTCACGTAAACTGCCAATACTAAATTCCCATAGGCGATCGGGCTTTTAAAACTAATGTTACATTTTGCATCAGCTCAGAGGGTAACATTTTTTTTTTTCAAAAACCCTCCGGGTGTTATTGTTTTTTTGCACACCCTGCAGAAAATTCAAGCGTCTGATGACGTCGAAGGCGCTTATTGAATATATTGACTCTAAGCGTTTAGCTGAGTTTGATTCGACTCGTTACCAAACGAAAACAGTCCTAAGGTATATATAACATGATCACATGTATGGTTCGGTATAATAAAATAAATAACACACATCAGCAAGGGTGATAGAGGATACTGACAACCCTCAAAAAACAATAACACCCTCGGCTGTCGCCTCGCTGTCGCTGATGTGTGTTATTTATATAATGTACCAATGGCTAGCACATTTTTAAACTCCCGCAAACATAGTTTGCAGGGTTATATACTTGAATCACCCTGTCGGTTGGTCGGTCAGTGTGTCAAGTTTGACATTTTAACTTTGCGTCGCAAACTCCTTCTTCAGTTTTCAACTTGGGATGCAAAGGGTTAACCGGTTAACCTACCGAATAATCAATTAACCGGTAACAATTTTTCGGTGAGGTTAACCGAAAAAAAAAAGTTAAAAAATAAACTTTAAAAGTAAAAACTACCGAACAAGCGCGCCGCGCTGACAACGGTATTTATCGATCGTCATGGTGATAAACCCCAGATGCGCGTCGGTAATTGTCACTTTTGCCATTGTTATGATTAACAATTATATAAACAATGCGTCTCCTATTTGCAGCTGCCAATTCAGAGTTTAATTGACACTATTGTTTGTTTCCTACTGGCTAAAAACTTAAATTGAGACTAAAGAAAGATCGCCATTCATGATTTCTTAACAATTAACACGTCAAATCAAGTTTGTTTTTCAAAGCAGTTGCAATTTATGTAATGTCTTATTAATTTGTTTTTCGATAGTAAGACTTGAATGTGTAATTAAATAACAGATAAAAGTCTTCGGTGTTTTTTTATTTATTTATTTTATGTAGGTAGATCTAATGCAATACATTTCATTATAAGAATGAAACATTAAAACAAAAACAGATTGAAAACGTTAATATTACCGACAACGATCGCATACATGTATTTAATGAATTTAAAGCAGTAAGAAATTACGAGGGAAACGCATATGTATCTAATAAAAGATCACAATACTCTTTCGGCCAGCAGGATCCGAATAGTAAACACTATCCAATCAACTTCCGGTTTCGCTTTAAAAGTGTACGTATCATAAACAGTGACTAGTCGGCACGAAAGTATTTTCATTGTTTATCGGTTAACCGGTAAATTTACCGGTAACAGCGTCAGGTTAACCAGTAAATGAAAAAGTTACGGTAACTTATACTTTTTCCGTTCGGTCTGTCACGTTTGACATCTTTACCTGAACTTATACTTTGTCCCATGTTTGTAAATGATATACTTTGTGTCGCGAACTCCTCTTCAGATTTCAATCAATTGAAATGAAACTCGGCAGAAATGGTCACCAGGCAATGTAAATGTGTATGACATTGTTTTGATACAAATCCATGCAGACAATGCAGAGTTATTGCCCCTTGAACTTATACTCTTCCCCAGTTTTGACTAATATATACCTTGTGGCACAAACTACTCCTTCATTTTTCAACCGATGGAAATAACATTTGGCAGAGATAGTAAGTTGATGCATACCTAGCCAGGCACAATTATTGCAATTTTTATTTAGACTTTTTGTCACGTTTGACATAACTCCTCCATCAGTTTTTAACAGATTGAACTGAAACTTGCCAGACGTAGTCACTATACAATGCAAATGTGCAAGACATAACATTTGATCCATATCCATCAAGACATCCCAGAGTTATCTCCCATTGAACTTATATCATTTTTACATGCAGATTTAAGTCAACTTGTAGCTTGTGGGGCAACTTGTAGTCTTTCAGTTTTCTTTGTATACTGGCATCATAACTTTATGAGAGTTCAGATCTGCATCTGTTGTTGAGTCAATGCGCAGTTGCGGGGGCATTTGCCCTCTCCAGTGACTGTTCTAGTTTACAAGATAGTCACAAAAAAGCTTTTTTTTCGTTTTGCCAATTCAGCAAAACTGATGCCATTTTCATCTATTGTTTAAGACAGTGTACACGAGGAAGGACCTTTTAGATATTCTTATAAATGAAATATTGACATAAAATAGAACTGAACATAATATCATTTTACATAATATATGTATAGATATAAGTATTAATAGACTACATGTACGTAAACAAGCAGAAGACGGAATGCGCCGTAGTGCTCCAGTTAGAATGTGACAAGAGCAAAGTACCACTGGAAGAAAGACACTTTAGAGCATGGACACTGCAAGAAAGACATGTATAGATTTTCTGATTCTGAATCAGATTCAATTTTCAATGCTAATTAAGAGATGCTTTCCTTCCATGCCGTGTAATTTAATACCAAATGCCCTAGTATTTCATAAAATTCACAAGAAAGGTATAAAAACTATTATAAAGAAAACTTTAAAAAATCAGAGAATGTGGCATAGTATTAAAAAATCAGTCGTGAATATAATGAATACTGTAACCAGTTCGCACTCTTGTAACAACAATAGCATTTACCATATGCGTTCAAAAGCATGAGCGTGTTACTGTACACAAACTCGTCTTTTTCAAAAGCCTTTAAAGTAAAAGTAGCCAATAGTTTCATGACTGATTTTTTTTGGGAAAAGTTTTTAAAATTTATAACAATGATGGTTTCATGGCCCAGGATAGCTCACCTGAGTACTTTGGGCTGTGGGTCTGCTGCTGAGCGAATATCAGAAGCACAATTACAGTTTCTGAGAGAAAATTTTCAAAGATCTTATATTCTATGAAAAAGGGGCCCCGAACGGGGTCAGTTTTGACCCTATGAAGATATATTGAACACACTTTGTACATATCTACTAGATAATGCAACATTCAAATATCTAAGCTCTAGGGCATACAGTTTTAGACAAAAATATATTTTTTAAGTTTTTCATTCATTATTCTAACTAATACACGTGACCCGCATGCGGTTTTATTTTCGAAATTAGGGAAACATAAAGAGAGAGAGAGAGAGAGAGAGAGAAATAGAGAGAGAAAGAGAGAGAAGCTCGTATTCCTTAATAACGTGAGCTTTCCGCTAAATTCGTATTTTTTTCACAAAGAATGATAAAAACAATTAAAAATAAACACTTTCAAGTGTGGAAATATGTGCAAACAACACGTAGGATATTAGTTGTATTAACTGTTATGTTTATTCATGAGTAAGATAATATTTTCATTTGTTGGTTGCATGAATGATTGCATGAATTATTGAATGAAGGAAGGAGGTAAGAAATAAACGAATGAACATACAGACGAACAATTGAATGAATGAATGAATGAATGAATGAATGAATGAATGGATGAATGAACGAATGAATGTGTAACTGATTTAATCTACCTCAAACGGTTCACAAAACATCAAGGTCAGAAACATAATGAAACGATAAAAAGTGCACTTTATAATCTTAAGTGTGATGTAGTTTGCTATGGTGGCTGATTTACGTCATGAATTTTCGCTTTTTCGTCATGAAAATGCGGAAATGCGAAAACACAAAGATACGACAAAGTCAAACTTTATCGTATTTTCATTATTTCATTATAATCTGCGTATGCATAACCGGAACGCGAAGAAGGGAAATAGCGAAAACACATCGATGCGAAAAAGCAAAAATGCGACAATGCAACAAAGCAAAAATGCGAAAATATGTCGTATTATGTGTCGTTTTTGCCTAATTTTGTCGTCCTTTTGCTTTTGCGCTTCGAGAATGCGAAAATGCGAAAACACAAAGATACGACAAAATTTGACTGTCGTTTCTTCGTGTTTTCACATTTTCGCATTTTCGTGGCGAAAAAACGAAAATAGGACTTGGCGTAAAGCAGCCACCATAGTTTGCAGTTTTATACCGACGGACAAACGAGTTTAACAATCTCAAGTAATATATCATATGGATCATTATAAGAACTGGAAAAAGGTATATTTTTGTAAATACTGTGCTGTTATATATATTCAAAGGAGTTAAACAAACTTGTATATACTAATGTATTTTTATGACACTTCTTAACACGTAAATATTCATATAAAAACGAAATTAAATCTTTTTAGGAAATAAAATTAAAAGAATTACATTAGTTTCTGCAGTGTTTTAAGAGCAATGCTTGAAGTTGTGCATTTTTATGATTTGTCAAATCTGGCTTATTAATTTGTTGTACATTTGATAAAAAACTGACTGTTTATCATGCTATACACATATGAAACAAAATTGTAAACATTTTAACCATGAACTACTATCTTTATGTAGAGCGACGGCCTGTTAAAAATAGTAACATTAAAGAAGCTCGTGAAACAAACCCAATGGCTAATGTCCCGAGTGCAGAACTGTTGTAAGTGCTTGTCTTACGTATAACACTTACAAACTTTCTGCAATGGATCGTCGAGTTATGCAGACTGCTCATGTAATATCTCATTTTCTATTTGTTTGTTTTTCATTATTTTTTCAGCATTTAATACGTTTAATACTGCTTCAAGAAAATATAAAAACACGTGACAATTGGCCAAAGAATGATATCACAATGACCTATTCTCATTTGCTAGTTTTTTTTAGTTTCAACAGACTATGGAGCGCAAAAACTGCCTTGGCATAACAGTTTTTTAAGTTGTGTTCTCATTCGAGTTTGTACTTTCCGTTTACTAGATTGTACTCTGCTGTTCAGTTCGTCTGCATTTTCCCTTACACTGAATGCAATCCTTAATTTGTTAATGTAGATTGTCCATTTACTAGGTTGCGCTATAAATATAATAGTTTTTAGTTAGTTCTGTTAAAGTAAAAATGAGTCATGCGCATTTTCCGTTATTTTCGGTGCAGACTCTAATTTGTTATATACTGTTTGTGTAATTTACTTTGTTGTGCTGTGCGTTAACCATTTTGTGCTGTGCACTGTTCCAGTAACAGTTCCTCGTCAGCACTTTGGCGTTATTTTCTGTGTATACATCTATTAGTTATACGTGAAGATACAGAGGTTTGTTATGTCAACTGGCTAGTTTATATTTAATATGTTATAGTTTGTAATGTGCAGATTTGAGTTTTTTTCTGTCCAAGTAAGATTTTGCCATGCACTTTTTCCGTTATTGTCGGTGCACACCCATATTTATAATGTAGATAAAACATGACGCAATTTTTGCTGCAAACCCTAACGTCATATAGATACAAACGTGTACATTTAAGAACACATGACGAACTATTACTGGGACAGTACAAACAACTACATTTGTATATAGAAAGCACTGTAAACAAATAAAAATAAAAGAAAAACAAACTGTTTCATCTATATAACAAGTCGGATTTTATACCGAACAGAACAGAACTTTATTTCAGATTTGTACATAGTACATCATCTTCAAAACAATTACAAAATGTAAATACATATTTTACGTTATAATGGACAGAAGAATATAAAATTCATTTGCACTCATAAACAAACATACACTACATGTGTTTGGAGAGTATAAGAAAATTTTAGAATACGAAAAATAGGAAAAGATGCTGGATTTAACTTTCATTCATATTAATATTATTTCTGGATTTAAATGCCTCTTGAATGAATAAAGCTAAATTACAAAGTTTTTTCTTATCACGGCACGATATTAGTTCGTTGAATTTGAAAACCGATGGTCTTACATAAAAACGTTGATCTAAGTATCTTCGTCTTTAATTTCTGTGAAATGGATATATACAGATAAAATGATAGATATCTTCAATATCATGTAAGTTACAGTATAAACAAATTCGTTCGTGTCTATGTAATCTGTTTTGACAAAACCTACCTGTATGTATACGAAGACTATGTGCAGAAATACGTAGTTTGGTGATAAAGAACTTTAAATCATAAGCATCGTCGGAAACCCACGTTCGATCCATTCCGTTTCACTCTATTTATCTACCGTGGGACAATTGGCTGGTAAAATTTCGTACTCATGAATAATTCATTACCTACTTTCATTGGTTTCCGTAAGATTTCCCTTGCGGAATCTCAGCCAGTGAAATTACTTGTTACAATTTGCCGTCCGCGCCTATGTTTAAATCCTGGGAAATACGTCTATTTTAAGTAACTTGTCATTATGCCTACTCTCCACACTGAAGAGTGTCTATTTGTAATGCGGCTTCTCATTCGACGAAGAGTTACATCCCTTTGCTAATAACGAATAATCAGCAGTCAATTATCCCACGGTGCATAATGTAGTTGCGCGGAATATGTACCGGGGGTCACCGACGATGATCATAAGGGACTAAATCAAGATAAATTTCATGAGCAAATTGATTTTTAAATTGTTTATACTCTTCGATAACGTTATTGCGATCCACCGATGCAAACCATTCCTGCTTATAACAATCAATGACCCTTTTGTTTGCAAAGGACTGGAAACGACTTAGTATTATAATAGGGAAAATAAACCTTGAACTAATACAATGACTGTAACTTAAAGTTCACACGTTGGACTATTACTTGGACAGCAGACTGAAATGGCATACCACAATCAGTAAATGGACATGAGAACATAGATAACATAACAACTTGAAAACATTATTATGTGAATACAGTTTAGGCGTTTCATAAAATACAATGGAGCATTTTTAATCATGCAGTAATAACATTTTTCTTTAACTTGTAGGCTAATCCTGGTCAAACAGACGTTTTATTCGACACGTTGAGCGTCTAGAAGACTACAAGATGTTGACGTTGTGTGTTGTTGGACTGGCTACCGGTCTAATTGTTTACTGGCTTGTTCGCCGTCTGAAGTACAATTACCCACCTGGACCGACCGGACTTCCTCTTCTTGGAAATTTTTTCCGTCAGTTTTTTTTAAGAATGTGTACCTTCATTGTAACAGTAAACCACATCTTTATTTAATTATATTTGAAGTACATTTTTTCCTTTTTATTTTTCTGTTTTTCTGGCTGAATATTTCAAAATGTCTTTCAAACCAGTCTGCGTAGCATTCAGACTACTAGAATATTTCTAGATAGTAGAATAAAGGAAGGTTTCTCGCTGTCGTTCACAAATGGCGCCAAATGCAACAACAATTTAATGTAGCTCATTAAATCATTAGTTGGTGAATATTACTGGCGACAAATTTGGTTGAAAAAACCCCTAAAATTAAACCAGGAAAGAAAAGAAACATAAGCGGTTTGTAATTGATATAAGCGTCTGGAACATTGCAAATACACTTCTTTATATGAAATAAAACAATATTTCCCCCTACACGATTCCCCCTTTTCAGCATTTATCCAAAAATGAAATGAAGAAGAAAAATGCATACAAGTACATGCTCTTATAAGTCATCTTGTTGCGTCTTTTCCAGAAATCGACAGAGCAAACCTACATGACCAAGCATTCAACTGGTCGAAGAAATACGGACCAGTGATAACAGTCCGCCTTGGTGATTTCTATTTCTAATTCTATCTGCAAAATATTTAGAAAAGTCAGACTTTGTAATTTTACAAATTTTCATTATTATTTTTTGTTTATTTATTTATTGTTGTTGTTGTTTGTTTTTGTTTTCGTTTTTTAGGTTGTGAGACTCTTCTCGAACTTTTCGCTTAAAACAGCTCTTTTAGACGTAGAAAATGCACACCAAAAACAATTAGTGGTTCGCTGGAGATCTTTCGTTTGTTAACATGTTTTAATGTCTAAAACCTCTTTATTTTAAATTAGTACATTTAACATGAAGTGGTAACATAATTTGCATTATAAATGTTTCAATAGTCATCTTTGCCGACTGTATTCGTTCGATATCCTTGACCATATGTGATATACGGAACAGTATGTCGTCTATTTTATAAATATCATTATGATCTCGGACAGGCGATCTCCTTCGGGTTTAGGGATAATCGGTTTACTGAGTATTCGTAATCAATGTGTATCAAAACTTTTACTTGTGCTGAAACGACGGAATGGTTCAAAATGAAATAGAACAGAATAGAATACTAAAATAGAAAAGAATATAATGGAATGGTATAGAATGTGTAGGAATTGGATGGAATATAATGGAATGGAATAATAATTGAATGGAATGTAATAGATTGGGATAGAATGGAATATAATAGAATATAACAGAAACTTTAATTTTCTAGTCCTTTTCTAGGCACAACACCATTAATTATAGTAAATGGGATAGATGCAGCACTTGAGGTACTAGTGAAACGATCTACAGACTTCGCTGGCCGGATGCAATCTGTCTCAGGTAAAAGGAATGGTTCTTTAACGTTCAAAAAAGCATTTGACTCGGAAAAATTTCAAGGTTAACACACATCTGCTTTTAAGTCTCAGGGTCGCATAGATTTTACTAATATAGAAAAATATATGTACTGATAGTATAATGATTGAGCCATGCTCTGTTCACTCTTAAACCATGTTTACACAGGTATTTCGTATTCATGTCATTTCTTCATGAAAACCCTTTCTTTTTTTAAATGTAATTGAAACACTTATTGCTCTGTATTTCTAGCATGTTAAATGATTCTAAAAGCAAAGTTAGGAATGATTCTTATAGTAATAAAGATCATTTCCGTCGGTATGACATTTTTCTTGGTAAAATAAGAACTTCTTGTCATTGTGATCCTGGGACTAGAATACTTCCTACCCCTACTGATGGGACAGGATTTGTCAGTTATAGCAGCTTTACAACACATTTTATAGTGTAAACTTTATATACTGACAAAAAGGAACACACGTTTGTTTCTAATCAAGAATAACCCTGAATCAAAATTTATAGCTTTATTCAGGATTCAAATTTTAGTTTATACGTTGCTCTAGCGAACACAGGATGCCGTTTCGGCTTCTTGAGAATTTAAAACAAGGATACACAATTTAAGACTATACATTTGCAATGTCTAAAAAAGGTAAATATTGGCGCTTATCGTAGATATACAATCCAACTGATCATACTATACTTACAACAGTCTTGAAAATCTTCATTTCTTAATGCTTATTGGTCAAAATGTAAACATTTTTATCTCTAAAGCAACGACACAATCAAACACACGATTTTCCGATAATAAAGTCAACACTTATCCTAGTAATTGTTTATAATATTCGACTTTTTATTCCAATTTTTATATTCAAAGATGATTTTAAAATCAAGTTCTTCGCTTCATTGTATCTTTCTTGTAATAAATACTATAACACTTCTTTCTAAGTGGATATGATCACGTTCGGAGGGAAGGACATCGCCTTTGGTAGTTATGGTCCAACATGGAAACTATTAAGGAGGATAGCGTCAAAAGCTTTACGGTAACTTTTCAGTATTAAAACTTGAACTTATGACCCTTTTGATAAGTATGCCAGACGATTAACCTGAATATCAAGTCTCTGGTAACGATAAAAATTCTTTTCGATTTCAAATAACCTAATGGCTTGTGGATTTCTCCTTATAGCCAGTTTATTTTATTTGGTGACATGGACTTCTCAGTAATTTCTCACTAGAATTATTTTAGGTCATGAGGTCATGAGTGTTTATTCTCTGTCACCCTGTCATTTTGAGAATTTTTTTTTCTTCTTCCCGAAGTATAGCGGGTTTGTTCTGAAAAGATAGATAAGTTATCTTATCTGTGCCAATGTACAGCATAACGTATGACTAATTTTTTTAAAAATAAAACTGATTTGCACCGTTTTTATTGTCCGTTGATTAAACATATGATTTACACGTCAACCGCAGGCACTATATGCAAAGTAATGTCTTAGAAAGACGGATTCACGATGCGCTAGAAACAGCGTTTGTAGAGACGGACAATGCTTCAGAGGAGTTTGATCCATCGAACTACATAAGCAACATCATTGGCAATATTTTGACTGGTTTATGTTTTGGAGGAAAGTAAGTATGCTGAGGCCCAGACGGGTATAGCCTGCCGGTTTAAGAACAGAACTTCTAGCTTATTTCTGTGACAGAATCATCACCGTAAGTTTGAAGGGTGAAAAGTTTCGAATTAAAAACAACAAAGACGTAAACATTTGATTATAATTTGTAAAGCAGATGGTACCCTGTAAATCACTTTAAAGTTGGCAGGCTATTTTTATATATTTTTTATTATTATTTTCATCATCATCATTATCATCATTTTTATTATTATTTTTATTATTATTATTATTATTATTATTATTATTATAAACTTTCTGTACCATAATTTTTACGAAATTCTTATTTCGAAAGTAAACAAGATTAAAACAGTTTCAAATAAAATATCTAGTAAAAGATTAACAGACGCATTCCAGAAGGCGTAAACGTTTTTAGATATCTAGATGAAAAACATTAGATTAATGTGAACATAAAATAGTGTATATTTATTTTGCAGGTACAACTTCAATGACAAGGAAATGAATTATATCTTTAACCGAAGGGACGCAATCATTAAAAAATATGGTCCCGGCGTCTGGGAAGATTTCATCCCTGGGCTAAAATATGTCTACAAAACAGACGCGTTTAAAGACTTTGAAAGATTTGTTAAGGAAATGATGGAGGACTTTTTAAGAAAAAGATTTAAAGAAGCCGAAGCAACTTATGAGAAAGGTAGACATGTTTTATTTTTTGATTATACAATATAGTCCTACACCCTGCTTAACAAACCCTTCAGTTGACGTTAGATAATTGTACTCTATTGGTGTTCATCTTAAAACAGGCAAACAAAATATGAGAGCTGAGGTTTGTATGAAATTTAGCTGTATCTATTTGAGCTTATATATCGTCGGTACCGGTTACCCATACGACCGACGCCCTCTGCAGAGATTAGTTATGTTATGTTGTTGGGGATAGTGCGGGTTACATAAATCATCTGGTTCCAGAGACACCCCTGGTTCTTTTGTATGCTCATTGTACAGCACTGATACTAGGGACCTCGGTTCAACGTCTCATCTGAAAGAAAATTATTAATGTTAGTGGAGGAGCGGGGGATCGATCTTGCGACCGCTGGATTACCAGTTAAGCGCGTTACTATGAGACCACTGATCCGCTCCCAAACGTTATTAAGTCACGTGGCAAGTTTGATAGGAAAATGTATAAGAGTGACATACAAACTCTTATACATATAGGATTGTTGACTATATTTCCTTTTACGAAAAAGGACAGAGAGATGAATATTAAATATTCATTGTTACGGTCTAGTGCATACCTTCTTATAATTGTATAAATACAACCTCAGACAACTGCGTCAGGGAATCGATTCTTTGGCTCAGTGGTTATGTAATTATCTTTCTACCATACGTTCATCATATATCTGTGACAAAGTTTAAACGCAAATTGCAGATAATATCCGCCATTTCACTGATACGCTACTTCTGGCTAGACAAGAGATATTTGAAGAGGAAGAAGGGGAGGTAACTGCTACCTTGACAGAAGATCATCTCGTACAAACACTCGGCGACATTTTCTTTGGTATGGCGAGATTTTGTACAACATAATTATATTGTCATATCTGTTCAATACGGAATACCGTTAGAGCCATCGTGGTTAGACGTTATAATCCAGAGGGCGACAATGCGATAGTGCGATGATGCGATAACGACAGTACGATAATGCGATGGCGACAGTTCGATAATGCGATAACGCGACAATGCGATAGTGCGATGGCGACAGTGCGATAATGCGATGGCGACAATGCGATAGTGCGATGCCGCCAGTGTGGGATAATGCGATGACGACAGTACGATAATGCGAAAACGCGAGTGTGCGATGGCGACAATGCGACAGTGAGATGGCGACAATGCGATGATGCGATGGCGACAGTACGATATGACTATCGCATTGTCGCCATCGCACTATCACGTTATCGCATTGTCGCCATCGCATTATCGCATTGTCGTCATCGCATTATTGCGTTATCGCACTGTCGCCATCGCATTATCGCACTGTCGTCATCGCATTATCGTACTGTCGCCATGGCATTATCGCACTATCGCATTGTCGCCCTTTGGATTATAACGTCTAACCAGGATGGCCCTAACGGTATTCCGTAGTTCAATACAGTTACCTATTTTACATCTTTATTTCTAGCTCACCTGTCACATAGTGACATGGTGAGCTTTTGTGATCCCGTGATGTCCGTCGTCAGTCGTCCGTCCGTCCGTGCGTCCGTCAACATTTTCTTCTTATGACATTTCCTCTGAAACTGCTTGGCAAAATTTTCTGAAACTTGCCTAGAATGTTTCTTGCATGAAACTCTACCAAAGTTGTTCAAAGAATTCAATTCCATGCAGAACTCTAGTTGCTATGGCAACTTAAAGGAAAAACTTTGAAATTCTTCTTGTCTGAAACCACAAGCCCCTGAGCCTTAGGATTTGGTATGTAGCATTGTCTAGTAGACCTTTACCAAGTTTGTTCAAATTATACCCCTGGGGTCAAATTTGGCCCCGCCCCGGGGGTCTATTGATTTTACATAGGCTTATACAGTGAAGCTTTAAATATCTTCTTGTCTGAAACCACAAGGCCCTGAGCCTAAGATTTGGTATGTAGCATTGTCTAGTGGACCTGTACCAAGTTTGTTCAAATTATACCCCTGGGGTCAAATTTGGCCCCGCTCAGGGTGTCAATTGATTTTACATAGGCTTATATAGTGAAACTTTAAAAATCTTTTTGTCTGAAATAACAAGGCCCTGAGCCTTAAGATTTGGTATGTAACATTGTCTAGTGGACCTGTACCAAGTTTGTTCAAATTATGCTCCTGAGGTCAAATTTGGCTCTGCCCCGGGGGTCAATTGATTTTACATAGACTTATAAAGAGAAAACTTTGAAAAATCTTCTTGTCTGAAATTACAAGGCCCTGAGCCTTAAGATTTGGTATGTAGCATTGTCTAGTGGAGCTCTACCAAGTTTGTTCAAATTATACCTCTGGGATCAAAGTTGGCCCCACCCTGGGGTCATTTGTTTTACATAGGCTTAAATAGGAAAAACTTGAAAATCTTCTTGTATGAAACCACAAGGCCCTAAGCCTTAAGTTTTGGTATGTAGCATTGCCTTGTAGAGCTCTTCCAAGTTTGTTAAAATTATGCCCCTGGGGTCAAATTTGGCCCCACCTCGGGGGTCAATTGATTTTACATAGGCTTATATAGAGAAAACTTTGAAAAATCTTCTTGTAGAAGGAGAGGTAACATTTTAAGTCCAAATAATCTGGAAATTTGTCAGATAGGTTTTTTCTATGATTTCTAGCTCAAGTTCGAATATGGGTCATCTGGGTTCAAAAACTAGGTCACAGAGCCCGAAAATAGAAAAACCTTGTTAACATCCTAGAGCTTACATTTTCTGTCAAAATATCCCAGAAATTTGTCATAAAGGTTGTTTTGATGATTTCTAGCTCAAGTTCGAATATATTTCATCTGGGCTCAAAAACTAGGTCACATAGCCCAAATATGGAGAAACCTTGTTAACACTCTAGAGGTAACATTTTCAGTCCAAATAATCTGAAAATCTGTCTGAAAGGTTGTTTCAATGATTTCTATGTCAAGTTTGAATATAGGTCATCTGGATTCAAAAACTAGGTCACATAGCCAAAAAATAAAAAATAAAAACTTGTTAACACTGTGGAGGTTACATTTTCAATCCAAATATTCTGGAAATTTGTCAGAAAGGTTGTTTTGATGATTTCTAGCTCAGATTCGAATATGGGTCATCTGGGTTTGAAACTAGGTCACAGGGCCCAAATATGGAAAAAACATTGTTAACACTCTAGAGGTAACATTTTCAGTCCAAATAACCTGGAAATTTGTGAGAAAGATTATTCCAATGATTTCTAGCTCAGTTTTGAATATGGATTGTCTGGGGTCAAAAAGTAGAAAACCCTTATAAATGCTGTAGCGGTTACATTTTCAGTCCAAATATCCTTGAAATTTGTCAGAAAGGTTGTTTCAATGATTTCTAGCTCAGATTTGGATATGGGTCATTTGGGATCAAAAACTAAGTCACAGCCCTAAAATGTAAAAACCATTTTAACACTCCAGAGGTTAAATTTTCAGTCCAAATATTCCCGTGATGTCCGTCATCCGTCAACATTTCCTTCTAATGACATCTCCTTTGAAACCGCTAGGCCAAATTTTCTGAAACTTGCCTAGGATGTTTCTTGCATGAAGCTCTACCAAAATTGTTAAAAAATTCAATTCCATGCAGAACTCTGGTTGCTACGGCAACTAAAAGGAAAAACTTTAAAAACTTTAGAAACCTTCTTCTCTGAAACCACAAGGCCTAGAGCTTAGATATTTGGTATGAAGCATCATCTAGTAGACCTCTACCAAGATTGTACAAATTATGACCCTGGGATCAAAAATTGCCCCGCCCCAGGGGTCACTTGATTTCACATAGAGTTATATAGGAACAACTTAAAAAAAATCTTCTTGTCAGAAACCACATGGCCTAGAGCTTAGATATTTAGTATGTTGCATTGCCTAGTAGACCTCTACCAATAAAAAATGGTCACATGTTTTGCATAGAGTTATAAAGGAAAAATATTAAAAAATCTTCTTGGAAGAAACAAAAAAGCTTATAGCTTAGATATTTGGTATAAAGTATCATCAAGTGGACCTCTACCAAGATTGTTCAAATTTATGAGCCTGGGGTCAAAACTACCCAATTGCATTCCATTGATATCATTATGACCCTTCCCCACTTTATAATTTTTATAGACAGGTGAGCGACTTAGGGCCATCATGGCCCTCTTGTTTCTGATTCTTACAGATGAATTTGTCTGTTGGCAAAAGTTAAAACTGATTTTGAATTAATCAAGCATTCTTTGACTACAAACACTAATCACATGATTATACAGTTCTTGCCTTTTTGTGAGTTTGACATGGAGCATAACGTGGTGTCATCTGTAAAAGAATGACATCACTTTGTTGTAAAAAGAAATAATTCCTGAATAAATGGTTTGTCAGGATGTTTTCTTAATTAATGTACCTCTTTGCTGAGTATTTGAAATTAAAACAAATTATTTACTTCTCAATACATTTTCCTCTTCCATTAAATGCAGGGGGAGCAGACACCACTAGACTAACAATAAAGGCAGCCATTCTCCATATGGTTGCTTTCCCTGACATACAAGAGAAGGTGCAAAAAGAGATTGAGAGTGTTGTAGGTATGCGCTCAAATTTGCAAACATATGTAAACATATTGTGAAACAAAAAAGGCTTCATAAATATCCTAATAGGGTACGTTAAATGTTTATTTGACATCTTTTTTATGAAATGAAAAAGATTAGCCTTTAATCCTTGCGTGTCGTACTAATGTATTTGCTCCGATACTTTGTAAGTTAATGAACTGCTTTTATTTGGTCATGGCCATATATTTGGCAAAGTGCTATTCTTTAGCTGAGATATATATTTAAAAAAGCAGAAGCATCTCTATCAGTTCTGTAGCTCAACATATTTTCTGAAATTGGCAACATGTTGTCGAGAGTAGGACAAAAGCCTCCCCGCCCAGCCACACACACACACACACACACACACACATAGACAAAAGCCCTCCCAGTGTCTTACCTTAAATTTAATTGAAGGTTTTTATCCACGTTGTTAATTTGAAGGGAGAACTTGTTTCTACTTTTCTACCTTTAAATTTGATGGGAGGGCTATTGTCCATATAGTCATTTTTTGATGAGAGGGCTTTTTGTCCGGTAGGGCTTTTGTCCGAAACCCCACATTGTCAGTCATATCTAATAAACACGTCGTCATTTGAGAAGTTGTACTGTAGTCTAATTAATGAACTTTTTTTATAAGAATAAATCCTTTTAGTTATGAGCTATTCTTTTCTTTTGAAAAATGCATTTTACTCTCACTTACGAGAACTTACGCGAAAGACAACCACACTATCCAGTGTATACAAGAGACAAAACTTAAATAGTTCGAAATTATGAGACCAAAGTTTAAATTTAAAGATATTTGGACTAAATAAACTATAACCAATGTTGGATGTATATTTCTAATAAAAGGCAAAGACAGACTGCCGTCCATGATAGATCGAACAAGTCTTACTTATACGGAAGCTGTACTGCATGAAAGCATGCGTTTGGTATCCGTTCTGCCATTGGGGTTTCAACACATGACAACGTGCGATACAGAAATATGTAAGTAAATGTTTCGTCAAATTAAAGTCGTAGGACCGGGATGAATGTATTAGGGTATAGGTGAAGGAGTGAAAGTGCAAGCAAGCAAGCGAGGGAGCTAGAGCTTCGATAAAGCAGCTTTTTGGTTGGCTGGTCGATCAACATAATGTGCGCGTGCGTGCTTATGTGTGTGCCGGGGGTGGGGTTGGGGTTTGGGTGATTGCTCAATAGAGCATACAGTTTTTTCATTTATCATATATAAATTGGATTGTGAATTATGTTTGTCATTGATTTAACGCTTTGAGATATTGTTTATCAGAAAAAAACTCTTTTGATGGGTTAGTACATTTAGTGAGAATTTTGTACTTTTTATCCGTACTTGAGCACGTCTCTAAACTCAGGTTTATTTTACTTTTCTTTTAGCTGGGTATAAGATCCCTAAAGGAACCCTTGTAGCGATCAATCATTGGGGTCTCCACCACAACCCAGAAACTTGGAAAGATGTTGAGCGCTTTATACCAGAAAGATTTTTAGACGAAAACGGAAAACTTGGACGGAAGCCAGATAATTGGCTGCCGTTTTCGGCTGGGACTCGAGTGTGCCTCGGGGAATTCGTTGCTAGACCAATGCTGCATTTGATATTTGCTGGTCTTATGCAGCGGTACCGATGGAAAATGAAATCAGGAAAGTGCCCTGACTTTACCAGGGATGGTTCAGCTTTTGGACTATCTTACAAACCTTATAAAGTAATCGCAGAAAAAAGATTCTAACCAATATTAAACTCTATTTTACAAAAGATAATTGTTTTCGTTGGCTGTCAATAGGAACAAATTGGACAATGTGATATCCATAATACTTACATGTTTATTGAAAACGGTATTAATATTTGAAATACAAATTATTTAAACTCTCAACCCCTCACTAGCCTTTCGAAGTAATAAAAAATTGTTGTTAACATTCGTCTTCAAATAATTTTTAATTTGCTGCATGTCTGAATGTTTTCGTGGGGTATAGTCACTCCCAGGCCCATTGGGATTATGACTGAGGGTAAAGACCTGAAGCACTGTCTAGTTCAATGGTCAAATTACTGCGTTTTTCTCTTTTCTTCTGCAAATAGATGATAAAGATCAAAATCACAGATGTTTGTGTTCTGGCGTAATTCTGCCCTAAAATTCTTGATTTAAATTGTGCGCCTTTGTATCTATTTTTTGTTTTTCTAATTGTAGTTCTCCTCAATCGTTAAATGAAATTATTAATTATAATTACCATTTCAATTTATCATTATTATTATTATTAAACAGTATAAATATTTATGTTTGGCCCACCAACAGCATATAGATAGCTGTTTATACTTCTCGTGAAAATGTAGTTAAAACTTCTGAAAATTCACCCAAAAGCCCTTCTGTTTTTGCTGTTTATTGGGACTAAGTTCAAAACTTATATTTTTACTTGAAAACGTTATGTATACTAAGCTATGTAGCTAGTCCGCAAGGTCGCTAGCAGCCTACGTAAGGCAATATTCCTTCAGTTTTTATTGTTTCCATGAACTGAGTTCAAAAATGTTATTTTTACTATGATAAACAATGTATATTTAAGGCGGCGCTAAAATTTGCAATTACTTCTTTTCATGAAAGGTTTATCCTTTTAATGTGCAAAATACAACCGAAACCCGTTTTGTTGTTGTTGTTGTTGACACTGCAATACACAATCTACATACTAAGCCACTGTGCCGCAATCATCCTAAAAATAGCAAATACTTCCTTTCTTGAACAATTCACATCTTGGTTAAGTCATTTCAGTTCTTCTAGGCTTTTTTATGTACCTTGATGTTAAAAAACACTGATTTATTGTGCACAAAGCATATCACAAAACACTAGCAAACTTGTTTCAAGTTTCTTGAAAAGTCGTTCCAAACACGTTCGATTCCACCTAAAGTTTGTCTTTATCCTGATAAAAAATACATATTTTACAGGCCGCTAGACCGTTACAGTTAGGTCGATAGGACCACAGGCCACTATCCCCTGCTATGACCTTAACCTTTAACCTAGGGACATACGTCTCGCACGCGACACATTGTCTACTTATGGTGGTCATGTGTACCAATTTATTTTTGAAATCACATCACGCATGCAGAAGTTATGGACCAGACAAGAACGCCAACTGCACCTTAAACTATATGACAAATACACAAAGTTCAATCCCCTCCTTTAATCTAGGGACTTAGGTTCCAGCGGATAAGAACCCCAGCTTAAAGTGTCACTTATGAGACTCATTAATCAGCCTTTAATTAATTAATCCTGGCCTAAGATTAGCATGTATCTTCTGTAACAACCAGATGTTCTCATACAAACTCCATTGATCTCGTGACATCACGCATGACCATTCACATGATATGAGAAAGGAGTCAGCCATTTTAAATCTCTCTTTTTTTTACATCATTTTTTTCAATTGTGTCAACTTCAAAGGTGTAATACCGACCATGAACGAAACTATAACGTTATCGCCTTTTAATGCAATTTTTCACACTAATGCATACACACTGTTCTAGGTAGAGTGCTGTGTTGCAACCATTTTTGAAATAAAATTTTCAAGATGAGATCAGTTTTTACTTTTGTTCTCATAAACCTTCTTATGTCTCCAGCCGCTGACTTGACCACATGCAGATCATACTTACATCAATTTACCTTGAAATTACCTTCCTTCTTCATACACCGTCTGTACTTATAAAAAATAATAGCAATGTATGTTTATTTCAAAAGTGGTACCTGGGATCGAAAACCTTCTTATGTCTCCAGCCGCTGACTTGACCACGTGCAGATCATACTTACATCAATTTACCTTGAAATTACCTTCCTTCTTCATATACCGTCTGTACTTATAAAAAATAATAGCAATGTATGTTTATTTCAAAAGTGGTTCCTGTTTCAAAAATTGGTTGTAATGTCCAACCACTTTTGAAATAACCATTTTTGAAATAAAATTTTCAAGTTGAACTCAGTGTTTACTTTTGTTCTCATTAACCTTCTTATGTCTCCAGCCGCTGACCTTACCACATGCACATCATACTAACATCAGTTTACCTTGAAATTACCTTCCTCCTTCATACACAAACCGTACGTATAAAAATAATTGCCAAGTTTATGTTTACTTCAAAACTGTTTCTTTTTTCAAAAATGGTTGTAATGTCCAACCACTTTAAAAATAACCATTTTTGAAATAAAATTTTCAAGTTGAAATCATGCAGACCATACTTACATCAGTTTACCTTGAACTTACCTTCCTTCTTCATACACCGTCCGTATTTCTAAAACAATTGCCAAGTATATGTTTACTTTCAAAACTGGTTCCTATGTCAGAAATGGTTGTAATGTTCAACCACTTTTGAAATAACCATTTTTGAAATAAAATTTTCAAGTTGAAGTCAGTTTTTTTTCTTTTGCTCTCATAAACCTTCTGATATTTCCAGCTTCTGACCTGACCACATGCACACCATACTAACATCAATTTACCTTAAAATTACCTTCCTTCTTCATACACAGTCCGTACGTATAAAAATAATTGCCAAGTATATGTTTACTTCAAAACTGGTTCTTTTTTCAACAATGGTTGTAATGTCCAATGACTTTTGAAATAACCATTTTTGAAATAAAATTTTCAAGTTGAAATCAGTTTTTCTTTTGATCTAACATTTCTCGTTTTCATTATAAAACTGGTTGTATAGTTGCAACCACTTCTGTAATAACCACTTCGGCAATAAAAATACGTAGAAGTCAGTGTGCACTGATAATGTCTTTAAACCGACGTCCATGCTTTGTTTCTTATTGTAAAACATGTTATTTAAAAATCAAATAATAATAAGTCAAAAGGAAATATTTAAAACATTTCTCGTTTTTATAACAAAACTAGTTGTAAGGTTGCAGCCACTTTTGTAATAACAAAAGTCCGTCCATTAGTGCCTGGGATCGAAAACCTTGTCAGGTCCATAACTTTGTCATACTTCAAGAAATTTTAAAACATTTTTGCACACATGTGCAGCATGATAAGATGTTGTATATGTGCACGATCTAGTTCTCTAGCTCTAAGGGCAAGGTCACAATTGGATTTCAATTGTCAGAAATTAGAAAATATTGTCCGGTTCATAACTCGGTCACGCATCAAGAGATTTGAAACATATTAGCACACTTGTGAAGCATGATGAGACGATCTGTCATGCGCAAGACCTAGATTTCTAGCTCCAAGGGCAAAGTCACACTTAAAGGCAAAAGTCAGCACTTTGAACATCTTATCCAGCCCATATTTCTGTCATGCATCAAGGGATTTGAAACTTGAACAACAGTTTAGCATGATGCGACGGTGTCATGTGCAAGACCTAGACCCCTACCTGAAAGGTCAAGGTCTCACTTAGAGGTCAAAGGTGTTCGTAAAGGTATATACTTTGTGTTTGGTCTATAACGTCCGCATGCAAGCATGATGAGATTTCAAAATTTAATTGGTACGCATGGCCATCATAAGTAGACGGATGTCTCGCATGCGAGACCCAGGTCTCTTGATCAAAGGTCATGGCCACAGGGATCTGTAGAGTGAAAAAAGTTTCTGCTCAATTACTGGGGTATCATTTCGCCCAGAGTCTTCAAACTTCATACGATAGTTTCCTTTACATAGTAGAAGAACTCTGTTGTCTTAGGGGCAGTAGGTCAAAGGTCAAGGTCACAGGGACTTGTAGAAAACTGTTCCCATTCAATAACTTGAGTATCATTTCACTTAGAGCCTTCAAACTTCAGAAGATGATTACACTTACTGAGAAGGAAAACCCTATTTTTCGGGTCAGCAGGTCAAGTCACAGGGACCTGTAGAAAGAAAAAAGTTATGCTTAATATATTACACCCATAGCCTTTAAATTTCATAGGATAATTACAAGAATATATTAGGTCATAGGGCAACGTCATAGGGACCTGTGGAGTGAAAATATTTTCCGCTGAATAACTGGAGAAGCATTTCAAGCAGAGCCTCCAAACTTCAGAGGACGATTGCACTTACTTAGTAGAATTGGGTACAGTAGATCAAATCACATGATATCCATGGCTTTAAGTAAACACTGTGTTTTGTGTAAAACAATGACTTGTAAAACGCAGGTCAACAGGTAAACATATATATAAACCATAAAAATTCTAATATTTACAAACTTAAAGTCTATGTTGCGGGGGCATCCATGTCCTATGGACATATGACTGTTTCTAAAAAATGTATAAATGAAAGGGTGCAGCCTTTACGGTGCGGTGTCCTATTGTACGGAAATACGGTATAGGGAAAACTTTAAAAATATTTTAATCCAAAACCACAAGACATAGAGTTTATATATATGGTGTGCAGTCTCCTCAAGTGGGCTCTACCAAATGTAGATATTATTCCAAAGGCTTACAAATACGGCGGCAGCGCCAAGCCAACCATGACAGAGACAGACACAGGACATACCACCCGCATTCCTAAAAAAGAATATTTCCAGTATGCCTATATACTGCCACCTAGAAAGATTGACATTCTGCATGATTTGTAATAGGCAAATTACCCATAAAGTAAGGTAACTGCAACTACAAAAAGGAGAGAAAATGCATGTCATGAACAGCCATAGGCACAGAAGCACAGTTGCCCCACTAAGCCGAAAAAGTAGAGAGGTAGTATTTTTTATTTTTTTGTTTCATGTATAAAAAGGACACCAGAAACAATTAACAGAAACAAGTATCTGAAGAAATTACCGTCTTGGAACGGTCAGTAGCAAAGCACTTGGGGTTTTAACCAGGTTCTAGGGTGCACCAACCTCACACTGCACAAATATGCTCTTGCAAGAACAAACAAGTTATAAAATTTGCTTAAATCACGGTATCTGTGTCAAATTCAGCCCCGCCCAAGGGTTCGCCTAAAAGTAAGAGCAAATATTGTTCATATTAAAATATTAGCTGTGACATGGTGAGCTTTGGTGATCCTGTGATGTCCGTCGTCCGTCCGTCCGTCAACATTTTGCTTCAGACGACATTGTATCTGAAACCGCTCTGCCAAATGCGATGAAACTTGTCTGGAGTGTTCCTTGCATGCAGCTCTACTAAGTTTGTTGTAAAAGTTAAAACCATGCAGAACACTTGTAACTATGGCAGCCTAAAGGAAAAAGTAAAACATCTCCAAACCCGCCAGAACTGGAGTGTAGACATTCGGTATGAAGTTCTTTTAACTTGAACGCTAGGAAATTTGTTCAAATTAGCGTCAACTGGCTTCGTATCAGGGGTTGCTTGATTTAACATATACAGTCAGTTGATTTAACATTTACATTGAACTAACATATTTGTAAGCAGCATTGTCTAGTGGCCTTCCAAATGTTTGTTCAAATTATGGGCCCTAGGGTCGTATGTTTTACCAAGTGTTATATAGTAAAAAACTTTAGATGGTCTTCTAAGCTGAAACAAGAAGGCCTTATGTATTGATCCCTTGTTTTAAACGTCTTGAGAACTGCTACTAAAATCACGGTCCCTTAGTCACGATTGGACCGCCCCATGAATAGAGTTATATAGGATATTTATTTTAAAATCCCTTATTACAAACCGCAAGACGTAGAGCTTGGATATTTTGCATGTAGCACTGTCTAGGTAACCTCTACCGGGTTAGTTAAAAAGGAGAGAAAAAGCATATCGGGAACAGCAACAATTAAAAAAATAACAGCCCCCAACAGACAGACAAAAGGTAGAGAAAGTAAATTTCTTTTCTGATTTTTTTATTAATTTTTAAATCATGACTTGGTAAAACTTGCCTTGCTTTTGTATCATTTGGATTTATATCGACTTATATACTGAAATCAACTTGAAAATATTATTTCAAAAATGGTTATTTCAAAAGTAGTTGAATATTACAACCATTCTTGAAATAAGAACCAGTTTTGAAATAAACATACATGACAATTATTTTTTGTAAGTACGAACAGTGTATGAAGAAGGAAGGTAATTTCAAGGTAAAATGGTGTAATTATGGACTGTTTGTGGCCAGAACAGCGGCTGGAGACATAAGATGGTTTATGAGAGCAAAAGTAAAAACTGATTTCAGCTTGAAAATTTTATTTCAAAACTGGTTATTTCAAAAGTGGTTGGACATTACAGCCATTTTTGAAATAAGAACCACTTTTGAAATAAACATATACTAAGCAATTATTTTTATAAGTACGGACGGTGTATGGAGAAGGAAGGTAGTTACAAGGTAAATTGATGTAAGTATGGTCTGCATGAGGTCAGGTCAGCGGCTGGAGACATTAGATGGTTTATGAGAACAAAAGTAAAAACTGATTTCAACTTTATTTTATTTTATTTCAAAACTTGTTATTTCAAAAGTGGTTGGACATTACAACCATTTTTAAATAAGAACCACTTTTGAAATAAACGTATACTTGGCAATTATTTTTATAAGTACTGACGGTGTATGAAGAAGAAAGGTAATTTCGAGGTAAAATTATGTCACTATACTCTGCACGTGGTCAAGTCAGCGCCTGGTGATATCAGAAGGTTTATGAGGGCAAAAGTAAACACTGACATCAACTTGAACATTTTATTTCAAAAGTGGTTATTTCAAACGTGCTTGGACATTACGACCATTTTTGAAATAAGAACCAGTTTTAAAGTATTTATTTCAAAAATGTTTTTTATTTAAAAAATGGTTGCAACAGTGCTGTTAATTTCAGTTACGTCATGATTAGATTCGCAGATGTGTTTCGATGTTCGTTTCCTGTAACTTCATCGCCATTGCTCGGATATGTTCGCATTTAATCGGAACATGCTAATTTTAGAACGAAATGACTTATTTGTAGGATTATTTAGAGATATGTCTTGCTGCAGCACTTCCGTAGGTGTTATTTCTTGTATGTTCTCTTTGACACCGGAATACTTGGACGGTATTGCATGTAGATCTATTTGTAAAGTAAATATAAATTATTCGAATCAGAAAACTATGCCTGTAAGATTCGGGAAAACGTGTACGCATTTTCTTCTCGAGCTCGATAAAAGAAAAAAAAATAAATGTTTGTCTTCGATCACTACCACTTTTCCAAATTTTAAGCATATCACATAAAAGTAATTAATTTATATCTGAGTGAATGACGGTTTTCTTTTTTATTTGCTCGTGCCTATTTTAAATATCGTGCAGGTGTATCCAGCCGTGCTTTGACTATTTTGGACTATGGTACAAGATAGAGCAATTTACCTCGCATCTGCGATTACGCAGCACACTCGGGACTATGGGCTTCCAGTGCGTATAAATCACATTGCTCGGAAAAGCGTTCTTGTAAATAAAGTGCAGGCATGCCAAACGTTGCTAAAACAGTTTGCTTCGTCGGTTATAGCAAAGCGTCCTTACCGACCTCAGATTCTGTGCACATACCCTAAACATGTGTAGGATTGAAACTTTTAACGGGTTGTCATACCTTACAACTTTAGGTATAAAGTTCGATCTACGAGATCAATTATATCAACAAGAAAAAGCTTGCTGTAAATATAGTTTATACATGTATATGGTGATGAAATATAATAAAAGTATCCAAGTCAAGACACATTATAAGCCCTTTAGAGAGTACAACGGGAAAAATAATCTCAAATAACCTCTTAATCCCATAGATATTTTTAACACACAAAACACACACACACGCACGCACGCGCGCACGTCTCGCGCACGCACGCTCGCACACACACGGCTTTAATGAATTCCATATAGGACAAGCAGGGGATGAATTAAAAAAAAGACAAACAGTCCTTGAACATCAAATTAGAGATCCGTCAACAAGACAATTACCAGTAAGCACACATCTGGATATATACATGCTGAAAAAGCCCTAAATTTTCAATTTTTCTAATTCCATAATTATGATGTTTCAACTACGTTATCTAAAGAACGTTATTTTGTAGACATCTTTGAATGATGATTATGAGATTAAACTTGATAAAGCATGTATTTGAAAATATTATATCTTTATATTTGGTGATATAACCCTGACAACTTAAATTTGTCATTTTCAGAACATAAAATGGGAGGACCTAATTCAGAAGTTTGGTCTTTTTCAAATGTTTAAAAGTCAATCTCGTGTAACAGAAAAACTACTTCTACTATTATTGATCATGTTTATACCACAAAGCAGGAGAATATTAAAGAATTAGTTGTACCACATTATAGTATCAGTGATCACTATCCAATATTGGTAACACTGAATACCTGCACTGAAAAGGTAAAATTGAACTGTCATACAACCATCACTTACAGATCTTTTAAAAACTTCGACATTAATATGTTTCATAACAATTTAGCTCTTGCGAATTTACACAGTGTAGAAATAAATACCACTTGATTAACACTGCTCTATCTCGACATGCTCCGTTAAAAACTAAAAGTGTCAAACGTGAATCACAACCTTCTTGGTTCAGTGAAGAAGTCAAAATAGCAATGCACTTAAGAGATGTATATCATAAAAACAGAAATTTTGAGCAGTATAAAATTTATAGAAATAAGACAATCTCGTTGATACGAAATGCTAAGAAAGAATATCTTAATAATGCTATAAAGGAAAATAGATCAACCAATAATTTACGGAAACAAAATTAGATACGCTGATGGGTCAGAATGTTACACAAATCTCGTTGTGGTATTTTGATTCGTAATTTATATACAATACATGAAAGTGTGCGGCTCAAATTATCGCAACAGATTTATACTGTGTTATCATTAATTTCCCAAAAGTCTGATACTATTAATGCTTGCAAAAAGTATGAAGATAAACTAATTATCAACGTTGTTTTTCCTGAACTTGTGTACAACATCTTGCACACCGGTCAAAACAGGTTTTCGCCATTGGCGCAGTCATTTTGTTTCCGATAGTTTTCTACCCTCTCCGTTTAAGGGTATCAATTTTGTTAAACGGGATTTCATTGGTCGTTATTTTAGGCACTTGCTCCTATATATCGACGCAAATTGATTCATTTCCCGACGGTTTGAATACATATAGTAATTAACCGTGGGTACCTGACGATGGAAAAATTAAGATCAGTAGTTTTTTTAAATAGAATATATTACTCCATCTGGTGTAAAGCACATAATCGATAATCTGAACGCAAACAAATCGACAGGAATCGACAACATTTGGCCAAAAATAATTAAATATTGTGGCGATTATTTAACAACACCTACTGCAGCGATAATCAATAACTGCATCTCTAAAGGTGTATTTTCTGACTCTTTGAAAATAGCTACCGTACTGCTAGTTTTCAAAATGGCGACAAAGAAGATATAAATGACTACAGGCTAATTTCTATACTACCTACTTTATCTAAATTTTTTGAGAGACATATTGCGACCCAACAACAACAATATTTCCATACAAACAGTGTATTGCATGAAACACAATAAGGATATTTTTAATATTTTTTCTTGTTCAGATTACTTGACTGGCACATGTTTTCAACTATTTAATATCTATCTTCTTTTTTGACGTGGTAGGATACGGGATTATAAGAATCTTACACTGACTGCCGGTACAGACGGGAATATCCGTCTCGTGGGTAACTGTTTAAGGCGGTAACGAGGCTCTGCCGAGTTACCGCTAAACAGTTACCCGAGAGCCGGATTTTCACGTCTGTACCGGCAACCAATGTAAGATTCGTTTTCTTGCATACTATTTTTAACAGTAGCGCATGATTTATAACTTCATTCATAAAGGAGTGACGCCATTTAAAGAACGCGACTTATCTTACATGGGGGCGTAAGATGAGTTTTCTTGCATTTCTAGCACTGGTGTTAACAGTAGAAAATCCTGTCTGATATGAAAGAAAAAAAAAGGTTTTCTATCTACGTCAATGTTTTAGTGGCGCCATCTGTCAATGTCAATATCAGAACATAAACAGTACTGTTTTAATGTTTTTTCTTCTATACAGTGTGACTGATTTCCATATCTGTTCAGTCTCATCGGATCGCCAACCACTGTGGTTGTATGGTTCCTTCCATACATGGGATGTTTTTCATACTCTATCATGAATTCTACTAAACCGTAGTTGGGTTTTGTATATAGAACCAGTATATATCTTCCACTCTCATTATCATCCCAATAACCAAGAATGCGTTGAAAAAACCAAGGCTTTCTAATTATGCGAGAGCGGTCATTGTCTCCTGCCGCTGTATATACAACTTTAGCTAAAGTGACGTTGTGCAAAAATAGTTTCCTACACGAGTCTTTGTATTTCATTAACATAAAGTTCAAATGATCAACAGCAAAATTTGCCAATTTAAGTACAACTGGATCGGTAACGTCAATTGACGTCTCTTCATAGCACGTGCAATATTGAGCAGGAACACCAGCGTCCTCGCATGAACGAAATTCCGGAATACGTGAGAATAAACTCTGACCTAGTTTTGAATCGTGTTTCCTTTTCCCTGAATATTGTGAATTTATTGCATCTTTAATTGTCTTGTAAAGGTCAAAGGTCGAGGTCAACCGTTGTGTGTTGTATTTCAAATTCTCATGAAGTTGCGGATACTTCCGCTTTAAATTTTCCGGTATGTACAAAGTTAAAAATGGTAGATTATTTTCGAGCCTTCCTACATGTGTTGATCCGATTGCACTTGACCTAGACCCATGGTCGCTTCCAACAATTAGTACCGCTCTCTTGAGATGTCCTTTTGATTTGAGCCAGTGAAGTAAATTTAACAACGGCTTGTCGTACCAAAAGTCGTAATTATGTACATCGTGGTTAACACCATTCCTCCAAAAGAACGCATATTTTAATCTTCCAGTGTATTTTGAAACAAACTGTTTAAGATAACGGATCTGTATGGAAGCATGGTCCTTGTTTCCATAACAATACATATTTGACTCTCCTAGCCGTTCAAGTATTACTGGTTCAAATTCTTTCATTGCTAGTAAAAAAGGTCTGTAGTAATAATCCGTTGGCGGTTTATAAAATCCGGGAAGCACGTTAACAAAAGTTGCATGCTTCAATCTGTCCTCACAAAAAAGTGTTGCATAGTTTGCCATTTCCGGCTCGTTCCAGAGAAAAGGTATTGTGTCGAGGTAAGAAAATCGAAGATATCGTGAAACAAAGAATTTATTTACAGATTCACCCGTTAGCAAAGGCATCAAATTAGGAAGTGTATTCATGCCAACTTTTGTATAACCTTTGAAATCATAGGCGCCTAAATTTTCAGTAAGAAACTTAAATGATTTTGGAAGATTTCTAACCGCCTGAGATCTAGAAATAGAGTCCAGACCAATAAAAATAACACTAAGTTGTGTATCACTTTCGATACCTATGTCTTTTCCTATCTTACGTGTTTCATTCCACGCCATATTCACATGAATGAAATCGTACACTTTTCCGCGATTTTCTGTTTCACACACAACACGAAATATTCTACTTTGTATGAATATCGGAGGTTTAAAGCCTTCGCCATCATCGACTTTAATCTTTCTATCTCCATCTAATCGATGAATTTTGTAGTATATGCATGACATATTTGTCAACGAATATTCTAAAACTGCGGACCTGTTCAGGTGCAAAAAGCCTTTTTCGTCGACAAACATAAGTGAGCTGCGCCTGCCGCATTCTATGTATTTCGGAATACGTCTGTACTGATCCAGTGTCTTATCAAAAGGGTTCAAATGAGGTAGCTTACACTGATTCAAATTGGAATAAATCTGAAGTTTCGGTGGGTAAAGATATATCACATAATATATTACGAAACAAAATGTCACTAGATAAAAGCATTTTAAAAAGAACTTTCCATTCTTGCTGTCTGTACTAATGCCTGCCTTGTGTAGCAGTGATGTCCAACTTGAAAAGTGATAAACCATCTTCCTGTCCATAAATTCGTGCTGCTTGTGTTCCTGAAATTATAAAGTGTACATTGTAAATCGTAAAATGTTCATCGAAGTTTTGCACATGTCATGTATAATTAAAAAGTTAGATATGGCGTGTACCGTTTTCATAAAAACCATGTAAATGTGGATGAAACCGAATATATAATTACGCGATATCGATATGACAAAGTGCAACAGACATGAGAAGTCATTATCAAAAGAGTTGTTGGAAAGATAGCCATTTGTACATTATAAAAAGAGTTGTTGGAATGATAGGTATTTGTACATTATAAAAAGAGTTGTTGGAATGATAGCCATTTGTACATTATAAAAAGAGTTCTTGGAATGATAGCCATTTGTACATTATAAAAAGAGTTGTTGGAATGATAGCCATTTGTACATTATAAAAAGAGTTGTTGAATGATAGCCATTTGAACATTATAAAAAGAGTTGTTGGAATTATAGCCATTTGTACATTTTAAAAAGAGTTGTTGGAATGATAGCCATTTGTACATTATAAAAAGAGTTGTTGAATGATAGCCATTTGAACATTATAAAAAGAGTTGTTGGAATTATAGCCATTTGTACATTATAAAAAGAGTTGTTGAATGATAGCCATTTGAACATTATAAAAAGAGTTGTTGGAATTATAGCCATTTGTACATTTTAAAAAGAGTTGTTGGAATGATAGCCATTTGTACATTATAAAAAGAGTTGTTGGAATGATAGCCATTTGTACATTATAAAAAGAGTTGTTGGAATGATAGCCATTTGTACACTTTCCAAGACAGAAGAAATACTTCAGTTTATTTTTAAAAAAAATCTAATATTTTTAATTTCATTGTGAATGGGTCAATAAATTAGATATACAGTAGATTTGTGAGTATATTTCTTAAATACATTTTCACATAGGTACAGTCTTACTAAATAGAAAAATGTGAAAAAGCAATATTCTCAGTGTAATGACAAGGTAAACGTGATAAATATGTTTAGACTAATGCCATCGAAAGGAAATACAAGGGTCTTTTATTCGTCGTATGTTATGGTTATGACAACAACAAACTATTTAATAAACGATATATTCTATTAATACAAAAGAAAAATAAGAATTCACTTCATTACAGCATTTAAATACAAACTGTGGCAAGAATACGGAATGCGGTATGAAGAAAATGAATTTGTTCAATTCAAATAACAAACAGCCATTTGGGTCAATGATTAACGACAGTTGAAAATGCAACAAACTATTCAATACATGTATAAAGAAAGAAACATTACCAGGCACACCGGCGATATTCTTGCATATCAGACAGAATTTTCTACTGTTTACACCTGTGCTAGAAAAACTCATCTTACACCCCCATGCACGATAAGTCGCGTGCTTTAAATGACGTCACTCCGTTATGAGTGAAGTTGTAAATTCATACGCTTCTATTAAATATAATGCTGAATAAAAATATTATTTTTCGTTATTTTCTTCTGAATTTTAATGTGTGTGATATGCAAGAATAAAGAATCAAACACTGGTTTCCGACTGTTTAGCAGTAATCCGGCAGAGCCGCTTTACCGCCTAAAACAGTTACCTAAGAGGCAGATATTCCCGTCTGTACCGACAACCAGCGTAAGATTCTTATAATCTCTCTTTGATAAAACGTAACCAAAGTTTACACATTCAGCAGCAGAACTATAAAAATGATTACCTTCGTAAAGGTAAGAACAACTGTGAGCTTAGGATTGTTAATAAATTGTTATGGTTGCTCTCATCCACTTGGTAACGCATACACCATTATTAGGGATGGGAACGAAATCAATTTCAAATATTCTAAAATATTTTTTTCAAATTAAGCATCGTTGTTTTTTTTTTAAATGTAATAATTCTGATTATGCAAAAAACCCAGATCTGTTTGATATTGTGTTTCTTTATCGCGTGTCAAAATGATCCAATTAACAATAACATTGCAATGATTTGCAAGGGCAATCGTTTACGGATTAACAGTTTGCTACAGGCGTAATTGTTTTAATCTTTTGTTCATTTTAATTGGCTCCCGTTTATTTCACAAATTTTAGAAGTTGTTTGTCTCACAATATTCAAGGATTAACGTCATGGTTTACCAAAACGAACAACCAGTCACGCTTATAACTCTATTGATATTACTTCTTAGTTGCCTAATCAGTAGAATAGCTCAAATATTTCCCTAAAAATATCCTCGCTTTATGTTTAATCATCGCTTAAAAGTATTGAAATAACTGTATAGAAATAAAAAAAAAAACATGAAAAACATGCACCCCTCTCGTGTTTGGACTTATTTCACGCGGTTTTAATGGACGGAATATATTATGTATTTCCAATCACTTAATAAGTATTTAAAACTTCCATAAAACAAGCCATTTCTAGATAAAACATAGCTGTTTCCCCCGACAACGTACAGATAATAAAACAGTATTAATGTTCGGATACCAAATTTCGAGTAACTGACTGAACTGAAAAAAAACCGAATATTCGAATATATTCGAATATGGCAAAGCGAATATTCGAATATTGATATTTGTATTCGTTCCCATCTCTAACCATTATACAATACATTTGATTAAACAGTGGACAACAAAAATAAAAAAACGACAAGGACGACACACACACACACACACAAATATATATATATATATATAATGTCTATAAAATTTCCGTCCTTTCTCCAGTAGTTCGACATAGCGTGTTCTGTAATACTTCTAACATTAGAGTAACAGCCAAATTGTAAGCTTGTCGAGATTTCTTTGGAACTGCATTTTTCTTTTAATTCTGTTGATATAACTGAAATAGCGAATCGACCAGGGGTTTCTGAAATTTAAAAAAAATAGGTCTAAGATGGTATAGATCGAGAAGGTTGGTTTATGGCTGCTGGATAAAGGCTGCATATTTTTATTACAAGTTCTACACAGACAGTTAAATCACTAACATTTACACGTCATACTACAGGCTTATATCCGCCGTGTTTTGTTTATAATGATTTAATCACGTTGCAAAAATGGCGTCGAGCATGTAAACTTATGACATTAAAAACGCTTTGTATTTACAACGTACCTGTTTCAACAACTGATATCAGCTGTTGGGTTGATATTGTAAGTAGCTGAGTAGCTGAACACGGGTCATCTTCGAAAAAGTCATCAAATAAAAAATCACGAAGATTCAAACTGGTCTCTATCGCGCTTTTGTGAGAGCGAAGGGTGTAAACTCGTATGAAAATTGTATTACCAAATATATAGCAACCTTTCTGAAGATGACAAAAGTCAGAAGAGTTACAGATCACCAAATCTATATAAAGATAACACTAGTGAAAGAAACAGAAATCAAACATAGAAATAAAATCTCCACATCTCTCGTGCGATCTCACATTAGGCCTGGGTCTGGGTGCTGGAACGAACTATGTGGGGGTGAATTTGGAGGTTAGGGTGTCAATGGACTTTGCATTTGAAAGTCAAGGAGACTTTTGCAGGCCGTGATGACCAACACTGTGGAATCCATGAAAAGCAAGAGTATGAAGGATTTTTAAAGAACTGAGTTGTGCTTGACTGTGTCGCCATCAATGGAACCAGTGCGGTACAACATACCGTTTTCTATAGAAAGACGAGACATATCGCACTGGAGAGATTTCGTGTCTTTCGACAGGTTCTTCATCCTAGCAAAGGAACCGTACTGAAAAAATTAAATGGTCTAAGCAATATCAGGATCTTTGACCTATTCTATTGCCCATCTGACTGGTGGCTTTTCTGACTTGTAAACAATATCAAACTAGTAAGATGACAGAGCTGCTGCCTTACGGTGTCCGGTTGCGTTTAACATTATAGTGGTCATAATGTATTTAAGAAAATTATTATCCGTGACAACCGTTATTTTGTACCGTGGACGTAGTCATGGAATTTGTCCGTCACTACCTACTTCTGCGCAAGGAACTCAAGTTAATGCGCTGTATAATTCTTTTCTCTCGGACAAAGCACTCAACTGGCATATGAAAAGATCCTAAGTTTTGTAATTTTGTTCTTGCAGAAGAACTGCACCCCATCCAGCCCACTTGAATCTGTGTATAATGAGGGTTTTTTTAGAAATTGTCGAAAGCTACAACTGTAGAAGAGAGTAACCGTTTCTTTAAGCAGTAGAATGCTGATTGTTGTTCAACAGCCCAGGACAATACTGCAGACGATTGGTGCATCTTGTTAAATTTTTTATATTGTGTATTTTCTCCATGACCCTCAAGTAGCTTGTTCAATGGTTGATCTTTTTAGTACTGAATGAACTTACGGTAAAACTTTGCTGTGCCCAAGAATGAGCACAATTCGGTGGTTTAGATCGTCAAATTTGTCATTCAAAAAGTTTTTGCAGGGTTCGTGTCTATGTCTTGTTCAGAGATCAAATAACCGAGATAACAAGAAAATGTCTTTAAAAGCTTATACTTGAAACCTTTGAGTTAAAGGCCATGAGTAGAGAGATGTTTGAATACATATTCAAGAAAACTTAGTGCACCTGAAATGTTTGAGGAAATATGTCATCTACAAAAATATATTAATGCAAATATATACAGATTAATACGGAACCCCTAAAGTGACATTATACACACTTCTGTTTTGTTGTCACATTTATTTTAAATCGTTTAATAATTCTTTTAAACGAAGTAATATTTAGTTCAAAGTAAATCTTCGTTTAAACTAGCTTGTGTAATTTTGAGTAAAAATGCATTTTAAAACTTCGTTTAAACTAAATATTATATCGTAAATCTAAAACCAGTTTCTGTTGTAAAGATTTAAATTATTGTTTAATCCTTTCTGAAATTTCCTTTTTTTTTTCTCACGAAATTCACCACCGAATACTTTGAGTAATTTTATAATCAGTGCATATTATATTGCAATAAGTAATCTATATGCACTTACTTCGAGTTTAAATTGCTAGAGTCATTGGTCTACGTGAAAAACTTCAAAATCTCATGTAAACACCTTTTATGTACTAAAGAATGTAATCACCTGTGTAGAAAATCAATATACAAAGAGCTGCATTGCGAACATGCAACAAGGATTGAACACAAAATGCAAAGAATAAAAATTACAATGCGCCTAAATATTAACAAGTTTAATCTTGTTAAAAGTTCCAGTACAAAGTAAGACAAGTCCTAAATAAACAACTAAATGCATGTTTACTCAAAATTACATATTATTAATCTGTCACAAAGTACTGTTATTATCTAAACTAATGTAAACGCACTAGGCGGGTATAACGTAACTAATTAACAAGATAAAACCCGAAAAAGAAATAAGGTATCACAGTACAAAGTCAGTCAAATCTACTAAAAAAGATATCAATGAAATGTTAAAAGTATTAAAATAACTTAAAAACCATAAACTTGTTCAATACAATAATAATTCACTACAAACTTGATTTTAAACGTTTCATCAATTCAATGTCGCAAAATCAAATTGTTCAAATGAAAAATTGCTCATTTAAGAAAAATTACTGGACAGAAAGAGTGGAGCAAACAATTTACCTATAACAGAAAAGAAACAAACCGAATTTACTCACAAAATATTTTCCAGAATATGTAGAAATCCAGAAGTTGCCATTTACCACACGTGTATATTGTAAACACCTCAATGCTCAGCGTGTATAAGACATTTAACTGGTAAAATTAGTGCGCACCAAAAAATAGTGCGACAGATAACTTACTAGTAACAAAAACAAGAGAAAGCAAAATGACTTGTTATTACATCGTTTACGATTTCAAATAATCCACACACATTTTAATTACAAAAAAGATAGGAGTAGACAACAAAAGGACTAAAAAGTTCTATGTCACTCACCTGAAAAGAGGCTATCAAACAATGGGTCGGGTGGGGGATCTTGCGAGCGTCATAAGTCAGATTAAAGAAACAAATATTTTGAAATTTTAAAAGAGGACCTGCAGCTTCTGCAAAGGAGATTTTTTAAGTTTCCTATATAGACATAAAAGGCAAATAAGCCCTACCCGTGGCGGTTATGGTTTTTCACGGATCACAATTAATTTCATAAGTTTTATGGAGGGTCACCTAAGGAACATGCAAAAAATTATTTTCAAATAGGACTTGCAGTATGTAAGAAGGGAGATTTTTAAGGATTCTCATATAGATATATAAGGAAATATAAGTCCCATGTCCAGGCGGGCATGTTTTTATTGCTGATTGAAATTTCAAAAATTATATTGAAGTTCACACAGGGAACATTTGTGCTAGATTACTTTCAAATTGGGCATGGAGTTCCTGAGAAAAAGAACTTTGAAGTGTTTCCTTTTAGTTGCTATGGTAACCTGAATGGAATTTCATTTCTATATAATTTTGAAAGGGGGTTATCTAAGAATTATTCCCGTGAAGTTTTATTGCAATTGGGTTATTGCCTTTAGAGGTGAAGATATTGAAACCCTTTCTTTTAAAAGTCAAAGAAGTCAAAATGAAGTGACCACTTTGGCGTGACCAATTCTGACCTTGGAGCCATGATTTATATAACTTTGGTAGGGGCATAATTTGAACAATTTTGTTACAGGTTCACAAGACAGTACTACATACCAAATTTCACATGTCTCAGTCTTAATGTTTCTGACCAGGAGATGTTAAAGAGCCTGTTTATAAATTAGTCTCTGTTAATAACTGAACCTAGGGAATGAGCCAAATGACTCTTGTAATAAAATTAGTTAAACTTTGGAAATTGTGAACTGGGCGATGCTCAAATGATTCTGTATCATTCACTCGTTAAGTTCTTTTCATAGAGAGTGTCTGTATATGAATTTACTGTAACCAGGTTGGTTTTGGCCAGACTAAGGGAAATAACTCGAGTTTATGCCTTGCGGAATTTGTTCGGTTTAAGGGAGGTAAATCCTCCTGGCTTGCCTTGCTTTTATAACCATTGACACATCTTTCCTTATGTGTTTTATGCTCGAGGGGTTTTATCATGTGACTTCTTTGTGTAAGAAAAGAGTTCACTGGCAGTCAGACATCTCGTGTTGAGATGAAAGATGTGGTCTTTGCTGTTCCAGTTTTTTTTCTAATTTCCATCTTTGTATCTGAATAAGTTTGACTTCATTTAATGTAATGACTGAGTTTAAAATGAGTTTCAGAAATTGCACTTGTGTCTCTTTATTCACATTTCCATTTATAGACAAATGTTATTCACAAATGACATTTAATATTGCAGTGGGTTAACAATAGTAGCCACCATTGAAGATTGAAGAGAATGAGCTATACAGAGACAGTCAGCCCATAGTTTGTAAGTTTTGTGTTGTATATTGTGATATTGTTATGCTTGTATATATGTATGAGGCATTCCAAGACAGATAAGTTAGTCATGTTTAAAAAAGGCCACTAGACATGTTTGTTGTTGTATTCTGTATTCGATTATACGGTGTTATCAAAAATGTGTTTATTTTGTGTCGCAGGGTCATATCAATGTTTTAATGTTATATGGTGTTTGTCAGTGTATGTCTTGTTTTGTAAACCGTAGATTATGTTATGTTCATGTCCATGTTCATGTCTGTTGTATTTGCTATTGTACATATTTTGTGAATTCCAATATTTTTGCCCCTTTTCCTATATTTCATTCATTTATTCATTCATCCATTTATTTAATCGTTCATCCATTTACTCATTCATTTATTCATTTATTAACAAGTATGTACTAACAACTGGTACGGGCCTCAATCTATAATTCTATTTCCGCACTAAATACCGTCATGCATGCGCACTCATATTGAAGATTTTCATGGCGCGAGCCAGATTTTCTTGCTTTGATTAAATACTAGTATTTTCCTGAGGGCGCACTTCTGTATTTTACAGGTAAAACTGAATGTCTGTATTCATGTCATACTTGTTATTCTACATTTTGCCATTCGTGATTTTGTGTTATTTTTGGTTATTATTTATATTATACACTCATATTAAAGATTTTCATGGCGCGAGCCAGATTTTCTTGCCTTGATTAAATATTTTCCTGAGAGCGCACTTCTGTATTTTACAGCCATCCTTTTCCCAAGTCCAAAACCCATATAAGCGTAACGCTACGTTACGAGTGGACTGCGAAAACTTCCTCCCTCTCATGTCGTCCCGATATTTTAAACAACCCATTACAAGAAATCTTACAATGAAGGTGCTAATGTTAGCTAGACACCTATACATAGAGTTCATAGATGTAAATACACAATAAGCGTGTAATAAACACTCAAATTTTCTGGAAAATCAGCTGTTTCAGAAACTTACTCAATAGCAATACATATTTATGAACATCAGGCCTGTAATGTTCATATGTTAAAAGAGTCTGAGTAAATCAAATCTCGTTAGAACTTTGATCCTACCAGAAACGATACACAATAACAATGTATGATGTACTGATAAGATAACATTATATTAATTCAAAGATGGCACTCAAACCTGCGAAAAAAAAATAGAACTATCTGATAACATTACGATATGAGACGCGGCTGAAAGAACTTAAATTTCCCTATAACCTGTATTTTACAAAGTCTCTTTTAAAATTTCCAAGTCAGTTACAGTTTAGCATTCCTAATCACTTAAAATTCTTGGTGCACTCTCAAAACACATAGCTAATCGATGTATCACCAAAATATTTATCTTTAAGTAAACAACATTACATAAATTCTCTAACTCTCAAATCATAGCATCTTCAAATATCATAATCAATAATATAATCAGGGTTGGGTTGGGTTTGAACAACACAAACATGTTTGTCCCATTTAAGTTTGTTTTTACTCTTTAAACCCACGTTTCTGACTAAAACTCGGTCACCGGGTTCAATTTTGGCATGTCTTACCTGACGATCATACCGTCGCTTATGGCGTTGGGCCTGCCTTTTCGCTTCATGGCTGGCAACCTTATAGGCATAGCTAAGGCGTTTTTGCAGTTCCATGGCATAGTTGGAATGATTCTTTGATTTTTTCCGAGGAAGGCATCAATGGCTAAGCGTGGTTGTCTACCAAACATTAGGAAGTGAGGTGTTAACCCAGTGCTTTCATGCCTGGTAGAATTATAAGCATGAACCAAAGATGGTACATGAACCTTCCAGTTGGACTTTGGAGAATCTTCCAGAGTTCCCAACATGTTCAACAGGGTTTGGATGAATCGCTCAGTCATACCGTTATCCTGAGGGTGGTATGGGGTGGTTCTGCTCTTTTCAATATTAGCCATCTCACACAGCTCATGTATGACAGCGCTCTCAAAATTGCGGTCTTGGTCACTGTTTAAGCGACTAGAAAACCCATAGTGACAGATGAACTGTTCAAAAAGGATTTTAGCAGTTGTATGGGCTGTCTGATTCCGAGTGGGTATGGCTTGAGCATAACGAGTGAAATGGTCGGTAATTACCAGTATATGTTCATACCCACCGGAAGACATTTCAAGAGATAAATAGTCCATACAGACCAACTCTAGTGGAAACGTGGGTTCCACTGATGCAAGGGGTGTCACTGTTCCAACTGCCGACTTTCGCCGAATACATCTGGGATATTCTCGAATGTGTCTATCTACAAAATGATCTAAACTTGTTCAGTAAAATGTAGATTTAGTCAAGGAACGGGTACGATCTCTTACCAGGTGGCCTGCAACGCCATGCAACCCAGAAAAGATTATATCAAGAAAAACACTGGAAACAACTAACTGAATAACTGGGTGTCCAGAAACAAAACCATTTTCTGTAGAGAATACCTTCTTTCAAGAGAAGATTAGGCCATTCATGCAAATACTGGCATACCGAGTCTGTCTCATGTGAACTCTGACGACTGGTTAATTTATGACCGGCCTTGACAATAGACCGTTCCAGAAATTAATACCTACCGGATTACCTCCCTTGGGTCCGCCATTAAGAGACTGCGCAGATTGAAGCAGTTTTATAATGCGGAGCTTAGAAAACATCCCATTTTTATAGCTAAAATGTGGTTGTGACGTTGTATTTTAGAGAAACAGATACATATAAACCATATGAAGTATTTATTATCAGCAAAGATCTATCCCAATGTCTTTTAACTGAAAAAGTATATTTGTAAACATCTTAATCTATTGGACTGTTAAATAAAGGTCTTGTGATATTCTCCGGTGGATTAATTATTTTCAATTTATGAAAATTTAACGAAAAACTGCTTTTAAAGAGTACAAAAGTACCACATTCCTTCACCACAGGACACCGCGAAAGACAAAAGATAGTTTGATAATTCAAGAAGCGCTAAATAATGCATATTTATTGCCAAGAATTATTTGAAACTGTATCAACGAATAAAGCAAGTTTTAGTTCAAATAGAGTGAATACGCGATTGATGAGCGAGATGTTTAATTTTGTCATTTTGTAAGCTTTCATAGTTGTTCAAATAATTGAAATCGTAGTTTCAACTTTCGAAAAGGAAAACAGTGCTTGCAATACTATTTGTGTTTTACACATATTATATGGTTAACACAACTCAGGCTTTCACTTTGAACAGTCCATGGTTTTTTCACAGTCTTTCATGTGTTAAATAATTCAAGTCAAGTCAGGAATAAAACATACAAAATAGTAATAATACATGTAATACAATAAAATGATGTTTATTCTGCAACAAAATTCACGCGATATAAGGCAGTATGTAACCGTGAAATGTGCTAAATTTATACAAATTTATGCGGAATTTAAGCATCATAGCGAGGTTAAACACTCCTCTAATGGCGGACGGTCACGTGATCTTCATAATAGCGGCGGTCAATTTATCAATTGTGGAACGGTCTATACTGGTTACTCTGGAAATGGTAAGATCATTACTCTGTTCATTCAACCAATTGATGTCACTCAAACTGGAACCAATATCTACTTCTACAGAGGAAGGTGTATCAAGTCCTTGTTGAGAGATTGCAACACATTCGAATGCTGGGAGTTCATGCACATCAGCTAGAGTAGCTTGAAACAAGGCTTTCAAAACATCTGGATATAAGATACGGTGCACGCCACTTTCAATCTGAACACTTTCTGGTAGCCTTGATAAAATATCAGCATCAATATTCTGTTTACCGGAACGATACTGGATGGAAAAATTGAAAGTCGCAAGAGCAGCTTACCAACGATGAGTCTGAGCATCCAATTTAGCTGAAGTAAAGGCGTAAGTCAGTGGGTTATTATCAGTACGGACTAAGAATTTATGAACATAAAGATAATCGTAAAGTTTCTCTACCACAACCCACTTCAACGAAAGGAACTCCAGTTTGTGTGCAGTATAATTCCGTTCGTTAGGTCTAAGTCCACGGCTGGCATAGCCTACCACTTTCTCTTTTCCGTCAACTTCCTGGTACAGGACCGCTCCTAAACCAACACAACTTGCATCGTTGTTAAGAATGAAGGGCTTAGAATAATCAGCATAGGTCAATGTGGGAGCTGAAGTCAATTTTCTGATGACAGTTTCGAAAGCTTTTTGTTGACTTGGTCCCTAAGTCCGAGAAGTAGCTGGCTTTTTTGCCTTCTTGTTAGTTAGGTGACCAACAAGTAAGTCATTCAAGGGCTTGGTTATCTGAGAAAATCCATTGACAAATCGGTGGTAATACCCCGCAAAACCCAAAAAGGAACGGAGATCCTTAACAGATTTAGGAACTGGCCATTCTTTCAGGACACAGGTCTTCTCAGGATCTGTTCGAAAGCCATCTGCACTGACCACATGACCCAAATATTTTACCTCGAGCTGAAAAAATTCACACTTAGAACCCTAAAGTTTAAGGTCATATTGCTCTGGTTTAGAAAACACTGCTGCCAGTCTCTCGAAGTGCTTTTCAACAGTATCACTTAAAATAATAACATCATCCAGATAGATGAGACGTTCTTTGAGATGGAGTTCACCCATGCAGCGCTCCATAAGTCGCTGAAAAAGTGACAGGGGCGTTAGTAAGACCAAATGCCATGCGGTTGCACTCATAGAAACCGAGATGCCCTACGGTGAACGCAGTCATTGGATTGTCTGACTCCCTTAAGGGCACTTGCCAATAACCCGAACGAAGGTCTAACTTGGAAAAAATATTTTAAACCGACAAGGGAATCAATAGGCTCATCTATGCATGGAAGTGCACACGTATCCTTGATAATACGATTGTTCAAACGGCGGAAGTCAATACAGAAACGAAGGGATCCGTCCTTTTTCCTTACAATGACTACATTAGAAGAGACGGGGCTATTGGACTCTCTAATAGCTCCGGCTTCGAACATGTCCTTAATATGTTCCCTTACTTCCTCGTAACTACCAGTTGGAATTCTCCGATAAGGCTCCTTAAATGGGGAAGGGTCATCTAACTCAATCTCATATTCAACAACACTGGAACAGCCAAGATCTGTCAACCCAGAGGAGAAAATATGTTTCCAACCGCTGAGGAAGAAACTCGTGAACATTCAAGAGGAGAAAGAGTATCAGACGTGACAGTAATTTCTAAATCTTCAAGCGTCTTGTCGTGGTTGTGAGATTTAGAATGAACGCCTTCTGATGGATCAATCTGACGAACAACTGCAACTTCCTTCAAATTAAAAAGCACAGATTTAGGATAAATCACTACCTAACAGTATAACAGACAAATTACAAATCCTAACAGGTACCTTAGAAAATGTTTTACCAGGTCGAACATGTACTACCCTTGGAAAGACAAATAGAAAATGAGCAGAATCAAAAGTCTTAGTAACACCAACTGTCATATCTCCAACATTGCGAACCATCCCGGTGACTGTACATGTTTGCATTGGCTGAACCGTGAAAGGTTTATAGTTAAAAGCTTTCACAGGAACAGACTGCACGAAAGAAACAGCAGAAAAGGCTTGCTGTCAACAGGAAGGGATATTTTCCTTTGTATCAGTAGTCCAAAATGTCTAATGACATTAGTTCCAACAATAACTGGTAGTGTTGATGAAAAAGAAGTGTCCGAAACTACTAGAACTGAAACAGTTATGGTATTGGACTCAAGTGAAGGGATAGAAAAGTCAAGAAGACCATATCCTTTGTATGGAACTTTGGCATCATTTGCACCAGAAATATCAAGGGCAAAATCCTCTAAACTGTGAAAGTCTGGGGAAGGTGTTAAAGACTGAAAGAAAGATTCACTAACTGCAGTGACCATTGAACCAAAATCAATCAATGCTTGGCAAAAACGTCCATTTATAACAACATCATAACTGTTGGAATGACCTAGCTAAGAAACAATATTAGGGCCTGGATTGCTATGTTGACCTTCTACTGGCCCTGTTGTGAAGGTCTGGCCACGTTTAAATCTTCCTTCTTTGGGACTGGTTGACTTTCTTGTTTACTGTCGTTAGAAGAACCTTTGGGTAATAGGCTTATTCTGGTTTGATGTGTCACGACCTCGACCTCTACTAGGCCAACCACTAGAAGGGTATCTATGAAAGTCAGATGTAGAAGTTGGGGCTTTCTCCAACTTCTGCAGATCTCTTTCAATTGTCTCCACTCTAGTGTTCATCTTCTTCACTTGGCAAGTCAATTCTTCTAATTGCTGCAAGACCGTATGTTCAACAACGGACATGTTTACTGAACAAGGGATGGGATTACTAGACTTAATACTAGAAACTGAGGAAGAAGAGGCAGAAAAATTATGCGCCTTCATATCCTGTACAATCTGGCATACTCACGCCTGAGAACATTAAAATCAAAAATACTCTCAAACTCATAACAGGTCACATTGTGGAGTTCATCGTCTCTAAGACCAGACCATAAACGATTACGCAACATGTCATTTTTTGTATGATCAGACCATAAACGATTACGCAACATGTAATTTTTTTGATTATCCAGGTTCAGACTGGCATTGGTCAATAACCTTTAAGACTGTACTCAGTTACAGTCACAAAAGCTTCCTGTCTGGCACAGTAAAACTCTTTAAGTCGCTCAGATGTTGCAGCATTACCATATATTGCTTCCAACTCTGCAATAATATCAGCAATGGAAGCCCATGCACCTAAATGGAGTAGGACAATTCTAGCCTTACCCCTAAGACTAGTACGAATGGCCTCGTGAAGTAAATGGTCAGAGTATGCACGGCCACGTTTCAAACGATTGAGATGATACTTCCAGACTTCGAACTCAGATTTGCCTGGACGACCTTCGCAAAAAAATTGGGGAAGTTTTGGTACACGAATATGGGCAAGACCAAGAGATGTGTCTAAAAGAGACTGTGGATATAGTGCGGAAGGGGGTGGGTGAGGAGGACGTGTCGGTGGAACACCATTATCATCTGCCTTCGGTAAAACATCTGTGTCTATCCGTCTGTTATACTCTCTGATAGGAGTAGGGGTAATATTCCTGGTTATGTTTCTTGGAGGGGGACAGGGGTACTGGTACTTTGAGGAATAACAATGTACCTGTCTGATTTCTGTACCTGTTTAAGAAAATACTGTAACTCAGCCTCCCTGATACTAGAGAAATTTGCTGTAGTATCTTCCATGACTACTTACAGAATTTTGTTTCAAATACAATCAGGAAAATTCAAAAGATGAATAAAACTAAAACACTATACAACCTGTAATATTTCAAATTCACAGTAGGTACAAAAACTATATGATAATTATAGCTGTCAGTTACAGTGTTATTAAATTCACTGCAAAATTTGCTATCAGTTATCTTTTAAAAACCTAACAATATATGTCACAAAACCAGTTAATATCAACAAGTGTTCAACCAAGTACTGTTCACTTTATTCAATTATGATACTAACAGCACACCATACCATTTCGAATTTGACCAATCACACAGAACTATTCTTTCAAGTATGTTCAACTGTAATATATCACAAAATCAATTTAAATAGATATCTTAATCAAACCACATCAAAACTTTACCTATAGGTCTATGTCCCTAAAACTAAACCATAGCATATACAGGTTCAATACAATTTTCAAATTCACTAGTCACAAAACTGATATGTGGCATTCATTTCTGGCTACAGGGTATATATATATATATATATATATATATATATATATATATATATATATATATATATATATATATATGATATGTTCAAAAAATATTCAGGTCTTATATAATGAGGAAAATGTAATGAAGTGTTAGTCAATGCTCACCAATTACCAGAAAAGTATAAACATGCAAGATCCTTCTGCCAGACTAGACTTTAGAAATCTGTGATGTTGTGAACAATGTGAGCCAGAAACACAAAACTTACAACAATTGCACATCTGAAATTTATACAATCAAAATTAAACAATGACAAAATCTTTCATAACATACATATATAAAGGTATCTGTCAAAATGCCAAAATAGAAATAATCACAAATTCAAACGGCACTTTAAATTAACAAATTATCTTTAAAATAAAGTTCAATACATGAAGCTAATGAAGCTGTGTCACTTTAAAACAAAATTTTCCAAAATCAAAACAAATTTCCGTCATTTCCGCTGCAATGTCACTTGAAACCGAAGGTAGGTTGGATTCACATTCTAATCCAAATTATTCGATAATAACTAAATAAATCCACTATGTATCGATGTAATTCAATCTAGATAACGTAGATGATGTTTTGTAATAGTTTAACAAGCCGGCTATCTAAGTGAAAGCTTTGTAAATGATAAATTTCTTCGTTGTTTATATTTTCGCGTGTGATACATGGAATCCACGGAAATCGCAAAATAATTGATGACGTCACCACTATGGAGTTACCAATTCGCCCCAGCCAACTCGTACTCAAGATCAAACAATCAGTGCCTAATACCAACTTTCGACGCAAGCCCCACGTTGGGCTCCAGTTGTCAAAGTCCACTCGTAACGTAGGGTTAGGTACTGCTTATATGGGTTTTGGACTTGGGAAAAGGATGGCTGTAAAATACAGAAGTGCGCTCTCAGGAAAATATTTAATCAGAGCAAGAAAATCTGGCTCGCGCCATGAAAATCTTCAATATGAGTTAATAACACAAATAATAACAAATAACACAAAATCATGAATGGCAAAATGTAGAAAAACAAGTATGACATCAATACAGACATTCATATTTACCTGTAAAATACAGAAGTGCGCTCTCAGGAAAATATTTAATCAGGGCAAGAAAATCTGGTTCGCGCCAAGAAAATCTTCAATATGCGTGCGCATGCGTGACGGTATTAAGTGCGGAAAGAGAATTATAGATTGAGGCCCGTACCAGTGGTTAGTACATACTTGATAATAAATGAATGAGCAAATGGATGAATGATTAAATAAATGGATGAATGAATAAATGAATGAAATATAGGAAAAGGGACGGAAATATAGGACTTCACAAAATATGTACAATAACAGATAATACAGACATCACATGGACATGAACATAATATAATCTACGGCGTACAAAACAAGACATATACTGACAAACAACATATAACATTAAAAACATTGATATGACCCTGCGACATCTGTATTGTGTATTGTTTTTTATTTATTTATTTTTTTTTTTTTTTGGGGGGGGTTAATTTAACCTTTTACTGATTGTCTATTTCTATTGTTTTCAGAATGCAAAATGTATACCATGGAACATCATTTAATCAGATGAACGTTCACCTGTCTTCTATCAAATAACAGTGAACCAATAACACTCTTAAGGTCCTAAACTTATTTTGTTTGTCATAGACCACCCTATTACATTACTAGAACCAGTTTCTTCACAACAAAGAGTAATAGAATATGTTCTTCAACTTGAAACTACATGCACCTTTCACTGTTCTTTAGACATCATAATCAAGATATCGAGTAATTATTAATGCATAAGAAATAGATTAAAGATTGCTGCTTGGATAAACTTTTATGGATTGATTTAATTTGATTTAATTTAAAGGGGCTGTGCTCCAGATGACAAAAAAAAAGAAAGTTTTCTTGTATTATACATTTCTTGTAATATTTATGAGTAATGCTTAAAAGCTAACTTACTGACAAAAGATAAGTCAGAAAATTACATTATAAATTGATTTTTTCCTTTCATAGTGTTATGCCGTAACGCGACGGTATAACTATATCGTATAAGATTTTAAAGTAAATATCTGTAATATCACATTCGGCGATGGTGGTGACAGTTAAAGCGTTGGAAATAATTTGTTAAGATAAAGGTCCTGAGTTCAAATCAGGCTGGAGCGAAAATATTTTTTTTATTCTATTTTGACTTTTATAATCAGTTTTGAAGTAAAATGTTATGTTGTTGTAATCTCACGGCATCTAAATATATAATTTATGAAAAAAAAATTTTTATGTCAAATCTGGAGTACAGCCTCTTTAATGTACAATAATGATTTTGACTCAATACAAAAAGTTTGAAAGTCCTTAAATTCCAAATGATTAAAGAACATTATCTTTGGACACATGAATAGAACAAAATAAGTAGCTCACTCATTTGTTTCTGTTGTGACTTTTCTTCAAAACCAAAGTATACATATTGTTATGCAAATAAACATTCATTCTTTCAAGTCACTTCTCACATTTGTAATTCATCTTTTACACAATATCGTCCAAGCTTGTCCAGCATTGAAATGTCACCGGCTTGTGTTATTTAAATAGCCACATTAATACTGGCAACTGATGATTTTACCAGTTAAATGTCATTTGCACTAGACAATTATGCACAAAAGAACGTTTGTGTTCCAAGAGTCCATCTTGTCAGCTGGAGACATCTGATGTTTCCAAGTTGTAGATGTAAGTGATTAAAACCGGTCCTTTGCATCCTGCAAAGAGGGTGTGCTTTGCTTGTTACAGACTCTTGGCACAATGTCTGCATGGCCATCTTTAGGCATTGAGCCTTCTGTACCTGAAGAAAAGTAAAGTTTTTAAAACTGAAAGCTCATTCTGTTTTGTTACAGAAAATACATGACATCCGTTTATTTCAATAGGTTGGATGAGTTTCAAAAATAAACTTAATCAAAATTCAAGTAAAGTCATAGTGAAAAATTTTGTGTCACCTTTGCTAGAATGTGTGCCTGGATTAAAATAAAGATGCACAAAAAACAGTCCAGTTTTGTTAAAATACCTAGTGTATCTATTCCTTAAAAACTCTGTTTGACTTGTCTCAATGATTTATGTGAACATACCAATTATAACAGGTTTACAAGTATTAGCATTTCAAAAAATGCTTGAAATCGCCGTTCAGCCACGTATGACGTCTTATCCATAGATTGCATGAATTTCATGCTCGTCATTCATTAATTTGATAATTTTATAACATGCTTTTCAGTGAAAAGAATATAAAAATATTACATGTGCAATTTACGCAGAATAAATTTAAGGTAAAAAATACGATATTGCCCTGACTCTTATCAAGCATATATAAAACTTGGATATATCCTGATCAAACTCCTCGCACTGGTTTTGTCACGCTTTGCTACTGTTTCTGTACTGATCAGGGGAAGTAACTGCTGAGGGGAGTTTGTATCCTGATAAGAATCGCCCGGCAAGCATTTATTTTTTTCTAGAAGTGCAAGTTTTGGAAAAACAAACAAAACATACTCTTATTTAGACTACATTCTCTATTTAGAAATGACATGTAGCCAAAAATATTGCGATTATCCTGTGTTTATCTTGCAAGAGCCTGAAGACTGGCACTGAGTTCGTAATTTGATAATGGTGTTTTTCAGTTGTAGGAATAAGTAACCCGACAAACATGGCGGTTGGGCGAGTCCATTTACGCATCCCTTGCTGAAGTTTTTTGACGTCCATTTTATTATCATGTGATATGTATAATTCGCTTTGATTGGCTAAAGGCAGACGGTGTACAGGCAAAACTGTTCAAATCTTGTTAATCGTATATATCGCCGTCCAGGAACGGCGATAATTAACTTAATTTTTAAACAAAAGAACAGGAACCTATGCAGATCATAAATTGCATGGCCTGCATTTGACATTAGATATTTGTTAGTAAATTTCTTTCTGTGCCTACAAACTACCCATATGCCAAACTGCAGGCCCAAATTTGCACTAAAATTTTAGTTTCTAGTAAGCAATTTACAAGAACAATGCAGCATTATGTTGCATTAGGTTATTTTTTTTTTACTATAATCACTTCAAGACATGTATAAGTCCAAGGTCCAGTAATAGTTCTTTAGTATATTTCAAGCAAAGGCAGCTATAACCTTTAACACCAAAATATCTTTGAAATTAGTGCTTAGGTTTAATGTTTATGTTTCAAGAAGTCTGCAAGTTTTCGGTGGGGTCCTGACCCAAAAGAGGACACTGACTAAAAAAACTTCAGTCATGAAAGAGGACATAATTAAAACTGATTTAGGGTCAATGTCGTGTTAACACTTCAATGTATAAGAAAAAAAGATAAGTAAAAAAATAAAAACGGACAGTGATGTGTAAATACTAAAATATAACAAACAGCTTATAAGGTTCTTTTGGATACTGCATGGTAAAAATCACCATCTTCTTTGAAGTTCTTAAAAACAATTATATATATATATATAGTTTTTCATACAGTAATGTCATCTTATTGAATGACATGTTTAAACAAAATGTTGAGAAAAGTTAAAGCAAAACAATGAGGAATGTTTTTTAACTGTTTCTTTGAACTGAACAAAAATCTGAATAATTATGGCTGCCTTTTTTACAGTCAAAGAAACTAGCTTCTTGGAGTTGTTGCCCCTAATGATATTAACCTCAAGTTTCATACTAGACAATGTTCCAGAATAGCAGGGTGCAAGCTACCCTTTTTATAAGTTCCTTGACGAAGACCCGATGGATATATTGTGTGCAAGAGCCATTTTCCTCTAACAACACTTGGCAAATTATCTTCTGCAATTTATGTTACCTTTATACTAGTAATACCTGAGCATAAAAGCCTGATTTTGATATATATGTGGTTCTTCAGAATTGTAAACAAGATTATACTAAATCCTAAGTCTACTTATCTGTAAGAATAATTCAGACTTGCAAATTTGAAATACGTTAGTAGAAACTTTGACCATCAAGCTATTCTTGTTTAACTGTTCTTATGAAATATCCTTCCATTAACAGATCCAGTCAATTTAAGAAACAAACACCAAATAACATGACATCTTATGAAGTAATACAACCGGCATCTCTTGCAAAACCATGGGATAAAAATATTTTATCTTAAATAAAGACAAAAGGAAAAACATTATGCACAGTTACATCATTTGCAACCCAGGACTCAAATCAAATGTCAATTCCTGAGCTATTTTTATTTAATTTTAATGTAGTGAAAGGAAATAGAAAAATGTTGGGTTAAAAACTCACGAAAGGCATAGAAGTGCAAATATCAGTATCTAATCTTATATTGTACTACATGCTATTTTATGCACAGAATCGTGACCTAAACTTTGTGCAGATAAATTCATTCTATTTAGGGGAGGCAATGTTTTATTGGTAATTTTATGTCTTTCAGAGCACTCAATTCTGCTGTCTGTCTACTAGAAATGCCTGCACCGATTTTTTAAGCGAGAGGTATTGTATAAAAGCTGGCCCTACAAAATATCGTTTGACACCTATTGCACGACTATACGCAGATGACGCGCAGTGTCCCCGTGTTTTCGAGTCCTCAAAAACACGAAGCGGTTATTTTCACTGTATATATAACGTAATTGTCTTATATAAGCACAGGGAAATAGGGAGGAGCCGGCCCATTGTCAATGTATTGCCAGGAAACAGAACAAATAGAATTAAAAATGTGCTTCGGGCAGTGTGTCAACTTGAAATCTGGACCTTGGAAACAAATTTTAGAAATTTTGTTCTATCGTATCTAATACGTATAGGAGCGCTTGACTGAAGAACCGATTTCGGCCCGAGCTTTCTTCTGCGAGCCTATTTTCTGAAATTCTTCACAGAAGTTTGCAAAAATGATAGTAGTATCTTATAATTATCGACCAGAGAACCAGCGTAAAGCATCGTGTTCTAAACTTTATGCAGATAATTCATTATATGGCAATGTTTTACTGGTAATTTCACGTCTTTCAGAGCATTGAATTCTGCTGGCTCTATACAGGAAATGCCTGCACTGACTTTTTAGCGTTAGGTATCGAATTAAAGCTGATTAAAGACGTTGTTGCTGTATTCAGTCATAACGTAACATAGTGAAAATAATTTCCTAAACTCAGATTGCACAAATTACACAAACAAGATGGGTTTGGGTATGTTTTAGAAAATGAAAAAGGTAAAATAAGTTTTTTTTCCGTTTAAGTCGTTAGAGGTCTTGTGGCCAAAACTAAATCTTGTGTACCACAGTGAAGAAGTATGATAAAAAGAACAGTGAAACTATGAAAAAAACGTAAACAAGGTATTTTTGAACACAGCTCAAACAAATAACATAAAAAGGGGGTGTATGGTATTCTTTTTATCAAATATGATTTTAGTTCAGACCACTACGGCGCTTGCGGCTTAAAGAAACTTCTTTACTCCCCGTCTTTTCTGTACCTGCAAAAGCACAATCAAACCCCCTTTATATATGGTGTTTGATTAAAAGCAGAAATACTATTCTCGCTGAGTTACATAACATAGAAAAATGTTACATAAATGAATGCATGCAAGCGTGCGCCCGTCCGTCCGTACGTACGTACATACACATATATATATATATATATATATATATATATATATATATATATATATATATATATATATATATATATATATATATATATATATACATAATGTTTGCGGCCTACACTTAGCAAAACCTGTTCTTTCCCAATATTTTTTTTATGCAAAATCACACCCAAACACGTTTTGTTTGAATTGAAATTAGAAATACTATTTTCACTGAGATACGTGTTTATTTTAGGCCGCTCTGTTGCTATTTTTCACCGAGATAAATAACAAATCAAAGGGTTCCTTAATCCCCCTCTTTCTTTTATGAATCTGCAATTACACTCACAAAGCCCGTCTTGGCATAAACGTTTTTCGCTTGAACTCAGTTATGAGATACTGTATTAACTGAGATACATAAAGTAGAAAAAAATCGCTCCTCTTTGAATATGCAAATACACGCCGGAAAGCCCTTTTGTTCATATAACTTTAAAAAAAAAGCAGTATTCAGAAACATTGTTTTTACTGAGATGCTTGTATATTTAAGGTTGCCTGGAACATCTTTTTCCACCCCCTATCCCGCCTTACTAACTCTCTCCATTATTTATTGATAAGAGATTCGAGGTCAGGATTTAAGAAGAGCAGTGGTCGAGAGATTAGACCGCCGGAGCCCCGATCCGATAGTTGCTTGTTCGAGTCCAACTAGGGATGAAAGTCTCCAGTGACATTCCACATTTCTCACTTCGGGCACGAGTACTGGTTTGAACAGAGGAAGCAATCATCGAAAGGATTAATATAAGTTGCAAGAACTTGCTTATCAATCGACCTAAAATAAATAAGTTTCAACTTAACTAGATTTAAGACCACGGTCAAAATCACTTAAAGTTTGGTAGATTACACTAACTGCGGCGTAGCGTAATCTAAAATCAAACAACCCTAAACAATACTGGAAAATTATAAACTCTATCGAGAAGGCAAAAAATAAATCTCAAGCAAGTATAAATAGTTTATATACATATTTTAGAGACACAAACAGTAATAATGATACTGAAGAAGATGATATGCCACAAATTAACCAAACATTTAACGAAATAAATGAAGAAATAAATATACCGATTACACAAGAGAGATTTTAGAAACAATAAAAAAGCTTAAAAATAATAAAAGTCCAGGAATTGATAATATTATAAATGAACACATTAAATCTACTACACAGACAATGCTCCCTGTATATGAACAACTATTTAATCTTATTTTTAACCGTGGATTATACCCTGAAGATTGGACAAAAGGTAACATTCTACCAATATATAAAAATAAAGGTGATGCAAAAAAACCAGAACATTATAGACCCATAACCCTTTTGAGCTGCCTTGGAAAATTATTTACAGCAATTATTAACAACAGATTAAAACACTTCGCGGATAAGTATGAAATACTTACAAAATGCCAAGCTGGTTTTAGAGAAAATCACTCTACAACCGATAATTTATTTGTTATACAAGCACTTATAGATATCCTACAAGCAACTAAAACCAAACTATTTTGTATATTTATTGATTTTAAGCAGGCATTTGACACTGTCTGGAGACCAGGGCTGTGGTCAAAACTGCTTCAATATAATATTAATGGAAAATGTTTTAATTTAGTAAAAGATATGTACAAGAATATTAAATCACGAATCAAAACGCATGAAGGAATATCAGATTATTTCCCTTGTTTAACCGGGGTCCGTCAGGGAGAAAATCTATCCCCTTTCTTATTTTCCATATTTTTAAATGACCTTGAAACGTTTTTTATAGAAAATAATGCAAACAGCCTTAAATGTTATATTAACCATAACAATATTACATTATTTCTTAAGTTGTTTATAATCCTGTATGCAGATGATACAGTGATTCTAGCTAATAATAGTAAAGATCTTCAAAAAAACCTGTAATTATTTGAAAATTATTGTGAAACCTGGAAACTAACTGTTAACGTAAGCAAAACTAAAGTGATGGTATTTGGTAGCAGAGGAAATACATTCCAAAATCAGTTTAAATGGAAAAATGAAATAATCGAAGTTGTTGACAGTTATAAATATCTTGGTTTATTCTTCTCACGAACAAAAAGCTATGTTAAAGCGAAGAAGCACTTAATAGATCAAGCTAACAAAGCAATGTTTTCTTTACTAAAAAAGTCACGAAATCTTAATTTACCAATCGATTTACAAATAGACCTCTTCAATAAAACAATTAAACCTATTTTGTTGTACGGCTGTGAATTATGGGGAATCGGTAACATTGAAACGATTGAACGAGTTCAACTTAAATACTATAAAATTATTCTAAATCTTAAAAAATGTACTCCTTCACACATGATATATGGTGAACTAGGTGTAGAACCTTTATATATAGATATTCAAAGTAGAGTAATCAATTTTTGGGCCAGAATTGCTGATATAAATTATAATAAGCTCTCAAACCAAATGTACTTCATTATATTTGGATTAAATGAACAAAATAAGATTAAGTCAAAATGGATTCAATATGTAAAGTCCCTATTATTTACCAATGGATACGGTAATATCTGGGAAAACCAGAATAGAATTAATATAAATTGGCTTAAAGCAACATTTAAACAGAAGCTACATGATCAGTGGTTACAAACTTGGAATCAACATTTAGACCGAGCTACTAGCAGTATAAACTATAAGATTCTTAAAAATAGTTTTGGTTTGAACAAATATTTTAAGATTTTACCAAACTACTGGAGTAAAATTATAACATCATTCCGTACAAGAAATCATCGATTACCTGTTGAAATAGGTAGATGGACAGGTACACCATTACATGATAGAAAATGTCAATTATGTAACAAAAATGATATAGGAGACGAGTTTCATTATGTTTTAATATGTCCATTCTTTGATGAGGACAGAAAACTTTACATAAATAAATATTATTTTGAATATCCAAATATCATCAAATATGCATCTTTGTTTGAAAACACAAACAAATTTATTCTCATTAAGCTATGTAAATTCTTAGAGATAATAATGAAAGTAGCTAGGGTAAATCCATAGCTACATTAATCATATTAGCTAAAAGTAAACTGTTTGTGCTCATGTCTGTTAGTTAAATTCAGTATAACCAGCTCAAATTAACTTGGGCAGACATAAAATAGCATTCTCAGTCGAGTCCTTAAATGTTAAGGGTATTTTAAACCATATAGAAATTATGGTAGAATATTGTATTTTGTCATTTCTAAAGTGATAAATATCAACATGTATATATGTACTAATAAAAGAATGTTTGTTAAAAATATATGAAAAACAATTATATTGTATGAGGTACCATTTTTCTATCAATGTATAGTGTTAAATCCTATGTGTACCTGTTATACTAAAGGTAAACTTTGAAATCATTGCGACTAATTACAAAAATTCAATTTCTCTATGATTGTATATTCACATGCTGTTATTACGTGCATTATGCTTTGTAACACCCAATTAAGTGAATCTTATTACGGTATACGCATCTATTTATGATCACACAATTTCCTGTAAATCATTGATACGCATAGACTAATTCATTTAAATGTTAAATTATGTTTGCTTTTTCCTTTAAAATGTTTTTACTTACCTAAAGAACCAAAATTCTCTCCATAAGCGTAAAATAAATCCAAATCTTTAAATTTCCCACATGGAATCACTATTATAATATTTTAACACAGAACTAGAAAACACTCGTTAAATCCAATGGAATGAATTTTCTCTTTTATTTTTCACAAAAATATACATTAATTGATTTTATTTTCCGACCTGCTAACCCGTTACCTTTTTTTCTCGTTTGATTCAATGGAAAGATTTTTTTCCCATCTTATTTTACAAAAAAAAACACACACACACACAATTGTTGACACTTTTAACTCGATCGTCTAATCCCTACTCATTTGACTTTTACGGATGGATACACGTGTCACTTTTAGTCCCTTTTTATTCTAATCAGACTAATCATACAGGAAATAAGACCCCCTGTACAAACAAATGATGTAGTTCATGAAAAGTATACAAATGATTATTGTAGTATTTGATTTTTTTTTAATTAAACATTATGTTTGCGTACTTGAAAATATGTAAACCCTATTGAAATGATAATCATATGTGCATGTAACAAGTCAAGTCAAGTCAACAGAAAATACATTCTTTAACAATAATAAGTTCAATTCCAAACTTTAATTTATACACTCAGATAAATTTTAATTAACGATGTTATCAACTAAATACTTTATGAATATAGTACGATGACAAAACATAAAACCTAAAAAGCGTTGTCCTCTGCAAGCTGCCATGCGCATGTGATTATTATTTGACTATGTATATTTATGTACTTCTCATGCTTTTGTTATGTAACAAACTGAGAAATAATGTGAATAAAACTTGAAAACTTGAACTCGTGGGAACGATGTCACACTTAAACATATAGAGCAGTGGTCAGTGGTGTCTTATAATTACAATGTCCAGAATCTTGTTTGCCGTCAGTTATAACTGTCCTATGTTTCATCCATTTTAAAAATAATAACTTGGAACAAATGTCTAGACGATGTGTCGCGACCAAGACCTTAGTATCTAGTTCGAGGGTCAAGATCAAACTTCAGTCCACCAATCTACCCGATAATTTGGCACGATAAGAAGCTAATGGCAATTTCAGGTGAGAAAGGTAGGTACTTACTGACTTTACTGCGGACAGAGCACTAGGAACCAAATCAGCATGAACACGATGACATGGTTTAAAGAAATTGATCAAGCATCTACGTTAAATTTGTCCTTCACAAACTCTTATGATAATGACAAATTGATAATGTCAGATAAATTTTTTATTATTATTCTTGTAAGGTTAGTTGAGGATTGTTCCCTGACCTCTAGTTAACTAACGTAGAAATGAGAATAACTGTTGCACTAGTCTAGTCTAGTATTGATCAATCTGGTTTTTGTTGTTGTTGTTTTGTTGTTGTTGTTGTTTGTAGACGTCTACCTTGGCGCTATAAATAAACCTCAAGCATTAGGCCGAGACTAACACATTAACGTTAACATGTATATGTATTTATGTATTTTGTAAAGATTTGTTGCCGGCTTATTACTACAACGTGGAAATGTTATTCGTCTCCAGTACGCTGGTAATTTTTGCTCAGTGGACGCCGTTAGATACTTTTGCTGAGTATTGAAATACAACAGTTCCTGTACTTTCTAACATTTGTATTTACAGCTAAAAGGCAAAGGAAACCATGCGTTGATACATTTTTGTTTCAAGGCATCTTTGTAAAAGAACCTACAACCTGATACTTTATAGACTTATATTATTATATTTTATTTATAAACTCTTCTTATTTCTCTTGAAACAATTTTCGGATATTTCAAAAAAAAAACTAGATATTTATGAAATTATTCCGCTGATAATACTGACTGGTTGTCAACCTCATAAATAATGCATCTATACCCTTTGGCCTTTTGGTGTATATTAGATCGTTTTTCTTTATTTACGCTACACCAGGACGTCATCCCGACACGTGCTCTTACTCTTTGATTCTTCGGTTTATGAAGCCCAGTAATTTATAACATTCATGGAAAGAGAAAATGAAAATACGATATCGCAATGAAATTCTCAAAGCATACATTTTCTGTGCGTAGATTGAGCAGTCGCTTATTACTGTAAAAAAATAGTTATCAACTTTTTACATTAACAACCACTGAACAATTTTTACCTTCAAACACACAGGAAAGTGACTAGCTCCCCAGTTTTGGGGAATTTATTACTTCTGCCTTTTATCTGGTGACTTTAAAGGCTATAAGAGTCATTTACTTGTCATGAACAAACTTCGTACCAAGTTTGAGGAACCTGGGCCCATGTTATATATTTATAGATCGGAAATCGTTTTGCTTTTCAAGGTCACTGTGGCATTGGCCTTTGACCTAATGACCTGAAAAAATAGGGGTCATGACCATCCTACATACCAAGTTTCAAGGAGGTGGGTTTAAAAGTTCTCAAGATATTGATCAGAAACGAAGTGTCTACCGACCAATCGACCGACATTTGCAAAACAATACCTCCCTCATCTTCGATTGGGGGTGGAGGGCATAAAAACGGGCGATTACTATGTAATGAAATGGTTAGAAAATCTAAAACTTCTTGTTTTCCAGGCAATGATATTTCTGCGTAACAGTCGAATACGAAATAAATACTGCATCTGTTTTATCGCATGACAAATAGAAATGACACTTTAGTTAAATAAAACAAAAAAAGTTTGGTTTGTATAATTCTTCCTTCATGAGATCTATTTTCACACTTGGTAAATCAATCACTATTTTGGTGCATTTGGTATGTGAATGATGGATTTGGTATGTGAATGGTGGATTTGGTATGTGAATGGTGGATTTGCGTTCAACATCCTCGCTGCCTTTTGTGCGCGAACTGTCGCAATGTTTTTTTCAAATTCACTTGTCAGCAACATGATTGTCGAATTAATTGCGTAAATACTGACTCTTTGAAATTTATATTCAGTGATCAACATGTAACGTTATTTTTTAAAGAACTGCGTGTTTTTACTGACGGCAAAATAATGTTGTTGTTATTTTTTTAAATAACATTATAGTTCCAGCAAAAATATTGAAACATCTAGCTCTATAATTCATTTAGAAATTATGCAACCTTAACTGTAACAATATTTCAACCTCCATGTTGTACCTGTAAGACAGATGAGGTAAAATAAACAAGAATATTGTTGTAATATGGCGCTTCCATCATATCAATCTTGTTGAGGGAACCAAGTTCCGAAGGTTGAAGTACTTGATGACCTCTTGTGCAATGTAGAATACCTGAAATCCAGACTTGGCGAGTTCGATCCCCCACACTCATTTATTAATACTACTATCACTGCTACTATACAGGGTCGATTCAAAAATCAGATAATCCTTGCGTAGGCAAGGTCAAAGTCTCCTTAAATAATCAAGAAATCATCCAGAAATCTTAAGCAACCCATTCAACAAATCTTTACTTCTCCCAAATATATTTTAGAATTAATATAATTTCTATGACCTTTTCACAAAATTTCGAGAGAGAGAAAAAAACCTTATGACCCAGAGGTTCGCGTTTTCAAAACTTTGCTCTAAACGATAACCGAGATTTTGAAGAGTGATCTAATTTCCCGTTTATACTCAAGGGTTGAATATTTAATGATTTTAAATAAGTTTATGTTGATATAATATCGTAAGTAAACAAAAACTCTATAGTTCAAGTGTTAAGACGTTACCTTAAAAACCTTATCTTTTGTCATAATCAAGTGTTTGGTTTGCGGCAAGTATTTTAAAATATTACATTAGTAGGTTCTTCGTATTGAATTTTTCCTTTGTGCAAACATATACCTGTAGCTTCTTATCGAACAAAACAAACGAAGACCGAAAATAATGGTGTGCACTTAGAAAAGGTGAATCGAAAATCCATTTGAATATGATTTATGAGGATATTTTTTTTTTGGAAACAGAGAACTGCAAATCAGGACTTTCTCTGCAAAACCACAGCTATTGAAGTCATTCTCTGTTTATGTCAAACCATTTTGTAAAGTCATCTTACAAAAAGAAACAGATAACTACTGTCTTCAAACAAAATTATCAAAATTTCTACGACGACAGATTAATATCCATCGTACTCAATTCAACGTTTTGTATCTTTAAAGTATTCATAGACAGTATCGAAAAAAACAGACTTTGTAAAGTTTGTAATACCCCACCTTTCTAGCGTCTGATAGCCTAGTAATGTAATGATAATCGATTTATATCGAATAATCGTTGGCAGTTGTGTTCGGCGACAATCTATTTTCATTTAGGAGAATCGATGTTGCCAGATTGCAATGGAAGTAACTCTTTGTGAGTATATGTTTTGACAGAGTTACATTTGACATTGTAAATGCATTAAATAACTGGATAAATAAGTGATTCAGTACTATTTAATTTGTTTTACTAGGCATCCAAACAGAATTTGTTGTGATAATATTGGCCCATAAAGGTGTAAGTGTACAAGACTTCTGAAGGCAATGGCACCTTGTTGTAGAGTGCAAAGCCTAGACTATGACTGGCTATCGGATGTATAAAATATGTCATGTTCTGATTTTTTCTCTGATATTACTGTAAGACTTTTGATTCATTTCATTTTGCAGAGCCACTTTCCCCTGATGATGGAAATAAATTGGACTAGAATTAGGGATTTAAAAAATTAAAAGTATCCATGTCAAGACGTTTAAAGATGGTTATGATTTTTTTATAAGCACTTTAAATATCAACTCGTTTAAAAATTAATTTCAGTATTAAAGGCTGTTTTTTAACATAGAGCTGTCTTTTTTTTCTGACGACGTATAGTGATGGTATAAACCAGATTACCGTTTGGCTCTTTTTATCAGGTGAACAGAATGAACAGAAGCATGTATATTACGAAAACAAAACGTATCACAAACCGATTCCTACAAAGATGGTGTCATCATAAACAAGACAACATACACTGAACTTTGGCACAGACATATTGCAAAATATTTGAACACATGTATCTATATAACCTATTGGCGTCATCTATCTACGTCAATGTTTTAGTGGCGCCATCTGTCAATGTCAATATCAGAACATAAACAGTACTGTTTTAAAGTTTTTTCTTCTATACAGTGTGACTGATTTCCATATCTGTTCAGTCTCATTGGATCGCCAACTACTGTTGTTGTATTTTTCCTTCCATATGAGGGATGTTTTTCATACTCTATCATGAATTCAACTAAACCGTAATTAGGTTTTGTATAAAGAACCAGTATATATCTTCCACTCTCATCATGTTCCCAATTACCGAGAATGCGTTGAAAGAACCAAGGATTTCTAACTATGCGAGAGCGATCACTGTCTCCCTCCGCTGTGTACACAACTTTAGCTAAAGTGACGTTGTGCAAAAAAAGTTTCCTACATGAGTCTTTGTATTTCAGTAACATGAAGTTCAAATGACCAACAGCAAATTTTGCCAATTTAAGTACAACTGGATCTGTAACGTTAATAGACGTCTCTTCATAGCACGTGCAGTACTGAGCGGGAACACCAGCATCCTCGCATGAACGAAATTCCGGAATACGTGAGAATAAACTCTGACCTAGTTTTGAATCGTGTTTTCTTTTCCCTGAATATTGTGAATTTATTACATCTTTTAATGTCTTGTGAAGGTCAAACGTCGAGGTCAACTGTTTTGTGTTATGTTTCAAATGCTCATGAAGATGTGGATACTTCCGTTTTATAACTTCCGGAATATACAACGTTAAAAATGGCAGATTATTTTCCATCCTTCCGACATGTGTTGATCCAACCCCACTTACTCTAGGCCCATGATCGCTTCCAACAATAAGTACCGCTTTCTCGAGGTGTCCTTTCGCTTTGAGCCACTGAAGTAAGTTTAACAAAGGTTTATCATCCCAAAAGTCGTAATTATGCTTATCGTGGTTAATACCATTCTTCCAAAAGAACGCAAATTTTAAACTTCCGGTGTATTTTGAAATAAATTGTTTAAGATAACTGATCTGTATAGAAGCATGGTCCTTGTTTCCATAGCAATACATATTTGACTCTCCTAGCCGTTCAAGAATTACTGGTTCAAATTTCTTCATTGCTAGTAAAAAAGGTCTGTAGTAATAATCCGTCGGCGGTTTGTTAAATCCGGGAAGCGGCTCAATAAAAGTTGCTAGATCCAATCTGTCCTCAGAAAATAGTGTTGCATAGTTTGCCATTTGCGGCTCGTTCCATAGAAAAGGTATTGTGTCGAGATAAGTTAATCTTAGATGTTGTGAAATAAAGAATTTACGTACGTAATCACCAGTTAACAAAGGAATCAAATTAGGAAGTGTATTCATTCCGACCTTTGTATAACCTTTGAAATCATAGGCGCCTAGATTTTCAGTAAGGAACTTCATCGATTTTGGAAGATTTCTGACCGCCTGAGATCTAGAAATAGAGTCCAGACCAATGAAAATAATACTTAGTTGTGTATCACTTTCGATTCCTATGTCTTTTCTTTTCTTTCGTGTTTCATTCCACACCATATTCACATGAATGAAATCGTACACTTTCCCGCGCTTTTCTGTTTCACACACCACACGAAACATACTACTTTGTATGAATATCGGAGGTTTAAAGCCTTCGCCATCGTCGACTTTAATCTTTTTATCTCCATCTAATCGATGAATTTTGTAGTATATGCATGACATATCTGTCAACGAATATTCTAAAACTGCGGACCTGTTCAGGTGCAAAAAGCCTTTATCGTCGACAAACATAAGTGAGCTGCGATTGGCGCATTCTTTGTATTTCGGAATATGTCTGTACCGATCCAGTGTTTTATCATATGGGTTTAGGTGAGGTAAGTTACACGGTTTCAGACTGGAATGAATCCGAAGTTTCGGCGGATAAAAATATATAACATAATATATGACGAAAGACACCGACACAAGAATAATGAAGATATTTAAACGTTTTCTATTCTTGACGTTTATATTTACGCCTGTCTTATAAATGTGTGTTATCCAGCTTAAAAAAGAGTTCGCCATCTTTCTGTCCATAAATTCTTGCTGTCTGTGTTCCTGAAATTATAAAGTGTACAATGCATGTCGTAAAAGGTTAATATGTTGTTTTTAAAATAAAGAGGCATACTATTAATTTTAGAGTGAATTCTTTTCTATAAAACCAAATGCAAATGAAATTAAAGGAAAAAATCCGATTCCAAGATGTCAGTAAAAAGATCTAAGTGCAATAGATAAATTGAATGCATCAATATTAACCATTATATAGAGAGCTGATGTACCATTTCGGGTGGATATCCATTTATTTGAAATGGATATATGATTATTCAAAACTGTACTCGGTAGACACCTTAACACCTGAAAGAAAATTATTTCAACCGACCATTCACTGTCCCATTTTCTCATTCTATTTTCTAATTTCAGATTTTGACAAATATCGGTAAATGTCGCTGTAGGCCAATCTGTCTAACCACCACTATCTTGACCGAAAAAAACATTAAAACAAACCAAGAGAAAAAAAAAAAACAATAGCATTATATTGCTTCAATCAAAGTCACTGATGTCTGTCAATTAAATGAAAATACACATGAACGGGGCTTTGCAAATCCATAGATCTTTTTTTACGGGTAATATAAAACAATTAAACGGTCATAAGTTCTATCTGTCAATGTTTGCCTGTGTATGTTTTGCATTGCCTGTATATACAAGTAAATACGTGTAGTTACCTGATAAAATTACAACTGGATTTAAATACCGCTTTAGGCGTTATTTCCAATACCAGTATTGATAAAATATTTTGAAACCCTAATTCGCTTTTACAGCCTTTGGTTTTAATTCGGTTGATAAACAGATTCAATTGGCAAACATGACTGTTTCCTAGATTTCTAAGCAGTTCTTGTACATGGAGAAGGAATTCTGGGTCAAAACTATCTTTCAAGCAGAAAATTATATTCATATACACCCCCACCCCCACCTTTAACTAATACACAGGGTAACGATCGAATTTAAACTGGACACTCTTTTTAAATACATGAACATATTTTCAACCTTTTAAAAAAGAAAATAAATACCAAAATATATTGTTATTATAAACTACAAAAAATCCCACCAGTATCCGTTCCTGGAAATGGTAATGACTAAATGATATGCGAAATATACAAAAACAAGTGTGTGGTAGCAAATTTTAAGCGCTTCAGCTCACTTATCCTAATATATTTCCGTCCATACGTTTTTCTTAAAAAAATTTAAAAAACCTGCTCATTTTTTTAAAGCAGGCGTTGAAATGCAAAAGGAATGAACAGGAAATGCCAACTTCTCCATATAGTTTCAATGATAGTCTATGTATTGCCGGTAACCCCGGCCCCCCACCCCTTCCCTGAAGTTATTGTAAGTGATGAAGAATAGCACACGATACATAAAACATACCATGCTTTGGGTTCCTTGGTAACCTTTTTATATATTAGACCTCCCATACTCCATACTAACGTCATTTTATAGCGAGGGACATTTCTTCCTGGGCTACTGTTTTATTTACTTCGTCAGTTGTAAGTCGGTATTTCTGTTCATTTTACAATATTATATAAGCAGTCGTTTTTCATCTCAAGTAAATTCTTTTATTGCAAACTGTGAGGTTTAGTCTACATAAGTGTATTATATCACAGCATTCATCGTTCTGGATGCAAAGAAAATATACAAATATTTTTTTTAACAAAACCCGATATATCAATCTGAAAATACTCATTCAAAAGCAAGAAAATATAAAATGATTAATAAAAACGGATCTGTAATCAGTTATACAGGTTTTACTAATACAAAAAGTCGCTTTGACCAGAAATATATTACCTTTTATGTCAAATAACGACACAGTACTCCTTGCATAATAACCCGGTGTTTAACACAATTAAAAATTTTAAAAGGTAGAAACAGCCCAGTGACTGGACAAGTTTATTTGTTCTAAACATCCATAGGTTAACCCTTGTAATGACACAATCTTATAACAGGATAGCCTTCCCTGTAGGCCAATTATATCATGAAATATTTAAATCAGATTTTATTGAGCGAATGTAATCGACTTTGATTGCAAGCGATATTTCAAACACCAGAGGGTACTTGTTTGTTTTGCCAATTCTGTCGAAAATGGATGTAAAGCCGGCTTATTCCCAAGTTTGTTATGACAAACGTTCCATTAACACTTCTTTTGAAAAGGCATAACAAGAGGCATTGTATTATTTTAAATGACAGTTTATCAGTTTTTGACCGACCGGTAAAAGACCAATAGTTGGACATGATTTCGTTGCTTCGTTTCGGTTTCCCCCAAATGATCAACGTCCCCGGCCGAGTTAAAAAAATTTTTTTTATGGGGATATAGTACAAGATGCAGAAAAACATCCCAATCCACAGACAATCCTAGTTCTTTTATATGCTCAGTGTATAATACTGATATATGGAACCACGATTTAATGTATCACCTGATAGCCAGCAAGTTGTGCACATGAAGGAGCTTGAATCGAATTTGCGACCCCCGGGTTACCAGTCGATTAAATTTATACTATCTTACGACCTGAACAGCCCAGTTAAAGTTGTAGATAAGCAGGTTTTACATTAGGTCATCGTAAACGGAACTAAACGGAACACAACACAACATAACAGACTTATTAAACTCAAATAGATACTGACCTAAAAGTTTGTAATACAAAAAGAAATCTAAACACACGCACACACACACACACACACACACACACACACACACACGCACGCACGCGCGCACACACACACACACACACACACACAGAGCAAACATGACGTGTGTCAATAACACGTTTGTTTATCCCACTAAATGACAATTTAACACAGGGAGCGATCAGTGGTCCAGTGGTAACGTGCTAGACTGGTGACACAGGTGTCGCAAGATCGATCACCCTATCCTCAACTTAAATTACTAATTGTCTCTCGTATGTGACGTCAAACCGACGTCCCATGTATAAATGCTGTACATCACCAAGGTGTATCTCTTGAATCGGATGTTATCTGTATCCTTTACGAAGACTTGATTTTAAAAAAAGGTACCGGGCCTATTACAGTGATTGTTGAAGTCATTGGTCAAATTTCTCAGAGATCCAAAACCGGCAACTTCCGGTTTAGGAGTCCGATTTCTTGTCACCATGCCACATCACATTCGTAAAGTTTTATATATCACCTTAACTGGCAGTGCAAAAGTAACTTCGTGAAAAAGTCACCAATGGTAAGTGATATTATGTAATAAAACCGTGAAAGCATGAAGAAAATTCATCCGCAAAAATCGTTTTACAGTTCTTTTTCCTCAGAGGGTTTTATTCAGCGCTAATACTGTTATCTGTTTTCTAAAAATAAATTAAGAATAGATATGAACCATCGTATTTCCGTGATTCGTGGAAAATTAAGATAAAAGTTAGATACCCAGATCTATGGCTAACTTAAAGTCATGTATATGTCCGTGTAGCTGTGGAACAGTAAAAACAAAACCAATCTAATCACTAAGCTTATAATATATAATTTATTTATTCGGACCAAAATCTTTTATAGAATACGTGAGTTTGGTCACACAATAATCAAACAGTTGGCTGAAGCTGCGTCCAGGCAAAATATCAGCAAGCAAATATACATGAAGCTTTATCAGTGTCGGTAGTGGCATGTTGAATCTTCAGCCATGATATTTGACCCTGGTACGTCCTATTTGGTATGCCTATTTCTTATGTTGTAGAATTAATACTCTTTCAGAAGCACGTGTTGCTAAACCATTACATACTGAACTTGGACAATACATGTTGTGGTATTATTAACGTTTATTAAATGATTAGCAATTTATGAAACATGCACAACTTACATCGGTAACCCTATTCCACTTGGACGTTGGATATGGAGATGGTCACAAAAGATCGAATGACCAAGCAAATATTTTCTTTAATAGGCTGGCATTTTTGCATTTTTGATTGTTCATAAAAAGGGCGATGAATTAGCCATCGTCAAATTTCCTTTTTTTTAAAAAATGAATATTTTTGCGATAAAAAATCAAAATAATTATATACCTTAAAATGACAGCTATGATGAAAAACTGTATCCGTAAGTGAAATACTTAATCCGAGAAAATCACGAAAAATCACTGTTTCACCTATTTGTTTTCAGATAAACACAATCGTAATCCATGGGGAGAGAGATCATCCGGTGTGTTATCAATTTGTTATCAATAAGGTGAACAAATAGTACGGTTTACATTTTCAACCAAATTCCACACAATGCCTGGGTACGGTCCTGCCTAGCCAGCGATTTATCCTGAATCATGGGAGTGTTAGTGTACATGAGAAGGAAGTAGTTGAGGATATTGTCAGTTATATTCACAGAACACATATATACGAAATATAGATACCCTGCAGTGAATGAATGGCTGGTTCTGAACCCAGTATCTGAAATATACTCAGTCGAAAAAAAAGGAAAGATGCAGATAACTACGGTATAAATATGTTAAAAAAGTTCGTAATTCACATTTCATTATTCACTCTTTATACTTCACATTTCATTTTTTCACTCTTCACACTTCGCATTTCAAACACTTTCGCACTTCAATTTTCATATCTCATACTTCACACTTCTATTTTAACACTTCAAATTACACACTTCCGGTTTCACACTTTCTGTTTTCACAATTCTAATTTCAAACTTCATATTCCCAGTCCAATTGTTCACATTCAAGCTTTAATGTTTATCATTTTGAACCCAATGGTAATTGAATAGAAACAATATGGGACAATTTTCTTTTACAATGCGCGAAACTCCGATTCTGATGACGTAATAGTGTAGACATGTTTCAAAAAGAATTAACTCTTCTCGATTCCTGTGTAATTATATTCGAGTTAATAATTAATTGCAGAGGTTTGATTGTTGTATACCAATTTCGGAAACCTTGCCGTCAGATAATACCATGATTATGGGGACAAAAGAGGAATTCATTCTAAGTACCAGTCTATTAAAAGTTATTTAAGGTTTGAAGTAAGAAGCTTGAAATGCGCAGCTGAAATCCACAGTAAGAAGATTGAAGTATGAAGTTTGAAAAAGAAGTATGGAGAATGTTCTGTTCTGTTCTGCTGATATGGCGTGGCTGATACTAGCCTTATGTGTTGAACCGCTTTTATAGATGTGATAGTTTTTACTTGTTCAACCTTTAAGCTTAATTTTAAACTGCATATAACCGAGCGGAAATCTTGCAGAAGGAACACCTCGGGTAATTTTCTCCGCAACAATCATATCCTTCCTTCATTATTGGAGAATTCCGAATGCCAAAATTTAAATACAATGGCGGATAAACAGATACAAATCAATTGTTTCAGGTTATTCTTATACTATCTCTGTGATTTCTTAGAACAAAGGGACTGGTTAACTTTATCATTTGTTTGTAAACTCTGCAAAATATGGGACAAACGAGCGATACTGTATACGATTGGGCGAAACGCGCCGGACTGGTAATACAGCGGTCCCTATATCGATCCCCCGCTCCTCCGCTAACATTACAAAATGTCTTTCGAATGAGACGTTAAACCGAGGCCCCATGTATCAGTACTTACACTGAACATACTCAAGAACAGACGCAGTTTTTTTTCTTACCAGTTTTTATAGGTGCTGTCGGATCCAGTTTTCTTCCGCAAAATCCCCTACCGTACAATACCACGTTGAAAATAATGGCGGAGACTTTAGCCTCTTAGGTAGCACTCCACACTAAATTTCTAATTTTTGCCGTCCCTGTACACAAACAATTTGTCCGAAGTTACTGGTACAAAATTATAGAACCTGAAAAAATAAGAATAATTTTATTAACAACATAATTACACATATGTTCCCCAATGGAAAAACTGCCTGATGGGAAGCTGAGAGTAACAAATTTAAAACGAATCGTAGAAACTTTTTCCACTCAGTCTCTAAACATACTGAACTAATATGGAGAAAAAATCTTTCAGAAATTTTGATAGATAATTACTATAGTCGCATAAACTGCTATTTCATTTTCTGTATAATTTTCACATTATCTCTTAATATTTCATATTTTGGCAATTATTCAATATGAATACAGCAAGAATTAACATATATGTTAAAAATGAATATTGTTCTGCACAGTTTTCATTAGTATATGAAAAATTTGATTTTTTCATGTTAAAGGGAGACAATAATTGTACGAAATATATCAAACTACAGCAAGGCAAGATATGCATTTCGTTCTGTTATTTTTAAGTGTTAATGGTAAGCTATATGTACAAAAAATAAAATCTTTTTCCGTGCCAGAACTTTTTTATAAGCTAAAATGTTCATAATTATTTTGTCGTAATTATGCGTGCTTCGGACATGGCCGCCTTTATGGAAATTTCATAATGTATTGGTTATTATCATACAGATATGTCAGGTTTTTGTTTTACTCTGTAATGGTAAAGACATCTTTAATACAAGTATCCAAAGATGCTTGAAACATATTTTTTTGGCCTTCTAGATGTGCTTATTACTACTATGTAATTATGTTATATATTCTTTTATTATAGTCTCATCATTGTACATCAGTACATACATATATACAACGATAAAACATGTAATAAATTGTACAAAGTCATTCACATTTGAATTATAAGAGACTGTGATAGATTTGTAGATAAAAGATTGGTAAAACAAGAAATATTGTATTTCTAGCAGATCAGACCTAGACATGATAATTTAACTTCTTCGTACTTTAAAACATTTAGTACATTAACAGTTAAACATAATGTTACAAGCACCTCTGACAAGTATCTGAGAAAGAATTGTTTAGTTTGTGATAATATTTTTGTGTTTAGTTTTTAATGCATGACACCTTAGCGTTAATTTAATTTAGAAATATATTCCGAGGAGTGGTATTCAAAACACACTTGCTATTCAAAAATCGGGCTAGGTGATCCATATACTTTTAACCCTGTTTTATGTAGGTGATCCATACTTTTAAACTCTGTTTTATGTTTGTAATGTATCCAAGAACATCTATGAATAAATGAGGAAATTCTCGGTGTGAAAAGTTATTCCAGGATATGTCTTTAACTAGGGTATGTGCCTTTAGGCTATCCAAGTCTTTATTTTAGAAATGGCCCAGCAGATTACTGAATATCAATTAATTTAGTATTTCTCTATTTTTTTTTATTTTTTATTTTTTTTTTTTTTTTTTTTTGGGGGGGGGGGGGGTAAAAAAAGTCCAGTTTGTGCAACATAAGCGCAGTTTACATCTCTAAACCTTACCTGCCTTAAGAATAAAACTCAGTGCCAGAATAAAACTGGCAAAATAAAAGGATGCCAAAAATGTCTGACTGGTCAAAAATGGAAAGGTTGTTTTGAAAATCATCTTACCTGAAAACAACACATATATTGAAGATCAAATTGAAATTAGGCATAAGTGTGCCTAACAATTCTTGGCTTTTTTTCTTTCTTTTTCTTTCTTTCTTTTTTTTTTTTTTTTTTTTTTTTTTTTTTTTTTTTTGGTCGTTTTAAAGTAAACAGGAAATTTAGACAGTTTGTAATAAAATACCGAAGTTACTGCGGTGATCTCCTTCGAGCCGATATATCGGAAAAGTTGATTAATCATGCTATGGAAAAAATCTGAATGACAATGTTTCCTATGATTGATTCTTCCTGATATCGACAAAGGTAGCATCTTCAGGAGCTAATAAAATGAGATTGGGGCTTGATGTAAGATTTGATTTAGTTGTATGTGACCGAAATTCAAACTCCTCGCAGCGGTTACTTCCCCTGATCAGTGCTGAAAAGTAGTAAAGCATGACGTAACCGGTGCGAGGACTTTGGTAGAAATATTGTAGTTATCTGGCTGTTTTTGGTCCTTTCATTTTTCGCTTGTTGATAGTTTTGTAAAGACGGCGGTGAATGATTTAGTCGGAAAGTCTTGTGTATTTTTCGGTCGGATTTAATTAGGATAATTTAGTAGAATCTATCAACGTTTTTATTTCAGTTTTTAAAAACGAAAGTTGGATTTACCTGTGAGCGCTATAATAAAAGTTTGTCTCAGTTACAATCAATAAAGGTGTTTCGAATAGTTTGAATTGAAGGAACACAAAAGGTAAACAAAAGGATTTTTTAAGATATTTCATCAAGAATTTCAAGTGCATTAACAAACAAATGTAATGTAAATGTAGGCCTCTACAAAGTCCATTTTAAAAATGAAATAAATAAACTTACAAACTTGCATTAAATGCAGATTTCAGGATGTGGATGGGCCGCGTTAGACGCTTTGTAATATTTTTTTCAGCACCTGAAACTAAAAACGCGCCAAAACGAATGAATTTATTTCGACATTAAACAGTATGGGCCATTACGCGCACAGTTTTTTTCCCTATTTCTTGAGCTGTGTGTAGAAATACTTGTCTACATGAATTCTAAGTAACAAATACAGTTTTTTTTTATCTTTTTCTATAATATTAACGAATCTATTGATTATTAAATACACTTCACTGGACTTGATTTGGTTATTTTTTTTTCAAGAAACAGTACTTTTCAAAGACTGTAATTCTCAAGCGATCCAGTTCTCTATTTTATCAAATTTCCGTTTAAAAAGTCAATTCTTTGTTTTTTCTAAGGTCTGAGGAGTCAAGGACATCAGTTGACACTCGGTGTGTTTTAATCACCCTAAGGAAAAAATTGTCCTGGTAACAGCTAAAATGAGTAAGAATAAATTGTGCACAGAAGAGAAGAAATCAGAACCATTTACAGAACGTGGAAGATATAGCGATGAAGTATGTCTGAAATTTGACGACAACCAGGAATATTTTGTACCTCAAACTCTTTTGGCAATGTCTTCGCCACCTTTAGATGCCATGTTTCAAAATGACTTTGAAGAAAAGCGTTCGAGATCAGCTCACTTGAAAGAGAAATCAAGTGCAGATTTTCTTCAATTTCTGTTGTGCATCCATCCTGGGATTTTGAATGAGATAGATGGTATATAGTTTTAACACTTGAAATGCAAGCCATAATTTGCAGACAATTCCACTGTATAGGATACGTTAAGATGTTTCATTAGTATGGGCGATTTTTATAGAATATACACTATTTTATATTAAATATGTACGTTCACTATGATACAACAACTGAATTTATCAAGTACTTATGTATTTAGCTGTTTAATTACACAAACTATGAGCTAGGATCAGATTGGCAATGAATTCTTTTTTCTTGTCTCGGTAAATGTTTTATGGATGGCGATATGTATCGAGAAACATATTTACTGGTTTCACTCTTCTTATGAACATGAAAGTCCGTAACAGAAAGATGCAATGTATCTTAGAATACCCTACCCAGAACGGGTTTCGAAACCCGATCTTAGCGCATCGAAGCCAAAGAATCGATTCCCTGACGCACTCTCTCTATTTGAGCTTATTTATCGTCATCGTACCGGTTGCCAATATGACCAACGCCCCCTGAAGAGATTAGTTATTTTATGTTGTGGGGGTAGTGCAAGATACAGAAAGCATCCAATTCCAGAGACACCCCTGGTTCTTTTGCATGCTCTGTGTATAGCACTAATACATGGGACCTCGGTTTAACGTTTCATCCGAAAGACTATTAGTAATGTTAGGAGCGGGGGATCGAACTCGGGACCCCTGGTTTACCAGTCCAGCGCGTTGCCACTGGACCACATCCGCTCCTCCCTGACGCAGTTGTCATTGGTTGTATTTACACAATTATAGGGGGTACTGCACTAGACCGTAACACATCCCCTCTTGAAAGTCATCATTTATGATGACGAATAGTGTTGTGTATTTTTTAGACAGAAATCTTGAAATATTCTTTTTATTTATTTATTTATTTATTTATTTATTTATTTATTTATTTATTTATTTATTTATTATAAATAAGCCCAGGAGAGGTCATCCCGGACGGGCGACCATCTTACGAACATGAAAGTCCGTAACAGAGAGATGCAATGCATCTTGGAATATGCAACCCAAAACGGGATTCGAACTCCGATCTTAGCGCATCGAAGGCGAAAACTCTAACCACTGAGTCAACGAATTGATTCCCTGACGCTGACGCGGGTGTCAGATCTTGTATTTATGCAATAATAGGAAGGTATGCACTAGAACTTAACACTCTCCAAACTTTTTTTTCAGACCAAAATGTACTAGGCATTGTGCCGATAGCGGAAGAGTACCAAGTTGAATCTGTAATTAAAAAGTGTAAATATTTTATCAGATCTTGGCTAGCTAAGGAGGTAAAGGAGGCGGAGGATAATCCTGTCAAGAATCAAGTTATTCCAGCTAAACACTGTTTAACCATTCTGGCAACAGTTGCATCGCTTAATTATAAAGACTTGGTAAAATACGCAATCGAGTGCATTGCTAAGTTTGAACACAGAATTTATTGCAAAACGTCTGGCCAAAACATTGCTGCGAGTTTATATGATACTTTTGCACCTATACCTGAAACTACAGGGGCGAGAACTTTTGCGGAAGCCACCAAAGACTGCAGGGAAATTTTTAACAATCTTCCAGCAGAAGTAAGATGTAAGGTCTTGTCTAAGAGGCTTGCCTTGTATCCGAACCAACCTCCGAAAGAAGATAGAATATTTGGCGAAAATATCAAGAAATGATGTTATACTCGTCTGAAAACTGTATGCGAGTTAGTTCTAACCTTCATAATGTGCGAAATGTGTTGGAAACTTTTCTGTTATTTGTTAACATTGTTGTTTCTGAGGGATGAATGATGGTGCATATGTGTGTGTGTGTGTGTGTGTGTGTGTGTGCGTGTGTGTGTGTGTGTGATGATACAGCTGGTTACTAATAAAATGCTTTTGACAGCATAACCTTAAATTAGAAATATTCTGTTTTCTTTAAAATCATCAAATGTGGATGATGTAGAATGAAAAGTATAACATATTAACTGGATGTTTGTTTTCGGGTTTAACGCCGATTTCAACATAATGTATACTAGTATCTCGGCGGTCAGTCCACCTAACCGGTTTTCCTGGATAACTAACCAGTAATTGCCAATTTCTCCGCTAGTGACTGACTACTGTTCCCACATGATCTACTCTGAATCAGCGGTAAGAGACAAATGAACATAAGACACAATATCTGAGAACAATTGTCACGGAGAAATTTTGCCCTGCCCAGGGGTCGAAGCAACGACCGTTGGATTACTAATCCAGTGCTCTACCTATTTAGCTAAGCGGGCGGGCTTTAAGCTGGATGCATTACACTTAGTGTTTATATAGAGTTGTTGTACCATTTTGGGTGGAAAGACATTAAATCTAAATGAACCTTAACGAGGCATCTTTATGTCGAAATGATAGATTTTTTACATGTGTTCTCCTTTTAATTATCAATTATTTTTAATTTTATAGAGAATGAGCAAATGAAATGAAAATGCAAGTCTAAATCACGTGTTAATTGTAGAGTATATCCTTTTAAACATCCTTTAAAGTATGCATGGTTACGGTTTAGTCCAGTCCTAAAATCATTTAACCCTACAAAGTAGGCACAGGCAAACAGTGTAGATCCAGATCAGACGCCGCAATATGCAAAACAAAATTGAAAATTCATACCAGAAACCTTTTTATTGAAAATGGACTCGTCATGGATGGCATAATCCATCAGGCATAAATGGGTTAAGTACCTGCAGTCCTATAACAAATTTACTTAGCTGACCGCAGAAAAGTAAGAAGTCTGTGTTACACAACTGCTGCATAGCCTAAAGCGTATGCATGAAGCTGAAGTATGAAGTACAACTTCTCACCGGATAGCTTACATAAAAATACGTTGAAATCTGAAAACAAATGAAGTCAAGTTGCTGAATGGAAGATTGGAAACCGCGCCAGTTTCATTACTTCTCCTCATATACGAGAAGAGAACTAAATGTCCTAACGTGTAACTGGGACTTAGTATATGTTGTTCCCAGCGTGTATGCTATAAACTGTTAGCTAAAACGGTTCAAAAGTTCTTCAGAGCTTATCTTGTTTTGTCGACTGTTGTGACATAGTCAATCATTTCCATATCTAAGGCGTTTCATAAGCAGCATCCGCATGATATTTAAAAGATAATATGCATTCACTGCTAACAAAAAATGCGTCATCTCGAACCGATTTCGGATTTTAAAAGTAAAAAAAAAAAGATTTGTCAGAAGTGGGATTCGAACCCACGCCTGGAGAACCAGACTGCGACCTGAACGCAGCGCCTTAGACCGCTCGGCCATCCTGACATCCATGCATGATAGTGAATATTTAATGTATATATTATAAACTATTTACACAATAGCTAAATATCTATTTAATTTTTTTATCAAAGATTTATTTCATTATAGTTTTTTAAAATGTTAACTGAATCGTATTTATTAAAAATTCGACTTGTAATGCAATGCAAATACCATCTCACAGACTGGTTACAATGTGTCTCCATGCCATAGATATAAAAGCAGAGAACCAGAAAATCAACTCTGATTGGCCAAGTAGGTAAAACGTCACTTGGGTTTTTCCCGTAACTTCCGTGTTTTCTCTGTATACTATGTTTTGTTAACCCAATATATGACAACAAAAATGACTGGAGCGAATAAGAAATCCATTACAGAAGAATCATATATTCGCCAGTTACCATACTCGACTTTAAAATATATAAGTTTATTACTTGATGTGGACAAACAATGGGAAAGGCTTGTGCAGCAAATTCCAAAACGTTTACAGGAAGTTGGACATAACCCTTCAGAAATGAGATATACCAACCTACAAGTCAGAATATTTGAAGAAAAAAGTAAGAGACCAGATGGAAGTCCTACTAAAGCAATTTTGGGTAAGATTTATTGTCAAAATATGATAGTAGATTGATGGAGAAGGGGAAATAAAAGGTTGCAAGACACTTACCCCCCCCCCCCCCCCCCCCCCCCCCAATTTTGCAGGCACTTCACACCCCAAGACACATTACCCCCAAAATTGATAAGACACTTTACCCCCCGCCCCCCCCCCCCCCACACACACACAATTTTGCAGACACTTCACCCCCCAAGACACATCACCCCCAAAATAGGTAACACTTCACCCCCAGACACTTACCCCCCAATTTTATCACTTCACCCCCCAAGACACATCACCCCCAAAATTAGTAAGACACTTCACTCCCACCCACCCCCCCTCCCCCAAAAAAAAAAAAAAAAAAAAAAAAATATATATATATATTTTGGAAATATGTGGGAACCTAAACTTTATGTAGGAATGTAGCCATACTTATAACATTTTTGTAGTAAATTTGCATATCAAACAACAAGGAAACAAAAACAAGACAGAATTTATTTTAGTTATATTTTTGTATTAAAAACATAAAACATGATAGAGAATAAGGATGTGCATTGCTCACAGAATGGTGTACCTCTTCTGTTGGCCCTTATGTATGCATCTCCATTAAGGCAATGATGCAGCCTTGGATATACCTGTTAGATGTTCATACTTATACTTTTGTCCAGCAAATGAGTTATCATAACATGATATGATGGCTTTGTGCAATACTGGTCTGAATTACTTTTTTCCCAAATTAATAGTTACATGTATTCGTTTAAAACTTTTTTCTGTGATGTTTAAATAAAAATTTTCAATTTTTTTTTAGATTATTTTGTAGAGCAAGCAAGTAATCATTCTACCCATTTCTAATAAGATTAAAAGAGTCTATCTATATAATTAAGCATATTCTCATCAGACAGTTGTATATTGTCACATTGTATATTCAACATGGCTAAAATCTGTTTATTGAATTACATGGTAAGTTTGCCACTCATTGATCTCATATCACATGGCTTAATTATGCCTGAAGAAAATTGTTACATGTACAATATGCAATAGCAATTTATTGCATAAATTATTGATGTAATAACAGGTGTTTAAGTTTAAAAGTGTTCAGGTATATAACTAGATACCTTGTCTCTTAAATGCAAAATACAAGTACTTAGCTAAATTATTTAACATCTTCTGGAATAAGTTGATATAAAAAAAATCAATTCATGTTTGTTTGTTTTTTGGGGTTTAACGCCGATTTCAACATATGTTATACATGTATCTCGGCGGTCAGTCCACCTAACCGGTTTGCCTGGATAACTAACCAGTAATTGCCAATTTCTCCACAAGTGACTGACTACTGTTCCCACATGATCTACTCTGAATCAGCGGTGAGAGACAAATGAACATAAGACAAAATGTCTGAGAACAATAAATTGTCACGGAGAAAGTTTGCCCTGCTCAGGGGTCGAACCAACGACCGATGGATTACTAATCCAGTGCTCTACCTATTGAGCTAAGCTGGTGGGTAAATCAATTCATCAAAAGCACTTTTAGATATATATTACATAGCAAAGATCAGATTGAAAAAAAAAAGCTAATCAAATGATATTGATAATTATACCAAACAGACTTATAATAAATGATCAAGATGATTAAAATTATACTCAAAATTGAAAAGGCAATGAATATCTTTCTAATCTTATTATTACTTGTTATGGGCCAGTAGCTGTTATTATAAATTACTCCAAATATAAATCAAGCACAAAGACTATTTATTCATTGATGCTGTAATATACACTATATAGTTTTTCACAGACACCTCTGAATCAAAACAGAAATTTTTTTAGATCAAAATTTAATTTGATCAATTAACAACTTTAATTTCTGGCTATTAAATGCATACATAATGGTATTAGTCTTCATAGGGAGCGGATGTGGTCCAGTGGTAACGCGCTGGACTGGTATACCAGGGGTCCTGAGTTCGATCCCCCGCTCCTCCACTAACATTACTAAAAGTCTTTCGGATGAGACTTTAAACCGAGGTCCCATGTATCAGTGCTATACACTGAGCATGAAAAAGAACCAGTGGTGTCTCTGGAATGGGATGCTTTCTGTATCTTGCACTACCCCCACAACATAAAATAACTAATCTCTTCAGGGGGCGTCGGTCATATGGGCAACCGGTACCGACGTTAAATAAGCTTAGACAGATAGATTAGTCTTCATCCTGTAAAGTAAATCTGTCATCAGTTAGAGATGAAAGGATGTGTGAAAGGGATGAAATTTGCTGTATTGAAGAGAAACATACCTTAATTATTCTGGATATAGATATAACAAATAATATTTTTTATTATTAACTAATAATATAAAATTAATAGACATTTATACAATGATCCTACTCCCAGCCAAACACCAAATTCTGTACGTGCCCTGACAACAAAACCATTAAAAATTCTATATGATTCAAAAGAAAAAAATACATATAACCGTTAACATCTTTAATTGTCTATAAGTAACAAATTATAAATTGGGAGGTGAAGTGTCTGAGTCATTTTTCATGACATGAGGGGTGAAGTGTCTGGGAGGGGTGAAGTGTCTGGAAAAAATGGCTTGGGGTGAAGTGTCTGGGGGCTGAAGTGTCTGTAAATAAAACATGCCCGTAGTTAAAAGGACCCCTTACCAGAACTGAGAACATCACAACTGCAGTCATTATAGGTCTTGAGCGTATTCAGAGATATTGTTTCGGGTCGGAATCTCGCTATTACAGGAGGCGAGATATTGACCCATACAAAAAAATTAAACAATATCTTGACTTGTGTACAATTAATTGGACTAATCACAACTCTTGTTCAGAGCAAATATACCTACTTTTGGCCAAAACATCTCAAAAGTGAGACAGAATTTTTTAAAACATCCCTCTTTACACCAAATTGCCCCCAGAACTACCTAAAACATTCCAGCTGAAATGAAGGTTTCAAAGCATAGAAATTTTAAGACAGTGAAAGCTACATATATCCAGTAACATACAAAAGTTCAGGCTAAGTCATTCAGCATTCAGACTGCAAAAAAAATCAAAGATCTTCTTTGCAGTTAATTGTGAACAATTAATTCAACAACAGCTATTAAGGCAGTGCAGGGCTTGAATGATTTAAGTGAACATGAAGCACCGTGGTCCAGGGGTAGAGCGCAAGACTCCGGATCCAAAGGTGGCGGGTTCGAATCCCGTCAGAGGCGAGATTCTCTCACGATCTTCACATTCCTCCACGCTGCGCGAATACTGGTATGGAACCCAGGAAGCAGTCATCGAGCGCGATGAATCTAAGTTGTAAGAACTTGTGTCACAATCGATGTAAAATAAATGAGTCTAAACTAAAAATGTTCTACAAGTTCCTTTTTCAATTGCTTATCCCTGACTTTGCTAAATACATGTATCTTTAGTAGAAAGAAGACATGTCCATCTTTCAGTTTGGTCAGATCCATTAATAGTTTATGAGGGTGCTCACAGAAATTTACTGACTAAATGGCAAATTTTGAGTGCTAGCCATGATCAGATGGCACGGACGTGCAGGCTGATCTTGGTCTGCACTGGTCGCAAAGGAAGAGTTAATTGCCTCCAGCACAATAAGTGTTAAGACAAGCATATCTGGTCATAAAACTATTAGAATAATCATTAATGAGTTAATTTTTAATTCTGATACTTTAACTGACTAAACTTTATAAATGAAAAAATGAAAGAAGAAATTAGTGTACCTCATGGAAATAAAGGAGCGAAAGAATCATTTGCACATATATTAGAATGTCTTTTGGTTGCTAGCGCTGTCACACATGTAATTAATTCAAAGTTCTAACATAATTATACCTTTTACCTGGGGTGGGAGATTCAAAATCAGAATAGTGTAAAAAGAAAGTAACAATGCTTTGACTATTAATATTTCCTCTGACTTCTTACTAAGACAATGTATCAGTAAATTTAACTTGAATTTAGTTTGAAACAATTTCTATATTGATACAGACGTACTGATATGTCAAATGATTAAATAATTTAAATATTAATACGTACGAGTATACTCATAAGTTGCAGTAAATAAAGCAAAAGGCAGTTTTTTGTTCTGTTTCAGATGAAGAGATTTTCAAAAGTATAAAATTTGAGCTTTCATATGCAGACAAGATCCTTATTTTGTTAGAAAATGTGCCTCCATAAGTCAGACTACACATTCCAAAGCATTGGATGTTACTTGGAAAATATATTTACTGCAGTAAGGATTAAACTTTATTTAGCAAGATAAGGATGAATTAGTTAAAAATATGAATTGATTTATTGATATAAGGTATGATTTAATTGATATGAAAAAATCACTGAAACCATAAAATTTCGCATAAATAACAGTTTTTGGTTTGAAACACTGACACAGTACCATTCTCAGCCCAACTTCTTACTCTTCTCTATCCCTAAAAGATTTTAGATCTGTACATGTGATCTATGTCGCCAGTACATAAATTCTACAGGTATATCAGTGTATCTACTGGTCCTACATGGCAGTGCCAAATCTACTATTTTCAAGGCAAACTTCATAAACAGTCAGAAAAACGCATGTTATTATCTGTTACTTTCATCAATAAACATGATAAATTACACACTTAAATTATCTTGTCTGTCAGAAATTTCACATGGTGAAGCAATCGTTAGTAGCCAATGAAAGCGGCTGTTACAGAGTGTCAGTGTCTGTGCTTATATGATTTATTGCCTGACATACAGACTCTTTATTTAGATTAAAGGAACACTTTATTGTTAAAAAAATAATGGATATTAGGAAGAGTACTATTGTTTGCATTTCGTGTTTGCTAGCTCTAAATTAATGTTTTCCAGATGATTGGGCAACACAAAATACCAAAGTAAAGCATTTGCTGAGAGTTCTACAAGAGGCTGCCCTTTATGAAGCTGCCGACTACATATCAGAAACTGTTCTGCAGAAAGGCAAGGTACGCTTGAACACCATTTTCCTCGAAATATTTCCTTCGAGCATGTTAACATGCCAGATTTTTTTTTTTTTTTTTTATAAATCTATAATATGACAAGAGTCACAAAAAAATGGAACATGGGCATATTTTTTGGACATCAACCTTTTAGTTGCCATAATAATACATGTAGTTGTCAAAATTTTTATGAAACACAGTATCTAGGCTATCAATTTTTTATATGCCGTATTATTGAATGCCCCCTAGTTGTGGGTCTATTTGTCATTCCATTTGGTATTCACTCTATACATGTGTCTCTTTAACCGCTAGAAGGATATTCATGACACTTGGGTCAGATGTTTATCTCATTGAGGAGACATGCAGAACCCCACATTTCAAGGTCATAGTTCAAGTTCAGTGATTTTGAGATTTTTCCTGTCCACTGCATGTCTGCTGTACCCCTTACAGTATATTCACGAAAGTTTTGTCACATATAAATGTCATCAAGGCAAACCAAGGCAGAACCAACTTTCCAGATGGACTGGAGTTGAAAAGTTTCAGGTTATACATGTTTCGAAAAAAAAATATTGTTGCTGTATATTCTCTTAATCGGAAACTTTATTTCATTGAGTTGGCATGCACAAAGTACCTTTCAGAATTACCACTTTAAAGTCAGGGTCACAGTTCAAGGTCAAAAATGTTTCGCCACAGAATTTCTTTCCACTTCATATCTCCTAAACCCCTGAAACTTTGTTCAGAAGTTTATCTCATTGAGGCAGTGTGAAGAACCACCATTGTTATTATTCAGTCCTTGAAAATTACCATTGGCACGTCTTGTTATAATTTTGTCATTGATAAAGTTGCATAATCATTTGGATGAATGTCATTCAGTGTCAGTAGCTTCTTTTCATGCATTTATTGCCATGTTGTTAGCATAGCTTTGGTTTGCTTTCACCCTCAGATGAAGATAGTGGAAATGCTGGTTTTTGCTAATATTCAGTTTACTGTATTCCAGTATTATAATACATGATCAGGTTCCTTTGACAATGGTCATATTACATTGCACTTGTTGTTTTGAGCAGTTAACTCAGGTGAGCAATTCAGGGCCACCATTGCCCTCTTTTGTATTTTGGTATTATCATTTTCTGTTTGTTTTATGGTACAAGGTGCCAAGGCTCTCAGAAGAATCTGAGACGACAACTAACCTGCCAACACCTTCCTGGCAAGATGAAAGAATCAAAAAGGAAAATCACCAGCAAGTAAAAGAAAGAGAAGAAAGTGAAAATCTTGATAAGCATTATCAGAAGAACATTTATGAGAGAGAGAAAGCACTCGGGAATGCATATACCAATGGAGGGAGTGTTTCAGCGGACGCTGCTTATAACAGGTAAGATTTTTCAGTTGTATTGGCCATGTTTAATATATCTTTCTGTAAAATGATAAAATATGCAGTAAATTTTTTAAGTGGACACAGCAAATCTTGAGTTGGTCTAACCTTCTATATATATGGGTCATAGACCATTTTGACCCAATATTTTAAAATGTGCAAAAGAGACATTTGAATTGAGTTCAGAAGGCCGCAAGCAATGCATGAAAAACCCCGTCATGAACCTGTTGTCCAGAAGGCCGCAGGCAGTGAACAAAAAACCCTGTCATGAACCTGTTGTCCAGAAGGCCGCATGCAGTGCACCAAAACCCCGTCATGAACCTGTTGTCCAGAAGGCCGCATGCAGTGTACGATAAACCCCGTCATGAACCTGTTGTCCAGAAGGCCGCATGCAGTGCACGAAAAACCCCGTCATGAACCTGTTGTCCAGAAGGCCGCATGCAGTGCACGAAAAACCCCGTCATGAACCTGTTGTCCAGAAGGCCGCATGCAGTGCACGAAAAACCCCGTCATGAACCTGTTGTCCAGAAGGCCGGATGCAGTGCACGAAAAACCCCGTCATGAACCTGTTGTCCAGAAGGCCGGATGCAGTGCACGAAAAACCCCGTCATGAACCTGTTGTCCAGAAGGCCGGATGCAGTGCACGAAAAACCCCGTCATGAACCTGTTGTCCAGAAGGCCGGATGCAGTGCACGAAAAACCCCGTCATGAACCTGTTGTCCAGAAGGCCGGATGCAGTTTACGAAAAACCCCGACATGAACCTGTTGTCCAGAAGGCCGGATGCAGTGCACGAAAACCCCCCTCATGAACCTGTTGTCCAGAAGGCCGCATGCAGTGCACGAAAAACCCCGTCATGAACCTGTTGTCCAGAAGGCCGCATGCAGTGCACGAAAAACCCCGTCATGAACCTGTTGTCCAGAAGGCCGCATGCAGTGCACGAAAAACCCCGTCATGAACCTGTTGTCCAGAAGCCCGCATGCAGTGCAGAAAAACCCCGTCATGAACCTGTTGTCCAGAAGCCCGCATGCAGTGCAGAAAAACCCCCTTATGAACCTGTTGTCCAGAAGGCCGCATGCAGTGCATGAAAAACCCCATCATGAACTTGTTGTCTTATTACTGTTGTAAAGTTACTGATGTGTGCTTGTGTAAACTTGGACTAAATGATAAGTTTGAGACAAAGCAAAACTTAAAAGACTTAGTATCTGATAAAAGAATTTCCAGCCGTGTCTTCTTTAAGACTTTCCTTATTTAGAATATATATGCTCCTTTTTTCAGTTTAACAAAGCCAGGAATAGAGGAGGGGCTTTATAACGAACTATCACCAGGGGTGGATAAAGTGAACTACTATCGTACAGCTTCCTTTGACAGTGGCAGTCATATATTCGGAGGGTTGAAAGCAGGGAATCTTAAACCGTTGCATGGATCTGGTGTTGAACATGAAGAGACCTATCAGGTAAGAAGGATTTTTTTTTGTTACTAAGAAGTTCTATCTTCTAAAAAAGCCTTTAAAAACTTCAGATAACCTGAAATTTTTTTTTTCTAAACCTAAAATTTTGTTGCGACTGTTTACCATGCCTGTTTTAGGCAAATAATAGTTGTAGTACAGTATTCTTTCCCCCTTTGATGTGTTGATAGGATACTGCTTGTGTTTCTTTCATCTTGAGTTTTCCAGAATGCTATAATGTTCACCAGATCACATAGATGTGTGCAGTAGTGTTCACAAGACCATAGATGTTTCACATAATCAGGATTTTTTTACAAGTATTTAAAAAAAAGCCTGTTTAACTCTTATAGATGACACTAAAAATCCTATATTTTTTTTATAAAATAGAGCCTTTATTCTTGTTCAAGCCTGCGAGGAGGCCTGGAAATAAAAACATTTTCATCAATAGTTGATTTGAAACAACTAAAGTATTTTTCAGTAGATTCCAATAAACATTTGAAACATTAAAAGTAAAATCACAGGTATTTTCAGTCAGATACATTTTTAGCTTGTCTGTTTCTAAGAAAAAGTCAAGCTATTATGATCGCTGCATTGTCGTTGTCGTCGTTGTGCAAAAACTTTAATGTAGCCCATTACTCAAACAATTTAAAAGCTATCAATATGAATTTTTAAATGCTTACTTATCATGACATGAGGCATTATTCTGAAAGCTATATTTTTGGAGTTATGCCCCTTTTTAAATCACAATTTTTGTCAAAGGTGCTTACTAAGTTGAATGATTTCAAAACTATCAAAGGTATCAATATAAAACTTGGACTGCTTGCTTATCATGACAAAAGGCAGTTGTAACACAAGGGGCATTATTCTGAAAGCTATATTTTTGGAGTTATGTCCCTTTTTATCTTACAGTTTTTGTCAAAATTGCTTATTAAGTCGAATGATGAAAGGTATCAAAGGTATCAATATAAACAATATCAACTTCTTTACCTCAATCGTCAGAGGTATCTTGACCTCCTTCAGGAGTAGTGCACAAGAACCATAACTATGGCCCCCATTGTTGACATGTAAAACAGGTGAGCGTTGGCACAGCTCCTTGGAGCTCTTATTATGATCCAGTCATTGTCGGTTCCCAAGAAGTAACAGGAGTTTGGACACATTTACTCAAATGATTTTAATGAGCAGCATTTTTAAAGACTTCTTTCAGTTTCAGATGTAATTTTGAATGATACACAAGTATGTCATTTATGTATCAAAACGGTAATGTTATGAACAAATGAAAATACATTGAAGCTATTCATGAAGTGTGCTCATACTTCAAAAAGTTGCATTTTTTGGGATGGTTATACTAGTTTTAATAGTGCATTTGTGGTACATCATTAAAACCTCCATGCTTGGACCAAAATCTCCCTGTCTGAAAACTCAAATCTCCCTAAGAGACCTTCCAAAAACATGTCATGTATGTGGTTCTTGTAATCATTTGCATTCCCAATATGCAAAATTTTCTGGGGTTTGGGTGGAGAGGTAGTAGGACCATGCCCTAATATTCTCTAAGATTAATAAGAAGGGTCTACTCTTCTGTGTTATTCAAGCATAAAAAGCAAGAGAGATTAAGTACTTGATACTGTTTGTTTCTTTTTGTCTGAATCTTTACTGTATGGTGCTTTTCAGGTGAGGTCATTTAAAGATCAGACTGTTGGTAAGGCAAACATGGATGAGCAGTATTCATACGCATACGCTGGTCAGATATATGAACTTGCAAAGAATGTTCCTGAGCCACAAAAAGGTTGCCCTGCAAATGTTGATTTTCAGCAAGGCAGGCGGGAGCCATGTGAAACAACAGATGTGTATGACATTGATTTACAAAAGAAATCTGCTGCAAGAATTTCAGAAAGCTATCAGTCAGATGATGAGGACTTGTATAAGATAATTGCTAAACAGAAACTCACATATGCTGTCCTACAAATGATCACAGATGATTTTAATCAGAAACCCTTAAAAGATGGAGGCAGGGTGATTGGATCAGGTGGTTTTGGAGATGTCTTTTTGGGTAGGTTTGAGAACGGTTTCCAAGTTGCTGTTAAGCGATTGAAAAAAGTTGAGGAAGTTGACAAGCAGTTTGAAACAGAGCTGAATTCTTTAGTTAAGTACAGACATCATAATATTGTACGACTGTACGGGTTCTCTGTGGATGGCCCTGGAAAATGTCTTGTGTATGAGTACCTCTGTAATGGGTCATTAGAAGATCGTTTGTTAAGGAAAGACAATACGCCACCTCTGCCAAATGATGTTCGTTTGTCAATCTTAAAGGGAACAGCTGAAGGGATCAATTTCTTGAACAAGCAGGGCATAGTGCATAGAGACATTAAGAGTGCAAATGTTCTGTTAGATGAAAAATTTGAGCCAAAGGTTGGTGACTTTGCCACAGCACGCTCTGGACCCAGAGGAAATACAACAATGCCTATGTCCACACAGATGGTAATTGGAACATCAGCCTATCTCGCCCCAGAAGCAATGAACTTTGATGTCTCAACAAAATTGGATTCTTATAGCTTTGGTATTGTTATATTGGAAGTTCTTACAGCATTACCTCCCCTGGACCACTCTCGAGAAGATAAGGATTTGAAAAGTCACGTTGAGGAAAATCAAATTACAGAGATGCTTGATACAAGTGGTGGGAAATGGATGGATGACACTGTGGCAAAATTGATTGGAATTTCAGAAAAATGCACAAATAAGAGGAAAAGATATAGAGCAAATGTTGCAGACATTTTGGAAGAACTTTCCGCTATTTAGACTTTATTGAAAAACAAAGGTAGCTTGACATATACTTGTTGTATCTGCTGAAAACTTGTCATTTAGATTGCAATTAAAGTGTAAGTGCTCTACATTGAACTGTTGTGGAAGCTTTCCAGTGTCTAACATTTGATATGCATCATCTGCCTTTTAACTCACCAGAGCACAATGCCCACAATGCCTTTTTGCTTAGACTTACTAATAGGAAAAAACTTCTTATGGCAAAGAACAAAGCCTAGAACTGATCTATTTACTTACATGGGATGGGTACACCCTTCCCCCATTTTCTTTTTCATTATTTTTATGCCCCTGGCATCTAGTGATTGAACCGCACGTCCATCCTGTTAACCTGTTTCAGCAAGTTGGATATTTATGTCTCCCAAAGGCTTTCATAGGTAAAACTGCAGGTGGAATTACGATGAAACTTTGCAGGAGTGATCAGTACCAACCCTTATTGTGCATATCGCCGGCACATTCCACTTCGCTGCACAAAATGGCCAACAGAGCTAAAAATAGGAAAACCTTGTCTGGCTTTCACAGGTCAAACTGCTGGAAGGATTTCAATGAAACTTCACAGGAGTGATCAGTACCAACCCTAGTTGTGCATATCACCGGCACATTCTGCTTCGCAGCACAAAATGGCCACGAAAGCTAAAAATAGAAAAACCTTGTCCGGCTTTCACAGGTCAAACTGCTTGCAGGATTTCGATGAAACTTCACAGAAGTGATCAGTTCCAACCCTTGTTATGCATATTGCCAGCATGTTCCACTTCGCTGCACAAAATGGCCACCAGGGCCAAAAAATAAAAACCTTGTCCGGATTTCACTTTTTTCTCCCATTTTCATGACAATAAAACAATTATTTTTTCCACCGGACTGATATTATAGCCCTTCAGGAAACATGGACATGTGCTAATGACATAGTTTAACCGCCCCATACACAATACCAAGCTGTGTTCACTCAAAGGCCAACACCCAAAACAACCATCTCCAAGAGAAGGTGTTGGCATTTTTGTCCACCAAGACTTTGACTCTATGTGCATTGATACTTCTATGGCAGATATTGATTGTGTTGGTGTTCATTTAACATCTCCATCTATATCAGAATTGAATGTTTATAAACCTCCACAATTTCACCTGCGTTATTTCTGTGAACAGCTAAGTTTGATTCTTAGCAATTTACTAACTTCACAGACAATTGTTCCTGGTGACTTTAATGCACCTGGTCCAGTGTCAGCTAATGAGCTCGAACAAACCACAACTAACTTCAATCAACTTATAATAACTCCCACTACAATTCGACAAACGTTGATTGATCACATATATCTGAAAAACCTTGCAGTTGTACAATCTGGAACTGTTCCAACTTAATACAGCTATCATGCAATTACATATGCACACATTCGGATCAACAGCAACACAGAGCCTCTATGAACAACTGATAGATCAAAGTCCATCTGTGTTTGATAGCTTAAACTACTTCTGATGTTCAACACCAGTTGTCACTAGGTAACCAATATCTTTACTTTCTGATTGTAAAAACATGAAGTATTTCCTAATTTCCACGTCACATTTCAGCTTCACCTACATCTATTAAATCTGTTAAAACCAACTGCAACTTATGTTTTGACTTTCACCCTACATACCAAAAAACATGCTGTATGGGAGACATATGTTTTACATAAACCCCTTCTAGTTCTCAATTTCTACAAGTAACAGTGGCATAAAAGTTTACACACTTACTAAACTGTGCACAGGTCATGACACTGCCAAGTTACATAACTGTGGCTACCTTATTTCTTTGGTTATCTCCCCATTTTGTACTTAGAGAAATGGTTAACCTGTTTCGACAAGTTGGATATTTCTCAATTTCTACAAATAGCAGTGGCATGAAAGTTTATACACATACTTGACAGTGCACAGGGCATGACCCTGACAGGATACATACTTGCAGCTACCTCTTTTCTTAGGTAACTGCCCATTTTGTACTTAGAGAAATGGTTAACCAGGTTTTAGCAAGTTGGATATTTCTCAGTTTAGAAGGTACATAACTGTGGCTACCTGTGGCTACATTTTTTATTAGGTAATCTCCCCTTTTGTATATAGAAAAAGGTTCCCCTTTATCAGAAGATTGGGCATGTTAATAAAGGCTGATATAGGTTACAAAACTTTGAATATTTTTGTCAGAAACCACAAGGCATGTAGTTTAGATATTTGGTGTGTGAACGAAAGTAGATGCAGTACTACTCCGGTGAGCGATTAAAGGGCCATCATGACCCTTTTGTTATTTTGAGGATGGTCTTTGTCCTGTCAATCCTTCCCTCCTTCCATATAGCCATCCATCCCTCCACATTAATGATTTTTGTATGCTCCATAACTTCCAAACTATTGGGAAGGTTTTGAAATAACTTGCTACAAATGTTGAAATCATGAGACAATTTGCAGAGCGCAAAATCCAGGTCCCTAGCCCTAATGTCAAGTTCACATTTATTGGTCAGAGGTCAAAAATAGGGTTGTCTAACACTACATTGTAGATGGCTGTCCATAAACTCACACTGGCACACTTAATAATAAAACTTAAAAAAAATCTCTAAATTTTGAGGGTTGTCCTCAGTACTATCTTAGCACCACTCTATTATTCATATGCATTTACAATAGCTTTGCGACCAATCCTCATCATATGGACATATCGATGGGGGGAGATACAGCTGTCATTAACACTGCTTTCTTGTTGACTTTTTATCATGTTTATTTCACAAGTGCTTCACATTTGACATAAACATTTTCCTTGTTGATTTGATATTTGTTTAAAATACAAGATTATATCAGATTTGTTAAAGAAACGTGCAAGAGTTTTAATAAGATTTTATTGTATCATTCTCTTTTTTATTTATTATACCCATAGCTTTTACAACTGTTCAGCCAGATACACCCTAATGTTTTATCGCAATGGAAACAGTTGCCATGGAAAAGTTTCTTATTTACTTCTATGCCATGCACATAAAAGTATAGTGATACAGAATCAAGTTCCTTTTAAATACAAAATGTCAGCATTTCTTTCCTTTAGAAAATGCCAGAAGAACAAATTGAAGAACAGTCAACAAATACATGTAAATACATGTAAAAAGGATAGACTGCATGGAGTTAAAAACATTTAATGGCCAATTTACATATTGATAGAATACCAGGATATGACCAAATGACATCTAAACGGTGTGACAAAATTATGCCTGAGTAGGATAAATTTGGAGTTTTTAAGATGTAACCAAATTGTGTCTAAAAAATGATAAATAAAAGATTTAAATCAGTGAGCTAATGACGTCTAAACAAATTAGGAAATATTTGAGTTTCATGCATCGACCAAATGATGTTTAAACAGAATAATTCAGTGTTTTAAAATAGTGACCAAATTATGTCTTACTACGATAGTTTGATGTTTATAACTGACAAAATCTCATCTGAATAGGATATCTAAGTGTCTTGAAGATGTGATTGAATTCAGTCTCAAAAGAATTTGATATTCTTTTGAGTCCTGAATAAATGATAAAACTTTTTGAAGTCTGGAAGAAGTGATAGAATATTTTGGAGTCTGGAAGAAGTGGTAGGATATTTTGGAGTCTGGAAGAAGTGGTACGATAGTTTGGAGTCTGGAAGAAGTGGTACGAGATTTTGGAGTCTGGAAGAAGTGATAGGATATTTTGTAGTCTGGAAGAAGTGATAGGATATTTTGTAGTCTGGAAGAAGTGATAGGATATTTTGTAGTCTGGAGGAAGTGGTAGGATATTTTGGAGTCTGGAAGAAGTGATAGGATATTTTGGAGTCTGGAAGAAGTGATAGGATATTTGGAGTCTGGAAGAAGTGATAGGATATTTTACAGTCTGGAAGAAGTGATAGGATATTTTGAAGTCTGGAAGAACAAGTGGTAGGATATTTTGGAAGAAACACACTATATATGGACTGTACTGCATTTGTTTTGGTTTTTGTTTTAGCTCACCTGATCTTTTATGATAGATGGATGTCAATTGTGGTCCCTTGTCCACAACTGTTTCAAATGACATTCTGAAACCACAGGGCCATATTTGGTGAACATTGGACTCAAGTGGTTCTGATAATTCAGGTCCATTACATATGAGTTTAAAAAAAAGATATATCATTTTCAAAATGAAGTCCTAAATATTATCTATGCCGAAACTGCGAGACCTAGAGCTTGGATATTTAGTGTGTAGCATCATCTAGAGGACACCTCTACCAAGTTTCTTCAAGTCATGTCAGAAACATGGATGCTTAAAGTTTAGATATTTAATATGACACATGGCCTAGTAACAAGTTTATTCAATTCATGACCCCAGGGTCAAAGTTGGTCCCGCTCCAGAGGTCACCTGATTTTATATAGGCTTACATTGGGAAAAAAAAAAATCTTCTTGTCAGAAAGCACATGGCCAAGTATTAAGGTCATTTATTTGTAGCAAGCGCTAATGGACCTGTGCCTAGTTTAAATTATGGCCCTGGGGTCAAAATTGGCTCGACCTTATAGGGGTCACTAGATTTAATATAGAATTTCATAGGGGAAAAAAACTTTTAAAAATCTTCTTGTCAGATACAAGGCCTTAGTTGACCAGTATCTTAGATATTTTGTATGTAGGTACCATGCAAGGATCTCTACCCTTATGTGGGTTTTGAGGTCACTGGGATCAAGGTTATTGGTGAGCTATAAACAGATAAAAGGGCCATCTTGGTCCTCTTGTTCAATGTGGCTTGAATGGAATGGCCATCTTGGTCCTCTTGTTCAATGTGGCTTGAATGGAATAAAGTAGTAAAATCAAGGCAAAGTAAATGCTTGTGATACTTTATTCTATGTACAAAAGTCGAAAATACCGGACCGGCGTCGTCATAGTATCAAACCCTTGTGAAAAATAAAGGAAATCCTCTTTATGAAAGTTGAAGATTCACATGAAATGTATCTAATCTATGTAACAGCACTTACAGTTTACCTGAGCTTTTAAGTTAATGTTTTTGTCATCAAGAAGAGTTTTAAGATAAGCGTGTCCGTTCTTTTTCTAAGATTCACCATCACAATAAGTCAGCTCAGCTAACAGTCTACAGATATTCTAAGAAGGTCTTAATCTATATATATATTTCAAAGAACACAAAAAGCAAGGCCAACAGTGCATTTTATAAGGCTGTTTATGCCACTGGTACGGATATCGAACCTAAGGAAGATCCATTCAGTTTGCTCAGAATTCCCACCTTCTCTTGTAACTTCCGGAACATGATGAAAGCGGCGACTGAAGATGCAGCCATCCCACCAACCAGGAACACAACTACAACAACGAATACTCCCTGATCCATGCAAAGATCGTTGTCGTCTCCGGGACCTTAAAGGTGTAAAAAAGATCGCTTTTAGACCTTCCAGTCAACTAAGTAGAGTTTCAGTTTTGATTTGACATTTGATCAGAACAGACAACTGATTATGACATTTGTTTTGATTTAAGTGTCCGGAGACATGACGTCATCCAGCAACCGTCTTCATGTAAAACATAAAGTGTCAAATAATCTTCTTTCCGTTTAAATGTGACTTTGAACAAATTTTTCGATCAAAACTATTTTGTTTACACTAACTAAATGGAGCTCAGTGCAAGTATTCTTACAACTCATTTACCTTCAATAACCACTTCTTCAGTAGCAATTTTTAGGGAAGTTCCGACGCTTATATCCTCAACCACATTATCTGGGTCAGCCTGACGCTTTGTCAAGCCTCTCTTCTTTCTTCCATAACTTGTAGACCCGTCTGTACATGTCGTCTGCACAAGGTAAAATATAATTCAACAACTAAATAAATCATTTAAGATTATATTTTAATTTAAACATCCGTTAATAGTATAAATTTATCTTCCCTGTAAATCAACTGAAAAAAAGCTAACTTTGTGACTCACTGAAAAACAGTTTGTTGAAAGAATATGTAATTGTAAGGACATTGCCCAAAATTAGGAGTAACACCATTCTATTTATAGAATTCTTTTAAAAAAAGCTTTTTAGCAGAGGAACTTACCGCAGAGCAAGCGCCCAGGCAAACTTGAAGAGTACATGAAAACACCATTGGTACTGGGTCCCCTGATAGACTTGTTGTTCTGAAAGCCCCGAAATCTGCCTGTAGAACACCCTGGGTTGTACGAGAGATAACCGGAAATAAATAGGTATCAACAGGGCAGCTGCAATATGAAAATTTTGTATTTCTCCAGAATTATCAAGTCTTATTATAACTGGAAGTGGGAATTTTGTCTTGTAATTCTTTGGTTGTTGGTTCAGAAAAGTCTTGTACCCAGGACGGGTCTCGAACACGCAGCCTGCTTACAATTTAAGTGGTTTGACTATATATTAACGCAGACTGGGTATGATACGTTATTACCTAGATCACCAGGACTTCATCAAATGGACTTCCGGTCGTGTTCATGAGTACCCTGTATTTTTAACAATAATTTTAAAATTGTTGTTCTTTTTTTTTTTTTGCTTTTTCCGTTTTATAATTTAGAAGAACATTTAAAAAAATACGTAAGCAATTATCTAAAACCAAATTTGTCTTCCGAAAAAAGAGCAGACCAGAATAACTGACCAAGAAAAACTTACTAATCTGTGATGATATCAAGAGTGTCGGCGACGCATGACCGTGCTTTGATATCAAAATCCTCTGAAAGCACAGAAAAATAGACAACTCCCGAATTACCGTTTACGTATGTAGTCATAGAAGCTTACAGACGTGGTCTACCACATTCAAAATAACTGATTACCTTGTTGTTTCACGGTAATACAGTTTTGCATATTAAGAACAGCAGAAACTAACTCGTTGCTATTATTGTCATTTTTTATCTTGTTTTATTGTTTCTTTCTTCTTTCGCTTTTAAATCATTTTATATATACACTAATTACTCACGTTCTGAATGCTTATCTTTAATTTTCAGAAAATATTAAACTTAGTTTAATAATATCTTTTTTTTAATCTTTTAAAAACAAAATTAAAAAAAAAAAACGGTATTTCGAAAAAAAAATCACGATTTTAATTCGTACGGAAAAGAACTGAACACCTAAAACAACTAACGTATAAATTCTGCATCCAGTTGCATCACCATGGTGATTGTGTCTGTCAGCTTGACTGTACTTCCGGAAACTGGATCACCGTTTGAGTACAGGGCCATGGTCGCTGTCGGTTTAACGGTTTTGTTCTGCCCTGCATCGTCATCCTTATTGCTGTTATAATTGAAATAAATATAATAAACTAGTAATAATAAAGATACAAGTAATATAATGATTATGAAAATGATAATGCATGTAGTATTAATTATAACGATAGGTAAAATGATGATGATGACGATGATTATAATAATGGCATGTAATATTATAACGATAGTGATACTGATGATAATTATTGTGAAAATGATGATGATGATAATAATAATGCATGTAATATTATAACGATAGTGATACTGATGATAATTATTGTGAAAATGATGATGATGATAATAATAATGTATGTAATATTATAACGATAGTGATACTGATGATAATTATTGTGAAAATGATGATGATGATGATGATGATGATGATGATAATAATGCATCTAGTATTATAACGATAGTGACAATTATGATAATGATAATGGGAATGAGTAAATACTAAGAGCAGACATTGATAATATAAATAGAAGAAGTAGAAAACATATTTTGAAAACAGATGAAGCAAGGTTTTTATGCCAAAACAACAGTGTATTCAATATACAACATTCTGTATTATATAGTATATATATAGTTCATTGAACATAGATTTGTCGTGAAGTTATCTAATGTCAGATTAATTTCTGAATAAGAACTTTGACTTTAATACCAAAAGGACCCTTTCGGCAAAAGAGCCCTAAACAAATATCAGAGACATAGATAACAGAGATAAGCAGCTCCTATTTACTCCATTGAAATAGCACACATGCCTCTCAAAAAGTGAAAAAATTAGGCATTTTGTAGCAATTAAAACTCAATGGCTATTTGTTCGACCCTTTTAAGGAATACATCATTTGAAAGCTTAAACAGTCGTCTATAGCTGCAAGTTAAAATATTGGCAACTTTCTAGCCCTTTAATTTAATATAACTTGGCAGAATATACCCACTATCCCAGTTTTTCACCATCTTTATAGTTTTGTGAAAAATGATTAAGTTGCAGTTCTCTTTAACACATGATGCATCATTTATTTTTACCAGGACTAAAATTATTTTACCTGCAGCAATAGACAAATGATTAGGCTTTCAGAAAATGTATAATTTGATTCAATTTGGCAACTAGTTAACAAGTTATACTTGCTACAAGACACTGTCTTAGCAGGCACGCGTGAGACCTTAACTAGCTAGGAAGTTGCCCATCTCTGTTATTTATGTCTCTGCAAATATTAACAAATGTATAAATCAAACGTACGCGGCGATCGTGTTGTCTGTCACAGTTAGGTCCCCTAGATCCGCAATACACATTACTGGGATCTGCTTATCTGCCCCTGTTTGATAATACTGGTTTTTCTGCACGACAATCTTGAATGTTTCCTCCTGAACAGACATTTAATTATGTCAACAACAACAAAATGAGACCCATCAATATTATCATCAAAACGTCAATCATCCCTTTGACAACCGGGATAATCCGATAATAAAGCACATTTATTTTGCAGATTTATCATTTGGCAAAATAATGTTTTGAGAAAAATAAAATAGCGAGGGATTAAATAACTGAGAAAATTAATAAGATGTGGTTGTTTTTAAGATAATGGTTTTGTAACGCGGAAACGCATTCCTTGCGAATAATTGAAGGCAAATAGAATAAAAAAAATATTACTAAGTATTGATTTTGCTACGTTGCACTCGCGAACTACTCTTTTACTGAATTAATTCATTTCAAAACAATTTAACGTACCCATTGTATATTACATGATGCGAAGTCAATGGTATGAACAGATGTCCCCGACGTGGTGAACTGTCGGCAAGCAGAGTCTTGTCCCTGGATATACACAATTCCGTTGTCGGCAGCGTCGGTAAGTGTTATCTGTAGTAAGCTCTGAGTACAGCTGTCAACAGCCACTGTTAACATAGAATAAACATGAGTTTAATCTTATCTGTTTATGCAAACAGTACAAATTAGAAATCTTATCTGTATTTATTTACAATTCTTATCGGAAATCCCATCTGTATATGTTCGCACTGCAATAAAAATCCTATCTGTTAATATTCACAAATCATGACTCCTATCTGTATATACCAGTTTTCAAAAAAAGAAAACAGAACTTTATCTGTATAACAAATCAGAACTCCTATCAGTAATTACTCACAATTAAAACCAGAAATAGTACTGTATCTGTTTAAGAGAGTAGCATTCAAATCGGAGATCCTATTTGTTTATATTCGCCCTGTAAATATAAATCCTATCTGTATAAATTCACAATATCAATCAGAAAATATATCTTCAAATATCTACAAAACAATTCACAACTCCTGTCTGTATATACGATTTTACATAACAAATAGGAAATCCTATCAGTAAGTATTCGCAACACAAATTTGAAAATCCTATCTGTAAATATTTACGATATATCTATATTAGAAATCTTATCTGCATATTTTCATATTACAAAGAATGAAGCATTTTGATAAAAGGATTTAGAAATAATGGTGTTTAAGCAAGCCAGTATCCTTATCTAATTTTGTTCGGTAATACAGGACAGGGCGTTTGGCCTTAAATCACCGGACAAGCATAGCTTGGACCTGCTGTCTTTAAAAGAATTGCACTGTTCATTGGTTATGGGTTCAAACCTCGCTACTTGCCTGAATATATTTCAAGCTGACACTACCGCAAAGGGGTGTCAAGATAACGATTTTCTTGTTGTTCAGTGATTTAATCCATGGGTTTTTTACACGTTATTACAGTTAGATTATTAGATTAAAGCTATCAGTAACGAAGTCAGGATGGCCGAGCGGTCTAAGGCGCTGCGTTCAGGTCGCAGTCAGGTTCTCCTGGCGTGGGTTCGAATCCCACTCCTGACATAACTTTTTTTCTGCAGGTCACTTTAATACAAAGCTATTTTTCACTATGCAACTATGTATTAGTAAAAGCTTTACATCCCGCCAATTTATAGAGACAAATATTTTTTTTATTCTAAACATTTACCAGACTAAAAAATAATACTCCAAGTATTTAATTTTGCAAAAGACACAAGTTAGAATATGACGAGAACGCTAAAATATTAGATTGTCAAATCACGTAATCCTTTCAAATGCTGTCTGTCTCTATGCCGTCATAAAGTCACGGAAATTGATATTACTTAACATAGAGCATATTTGCAAAATTTTGTTTATCGTAAATTGGTTTTCAGCCAATAAGATGTCCCATAAATTTTTTTTTATTTACGATTCTCCTTCTGCTGTTCTATGTCATTAAATTTTTTCCTTTATTCCTGTATACTCAATCAGCTTAGTTAAAAAACAATCATATACTTCTTCTAAAAGCAGGATAAATGTGGAAAGGCGTGGATAAAAATCTAGCATTATGATTGGTTAAGAGTCAGGGTCATTAAACTTCTATCAAAACATGTCTGCGAATGCCATCAGAGAAATAAACATATAGTGAGATGCGTTGATTTAGAAAAAAAGATGTTTAAATTTCAAAAATTCAAATTCTCTCTAATACTACTTACATGTCGGGTTGAATGTTTGTGCAATGACGCCATATTGCGTCACTGACAGAAGAAACAACAGTAGAGCTAGCATGTTTGCAGTTGCTGGAAGAAAACAAAATTATTCCGAATAAAGGAATGAAGGCTGGTGATGTAATTTTAACTTGTGAAATGAATGATATCCGAAGATATAAAATAATAATAAAATAAAGTGAGATTCATATGAAGGTGAAAGAAATATCTACTATTACAGCATCCGTATGAGTTACACAAATGTTGTTTTATATATTTCTTCTTCAGAAAAATAAATGATGACGTCTGCTGATTACATTTGGTATTTAAAACGTCAAAGTATTTTCAAAATAAGTTTTCCTATGTTTTTGCAGTTGTTTAGATTATACAGCTAATATATATGAAAATACGAAAAATTCTTTATCGAAAAAAAAGGCAAACAATTTACCTGAAAATCAATCCGACGTCACTCAAAAGCAAACACGAGCTTTTTCCCCCCTTTCTGCCGATGTATTTTCCGCGGCGGTTTTTATATGCTGTAGTTTGAAGCAATAACAGACGTCAGTAATTCAATGAAATATAGATAATTGAAACGACACTTTTTTGTAACAATATTAATTTATTGACACTACAAATTATTATTGGCCTTAGTTAACGGTTGACTTCATAGAATATTAATATGTTTTACATCTAGATGACCTACTCTTGTTCTTTTCTGTTAACCCTAAAGTACATTCAGAGTAATATTTTCTAACAATGTCAATGTTTTGCGTTTGTTTGTTAAAATTAATAAAAGATGCCAATCCTCCCTTTGGATCGTATCAGAACCAAACAATAAGGTATTAACACAAAAATGAATCTTTCAACGGCAAATTCTGTCGAAAGAAAAAGTAAATAGAAAAATAAATGATACAAAATAATTATAATTCTTATATACTCATCATGTGTAAAAAGAAAAAAAAGTTAAAAGTTAAAAAGTGACAGGATGCGATGACGCCATCCAAACTGCGACCCAAACGGAGATAATATTTTTTTGCCATTTCAAAACTTTAACATGCTAATTATAGCCTGCAAATGAAACTATGACGTGCTCACTTTAGTACCGACAGATGAAATTTTATCAGGCTCATTATAGCACGGCAGATGAAGCTTTAGCATGCTCATTATAACACGGCAGATGAAACTTTAGCATGCTCATTATAACACGGCAGACGAAACTTTAACAGGCCCATTATAACATGCCAGATGAAACTTTAACAGGCTCATTAAAACACGGCAGATGAAACTTTAGCATGCTCATTATAACATGGCAGATGAAACTTTAGCATGCTCATTATAACATGGCAGATGAAACTTAAACAGGCTAATTATAACATGGCAGATGAAATTTAAACATGCTCGTTATAGCACTGACTGATGAAAATTTTACATGCTCATTATAGCACGACATATGAAGCTTTAGCATACTCATTATAACATGGCAGATGAAACTTTAGCATGCTTATTATAACATGACAGATGAAACTTTAACAGCCTCATTATAACACGGCAGATGAAACTTTAGCATGCTCATTATAACATGGCAGACGAAACTTTAACAGGCCCATTATAACATGCCAGATGAAACTTTAACAGGCTCATTAAAACACGGCAGATGAAACTTTAGCATGCTCATTATAACATGGCAGATGAAACTTAAACAGGCTCATTATAACATGGCAGATGAAATTTAAACATGCTCGTTATAGCACTGACTGATGAAAATTTTACATGCTCATTATAGCACGACAGATGAAGCTTTAGCATGCTCATTATAACATGGCAGATGAAACTTTAGAATGCTTATTATAACATGACAGATGAAACTTTAACAGCCTCATTATAACACGGCAGATGAAACTTTAGCATGCTCATTATAACATGGCAGATGAAACTTTAGCATGCTCATTATAAAATGACAGATGAAACTTTAGCAGGCTCATTATAACATGGCAGATGAAACTTAAACAGGCTAATTATAACATGGCAGATGAAACTTTAGCATGCTCATTATAACATGGCAGATGAAACTTTAGCATGCTCATTATGAAATGGCAAATGAAACTTTAGCATGTTCATTATAACATGGCAGATGAAACTTTAGCATGCTCATTATAAAATGACAGATGAAACTTTAGCCGGCTCATTATAACATGGCAGATTAAACTTAAACAGGCTAATTATAACATGGCAGATGAAACTTTAGCATGCTCATTATAACATGGCAGATGAAACTTTAGCATGCTCATTATAAAATAGCAAATGAAACTTTAGCATGTTCATTAAAACATGGCAGATGAAACTTTAGCATGCTCATTATAACACGGAAGATGAAATTTTAGCATGTTCATTATAACACAGCAGATGAAACTTTAACATGCTCATTATAGCTCTGACAGATGAAACTTAAACATGCTCGTTATAGCACTGAAAGATGAAACTTTAACATGCTTATTATAGCACTGACAGATGAATTTTTAACATGCTCATTACAGCACTGACAGATGAAACTTTAACATGCTCATTCAAGCACTGACTGATGAAACATTAACATGCTCATTACAGCACTGACAGATGAAACTTTAACATGTTCATTACAGCACTGACAGATGAAACTTTAACATGCTCATTATAGCACTGACAGATGAAACTTTAACATGCTCATTACAGCACTGACAGATGAAACTTTAACATGCTCATTATAGCACTGACAGATGAAACTTTAACATGCTCATTATTGCACTGACAGATAAAACTTTTACATGCTCATTAAAACACTGACAGATAAAACTTTAACATGCTCATTATAGCACTGACAGATGAAACTTTAACATGCTCATTATTGCACTGACAGATGAAACATAAACATGCTCATTACAGCACTGACAGATGAAACTTTAACATGCTCATTATTGCACTGACAGATGAAATTTTAACATGCTCATTATTGCACTGACAGATGAAACTTTAACATGCTCATTATTGCACTGACAGATAAAACTTTTACATGCTCATTAAAACACTGACAGATAAAACTTTAACATGCTCATTATAGCACTGACAGATGAAACTTTAACATGCTCATTATTGCACTGACAGATGAAACATAAACATGCTCATTACAGCACTGACAGATGAAACTTTAACATGTTCATTATAGCACTGACAGATGAAATTTTAACATGCTCATTATTGCACTGACAGATGAAACTTTAACATGCTCATTATTGCACTGACAGATGAAACTTTAACATGCTCATTATAGCACTGACAGATGAAACTTTAACATGCTCATTATTGCTCTGACAGATGAAAATTTAACATGCTCATTATTGCACTGACAGATGAAACTTTAACATGCTCATTATTGCACTGACAGATGAAACTTTAACATGCTCATTATTGCACTGACAGATGAAACTTTAACATGCTCATTATTGCACTGACAGATGAAACTTTAACATGCTCATTATTGCACTGACAGATGAAACTTTAACATGCTCATTATAGCACTGACAGATGAAACTTTAACATGCTCATTATTGCTCTGACAGATGAAAATTTAACATGCTCATTATTGCACTGACAGATGAAACTTTAACATGCTCATTATTGCACTGACAGATGAAACTTTAACATGCTCATTATTGCACTGACAGATGAAACTTTAACATGCTCATTATTGCACTGACAGATGAAACTTTAACATGCTCATTATTGCACTGACAGATGAAACTTTAACATGCTCATTATTGCACTGACAGATGGAACTTTAACATGCTCATTATTGCACTGACAGATGAAACTTTAATATGCTTATTATAAAATAGCAAATGAAACTTTAGCATGCTCATTATAAAATAGCAAATGAAACTTTAGCATGTTCATTAAAACATGGCAGATGAAATTTTAGCATGCTCATTATAACACGGAAGATGAAATTTTAGCATGCTCATTATAACACGGCAGATGAAACTTTAACATGCTCATTATAGCTCTGACAGATGAAACTTAAACATGCTCGTTATAGCACTGAAAGATGAAACTTTAACATGCTTATTATAGCACTGACAGATGAATTTTTAACATGCTCATTACAGCACTGACAGATGAAACTTTAACATGCTCATTCAAGCACTGACTGATGAAACATTAACATGCTCATTACAGCACTGACAGATGAAACTTTAACATGTTCATTATAGCACTGACAGATGAAACTTTAACATGCTCATTATAGCACTGACATATGAAACTTTAACATGCTCATTACAGCACTGACAGATGAAACTTTAACATGCTCATTATAGCACTGACAGATGAAACTTTAACATGCTCATTATTGCACTGACAGATAAAACTTTTACATGCTCATTAAAACACTGACAGATAAAACTTTAACATGCTCATTATAGCACTGACAGATGAAACTTTAACATGCTCATTATTGCACTGACAGATGAAACATAAACATGCTCATTACAGCACTGACAGATGAAACTTTAACATGCTCATTATTGCACTGACAGATGAAATTTTAACATGCTCATTATTGCACTGACAGATGAAACTTTAACATGCTCATTATTGCACTGACAGATGAAACTTTAACATGCTCATTATAGCACTGACAGATGAAACTTTAACATGCTCATTATTGCACTGACAGATGAAACTTTAACATGCTCATTATTGCACTGACTTGCTTATTATAGCATAGCAGTGGCAGATGAAACTTTAACTTGCTCATTATAGCATAGCACTGACAAATGAAACTTAAACATGCTCATTATAGCATAGCATTAACAAATGAAACTTAAACTTGCTCATTATAGCATGGCACTGACAAATGAAACTTAAACTTGCTCATTATAGCATAGCACTGACAAATGAGACTTTAACTTGCTCATTATAGCATAGCACTGACAAATGAAACTTAAACTTGCTCATTATAGCATAGCACTGACAAATGAAACTTAAACATGCATATTATAGCATTGCACTGACAGATGCAACTTTAACATGCTCATTATAGCATAGCATTAACAAATGAAACTTAAACATGCTCATTATAGCACCAACTGATGAACTTTAGCATGATCATTATAGCACCGACTGGTGAAACTTTAACATGCTCATTATAGCACCGACAGATGAGCTTGACACATCGGGTTCGGCATTAGGCGTAAAACACTGAAGCCTCCTATAACACTTTCATGAATATCGTAATATGTACTATATATGAGAATCATTTTGAACTTATAACTATATATTCAAAATCAAGATCTTACATATAGTTTGATCTTACGCATGCAGAAGCGGAACCGTGAAAGCTAAGGTGACCTGAATTATTTTACCATACATTTATCAATTATGTATGAAAGAAAATGGCTCAAATTTTTCTAAGACAATAAACGTTGTGACGTGTAAAGATATTAGAATGATTTCTTCTATAAGAGAACTCTTTTATTGGTCACTAGGTCGAAATGTGTTGTTTTACAGTCTGCATAAAACATTAAAACGTCTTTTAATAAACGGAATACTTTGTTACAGTTTCCTCAGACAAGCATCTGAAACAATAATTACATTATGGTATTGTATTGCGGTATAGTACATTATTATACGCTTTTTATGTCAAATATAATATAGGTAAAAAAAAAAAAGCCAAAGTTACAAAAATCATTTAACCAGAAAAAGGAAATTTTGAACGGATCTCGAAACGTTACGTCGTGAGGTGTGCACTTTCAAGAAGCATGCCGTTAATTCCATTTCTTTCAAAATCATTATCATATAAAGCTGAAGGATATTGAACGATTCATGACCCGGTGTCATGGTGCCAGTCAGAAATTCAAAGTGCAGAATGTAAACTGAATTCACGAGTATTAATTTTAATAAAGCGAGTATTTGTGCAATTTTTGGGTGGACAGCAAGCGCGTTGACCATAATATCCCACCCAACCGGAAATCCTGGAACCGCCCTTGGTATCAGACAATTTTATCCCACACAACTTTATTGGCTATTGAAGTCTTCTGTAGAATATCAGTACAGGAAACCACACTGTGGCAGTCTTAAGTATAAAAAAATAATAAGGTTGCCTCCCTTGAAAAGTTTTAAGAGAAATCTGATCGATATCATCGGAAAACAAAAGTTAATTAAATATACCCTTTTATGATCTACATACGTATCAAAATAGTGTAAAATAAACTACAGACATACCATTGTTAGCCTATTTTTTCTTTGTTCTTCGACTGACTATATTTCAGATAAACAGTACATGTATTTCCAGCACTAACATGATGTAACAGCAAGATTCGTCAATTCTCATGCGGGCTGTTGGCCGACTGTGCAGTAAATCGTGTATACGAGAAGAAACGTATATCATCGTGCAATATAGTAAAAAATGATCTATTTATAGCATGGATTTTATACATGGTACTGTATATCTGAAATATACACAATCAAAAAAAAAAAACAAATGAAAACCGTCGTTTAATATGGTATGCGAATACACGGAACAAATGGGCTCTGGTTCAGAACATATTCGGTATCTAAACTGTCAACCAGGTGATAAACGTGTAGACTAGATTATGCTTTGTCATGTGTTCAAAGTAAAACATAGTTCATCCCCTGACTATATGGGGGAAAATACCCCATGCTTATCCCTAGGCTAAATCCCCACACTAAATGGGGGAGCATTTCTCAGGATTCTTTTCATGTATATAAGACAAGGTCACGTGAAAATGGTGCTTATGCTTTTCCAAAGGTTAAAAGTTTTGGGTCAAAGTCTTCCAGTTTCTTGGGTTGTTCTCTCTGGGATGTTACCTTCTAGCATAGCATATACAATCAAGCTGCCTGCTTTCAATTCTGCAGTAAGAAATTATCTGCTTGATGCATTTATTCTATTATTTTTATATCATTATCTTAATTTTTTATTTTTATGCCCCCACAAAGTGGGGAGCATATAGCGTTGCACTTGTCCGTCCGTCCGTCCGTACGTACGTCTGTCCGTCCGTCCGTACGTCCCGAAATCTTGTGAACGCAACTCCTCTTAAACCGGATGGCCGATTTTGCTTAAACTTCCAGGGATGACCAACATTAATGTGTAGATGGTAGTAAAGGAAGGAATTTTTGCTGCGACCAAATTTAACAGAATTATGGCCCTTTGTTGATTTTTTCACTATATACCATATAGAAATTTTGTGAACGCAACTCCTCTTAAACTGGATGGCAGATTTTGCTTAAACTCCCAGGGATGAACAACCTTAATGTGTAGATAATAGTAAAGGAAGGAATTTTTGCTGTGAATAAATTTAACAGAATTATGGCCCTTTGTTGATTTTTTCGCTATATACCATATAAATAATTGAACATATAAATTTTACATTTGTAATTTAATTTAACATGTACATAAGGTTACCTGTAGATCATTTTAGGTATATGTACAGAAAAAATCTTACATACAGGATATACATGCTCTTGTTAATGAGCACTTATGCATAGTGGGGGCATCCGTGTCCTATGGACACAGTTCTAGTTAGTTTATTTTTTGTAATAAGTAGTATATCTGTGTTGGTATAGGAACTCTCTTAACTGTAATTTCATTTTTAATTTTCATAGTAATCTTTGATTTTTAATCTCACACTTAAAGCTGTTTTTAGTATTTATGTCAGTGCAATCAGACATTATTTCTAATATAAGCTAAATTCGGCATTAGATATTTTTTCGTGATATTATTTATATATTATTATTTCATGTGATACACCTTCATCTAAGTAATAATATACTTTTAATAAAATGTGATAATAATGCCTCTCTATGTCCTGGCATCAACACAGAGGACCACAGTGGAAATAAGAATTAGTCTTTTTTGTGCGTGTGCCATCCTAGGTATTGACGTACATGTCATGGACTATTTTTAATGTTATTTTATTTATTTTATATTTGCCATCATGTTTTATATCCATTTATTTCTATACCAAAATAAATCATATCATATCATGGACCAACGGCCCTCCTGCGCTTATATGTCGCATATATTATTTATATTCATGCTTTAAATAAAGATATTAACCATGCTATTTAATAGGAGTTTTAAGTTGCCGTAAGCAACTGTCGTTGCTGAAACTGGTAAGGTGTTCTAGTGCATTGTAGTAAAGTCAAAGGATACTTCTTGACTCAAGGATTAAAAGAAAATTATTTAGACGGCTTCAGCAGACACACATCATTTTGTCAGTAAATTATATAAGCAATTAGCTGCTCTCTAGAAGATCTGATTTTCTTGTTTCTGCAAGCGTTATTTCGTTTGTGACTGAAATTGCCACCTGTCAGCTGGTGTTGCCTTTTTGTAAAGAAATCTACAGGAAAATGAATCAGCTTAAAATGTCAGTTACATTTCTTTTTCTTCATTGCTGTCTTTATTTCTTTAACAATGCGGGGAATCACGTGACTAAATTTGGTAACTTACACGAAAAAGTGGCCGCCAGACACAGTCGATTAACCTAAAAAATTAGTACTTTTTCAGGTATGTCTGTCTTGTTATCGCTCTGGTCAGATTTTTACCTATCCTATCATATGGTCACTTCCAAGCGCTTTCCCCGGCTATACAAACCTCTTCATAGAACGGCCAAGTTTTGGAGAACACTTCGACAAAAATTAGATTGCTGAAAATTTGCTTGGTGCTTTCTCGATCTAATTTTGTGTCGAAGTGTTCTCCAACACTTGGCCGTTCTATGAAGAGAATCGTATAGCCGGCGAAAGCGCTTGGAAGGGACCATATGAAAGGATGGGTAAAAACCTGACTTGTGCGATAACAAAACAGACTTACCTGATTTTTTGGCGAATCGACGGTGTCTGGCAGCCATTTTTTCCAAATTTAGTCACGTGATTCCCCGCATCGTTTAACACGGTGTGGAATCACGTGACTTTGTTTAGGTTCGGTGTACGGATAGTGGCGACCAAAAGTCCTCGGTAAGTTCAGGGTTTTCAAAATGGTTTCTAGCATGCTGCTTTCTGTTTCTGGAGACATAGCCTATCATATCCGGACTAAAAGTCTGGGTAAGTCGGTACAATTTATACCCCACAGAAATTCGAAGTTTTCGAGGTAACCCTTTCAATTGTTACCGGTGAAATTTTTTTACAGAGATCCTATTCACAAACAAGCAGGTTTTCTTTCCACAAATCGCCTTACTGGCATTGTTAAGCTGAGTTTCCAGTGTGTCGGGTATTCAGCAAGCAATTTCACGCATCTCAGTGAAGTTTTACGTCTTCTAGCTTTCGATTTTAAACAAAATTTCGGCATCAAACAGAATTGATATACATCACGGACTATATTTTTGTTGATAAGATTCACCTACACTTCGTATATGTTAGTGTTTATGAATTGTAATTTTTAAAGCTTAAGAAACCAAAAGGGAGCGAGCTTTAGGGAGGGACCGTGGTTTCTTAATCATTAAAATTAATTAATTAATCACTTGACTTTTCCATGCTACCAGTCGTGAAACTGGGAGGAGCTAAAATCCCTTACGTCACTAAAGCGGAATACTATTGTCGCGAGACACAGCTTCATACATGTACACTGCAGTTTATTTCAAGGTACTTAAAGCAATAATAGAAGCCCAGGTTGATTTCGATCTCAGCCGATTTGAATACGAATTTTTTGACACGAGACCTCTGAGGGAGTAGCTAGTGTTTGCGTTTTTATTGCCCCCCCCCCCCCCCCCCCCCCAAAAAAAAAGTGTCAGCTTGAAGATAATTGCCTTTAGTTTTTCCTTTTCTTCTTCTTTCTGTCTTTCTTTTTTTTTGGAAGAAAACATAATTAGTGATGTCATTCTCCGTTCTTGCTCGAATTTTGAGCCAATTTCATTGTTTTTACTCGGGTTAGGATGCGTTAATTCCCTTTACACTATAAGATATTCTTTTTTAACTAATTGCTATGTATTTGTTTTGTGTATATCCAAAATTGAAAAGAGGAGTTATGATTAAATACAATCCCAAAACCATATGTTTATCCAACATAAAACCATTTACTGAACTTCAACTAGTTATACTGTTTGACTAAATCAATGCACATAATATGAGAAAGTGATTCCGAATCCGAGATGGAACTGTCAGTTACAAAGAGATATTTGAAGAAACTGGATAGATAATTTTAGATTACGGCGCATTTATACCATTTGCTAAAACTTATCTTTAAAGCTTTTAACGTTTTAAAACAAAGTTATGAATATTTCGTCTTGATATAGATCTAATATTAAAGAGACGGACCCTAAAATCTATAATAGTCCATCTTCTCTTAAATAGTGAAAATGTTTTTTTTTTTTTAATGTAATATTACCTGGTGTCATGGTGTCGGAATTTATTTTTGGTACAGCAGGATAACTTTATGATTAGTCTTAATACAGAGAGTTGTTGTTTTACCATTTTAGTGGATAGCCACTAATTCCAGATGAAAACTTCTAAGTGTCTAAATGTCTAAAGAAAAAAAATATTATATGCTCTTCTTTAAATTAACAATTATTTTTCATTTTATAGCATAATACAGAGGTATGCAGTATGTCATCGGTTAATTGTAGGGTATGTGCCTTTAAAACTTTTTTCCAAAACGGTTCCCTTCTTTAGTAACACACATTCAGAAGCACATCCGTTTCTTCTTTTGGCATATTTATCCATTTGTTGTTGTACAGCAAAGTTGGCCCATTTTTTCCTTACTGTATTGAATATTTTATGAAGAAACCATGGAACTTTTCATTTGTCTAGACTGTAATAACTTTCGGATAATGACTAAAAGAGCCCGTTGTTGGTTTTTAGATTAATCCGAGAAATTTTCCTCACCGCAAAGTGCCAGATAGAAAGAATTATGCCCTTAGAATGGCAATTATGGAGATAATGATTGGTATTACTTCTTCTAGCATGGCGTGCTGTGACTTCTCTAGTTTAAGTAAGAAATGCAACACAAGATAGAAACGAAAATGCCCAAACATAATGACTGGAGTATAGAATTGATTTATTATGTGCAAGCGAAGCAGTTCTTAAGTAAAAAAAAAACAACAAATGACAAAGAGAGGCTAGAGCTGGTATTCATGTTTGTTTTCAATTTATGGAATTTAGGAAGTTGTTTGTTTGTTTTTGTTTTTTTTTTTGCAATATTCAATTTATACTTTCGAGCATAAAAAAACCTAGTTGCCATAGACTCGTTTGGCATTGCGTTGTTTAGAAGGATGAAAAGCGGATAACAATGTTCGCATAATGGGTGTTTAAGAAAAATAGGATGTTTTTCATTTTAGTGATAATAAGAAAAATAGCTATTTCTAGTTTCAGATCAAATGTTAACTAGGCAAGAACTATTATTACAGGATAAGCAAATATTTACACTTTGCATGCAAATGCTAAGCAACAGCATGTCTTTTCAGAAGAAAAGATTTTAAATATTCTAATACCATCAAGGTATTTTATGTTTTACGTTTGAATGTTTCCACGGGGTTTGAATGATTTAAGTTATTTGAAATTCAGTGTTGTAACTCTTGACTAGGTACACTTCTAACTTATCACCAAAGAAGTCGCAATGTTTGTGGCACGAAATTACAGGACAAAATGTCAAAATAAACTCCTTCTTTCAACTCGTTCAGCTTAATCTATGTCTAATGTTTTGTCTCTGATCAAGTGACCCACAATATCTGTCTGACTAGCAGTCGACCAAGAATGAAGTACAGTAATTAATTATTACATCTATGTCACTTTTTATTTTACATGTTAAATGTCGTTGTTTTTTTCTGTTGTTGTTTTGTTTTTGTTTTTTCTTTTTTGTTTGTTTTCTTTCTTTGTTTTTAGTTGTTTTTCGATATTTTTATGAAGCCAAGGAACTGACATTTCCTTAGACTATTTTCAGCATTTTATTTTGGAGAAAAAATGTCTTACGTTTAACCAGCACCAAACAAGCACAGAAAGATTATTTCAGTCAGACATTGCATGGCATACGTAGAACTTCTTCACAAAACTCTGATTTAAACTAGGTGATTTATTTTGGAACTTCTGTCCATAGTCTGAAAATTACGATTCCGAAGGAAATCTTTTCCTTCTTTCCTTGTTTAAAACTGATCAGTCGTTCATATTTGCTAATAAAATAGAGACCTGTCAAAGGTTATCATGTATTTTTTTATTCTTTTTCTTAAGCAGGGAATATTTCAGTAAAATTGATATTGAGCGAACCTCTGGCGAGCTAACTGACATTTCTAAAGATGATTTCAAAAAAAGTTTAATAAAAAGTAACCAAGTTCCAAATTCCTTTTCATTAAATGATCAAAATAACCACCAAATGCGGTTTACGGTACTATATTCATTTCATATATACAGTAAAGAGGCTATTTTGAAGCATTCGCTAAGAAAATAGTTCCAAAACTTGTAAAACTTTTCTTTATTTGATTAGAAAAAGATCAGGTTTATTTGAAGCAATAGGATATCTAAAAAGGCAGTAAAATACAAATAATGTGTAGGAAGAAGTAAATGTGCAATGCTGTGCTTGGCGTTATATTTCACTCGTGTAGAATTACGTAATAGTTATGACTCTATAGAAACGTCGTTTGGCATGCGATAATTCAAGACAGATCAATTCTTATTTAAAAGATAGTTTTAAATTAAGTTCAAGTATGAGCTATAACCACACCTGATGTTCAATTAAAACAGAGTTATGGTAAAAGACTTTCCGGAAACTGTATATTAGCTAAACGATCTGCACCCATTTACCGCGTCTGAATGTGTAATTACGGTTAAGTGCATTAAAGAATACAGAATAGAAGATGTCTAAAAATGAAATCATTTTTGAAAAAAAAGGTTTTGCTGTCAGTAACGAAGGCTTTAAAAGAACCTTTAACAAAAACAGGACTTTGTTTTCAACATTGACTTACCACAACTACGTTACGTATGTTTTCTGTATTTCTCCTGTTTGATGCGTATTTTGACAAATTCACGTGCACGTCAGCCATTTGTCGTCAAATCAGTTGGGTAAGATTATATAAAAAAGAGATGGTGTTATTTAATGAACAAACAGCCCCTGCTTTCATTTTGGAGGTTTAAACACTTTATCTCAGTTAAAACAGTTGTTTATTTAAAAAGTTATAGTTAACAAGCGCTACATTCGAAAGAAGGCTTTGTTGAGGGGGGCACTGACCTTTGACTCCGCGAATTCTCAGTGGGTCTGGCGGGTAGAGCTTATCAAGGTGCATGCACCTGTGAAGTTTGGAAGCTGTAGGTTGAAGGACTTCTGCGTTATGGTCAAGGTTAAAGTTTTGTGACAAACAAACAAACAGACAGACAGACCAAAAAACAATATGCTTCCTCCGAGGGCATAAAAAACTACCTGAAGCGTGCTGTTTCTGTGACGATGTACCATGTGTCAGTTTTGGTCAGGTGGTTCCCCACCGTGTACTATTTTTAGGGGTTTGTCGGCCTCCCATTGGAAACCCGGAAGTAAAGACCAATATACAATTAGCATCCCTACTTCTTCATTTGGTCTTTTTGTTCATTCTGTGTTCGGCAGTCAGATGACCCATTGTTCTCTCTCTTGCAGGACTTCGGATAGAACAACACAATATATCAAATATTGTATGGAGAAGCCTTGGAAATTTTCATTTGTCTAGACTATATTAACTTATGGATAATTACTAAAAGAGGTCATTGTCTAACTTTTGATTGATCACAGAAAATTTTCCATACCACTAAAGTGCCAGAAAGAAAGAATTATGGCAGTAGAATTGCAATTATGTAGTGTAATAAGATTATAGTGTTTGGTATAGTTTCTCAAAGCGTGGCATACCTCGACTTATCTTTTTATGTTATAAATGGAACACCAGAGACCAAAATAATCAGTCAGAATGATTTGAGAATTGATTTATCATCCGCAAGCGAAGCAGGTCGACAGTCTTCAATGAGAGAAACAAGTTGGCTGCTTAAAAAAGCATCCATTAGGTTATGCCCCAAAACTGGGTTGTACATGTGATCACATAGATCTACATGCAATATTTCTTGCGATATTGATAGTTGTCTTCTTGCATAATGTTTATGTCCATGTTAATAAATATTGTCCGAGTGTAAACATTCTTCCTCGTGTGAATTTAATCTCATTACTAGGCTTGCACATTAAGCTAGAATAGTCATTAAACTACTGGATTAATGCATTTGTATCTTTGTTTGTACCTTTAGATATTTTTTTAATTCCACAAAGATTTACTGACTGCAGAGCTAAGCGGAGGGTATATAGTTTTCTCTTGCTTTTTTGTCCATATTTCCGCTACAAAATTCGCACTGCGCTAGTGAGAAAGACAATAATTACCCCTTTGCTTGAACATGAAGATTGAAGTTTATACAGTCTCATAGTTCTGAAAACAAAATTGCTGTAATGTATAGTCTTGCTTCAGTGTACTTCGCGAACGAAGACCTTGCTTCCGCTTCCCTATAATTCCTGCTGCTAAAAAAGCATATCTTATTGTGGACTTCTTCAAAACTAACGTATTTTTGCATCATAATATTCACATCACATGGCTCCATCTTATTACAGATAGTGAAATCAAAATATTAAGTGAATGATAAGAAGTCTTTCAATCGGTAATGAATTTCTGGTATTGTTCTAGAACCTATGATGAACGCCAGAAAATAGGTTATTCCTAAACGGCGTTTGAACATTAGAATAAAAGAGAATAGAACTAACGATTTGTAGATTTATTTTCTAATGGAAATTAATCACTGTTGACAATCCAAATAAAAAATCGCTACATGTTATGTTATTTAAGCATGTATTTAAGAAAAAGACAATATCCGTTTAACAAAAAAAATGTTATATGAGAAAGTACTTAAGAAACATACCATATCGTTTTAACAATTAAACTAATAAATATTAAATCAGCAAGCATTTAAGTAACAAACCATATCGTTTTAACAATAAACTAATAAATATAAGATTAAGCAAGTATTTAAGAAACAGACTATATCATTTTAACAATAAACTGATACATATTAAATCAGCAAGCATTTAAGTAACAAACCATATCTTTTTAACAATAATCTAATAAATATAACGCCAAGCAAGTATTTAAGTAACATACCATATCGTTTTAACAATAATCTAATAAATAAAACGCCAAGCAAGTATTTAAGTAACATACCATATCGTTTTAACAATAATCTAATAAATATAACGCCAAGCAAGTATCTAAGAAACAGACCATATCGTTTTAACAATAAACTGAGTTTAAGTTGTTTTTGGTACATGCAAATGCTTCATCATAAGCCTTGCATAATAACTCGTGAAATTTAAAATAGGTCATTTTAGATAAATAATCGGATATTGCTCAATTCAGCCAAATGAAATTTTCGTTTTACAAAACTGTTTCGATATGACGTAGGATTGTAATAATTTATACCAAAATAACAATAATGCCACATTTCTATTCAGATCGTTTGTGTATGCTCAGTGTGCATCTAACTTAGGTTTGAAAAAAAACTTGTATAGCCGCTGGTGGATCATTTTTTATCGGTAAGCAATCCAGTTAGTTACGGCAAACGTATTCTCACAAACTCTAATTTTTTTTTCATATGGGTTTCATTGTCATATATAAAATTGCTTAAATTGCACATACTCAATAAGATATCTTGTTATATTGACTGCAATATATTAATTATCCTATGAACTTTGCAGGCAGTTGTAATAACTTTACACTTTCATGTCTATTGTAATTTTAACTATATGTTGACTTGTTGTTGCATAGGGTACGTCTGCGCACATTTTTATTTATTGAAATTTTAGTGTGAGACACCTATGCATCCAAGTTAGTTTCATGTTTTACAGATTTCCAAAAGGCTTCGTGTCAAAAATATGATCCCAGACTCTTTTACATGAACTTTTTTTAACCGCTTTGATTGCTCAGACTGGGTAAATGTATTGGTTTAAGGAATGTAATTTAATAATTATCTGAGGAGCTTTTCTTCTAGACACATGAAATTGCTATGCGCTTACACATTCGATGTTGTAAATATTGTTTTGCTTTGGCAAGGTGTATTTTGACCTAAAAACATTTTATTGCTGAAAATACAAGATGAGAATAAAGCAATTTTAGCGTAACCTAGAAATGTCTTTCCGAAACACGTTATTATTAAGTTTAAAAGCTTCACATAACAAATAAATACCTCTGTCTTAAAAGCAAAATAAAATGCCATTTATGCTATATATGATGTGCTTGTGTAAAGAAGTCTTAATGGACACTGCTTCACTTGCACATTTTAGATCAGTAATATACTCCTTTTGGTTGATAATTTCGTTGCTCTCATGTTTTCCATTTCTTACTTAAACTCGAATGGTTGAGTCACGCTACGCCCTAAGAAATAATACTTATCATTATCTACATAATTGCCATACTTTAGCCATAATTCTTTCCATTTGCCACTAGAGGGGAAATATCTGCGATTAATCTAAAACCGACAACGGACTAATTTAGTTATTAACCGAAAGTTATTAAAGTTTTAGACAAATGAAAATTTCTATGGCTCTTCATAAAACATGCATTATACTGAGTTCTTTTTATTCGAAAATGTACAAGAGAAAAACGATGGACAGCCTCGCAGTAGAACAAATTAATTACGTATGTTGGTTTGGGCCTTTGTGAATCCAATGAGAACCCTAGTCAAGGTAAAGTTAGTATTTTCGTAAGATTTAACGATTTAGGATTTCGATTTGATTAACAGTAAAGTTCGCTAAAAGCATGTAAATCCTGTTTCTTTTAAAACAGTTTATCTTTTTAGTGAAATTTGACCTTAAAAAGAAATAAAGATAGTAAAAATGTTTGACAGTACACACTTTTCATGTCACTCGAGTCCTTTTCTGCTGAAGCTATAGCACTTTGCCAACTGGTTAGGATTTGGTTGTTTCAGACTGGTACCATGCAGATTATGACCAACGTATTTTCTTTGCACGATTTAATCGTTTCTGGTGTTAAGCTTTGTATTGTAAAACAAAATCTTCATTTAAAAGTTTCTGAGAACTTAACGACCATCTTTCCTAGTAATTTCGTAACTACTAGTTTACGTCAATTTTGTGGCGAAGATTTAATACTGAAATCAATTTCGGCCGTTTATAGCCAATCTTTCTCAGAATACTCGAAGCACTACTCTTTGTTCTAATCATATGATAAATCGGCGCTTTTTCATTAGGGTAATCATAGCCTAGATGAGGGCAATCAAGATGCGCTTGATTCATCGTTCGATATCCGCTAGTCACTTGGAATATGTTCTCAAACAATAATCCAGCAAATGGGAAGTTCTGCGACAAGCCATCGAAAGGAAAGTCATTTTTGTCCGTGGTGATAAATCAAGGAAAATTATCTGATACTTTTGTCGAAAGTTCGGATACTTTAATCCAAAACATGTTTTACTTACTAAAGCAATGATTTCATTTGGACGACAAGGATTATTTTACTTGAAATGTTCGTTTTCAAGCGTTTCCTAGTGCCGAGAAAGAAAATACATTCAAACACACATAGAAGAATAAAACTGAGGTAGTTTATGACGTCATAGAAAAAATAAGGGTATAGTGGTATTTTATTTAACTTGTTTTCGGATATTTTATCTGGGAATTTACACTTTTGGCATAGATGCGCTCTTTGGAACAGTCTTAAGGTAAGTGGTTTTAGTGAATTTACAACTTGCTTTGATTTTTTACAAAAATATGGTTTAATTATATATTATATTCTTTATATGTTTCATTTTAATACTATTTTGCATGCAAAAAGTACAAAGGTAAAACAGTAAACAGTATAGAAAATTAGACGTTTTATAAATCAGTTTGGTCATTCACAAGTCATGTTAATTAAACGTGTTATAAAGAAACATTGTAAAAAATCTGACCATTTCTGTATTTCAAAAATGAAAATAAGAGATATGTACATCAAAAAAGAAACACATTTCAGTGTTGTGGCCTGAAAGCGCCACGCTGATACCCTTTTTGCTACATTTTCTTCAACTTTTGATGATGTTAAAACATTGACACTAAAGATACATGCAACCTTTATAAAATAACATTTTGTTTTAATTTTCTTCGGAAAACACCAAGCAAAGGACAAGGAACTCAAATCACCTGATTCTATGGTCACTAGGTATGATTTCTTTACCATAACTTCTTTACAGTTACACAAATAAGGGGCTAAAGTTATCTTTATTTTATGAAGAATGTAAGCTAAATTGACAATGTTAGCTGAAATTTATTTTGAAATAAAAACAAAACAATTTCTTAAGCAGTAAATGAAACAACAACATCAAAACAACAACACTTATTAAATATTCTTGACAAAAACTGCATTTAATTAGTTTTAATATTTTATTAATTTACATCAATTATCAAAGATATACAATGTGTTTGATAAATTAAAAATGCTTTTATATCCTTTCTAAAAAGTTCTGTGGCAAGGAAAGCTCAGCCTAGCTGAGCTTTACAGAGCTTACAAATATTTATTGACACCATGTGTTCTTAAATATTTTGTGTTATTATTTAACTGATACAGTTGTATTGTTTTTCAAGGGTCAAATAAAACTTTAAGAAATATACTCTAAAGAATGAAGTCGACAGAATGGTTTCAAAAACTGGAAAAGGACCAGACCCTTGTAAAGATAATA